>JAZHRO010000007.1:5257500-5877500 GCA_037157565.1 Thalassia testudinum
ATTGGAACATGAAAACGTGACGGAATTGGTCTTAGTGACTCTTCGGGACGGAAGGGAGGAGACTCTCGAACGAGGAAAAGGATCCAATTCCTTGGAAAGAATGGAACGAGGAGCCGTATGAGGTGAAAATCTCATGTACGGTTCTGTAGAGTGACAGTAAGGGTGACTTATCTGTCAACTTTTCCACTATCACCCCCAAAAAACCAAACTCTGCCTTACGTAAAGTTGCCAGAGTACGATTAACCTCTAGATCGGAAATCACTGCTTATATACCTGGTATTGGCCATAATTTACAAGAACATTCTATAGTCTTAGTAAGAGGAGGAAGGGTCCCGGATTTACCCGGTGTGAGATATCACATTATTCGAGGAACCCGAGATGCTTTCGAAGTAAAGGGTCGTCAACAAGGGCGTTCTAGTGCGTTGTAGATTCTTATCCAAGACTTGTATCATTTGATGATGCCATGGAAATCGCTAGAAACATGTGAAGTGTATGGCTAACCCAATAACGAAAGTTTCGTAAGGGGACTGGAGCAGGCTACTATGAGACAAAAGATCTTCTTTCTAAAGAGATTCGATTCAGAACTTTTCTATGTCCAGGGTCCAATATGGAAATCATTTCAGAGGTTTTCCCTGACTTTGTCCGACTCTACTGTTGTCTTTAGTTTTAGTTGCCACTCTACTCAGCGTTTTGCTGACGTGTTACACTCGTTTCCTTTTTCAGGACCAGGTGTTGAGCAGCCAGGGTCAGCGGCTGCAGAGGACGCTGGGCCGAGTAGGGTCCAGTAGAGTTACCACTGTCTTTTGTACCTCTTTATTTCCGTTATAGTGAGTAGTTCTTGTTTCCGCTGTACTTTTCTTTACCTGCAGTTCATGTTATATGATAAATGTTGTTCTACTATTGTGGTGGTATATACTGTAGTAGTTTCTTTCCTTACTGCTATACTTTCTTACTGTTGGTTATATTCATGCTGAATGTGGTTTATTTTTACTGCTCTTTTGGTTACTTCCTCGTTGGACGACTAGGTCTTGGGATTAGTCGAGTCGGTCCGGTTCTCGTGTCTCGTAGGGACTCGGAACCGGGTCGTTACAGTCCTCCTTCCTTGTGGTGTTGCTCCTTAATGTCTCTCTCCTCGACTTCCACCAATGCATTCTCCTTCACCCCCTCATCCATAACATCCCTTTCCATGTTCATCTCCTCTCTCTCCCCTGACCTCAAGTTCACCACACCTTCCAAAGCATCCCCACCTCCCAACGTATCCTCACCCAAACAACCTAAGAAAACTTCCATCATCTCCATCTCTCCCCGAAGGGCCTCCTCTTCAATGAGTTTCGTAACAACTCCTCATAACCAATTATTATCCACCTTGACCATCTTCAATTCTTTTGCATATTTTCCAAATATGTCTCCTCCACCATTACCATATTTGAATCAGCTGATCTTCCCTATTCATTTGCTCCCCCATCTGCAACCATGTCTCTCTCCTCCTCACCAGTTCTCTCTGAATTAAGCTACTTACCCTCCTCTTCTCCTCTTCGTTTATTACTTCCTTCATCCGCCACTATGCCCAATTTTGAAGCACATCGCTTTCTGTCCATTTCATGGAACTCTTCCCCAAATGGTTGCTCCCTAAGCTTATCCTTGTTGCTACCATCAATTGAAGACCAACACTATTAGCTCTCTCAGTGAAGGTCTTCTCGTGGTTGTATCTTTCAATGACAAGTTGTGCATCCTCATTCATTGTGTCCATCACCCTAAACATCTCGGTCTCCCACATTGGCAGCAACAAGCCATAACCTTTTAGATGGGCTTGCTCCTTCAGCTTATTCTCTTGAAGCCTTTCATGGAAAGGAACGACCCTAGGGTCATGAGAACAAATGACTTTGTCTCTTTCTTTTTCAACTTGTGCCTTCCCCTCATCCCCTGCTTCATCCTTTTTTTTCTTCCCCTTCTTCCTATCTTGATTGAATTGTTGTAGTTTCTCTGCCAAATTCCTCACCTTTGGCTTAAGGGTGGAGAAGTTTTCACTCCAAATCTTAGGTCTCTCATTGGGATTCTTCTTCCCATCAATGAGGACCAACTTCCTCCCTTCATTCCTCATGCCTATCACCTCTCTACGTGATTGCAAGCCAGTTTCAACCTGAGTTCCCCAAGCTTAAATTCCTTCCTTTGAATATTGCATGCATCAACCAGCAATCCATACAATTCCCTATCCTTCAATTGCGGGAATAACTTCTCCTTGTTAACAATTTCAGCGAAAGGAGTTTTCCCAAACTCCTCCTTCACATCATCCCTAACCCGCTTAAGTGCCTTCTTAATAGACAGCAACACGCACTTGTCGTCTACCTCCCTGTAAAACATCAACAAAATGGCGTAACCTCAGAAACCCATCAGTGGATTATCCACAATTAATCGGTGAATTCATGTTATATATACAGATGTTTTCCTTTTCAATCGATGGATTGTACAAATCAATTGGTGCATTAGCATTTTACACTGGTGGACAATAAAAAACCACCGGTGCATTACTTTTCCCCACTGGTGGACCATGACAATCCATCGGTTGAAATCTACCTTCCATTAATGCATTGCCTTTTTCAACAGTTGGGCAATGATAATCCAGCAGTGGTTTTCTTCATTTCACCACTTCATAACCATTCTCCACCCGTGGACAATGACTTCCCATCGGTTGATTTATATAATCCACAAAGTTGATCAATGAAAATTCACGTATGGTTTTATTCATTTCACCGCTTCATAACCATTCTCCATCGGTGGTTCTATCGTAAAGTCCACCGGTGCATTACTACAGACATATGGTTCACAATTAAATTCCACTGGATGCCTAAACACCTTCTATTTTACTATAAGCAAACCCACACCTTCCATGGAGAACTTTCCACCTCTTAATCCTACTTACCGTTGAAGAAAGTAACCTCTCCAAACCCTATGATGATCATAAAAAACACTACACACAAGACCACTGTTCTTTCCAAACCAACATTGAACTACTCATTCTTAGTACAATACTTGGGTTTCTTACTGCTTGCATTCATTTCCATTTGCGAAGAAGCTTGCAAGCTCGATGAAGGAAATGAGGCTTCGAGAGGCAGCAGCATTGTCTCAACCGATGGAATGTGTATGCGAGTGGCCTTATATACCGACTCTTCGTACCCATCGATGTACTTCATATTTTTTCAAGTCCACGCACCTGTTTGCCCTTCGAATCCTCCTATGTCTTATAACATTCCACCGCTGGACTTTCACTATCCACCAGTCAATTGATTTGGATGTTTGTTACTTTCCATTGGTGGATTATCTAAATTCACCGATGATTTTATTAAATTATTACCTATTCAATACTTCCAATCCTTACAAACAAACACTCTTGCCAAACCTGGGATTACTCGCTAGGTTTTGACAAATACCAAAAACTAACAACCACACCTTCCAATCCCGGGATGGACACACAATCCTGAGTACAAAATTTCCAAGCACACGAAACAAACAAGACCTAAAGGGGTGCACATACCATTCCCGAAAAAAAAAAAAAGCAAACCCACATAAATAACCCTAAGACCTTTTCTTTTTCTTGAATTGATCGAACAAAGGGGGTTTCTCCCCCATAGGTGGCGACACTCCAGTGAGCCGGAGGTCACTTGGACCACCTTGATCTGATAGCCCAACCTTGAAGGAGTCGTGTGGTTTCCTTGGATCCTTGATCAAGCGAGGTTTGAGGGGCCAAAAGTGAGATTCAAACTTCCACTATTAAGGGTGGCATCGGTCGAAGATGGGGTCATCGACGATGCGTGTTTGGCCCGATGACCTTAGAAGGTAGTGGATATGGTGGTTGGGACCTCGACGACCACCCCTATGGTGGTTTCTCACCGGTGATGGGTTGGTGGCAGTGCCGATGGCACCTTTTTCATAGATGACGGAAGAGCAACAACAGAAATAGAAGAAATGGAAGAAGAGATAAGAAGAGAAGAGGGATTAGGAGAGGAGAGAGCCTCTCCGGTGGCTTGTTGGAGACTGCCAGTGCCGTCGGAGGGTCTCCTCCTCTAGATCTTCTTCTGTAAACCTCAGACCACTAGAATTGGTGACTCTGATACCATGTGGAGATAATTAGGGGAATAATTTTTCTTATTCAATAACCAAGCCAAGCCTCTCTTTACATAGAAAGAGGGTTTGGTACTATAAGGGAAAACATCCCAACTTGCTAAAAGTAACACATACCAAAATAAGTAAGACAACTAACTAATTGGATCCTTGACAACTAATTAATTAGATCCTCAATTATTTCCTAGTAGTTAGTATTTCATGTGCGAAACTAGATAAAGGTTATTCAAATCTTAAGCATGCCGAGCAAGGAAGTAGCACATCATAAAAAGTAAGGATTGTTTTGAAAATTTTTTCAAGATGCAAATCTTGATTTGAAACCATTGATCAAATTGGACTAAAACATGAGAAATGATTTCCCAATTGCACAAGTTTAGGGGATTATACCTTCATGATCAATTATTATGGAAAAAAGCAGTGTGTGGTATTCATAACGATGATTTACTTTAAACCCCAACACAAGTAGTGACTCCTTGATTTTTTGATGATTGGAACACCAGAGTTTCAGAAGGGGAAGTAATTTTAATTAAGATCAAATATTAATTTTATTTGATTTCAATAATTGTTTATTAATTCTATAATTGAGAAATTCACATTGATAAACTAATATGTGCATTACTCCATCATTCTCCAATTATGAATTCTTTTTAATTTATCAATTTTCCCCATACCTAATCAAAATCATGAAGTGTTTATTACACAACATTAGTGATGCGTAATGGCTATTGAATTATTAATTCACTAGCCAACCCTAAAGATATACAACATATCTCATATGTCTTATGTTGGGGTTAATTCCCTAAATCTTTAGGGGCTTAACTTAAATTATCCCACCTCTAACTAGGATGGACCTGTATCTGATCTCAATTGGACTTTACATTGACTAGGTACTGGTACTGGCATATTAGAACCGATACTCATGACATACTGTCGTCGGTTCCATATTGCATGGGTACCGATATTGATGCCAATTACCGGTACTCATGTGTTACTACTTGGAACACAAATCCAAATGAGTACTCGTTCAGTATTCACTATGTACTGGTACTCAGTGAGTACTGGTATCCCTCCAGGAAACAACTGGTCTCGATGAGTACCGATACTCATGAAGAGTATGGGTACCTGTTAAGTACAGGAACTTTGCCTGTAACTAACGAGTATCGATACTGGTGACCAGTACTAGTACTTGTAAGCTACAGGTCCTGATGACCTGAAGCCCAGCACATGATTTGGGACTTGTACCGATACTCATTGATGAGTACCGGTACATGTAGGTTCCAGTAATGGACTTAGGATGTCCAGGAGTTGATCTGGAGCTAGCAGTATCGGTACTCGTGAAGAGTATCAGTACAAGCTAGTTGTAGTTCACATCTCTGTGTATAAACGGTATAGCATCAGTACCGGTACAAAACTTCAGTGCTGGTACTTGTTGATGGTTACGGGAATATTTCTGAGTATTCTGGAATACAAAAGGTGAAATCTAACATGCGTTTTAGCCCATATAAAACCATTAAATTTATTTAATCACTTTAAATTATGGGCTTAAGATGACAGTCACTTTATTTATTATTATTTGATTATATCTATACATAAATTTACATATATAAGTCCATATGTTGGGTTTTAATCAAACAATCTCCCACTTGGACTGTATGTGTAACCTATTAGTCAAACAACATACGAAAGTGAATTTGAGCTCAACTTTGCTGTCATATCTTTAATGCATATCTAAAACCAATCCGGTCTACCAATTATACTAGTAATAGGGCCAAGGCGACTTTCGCTACATTCTAGTAACTAAACCAACAATGACCACGTACACCAATGCAAAAGGTAACCAGAAACATGTGGATGTGCAGCATGGAAATTACATGCCAATGTGATCAATGCATGCCTATTCCCAACTGGTCCTCTGAATAAAGATCACTTTCAAAACCAAAACCAAATTAATTTTCAGAATGGACAATCCAATGATTTGAAAAACTTTAAGTTTTGTTTATTTCATAATAGAAATGAAGTTTTACAAAACTTTATACATAACCAAAGAACTGAATCACTGAATTACAAAATTGTCTATTACAAAATGAGCACTATACAAACACAAACTCCTACTAAAGCTGAAATTTTTATAAGGACTTAAGACCCATAGAAGCTGCGTGTTCATGGAACATCTTGGGTGTTATTCCTTTAGTAAGCGGATCCGCAACCATGGAGTTTGCACCAATGTGCTCTATAGACAGTTGTCCATTCTGTATCCGTTCTTTAACAACTAGGAACTTGATCTCAATGTGCTTCGATTTGAAGGAGCTCCTGTTGTTATTGGAGTAGAGAACTGCGGACTGATTATCACAAAACATTTGTAGTGGCCTATCAATGCCATCTACTATGCGTAGCCCTGATATAAAATTCCGTAGCCATACTCCATGATTGGATGCCTCATAGCATGCTATGAATTCTGCTGCCATAGTGGAAGAGGCAATAAGAGATGGTTTTGCGCTCTTCTAAGAGATGGCACCACTGGCAAGCAGAAATACATATCCTGAAGTAGACTTTTTGCTATCATGACATCCGGCAAAATCTGAGTCAGTATAACCACAGATCTGAGGCTTTTCTAACCTCTTGAAGGTGAGCATAAAATCCCGTGTCTTCTGCAAATATCTCAGTACTCTCTTGGCTGCTCTCCAATGATCTTTTCCTAGGTTTGTCAGGTATTTGCCCAACATACCTGTAATGTACGCTAAGTCTGGTTTAGTACAGGCTTGGGCATACATTATACTGCCAACGGCAAATGCATAAGGAACTGTTTGCATCTCTCGTTTGTCCAAATCACTTAAGGGGCACTGGTTGAGACTAAACTTGTCTCCTTTAGCCACAGGAGTATCCAGTGGCTTGCAATCTTGTATGCCATACCGTTTAAGTATCTTATCTATATAGCTTCTTTGGGATAAACCAAGAATATGGCGAGATCAATCTTGACATATTTCAATCCCTAACACAATTGATGCATCTCCAAGATCTTTCATGTCAAAGTGTTTGGCAAGAAATTTCTTGGTTTCTAAGATGATACTCATATCATTTATAGCAGGCAGAATGTCATTAACATAGAGGACCAAGAAGATATACCTGTTCCCACTGAACTTATGGTATATGCATTCATCAGCCAGATTTGCCTCAAAACCAAAAGAGAGAATCACCTGATGAAACTTCAAATACCATTGTCTGGATGCCTGCTTGAGTCCATAGATGGATTTCCTTAATTTGCAAACCATACTCTTTGGATCACCCCTAACAAAATGTTCAGGCTGAACCATATAAATGGTTTCCTCAATGTCACCATTAAGGAATGCAGTCTTTACATCCATCTGATGCAACTCAAGATCAAAGTGGGCCACAAGTGCCATTATAATCCTTAGAGAATCCTTAGAAGAAACAGGAGAGAATGTCTCCTTATAATCAATGCCCTCTTTTTTAGTAAAACCCTTAGCGACAAGACACACTTTATATCGCTCCACTATTCCTTTCGAATCCCATTTGGTTTTAAAAATCCATTTGCAACCAACGGGTTTCGCACCTTCAGGAAATGGAACAACATCCCAAACGTCATTGTCTTTCAAGGACCTCATTTCTTCTTCCATAGCCTCAATCTACTTTTCATGATTTGGACTTTCCATTGCCTGACAGAAGCTAATAGGATCATCTTCCATCACCCCAATGTCCGTCTCATGTTCCTGAAGGAATACAACATAATCATATGAAATGGCACTCCTTTCTCTAGTGGATCTCCTTAATGGCACATTTTCTGTATGTGTTTGAGGCTGCTCTACAGGGGCTAAAATTGTATCGTTGTCTTCATTTGAGTTTTCTTGAGGTATGTCAAAGACATGTTCTTCATCATCTTGAGTAACTCCAAGAGGAATAACCACGTTTTCCTCTTCAAAGATAAAGTCTTTAACCCTGTCAGCTTGGGCCAACTCAACACATTCAAAGAACTTGGCATTACCAGATTCAAAAATTGCTTTAGTTGTGGGATCGTAAAATTTATGTCCTCTTGACCTTTCAAAATACTCAACAAAAAAGCAACTAACAGTCCTTGTGTCTAGTTTCCTTTCATTTGGCCTATAAGACCTAGCCTCAGCTGTACATCCCCACACATAAAAATGCTTAAGATTGGGTTTCCGCCCAGTCCATAGCTCATATGGTGTTTTGTTAGTTACCTTAGTTGAGACTCTATTCAGAATATAAGCTGCAGTCTTTAAGGCCTCTCCCCAGAGTGAATCTGGTAAGGAAGAATGAGCAATCATACTCCTTACCATGTCTTTAAGAGTCCTATTTCGTCTCTCAGCAACACCATTCATAGTGGGCAAACCCGGCATGGTGTACTGAGGAACAATATCGCATTCCTCTAGGAACCTGCAAATGGTCCTGGACTTTGTTCACCTGATTCGTCATATCTATCGTAGTGTTCACCACCACGGTCAAATCTGACGGATTTAATCCTTTTGTCAAGTTGATTCTCAACTTCTACTTTAAAATTCTTGTACGTGTCCAAAGACTGTGCCTTTTCATGAATTAGGTAGATAAAGCCGTATCTTGAGTGGTCGTCTGTGAATGTGATAAAATATTGTTGGCCTTTCCACGTAGGCGTAGGAAATGCCCACAGATGTCCGTATGAACCACATCCAAGACACCATTTGACATGTTGGCTTCAAACTTCCTGTTATTGGTTTGCTTCCCCTTAATACATTCCATGCATTGATCAAAATCAGAAAAGTTTCAGGGGTCTAAAATTCCATTTGACACAAGTCTCTCTATTCTCCTTCTAGAGATATGACCTAATCTCTTGTGCCATAAGAAAGCACAGTTCTCATCTACATATTTTCTTTTCACACCACGTGTACAGGAAAGAGAAGTTTCTTGAAATGAAGCAACAGTATCCAAACAATACAGATTATCAATAACTGAAAGAAAACCAGAACCAACCAATCTTGAATCAAAGAAAATATTCACTTTTCCATCTCCAAAATTACAAAAATAGTTTAGTCTATCAAGAACATAAACTAAAACCAAATTGCACCTGAAAGATGGTACAACAAAAGTATTTTCTAAATCCAAGTACATTTCAGTTTTCATTAATAATCTAAAAGTTCCTATTGCTTCTACTGTAACTGGTTTCCTGTCTCTTACATAGATGAACTGCTCAGCCTCATTTGGTTTTCTGTAATTCAGGCAGCCCTGTAAAGATACACTAATGTGAGTAGTTGCCTGTTTACAGGGAGAAATAGGTGTTTAAATGATGTTGCGTTGCAGTATAAATGAAATCGCCTTGAAAATTAATAAGAATTTTATTATTCAAAAGCCTAAGTATCCGAGGTCGAACACAGGGAGCAACTTGGTATTTAAAAACTAGGATCACAATCTCAAATTAATCAAATGTGATGTTCAACAATCAATAGAATGAGATTCAATGTATATAAAAGTTAAAGAGAAGAATAGAGATGTAAAAAGAAATAGAATGTTCTCTCTTCTTTCTTTTCTTCTCTCTGATGGCTTCTTCTTTCTTCTTCTTTTATTTCTTCCTTCTCTGATTTCTTCTTTCTTTCTCTATGACTTCTTTTCTCTTCTGTCTTCTTCTTCTGCGACTCCTTTCTTCTCTACTTCTTTTCTTCTTTTTCTTCTCTTGGTTTCTTTCTCTTTCTTTGCCTTTGATTTTCTCCTTTCTTTCTCTCTGTGGCTCCTTCCTTCACTTCTTCTTTTCCTTTAGCTGTGCCTTCCTTCTTCTTCAGCTTCTGCCTTCAAGTCCTTTCTTCAATAGTGCCTTCTTCTTCCTTCTTCTTCAGCCGCTACCCTTGGCTTCCTTCCTTAGCCGCTCCTACCCTCGGCTTCCTTCTTTCCTCCCTTCCCTACACACAAGAGAGTGCAAAACCTACCCCAACCCTCCCCGCATACACTCTCTCTCTATTTCTCTCCTCGCTCTCCTAGAGCCAGCCAATCGGGTATACGGGTCGGGTTACGCGCACTTGGGTCTAGGCTCACGGTGTGGGTGGTGCGCGAGGAGTGCAGGGTAAACGGGTCGGCCAGGTCCGCGTAGCGTGGGTCGTGGACGAGGTGGGTGACGTGGGCGAGGGGACCCCACCCTGTGTTCTGAGGCGAATAGATGGAAACACAAAAATAATTTAAGGGATTCACCTGCGCTGAAAACTTTCGAGGTGGGACTAAAGTCCCACCCTCTTCTTCGCACACGCGTAGGAGGAACACCTGTGCAATTAGGGCAGCTGCGATCGATGAGGCCCTCGATAACTGGGTGCGAAAGGGTCGTGGAAGGATTCAGCGCACCTAGGGCTTGTCTGCCTGAGGCGATGCAACCTGGAGTGAGCAAGCTTGCTCCTTCACGCCTGCTCCAATGGCGGAAGAGGGTCGGACCTGAAACTCAACGATACGGCCTCGCGGCCCTGTCAACCACTTGGGGAGCTTCACCATGTCATGGCGAAGGTGATGCGGTGGGTGGCATGGTGTAGAATGGCCTAGGCGTGCGTGCCTAGGTCGGACTGTGACCATGGAAGTGCGTGTGTTCGGTGGGCACTTGGGGAGGTGTTGATGATGATCAATGAGTGATGGCGGAGGTTTTGGGGTATGTGGCAAGGTGTGTGGATGGGTGGAGTGACGGTTGCGCCTTGCCAGTGGTCTGCTGGAGATGAGGAAGACGGAGGTGGTTGGTGGTTGTCGAGGGGGGTTTTTATGAATTTAAGAGGGGGAAAATGAAAGGTAGAGAGAGAGGAACTTACTAAGGGTAGTTGGACGAAGGGGGAAAGGTGAAGGATGAGCGGCGCGTGTGTGCCGTCGTCGGAGAAGAAGGCCCTGAGGTGAGGAAGACGGCGACGATGATGGGGTTGGAGAAGTGCGCGCAGGTATGGCACGATGTGGAGGAGCAAGGCGGAGAGGACTCTGCCACTGGTATAGTGGCAGAGCGACGAGAAGAGGGAGGAGAGATCGCCATATCTTGTGGGCTATTGGCCGGAGATGAGGGAGGAAGAAATTTGGGGGTATCATCAGCCAAATCAAGCTTGAAAGAAGTGGCAAGGAAAGGGGGTCCTTTTATAGCTGCTGGCAGAGGTCCTTGTGCTTGGAAGGCAAGCTTCCAAGCACAAGAATCTCGTCGGAGAAGGAAGGTGTGGATGATACCTATTTCTCTTGAGCGTTCGCACGAGAGATTGGGTGCGAATCAGATCTTGTGATTGTGTTCAGACGATAGGGAGTTCCTCAGAGAATCTCCCTTCCAAATTTGGGAGGAGATCTCTGAGGAATCGGGGAGAAATCCTCCTCAAATCCTCACCAGAGTAGGACTCCTTCGCTGTAATGGCAGAGGGACCTAATTGCATAGAGTGGGGAGGAAGATAGGGGGGTCTACGTAAAGGTTTTCAAAAGCTAGGGGTCAAAATGTAATTGGGTGGACTATTTTGCAAAGTAGGTCAAGGAGACCTTCCTTTAGGTCCAAATTTTGGTACAAACCTAATTTTGACCTAAGGAATCCAATGGTGAAGTTGGATTTTAGGTTTGACCTTATTTGACTGGACATTTTACACAAAAATCTAAATTAGGTCAAATAATAACTAGGACCCCTAGTTAGGTTAAAATAGGCTCCAAAGGCCAATTTGAAGGTTCTAAACCCTAGAGGATATTTTCCCATAAATTTTAGAGGATTTAGTTGATTTTTATCCTGACCAGAATCTTGTAAAATTAAGTGGGTTTGTTTTAGGATTATAGAATGTCATTTAATTCTTAGGTCTCATAATAACTGTTTTCTGATTGAACCATCCCACTTTTCCTCTTGTTAAGTCCAATTGACTTATGTTTAACCCCTGAGAAATCCCATTGATGTACTGCAATGTAAAATCACAGTTTTACCCTTTGTTTCTTGTTTTCTTCTCAGAATAGTAATCCCTTGAATTAGGCCTTTCTTTAGGTTATGTAGGAACTTTTGTTCTCTTTTCAAGGTCAAAATGAGCTAGTTAGGGCTCATGATGGTGTTCCCATCATTTCCCTTGAATCTATTCACCAAGTATGACTTGGTATTGAAATCAAATTACTCTCTATACAAACCAAACTGAGAACTGTACCTTTCTTAGCACGTCAAGCGTGGTAGTTGGTGTAGTGCTTCTTCTGGTGCCCCTCAGCTCCACAAAGGAAGCATCCTGATTTGGAAGACTCTGCAGCCTTCCCCTTCTGCTTCTTTTGTGAAGCTATATTTGTAGCTTCGGTAGTTCTTTTCTTTCCCTTGCCTTTATTATTAGTGGAAGTGGCAATGTGATCACTCTCTGTCCCATCATGCTTCATTCTCTCTTCCTCTTGCACATAGTGCGAGATGAGCTCATTTAGAGACCAAGTCTCTTTCTGACAGTTGTAGCTCACCTTGAACTGGTTGATGGAAGGTGTAAGAGAGATCAAAACCAGATGCACTAACAAGTCCTCTGAGAGGTCAAGTTTGAGTGCTTTCAACTTAGAAGCCATATGGGACATCTCCATAGTATACTCACGTATATCACCCTTTCCCTTATTTTTCTTTGAGATGAGGTTTTCTAAGAGTGTACCAATTTCTGCCTTCTCATTCTTGGCAAACTACTTCTCAATATCGGCAAGAAAATCTTTAGCCATACCAATGTCATCTGACATTGTGCCCCTGAAAGCCTCGAGTATGGCCTTCTTCATTATCATCATTGATATCTGATTAGACCTCTCCCATCTTTCCTTCTTTTTTTCAGAAGTACTCGTGTCTGTAAGAATGGGAGAGGGTTCTCTAATCGCCAAATCTAGGTCCATAACCTCGAGGACAATCAATAAATTCTCATTCCAAGACTTAAAGTTAGAGCCACTCAACATGGGTATGGAATTTAAAGTGGCGGTTATTTGGCAAAAGACATTTCTGAAAATAAATGTAGATAGACATAAACTAAACTCCTTTAAAACACAATATGTCTAATTAATTTCTTAATCCCATCACATGATTTAGTTAACTCCATCAAGGGTCTCATCTTTGGATAAGAGGTTGATTTGTAATTAAAGACATGGTGTGGTATGAAATGACTGTTGATTCAAATCCAGGTTAGTCATGAACCTTCCTTTGGGTCAATTCAATGACTACTTAGAAATCCTAATAATCAACACCTGATTACTCCCACGCAAATGAGTGAAAGTAGATGGAGCATGCACTTTTCTTTGGGCTAGTGCACACCCATCTATTATCACACATTTGTCCTTTTATTACTTATAGATAATCCTTGTATCCACAGGAGAGCTCACTTTGGCGAGATACTGCTTCAACTAGGTTATCCAAGAGTAATATACCTTATTAATTAGACTGGGCTGAAATATACTAAGTAGAGAGTGGGTTGGCTCTGATACCACTTGTTGGGGTTAATTCCCTAAATCCTTTGAGGCTTAACCTAAATTATCCCACCTCTAACTAGGATGGACCTGTATCTGATCTCAATTGGACTTTATGTTGACTGGGTACCGGTACTGGCATACCAGTACCGATACTCATGACATACTGTTGTAGGTTCCATATTGCATGGGCACCGGTATTGATGCCAATTACCGGTACTCATGTGTTACTGGTTGGATCACAAGTCTAAATGAATACTCATCCAGTATTCACTATGTACCAGTACTCAGAACGAGTACCGGTACTCAGAACGAGTACCGGTACTCAGAACGAGTATCGGTACTCAGAACGAGTACCGGTACTCAGTGAGTACTGGTATCCCTCCAGGAAACAATTGGTCTCAACGAGTACTGAAGAGTACCGGTACTTATTGAGTACTGGAACTTTGCCTGTAGCTAACGAGTACCAATACTGGTGACCAGTACCAGTACTTGTAAGCTACAGGTCCTGATGACTTGAAGCCCAGAACATGGTCTGGGACTTACTTGTACCGGTACTCATTGATGAGTACCGATACATGTAGGTTCGAGTAATGGACTTAGGTTGTCCTGGAGTTGATCTGGAGCTAGCAGTACCGGTACTCGTGAAGAGTACCGGTACAAGCTAGTTACAGTTCACATCTCTGTGTATAAACAATATAGCATCAGTACCAGTACATAACTTTAGTACCGGTACTTGTTGACAGTTACAGGAATATTTTTGAGTATTCTGGAATACAAAAGGTGAAATCTAACATGCATTTGATCTGATGATTACAAGAATAAAACCCCATGAAATAGTACATATGTGTGGAAACATGATGGACATAAACAAATATCTATACACACATCTTTATTCTTCTTAACACATTCATATTCATTGAGTATAGGGACATACCTGGGTTCATATTGAATGTAGAACAAGAACCCACAAGTTAGGTTCTTCCAAGGGTGTTCTTACCTTCCTTAGAACGAGAGTAATCAATAGAAAGTCTTCTTCTGATCTTCTTGCCACACACCAATCCTTTTCTCTCTGCTCTTCTCTCAACACACAATGGGGAGGGTGTCAAAACTGAAGGGAGAAACCCTTGGGGACCTAACCTCTCCTTATAAGTAATTAGGAAAAACTAATTACTATTAGCAAATTACAATTCTGCCCATCAAGGAATTGCAATTGCAAACTCAGTCTTTGCACATATAAATTAAACACCACACCATCCTCTTGCATTTTAGCCCATATAAAACCATTAAATTTATTTGATCACTTTAAATTATGGGCTTAAGATGACAGTCACTTTACTTATTGTTATTTGATTATATCTATATACAAATTTACATATACATATCCATATGTTGGATTTTAATCTAACATCTTATACACACGAAGACACATATGAGTATAAGATTTCGATCCTATCTCACCATCTTTCCTTCCATAACTAGTTTGTGTGAACTACTATTATGCTTTGGATGGAAGACATACTAAATAATTCTTTTAGTTACTTTAGTTCATTCCTATTTTGATCTACATATTAAAATGATCATCAGTACAATTGAATCTCCAAAGCTATAATAATAGAGTGCAAACTCCACTACAAATATTAGAGCTATGTGAATCTCAAAGAAAGACAACTACATCCTACATTGAAACATAATCCACATATATTGATTTTCTGATCATACGAAATTGCCAATTTCCATATAATGAATAGTTCTCTAAATCTAAGTGATCAATGGTTTCCTAATTAGTTAATTTGATAATAAATCACTCCAAATTCAAAATAACAAATATTATGCTTCTCAAAGGCTTAGTTCACTCCTACATAGTTCGATTGGATATGTTACTGGACTTCCTTGATTTGTAATAGCATAAAGTAGGAACTCCTAGCATCTTGCTTTAGAAATAGGTGAAAGTGTAGGGTGAGATGGATGGCTCATTAGAGTATTATAAAGTAGACTATGTTAGAAGAATGGGTAATGTGCTTTCCAATTGGCTTATTTTCCCATTACTGAAATTTAGTTATGTGTAATGCTATACAAAACACCATTGAACAAACCACATCATCAAACATAATGCTAAAGTCAAAGGACAAGGGAGGATTGCTCCCATGGTACAATCATCCCTCAAGAAGGGATTAAGGAGATTCAAGGGTAATCAAAGAATGGTGAACCATGGAGATGTGTTGCCTTGGCTTTCAATAGCCCATGCCATCCTAAGCTCACATCAAGGTCTACTCAAGACTCCTAACTAATGGTCACTCGGCGAGTGTACACTATACCCGCTTTTATTAAATTGGTGAAATCCCATTAAGATCGCCGAGCGTCCCTTGTTGGCTTTTGACTATGATAAATCCGTAAGGAGAATTATCGAATGCCCCTATTAAGCCATCCCTTTCAATTTGAAGTATGACCCATGCATCAAATACAACTCCTAAAGCACGTTGTCCCAAGAACCCCAAATTAGTATAGTCCCACAAGTCACTAAGCATCTTCATCGTACTCATCTTTTTCATTTCTAAGAGGTTTCTACTAACCTCTTCCCCCGTTCAAGTAAGGGTTATAGTCCCTTTGTTGGCTTTCACAACAAAAACAACCATCCCTTGATGGTATTTAAAATTAGGTCCTTTATACCATCGATTCATCATCCAATGGTAATTCGATGAGGGAAGCAATGAAGAAAGGCTATTTAAAGGGGTTAGGGGGTGGAAGTCCCTCTGGAAATATCCTCTAGGTACATAGACTAAGTACCTTTCTCTAGCCATTGACTATGAGGATGTGACAAGCATGTGGGTGCTGCTTGATCGTACTAAGAAAATGGATTTCGGCTTGGTTGACCAAAACGTGCTTTCGGTCAAAGGCTTCATCTCGAATCTTTTAATGGTGGTACACAAGCACTAATATTCTTGATTTTGATTATAACAAAAAATATATATTATATCATTCTTGGAGGACTGACATTTTAGGTAAAGAAGAGTTGATCCTGTAAAGAAGAAGGCGTAATCAAGAAGAAGAGTTTGGCTTCAAGAGATGAAAAGAAGTTTAAGCTTGAAGAAAAAGCAAAAGCAAAGGAAGATCAAGCTTAAAGATGCATGCAATAGAAGCTTAAGCACCAAAGTTATTCAAAGAAGTTTAAGTGTATTATGTTGTAAAAGTGTTGTAATTTCACTTTCTTTTATTAGACTCAATGTTAAAGAGCGCAAGAATATTATTTAAAGTCACTTAGCCATTAAGAAGCCTTAGAAACACTTAAACATAGGCCTAAAACCTAAAACAACACATATATTTCATATTAGATGACCAATAGATCCTTTAGACAACCAGTCCTTTATTCACCACTCGATTGACGGCTACAAAAGCCTTCCAATATTGTCTTTTAAGTCGACTAATGAATCTGTTAATTGAACTATGAGTAAACGTTGACTAGTTAACATTCATATGTTTGTAATGGTTTTGGAACTAGGATTAGCATTAATTAATTTTGAATTAATTTAACCCTAACTTCAATTAGTTGTTAAACCATTGGTTGTCACCCCATTAAAGAACTTGACTAATACTTCACACATTGGTGGTCGTCATGCACAATATCATTAGATGACCTTGTATCAAAATTCTGTCTTTTAGGAAAAATCTCGTTCACACAAGTTGACCATTCCTTCTACAAACAATGATCGATATGATCTTTAAGCATGGATTAATGAGTCTGTGCGTCAACCAATCATCAAGCCTGGATTAGTGACTAGCCCATTCCATCCAGGTGATTGTGCATACCAACTAGCACTTCACATGTGCACCGATTGATGTATTGGAAAGTCATTTGTTGTAAGCTAAGTCAATTTTGACTCTTTGATTTCCTTGCGTATATCTATTGGTAACTTTATTTCTTGACCTCTAACGGTTTTAATTTCCTCTACAACCTATCTAAAGCCTTCTTAAGTTGCTTATGAGTACCTTAGGGGGTCTTTTTTGCCTAAAAACACAAGATACACTTGATACAATACTTATACATTACACAACATAAAAGAGCACTTACATCAATGTGAAGCCTACATTTCTACTCTCAACGTTGTCTTAGTGCTCAAGCTCTCCTCAATCAATTTCGCACTTCAAGACCACTTCATCATGTTGCTTCCTCACTCATTCACATTAAAAGGGAAGTAATCCAAACCCTTAGAAGCTAATCTAAGTTGAATTCATTCAAGGGCTCTATGGGATTGTTTGCATTTTCCTTTCTTCTTTTATTTTATTGTAAGGGTGTCCAGTTTGTGGATTCATGTCTCATCCCCAAAAAGGAGAGACAAAATTCTTATCGGTTGGGATTAATGAGAGGTTGTATCTTGTGGTTACACCACCCTTGGTTTTAATGGGTGTGTTAGTGGTTTTAATTAATTTGACCAATCAAGAAAATCCTATGTCAAGGAGATTTAGGTGGTGCTTTTTACCTAAGGGGTTTTCCACATAAAAATTCTTGTCTTGTGTGGTAAATTTTGTGCATCTTGTTATATTTAACTTTTATCTTTGTATTGCACTATTCACCCCCTAGTGTGCATTTTCATTTAACATGTTAGATTTTGTATGCCCTGGGTGAGCCATCAGGGTTTTTGTAATGCGATTATATTTTATCTGAATAAAGAGTTTAGTTATTTTCCAATTAAATGACTTGGGTCCCTTGGTACGATTAAGATTACGTACTTGGCTAAATCTAATAACCCAATGTGTATTGATTCGGAGATCTAAATGGTTTATACGATTTGATAGCACATCAAGAAACCATCTAATTCGATCATATGTTTTCGATTTGAGTTGGAATAGGAACCTTTTCTGGAGGTCGTTGATAGGTCCATTTCGGTGGACTATAATTAAACCTAAGTACATTATTATTAGAATGAGAATTTAATGTAAAGCATGCATTATATTAACAAACTTAATTAAACTCTAAAATTATCATTCCATACATTACATTAATTTTTACATACCTTGATTACACAATCTATTTAAATACTTATATGTTATTATTTGGATGCAGGAAAATTTTGATTGACATTTTAATCGATCAATTTTTAGGAAAACATTCTCTCATTTGAAGGACAATAAAAGCGTTATACCCTAATTTACCTATCAATTAAAGATCACTTTAATTTCTCCTCTCTATCAATCAATAACGCCACTGCCACCATCCCTTTCCTTATTCGTCCTCCCTCTCTCTCCAACACACGCACACACATAGACACCCCCGCCCACGAACACCAGACACCCGCCCCCAACCCCCTTCGTCTTCTTCCCTGCGCGCACCGACAGCAACTGACCGTGACGACCATCATCCTTGCCCCGCGACCTTCGTCCTCGACGTCAACACCGTGCTCTTCCTCACTACCGGGACCGCGCCATCGACAGCCACCACCGCGAACTATCCACGGACCGTGACTTCCTCGACACCGTGTGCCACCACCGTGGTCAGAGGTGACAGCTCCGACGTCGACGACCGCGCCCCTCCACACAGCCACAGTGACTGTCAACTCCACTTCACCGTGACCGTTCATCAACATGAAGCACCACCGCGCCTTTATCTTCCTCTCGCTTTTCGACTCTCTAGACGCAAACAGCAGCAACTCCGTCCTTGATATTCTCTCGACCATCCTCGCTCTGCCCACGTCCCTGCGCTTGCCCTCGACAAGCTCGCACCTCTCGTGCATCTCCTCTGCACCATCGGGTGCAACCTCCGCCCGCGACCTCTCCATCCTTCTCCTCACGAGCACAGGAGTAGGACCCGACCACACCATCGTGTTACTCCCTCTAGCTCAAGCAACAGAGGTGTCGCACAGCACCCTCCTCCCCGTGAACTGACGACCACTGCGACCACCGCGCGCTTGCCCTCCTCGACAAGAACCGGGGGAGACACTATCTCAGCGACAGCAACAGCTTCCACCGCCTCCTCCCTCTCGGCCTCGACGTCCCCAACACCTCCCGCAAGACCCATCCTCGCCGGCCATCCTCTTCTCCGATAGACCACCACCAGCCGCCGTTGATCACGCTGTCACCACCAACGCGGAGCCCTCGCCCCCAACCTTCCTTGAGCTCCTTGTCGGCTGCCGCGGCCCCACGAGCATGCATGGTAGAGAAGAACTCCTTTACGTTGGGTTTCATTTCTTATTACATTGAATGTCATGATGGGAGATTTAGTTTATGTTTTTATTTATTTTATTGAGGTGAAATTGTTGCATTACCCCTACACTCTTGAGTTATCATGTGGCTTTTTCTCATCACCTTATTTCGTACTAGATTTTGATACGGATCTCAAATTTATGATCGAGAATGATACATGTTATGATTTTATTGCATTTGTGCCTCCCTATCATATGATATGAAGTTATATAATTTCATCATATTTCTATTAATTTTTCATTGTGAATTTTCCACCACACGAATTACTGCGACGACATATTTTCTCGATATTATTTGTTCAAGCGAAATTTTCTCGATCAGTCGTTGCATGATTGATGTTCTTGAATAGAGATTCAAAAACTGTCATGTGAGTCAGGTTAAGAAGTTAACCTGATGAAGCAAGAGATAGTAGAACTCCTTCTCTGATGTTGTTGTGAAGGAGTATTTTTGGACCTGAGATAGATATATGTCTACAAATACACACATTTCGCAGACCAATAGGTTGATGCACTCACCTTGGTGTTGACATCGAAAAGCTGGTGTGTGTGGAAAGGGATAAGAGACACAAGATCTCTTGAAGGGTCACACAAATTTGTTGCATAGGTGTATGTAACAGATTGTAGGCATGAGCTCACTCCACGTATATTGGGGATGACGAATTCCAAATGTGTTTGTAGAGTCCTGATCAGACTCAAGGCACGAAGAGAAGAAGATAGGCCTTTTGGAAAGGTTCTAATCTTTGTTCTCATCCAATAGTGCAAGGAGATATCAAGAATATTATTATCCATTGAGGAATGATAGTCATTTATTGGGATTAAAACTTAAGATAATATTTTCTTCCAAGTGAAGGATTTGTAATAAGTCAAGGGCTACCTTCATCTGCTCCCCATTTTTGGTTGGGATCGTAGAATTGTACATAGTAGGAGGGGAAATCTACTTCGAGCAGAACCTGGCCTTGCTCATTATCAAATTGAATGAAGTATGACCTACAATGGTCTTTTGTCCTATCCACTAGCCCTTTGATACATATGGTAGCTCCTCCACTCACTTTTCTTTAGTGACATTTAGCTTCCACTTGAGAGCAACAATGATAGTTCGATTGATAACCATTGCCAAGCCATTTGCTTGAGAATGGACCATGGACATAAAGTTGAGCTTTATGTTGCAGTTAGCATAGGAGTCTTCAAATCGTTTGGAGACAAATTGGGTCTCATTGTTTGCTATAATTACTTAGAGTACTCCATATAAGCAAATAATGTCTTTACTTGCAAAGCTAACTACCATCTCAACTGTTGGGCTTGCGATTGCCTTGCTAATAATGTCTTACAAGAATGCCTTTACTTACAAAATCTTATGTATGATTGGGTTTTCTTTCTTCCATATCATTCCCCTTTGATCTTTGATTTACCTGTCATTATTTCTCATGGCTATGATGCTCATCTATTTTGGATTTACTCTCTTGTTTACTCCATCTATCTCCACTCTATAAATAAGATACCATCCCCTCCATGTTACCTACCTAGTCTCCCATCCATAATACCACATATATGCTTCTTCCATAGGCCAGGTCCACTCCCACCTTGGCCATTCGTCTAGTTACGCCATCACCATTGTTGCCACCACTTTCAACTACGACCATGCATCATCTCCATCCACACCGTTGTCGACATCACTTACTCCACCTCATCATCAACAACTCCGCCTCTATGTCACTTCCACAACCTCGAGTGGCATTGGAATCAAGGGAGAAAGACGTTTTCATGGTGATGGCAATTACGTGCGGTGCTCGTGGCTTCCACTTGGAGGGCATCATCCACGAATCACACGTCGATCAAGGTTCAAATCTGTCTTTGTGGAGAATCATTCTTATATCTTTTTAATAGATCTTTTTGTAATTGAATTTGTGATTTATTTTTTTCCTAAAATAAAAAAATCTAAATTTCACCATTGCTTGAATTAGTAATTTGTGATCTTATTGGGATTATTTTCACCAGTTGTAGACTCTCTGTGGATTTAATTCGATTTATCACTAGCTACATAGTTTTGATGTTTAATTTTTTGAAATTGTGCTTGAACGATAAAGAGATCAATTGTTGGCAACCCAGCATATATCTTAAGTAATCAAATGTCCATCCCTCTTATCATATGCTCTATAGGTCCATCAGGCATCCAATGATACCATTAGACAACTCTAGTTATCCGTTGGACTTTGGAAACCTAAATCAAGGAAGATATCGTGTCAAAAGTTAGAATCCTAAAAGGATTTCTATATTAAACATCCAACCATATTTTCAGATGCCCTATATGTTGATCAACATCTAGACCAGACGTCCAACCTCAGTTCAAACCCAATTTTAGGAAAAACTTGGTTACAATAACAAACAACTAATAATCCTATCAGACGTTCGATACACTCATTTAAGCCATTTGATGAACTTATCAGACGTCCCCTTGGGATGTGCCTGCTGAGCTATTTCTAGAATCCTTTCTTTCAAATGTTCACCTATTTTGTTCAAAAATCTAACTCGACAGATCAGATGACTGATGACTTGATCAAATATCTGATACTATTTTGATAGTTGTAGATCTTTGTGAAATCTATCTTGATTTTGAGAGTTATTATCCCATATCTCTTCTAACCACTATAAGGCTTTTTTCAAGCATTTTAGAGCCTTCCTAACACCTCGATTAATAACCTAGTAGCTCTCCATTGCATTATACACAAAAGAATCAATTCTTTCCACCTTATACACATAGAGAGAAATTCAAAGAGATAAAACCTTATACACATAGTGTGGTTAGTGGATTTAATAGCTTGGTGATCGGGGAAAATCCTAGGTTGAGTTGACTTAGGTGGTGATTTTTACCCGATTAGAATTTCTACCCAAATATCATTGTGTCATGTGTGGTATGATTTTATTTGTGCTTTTGTATTTCATTTTCATCTTATTATACTATTCACCTAGTGACCAGACGTCCTAATGGGAAGAATGAGGTGACAGGAAAAATTCTTATTATTAATTTTATGAATTAAAATGCTATTTGTTTATAAAGTTTTCTCATCATAAAAAAAGGAGAGATTGTTGATATATAAGCTCCATGGTATTTCATTTTGATGATAACAAAACATATAGTGGTTATATTACTCTTTGGAAGACTAACATTTCATGAATAAGGAGCCAAAGCAAGGAAGGAAGAAGGAGCTTAGTTGTTGGTTAAGGAGATTGAAGAGCTAGAAGATGAAGATAGCTGTCTAGAATTCTTGTTATTTCTTCATTCAATTGATGTATTTTATCTCTCTTTATTTTAGACATGTTGTAAAGAGCCCAAGTATGATACCCTTGTCCTAAGTCACACTTAGACCCTAAACACTTAAGCAAAACTTAGAATCAAATTAGAAATCTAAAATAGTAAATAGACAGCTAAAATACCCAAGTTAAGCTAGAAACTAGGTTAAACACTACATAATTAACACAAGAAATGGGTTAGGTGTGAGAATTAAGGAAAATGATCTAAAACAACCAATTTGTGTTAAAAATGCATAATTAGGTCACAAAATGAGATATTTTATTACTAAACGTAATTTGATGATCCAATCACAAATTGAACAAATATTTAGGTTTAAAAGTTCAAATTGAAAGTGAAATCATGTTCCTAAATGTTTAATTAAGCTTTAACAAAAATGTCATGGTATTTTGAACATCATTAGAACCTTACAACCATCACATTACATTTAGGTCCTCATTTATATACATTTTCTTAAGCCAAAAACATTCAGGGACTATTTTGATAGCTGCCAGGGACCTATTTGAAAGATTCTAAGGACCACCTCGCATTACTTCTTGCCACTTGTGGGCTTGTATGTAATTTCTCTATCCCTTCTCCCTTAAGGGCCTGAGTGCAAAAATCCCAATACGCCTTCTGCTTTGCACATGCTACCGTTCCTCGCGAAGAATGCAAAGAACAGGAGCTGTTGATCTTCATCCTTGTTGATCCTGCAGTCGATCCTTTTCCAAACTTTGCGCGCTTTCGCACATGGCATCACCCCTTGCCTTAGATCCAATCCAATAGAGCACATTTGGTTTAAATCTTCCAGCACGCACTTCACTCTCTCATCCACCGTTTGACTTAGGTGCACCTAATCTCACCTCACTGGTGACCTGATCGACCCTTAACCTATATAGGAAGCACACGTGTCCCCTGTACGCGCTAACCAGCTCCCTCCCCCTGAGTGGTTTCCTTCATTCCATCCGCTTATCTCTCCTACCTCATTTCTTCACCTGCGGTGATGGAGTAGGCTTTTCTCCCTCCGTCAATCACCTCCAGCCGTCGGCTCTAGGCTCTTGGACACCTCCTTCGTTAGCTGAGGGTCTCCATTTCATCTTGATCGACCTCCGGCCGGTGGACCTCAGACACCTCCTTCATCTGTTAGATAGATTTATCACTTTCTAGATTATTTTTTCTGCTTTCTAGATTAGTTTTAGTGTAGTTTAGATCAGTAGATGTAGTTTCAATGCTAAATTCTATGATGGATTAATCTAAATTAGAATAGTTTAGCTTAGGAACTATCTCGCCCTCTTTGATAAATCCATATCAGAGAGGTGTTTCCATTGTTTCCACATGTTCATATAGCTTTCTCAACATGCCAGTTTCATGTTCACTCCTTTCCCTCGATGTTTTAATCAGAAATCACCTCATTCACTAGAGTCATTCTAGATCTGATGCTTCTTAGCTGCTCGATCTAGAATGTGCTCGAATTTCACAAGGGAGGACCTTCCATTCATCTCATTTGAACACAAAGGTCCTCCATATGTGTTGAATTGCATTGATTTGGTTGTTTAACTTTGATTTGGTTTAAGGACGCAAATGAAGGATTTTTAGCGATTTGATTCCAATCAGTGTTTAATCGACTAAATTCAGTATGTTTTTGCATAAATCAAGTTCCTTATGATGGTTTTGAACTGCATGATATGTGTTTTCAACGATCGGATCAGTTCTGACCAAATTTGGTTGAGATCTCTATTTTTTTCCCCAATAGAGTGAGAGTAGGTCAATAAAATTAGTGACATTGATTAAAGACCTACTCAATGATCTGAGCTATTTTGAAGTAATGTGAGGAAGATCTGATAACAAAGATTGAGTAAAATTTGAATGTGGTTTTTGATTTGATCTGGATTCGAAATGATTTTCAAACACCTTTTAGTTTATTTGTGAGGATAGAGATACATATTTTTATGATTTTATTGGCATTCAAAGGTGTTTAGTTTTTAAACTCAGAATTCCAGATCTTATTTTGTTTTGGTTTCTCATGTCTAAATTCAGAAGAAAAATAGATTAAAAGGACTGATATGATTTTGATCAGTCCAACATTGGTATAAATTGAGTATTCATGTGCTCCAGATCAGACTTCTTAGGTCTGATTTGAGTTGGATTTTTTTCTAAAATCACACTGCAGTAGCAGAAGCTGCTGGTTCTTTGAAGTGCACTAGCAACATCAGTGTTGGACACTTGATTCAACTATTTTGATAGAAGATCTTAGCTGCTGGAATTGGGCAGCAATTGCTGCCATTTTGACAAAGCAGTAATAGCAGTAGCTACATCACTGTCTTAACAGGCTAGATCTTGGCTGGTTTGAGGATGATTCAAGTTGTTTTTAAAGAATGGATGAGATGAACATGTGTAAATTGTATAATATTGTTTGTAAGCATTCATATACCAGTTTTGGTTTTAATTTCATCTAAATTGCCTGTAAACCTGGTTTTAAGTCTTTTGTTAGCTCATATGAAATGAATTAACTGCCCAAACTGTGTTTTGACTTGAGATCTAAATGAAAATCATGTTTAAGTGATGAAACATCTTCCTTATAATGTGTTGGATGTTTTTGGATGCTTATACCTCTTTTCTAACCCTTAGAACTCTTTTTAGTGCCTTAGGTTCACTTCCAACAATCCTTTTAAGGCCTAATTTGGGTTAACTTGTAAATAAATAAAATGCATAAAAAATAACAAAAAGAATGAAGCAAACCTGTCTTGAGTAAGATCAGGTATTTTTCTAGGTGTATGCAAAGTTTCAAGGTATTTTGAACCTTGGCTTGGTAGAACATATCAGTTAACGGTTCAATATACTTTGGGATTTAATAAAAGAAACATAACTTAAAACACCAAAAAGAACTCTCTCTCTCTCACCTCGCCCTTTCTCTCTCATCCCCTACCTCCATTATACATATAAAAACTAAAAAAAAATCAGAAAATATCCAAAAACACTTAAAAATACCTTGTATATTGTATTTATACTTGTAAATATAATTTAAAACTAAGTTAAATGTATATATTGTAAGATATGTAAATAATGAGTATAAATAACTTATGATTGTACTCTATATATTAAATTCAATATTTAGAATAGTTTATTATATATATAATTTATTATATAATTATTTATTAAATTATATTAACTTAAATGTATATAAACCTAAGTAATTATAAAAACCTATGTATATGTATATAATTATATCTAATACTGTATATACATATTTAACTAAATAGTATATACTGTATGATACTTGTAAATTAATTTAATTATATATTTACAGTAGATAATTATGTTATTAAATTAATTAAGTAAATTATTAACTTAAAATAAAATAAATTGGTAATTTAAGTTAATACTGAATCACTTTATCATGTATAATTGTATAATATTATTTTAAGCATATTTGATCTATTTATACTATGTTTGTACTATACTACAGTATTTATAAATTATTGATGTATATAACTATTTAAAATGTGTATTTAAATGTAAATAAATTAAAATAAAGTCTCTAAAATAAATTAAAAATGTGTAGTAAATATTTTATTATGTAAATTAACTCTGCATAAAGTTAATTTCATGATTAATTTCCCAATTTGTACTTTAATTAAGAAATAAACCCTTAAATCAACGTACATAAAACTCTAACTTTAACTAATTTTAATATATAATTAAATAACTTATAATGCTAAATTATCTATATAATTGAATAGCCTTATATAAGGGCTTTCTAAACATGTAAATTAATTGGAAAATGAAATTGATTTGGGCTCTCAAATCGAGGGCTAAAAGCCTTTGATCAGAATGCTTGCTGTGCAATTTTATAGCTCTCGGCTGCCCAATGATAGTGCCACATCGTGAGTGGCGAAGCCGTTGCAGCGGTATAATATGCTTTTGCGCTGACGACTGCTCAATCGTCTGTAGAGGGGGCACACATACCATTCTCTCTCCTCTCCTCTGATCCGAGCATGGCATATTTGAGCATTGTATACAGTGGTGGGCCGGGGAACTTGCATTGTAGCTGGGCCCATATTGGGCCTGTCATGGGCCTGACATCAAATTAAAATGCACGATAATTAAACTGGGGCTGATCCCTAGTAGTGATTTGATCCCACCCCTATGGGGTGTTGTGTATCCCACGAAAAGGATTGGCCCACCCATAAAGAAAAAATCAATTTTTGGGTTAGTGAATAGTGAACCGGCTCTGTGTGTGTGAGAGAGAGGAGAGAAATCAACTAAGTGTCAAGAAGGGGAGTGAAGAGAGAAGCGGAGTTTGAGTGAGTAGCGACTAAGTGTTGACTAGTGTTGTGCTTGTGTGTATGTGTGTTTGTGTTAGTGCGTGCATATGTATGGTACATGTATAATAATATATGTATATAAGTAATGTAAATAATGTATATAGATATATAATAAATAGTGTATACGTATATAAGTAGCGTATATGTATATGTAAAGTAGAGCTACTATTTGAGCCTCTTATGCATATAAATAATAATTTTAGGGCTTTAGTGATAGCTACATCCATCACTGTAGATATGTTTATATGTTAGTATAGATAGTTATTTTTACCGTATGTTGTCTATATATTCTACTAAGGCTATAGCGACATATATTTACGTCACTGTATGTATAAAATATGTTACTAAAGACATTAGTATGTTAATATATCTTAGTATAGTATATATTAGTAGCTATTTTTGTACCTATATTTAGGTATTGCTTAAAGTAGTTGTACATAACTAACATAGTGTACTATTAATTGGTTTTTATTGCCTGTTTAGTTGTAAATTTGTTTAAGGCATTGTAGGTAGAATTAATTGATTCTTTTGTGCATAATTAACAAATTCATTCATTAATCGATTCATTGATTCATTTTGTAAATGAAATTAGCATTTTTTTTGGAATAAAAGAACATTTTTGGACATACAGAGTGATTTATATCAATAAATGTCTCTCAGAGAATGACCTGGAAACTAACAAGTAAAAATTATAATTAAATAAAATGACGCGACATTTGTTTGCGTTGTGACAAATATGCTACAACAATGACATCTAAAATACCATTTTTATTGCAACAATAATGTTTGTGATCATAGACTATCTAATTAGATGTCTAATATACTTGTCAGACATCTGAAACCCTTTTATTAGATGACCAAGCTTTTTACTAGGCGTCCTAAGTAGTGATCGTTGGCAGCCCAACATTCATCATAAGTAATCAGATGGCTTAAATGAGTGTATTAGACGTCTAATAGGATGATTGGTTGTCTGCTACTGTAACCAACTCTTTCCTAAAAGTATGTTTGAAATGAGGTCAGACGTCTAGTCTAGATGTTGGTCAACATATAGGACAAGAACGAGTACGAGATTAGGTATAGCCTTAGGGCCGACGGTAAGGTGGCAGATGTGGTGGTACCTAATGGGTAGGTGATGAGGTACTCATCATAGTTAATAATTCACCAAAAAATAGGTAGTTTACTTAGTTAATTAATACTAAATATTATATAAACAGGGTTAATTGTATTCATAGCTAAGAAAAGGCATGATACTAAAATACATGTCAATGAAGCCTTTTTACACTCAAGAAAATGCATTAATCATTTAAGTTAAATGGAAAACTCAAAATTATAAATTAAGCTATTTAAAGCCTTGGTAATTAAATCAATATTTAATTAAGGTTTAAATTAATATTTTTAAAGCCCTATAATAAGGTTTAATTTATATATCAAAGATCAGGGTTAAAAATGTAATTTGACCCCATAACTTTTTTCATTAGTGTTCATATAATCTCCTATAAAAAGGTGATGGGAAAATAAATTAAATTGCACCTTTAAATCAAGAAATTACATTTTAGTCTTTATGAGCATTTCTGTTGAGTCCCTTTGAAATTGCAAACAAGTCCCTGTGCACAGCTTCTTCTTCAATGTCAGTGGGCGACAACCGTTCATTCTTTCCCTTCCCCAATCACAGCGTATCTGATGGTCAACCTCCTTTTCCTTGGACGCCAAGTCTCCTAACTAACTCTTCAAATCCAACGATTTAGATTGGCCATTAACTACCTTCTTTGATGTGTAACCATCGTCGTCGTTGGAGAAGATGATGGTGGTTTTCATGAACCTGGACCCCTTTTCCATCCAAGTTTTTCCCCCTAGACCTTTAGCGAGCCTATAAATGTCCCCCTAGGCCTTTTTATTCCAGCTATTGAGTCCCTACCCTCTTCCCCCACCACTCATGATCCTAGGCTATTCTTCCCTAACATTGGCGTCTTCCCACCACCTTCTCGAGCAAGCTCTGATGGAGCTCGCTGCCTTCTCACCTCCTCTTCCTCTGCTCTCACCTTGCCACCGGCGAAGTCGTAACCCAACCCTCCCTCTCCTCTGCTTCGATCAGCTGGAGTTGCTACATCTCACCAGGACTATTTCGTCCATCTCTGGCAAGCAATCTCTGGAGCTTCTCTCACTCTTTCTTCTAGGTAAGAAGTCCTAGCTCCTCATCCACTTCTTTAGAGTAGTTTTAAGCCTTTAATTCATAGGTTTAGGTAGATTAGATCTTTTATTTTGTCATCTTCGTGTCCATCACTAGTCATCACCAATCCGGTGATGGCAGGCCTCCTATCATGTAATTGACCCCCTGTTCACCTTTTTCGTCACTTTACAACACCATTCCACCTCCTTTCCCCTATTATTATCCACTATATGCAATAAGCCTAAATTCCACGCTCACCAAAGCTCAGCCACCTCTCTGGCGAGCTTTGCCATTAATCCACACCCAAATTGGTCCTCAATCCACTTTTGCAACCCTTCAAGGACCATTTCACCTAAGTCTATTACAAGCTTTACCCATTCAAACAATCTGACCATCTCAATCTCTCTTCTGATCTAATTTGAGTTTGCATCATCTCTTGGATCAATCTTTGATCTAAGTAAGGAGATCCACATCCTTCTGAGGTCATAAGGAATCCTTTGAGCTACTTTTCTTGTTGTTTCATTGAGTGTAGAGTATTGTCGATCATCATTGTCTTCATCGCTAACGTTCGATGATCTGCATCTCTGGCGACCTTAAACCATTACCACTTAGCTTGTAACAAACTCCAACTACTTTCAACCGTTTCCAAATCCTCTACATATGAATTTTCCGCTCGTAGATTTGAATTTCATTGAATTTTCTTCTCTATATGCCGTCATCTTCCATAACTTCGACGATGATCCATTGCATTAATTCTTCATCTTCGGACCTCAGTGAAAGGTCTAGAAGCTTCACCGAGTCCTTCTGAGTTCAAATGTACATCGTGCAAGGTTGTTTGCTTACTCAATTATGCTGATGAACAAACCCATAATTGACAGAGGCGGTGACCCTGTAGGACCTATTAGAGTACTCAACTCGTGCAACTTTTAGTTCCTTAAGCTTCAGTAGGTCGAGATGAGTTTGGTAGCACCTTTAAATTGGAGAAGATCACTTTAGAATTCCAAGTCAACTCTTGACCTGTATGGGTCAACTCTTAACCGCCATTAGAGCTTGAGAAGCAATAAAGCTTAGATTTAAGGCTTGAAATCCTCTTTGGAAACATTTAGAAATCATTAGTTGTTGTGAGTCTATGATTCATTAACATTTGTTAAGTTTTCATTGAGATTCGTAGAGGATACTTAGCCATTAGCAAAGCTCTGAGAGCTCTGCTTATTAGCTATAACATCAAGCTATTGAGGTCTGAATGCACCTTAGAGACACTAGAGAGCACTGGGAATGCATTTAGAAGCTTCAATCAAGCTTTCGATGATGTTTTATTAGGCAATCGCATAAGATCGCAGGTGATACGTTGCTATCAGTCCAAGTGTTCTCCTAGCTAGTTTTCATCAATTTCTTAGTTAATTGAAGGCTTGGATGTGATATATGAGGCATTAGGATGATGTTTGAGGCCTTAATTTAGTTGTTGAAGCCATATAATAGCAACAACAACAGTTGGAGATCGATTGAAGTCCACTGTTAGTGCCTGTAATTGCCAATGCTTTGTGCTAAAAGAAAAAAAGGGGCAACATAGTGCCACATTGGTGGTTTGCAAGTGCTTGACCGCAGATAAAAAGAATCATGCTCCAAGCCCTCCCATGAGCCATTGGGCCTGTTGTTTGCGAAGGCATGCGATAGTTGATACCCTTGAGCATATATTGAGCATTGAGCCTAGTAAGGGGCAGCCTGCGAGTGTTGACCTTGACCCGACCCCGTGGATTTTGACTTGGGCCAGGCTTTGAGAATTTTTGATGTGAAGAGTACTTGTTAAACACTTAGATTGATTGATACTCATTGTTGTAGCTTCAAAACTTTTTTTTTTTGTTTGCATTCTTCTTTACATTTTTATATGAAGTAGAGAATTCATTGCTTTATCTTATTGGTTTAATTAACATTTGATAGAACTAATTACCATGTTTAATTCATTTCTTTTGCAGTTAGTCTATATGCTTAACATATTCATAAGTTGTTAACTAATCTAACTAATTAAGTATATTAATCTAATTAGCTAAGTTATATTTGTAAATTATCTAAGTAGTATTTATACATCTAATTTAAGCAATCAATCTAAGCTTAATTTATAATCTTAAGTAAGTTATGGTTCTTTAACCTAAGTAAATTAAGTGTAACTTATATAATGCTAAGAAGAATAAGTATTTATATACATAAATAGCTAATTATTTATATATAAGTATTTCATTCTATATACTCTATTTATATACATTAAGTTATATTGTAATACCTTAAGCTAACTTATTAACTTAATAATTAAATGCTTTTATTCTAGAAAGCTAAATTAATATAATTAAAGTAAATACAAGATAATTTAAGTAATAATTGGTGAGTGAATTAATTTATAATAAGCCTCTCAGTGAACAATCTAGACTCAATTAGTATAAATTTATAAAACATATAGGTTATTTTGCACACTATACTATGTCATAAAAACACTTCTTTTACTTGCAATCTAACCATAACATCAATACGCCAGTAACCACAATAGGAAGCACATATAAAGCAAGCAAAAGAGCAGTTAGAAGATGTACTCAATGATGAATTGCTATTTAATTACATAATTCATGCCAAACTATTTTTGGTTTAAGGGTATTTTAGGTTTAAATGCATTAGGTTATGGCATTTTAGTCATTTATGCATCATTATGTAAATAATGCATTTTAGGGTTTAATTATAATATTTCAGTTTAGCTTTATCTGGTCTAGTGATGTGTGTTTTTCTATCATTGCAGGTTTCACTTGTGTGACTCAATTGGAGCTCCACATCAAGAGCCATCTATTTGAGCTCAATTAGACTAACCTAAACCAATTAACAATGCTAACCCTAATTTCCCTCCACCCTAACCTAATTAACCATTTGCTAGATCTCCACCTTGCGTAGCCTTAACCTAACCACCTTTGCATGGTTGACCTCCTATGATTAACTCCCCTCCATCGATCCACCACCTAAAGTCCAACACTATTCCTAAATCCCACTTATAATGGTCGGCCATTAAACCCTAATTAATAAATCTTTGGTCGGCCATGAAGTGGCTCTTATCTCCACAAAAGCACATCACATCTCTGGCCACTTAATTACCCTTAATCCCTACCACCCAATCTAGATCTAATGACCTAAAACATCCACCTAAAGCCTAGGCTATATCCCTTCCAACAACCTTGGTGGTTGGCCAACCTCCTATGCTTGGCCAGTGATTGCGTTTTTGCACGGTTTGTAAAAGTATTATTTTAAGTCACTGCAATGCACACAAGTAGATTCGTTTTTAAAATTTGTAAACCTAGATAAGGAAGTATCCAGGGTCGTCGAAGGAGGCAATTTGTTTGCAAAATACGTCTCTTACTTGGAAATAGAAATCACCTTTATTTTGGTATTTTGAATACATATTTTTTATAGGTTTTGAAATGACAGCAATAAGCGGAGTTGAAGACAGGAAAAAGACTACTTCTATTTTAGCAACTAAGTGGCAAGAATAACCTCTTCCCAAGCTCACCCTAGGCAAGTGAAGGCCTAGGATAATTGGGAAGAGGGTGTGAAAGTGCTAAAAAAACTCTAAAGTAGGGAACAAGATGCACAAATTTGGAAAGGCAACTTTATAAGAAATTGGATTTTTGTTCTACACTTGTAGAGAAAAGCTTCTATGACAAAAAATAAAGCTACAACTAGAATGACACAAAAATCCTAGGTGATGATGATGAAGATGGTGAAGCCCTTGCTCCAACTACAGTTGCTCAAGCAGTTAAAAAGGGCTTCTTTCTTCTCCTTGAATAACTCCTCCAAGTGACCTCCTTCTGGCAAGCCTTAAAGTAGGGGGCATGCCCTTTCGCCTCAAGGTGGATGGCTTCCACCTTAGTGTCTCCTCCAAGGGTGGGAGTGCACCACCCTTATCTCCTCCAATGCTTGTCCTTCCTCTAATATGAAGAGAGTCTCCTCCTTGGCGTGGCACAAGGGAGAAGAGAGAAGGGGAAGAAGGCACCAAGGGGGTGAGTAGGATGCCCCCTTAATCTTCTTCCTTTCTTCTCCTTCCTTGGCCCTAGGTTTAGATGGGTATAGGGTAGAATTTACACTAATGGAGAATGGGTTTTAGTGGTGGTTAGATGGTGTAACGAACGCGTGCCCCAGACGTCTTTTAAGACATCTGGGAGGTGGCCCAGACGTCAGACCAGACGTCTGGGATCATTTCCAGATGTCTGGAAATCCGTTATCTTCCACACGCGCGGGTCGTCTGCGCGCCTGAGCACGCAGACCCGCATATTCCTTTATTCCCTGCGGCTGCAGACGCCCTGCCGCGTCCTCTCTCCTCCTCGCACGGCCTTAAAAGGCCACGCCTCCCCTCACTTTCGCCACCACCGTCTCCTCCCTCTTCTCCTTCAGCCAGTGAGCGTGAGGGCGGCAGCGGCGACCGCAGTGAGCGTGGAGGAGGTGCTGCGTGCGAGAGCGGAGCTTTGCCGTGAGGGCGAGCTCGCCGGGGCTGCTAGGGCCTGCCGGCGGAGGGCGCAGGGGGCGCTGAGCGACGCGGAGGGGCTACTGTTGTGGTCTGAGCAGCAGGCGCGCGAGGTGCGACGCGGGCGGCGTCGCGAGCGGAGGCCGAGTGACACCCTGATTCTGGAAAAATTTCCAGAATCAGACGTCTGGGTTGATAGCCAGACGGCGAGGGCGACGTCTGGAAGACCATCCAGACGTCTGAAAGGTGCGTTTTCCGTCTTCTTCTTCCTTCCTGTCGACTGACCGTACTGAGTGAGGGAGATGGGTGTGCGCAGGCTCGGTGATTCGCCATCCATCGCGAATCAGACGTCTTGCAGTAGTACCAGACGGCGGAAGCGACCTCCAGACGTCCGGGGTGACCATCGGACGTCTGGGAGCTAGGCCAGACATCCCCGCAGACTTCTGGAAGTCTGGGAAACCACGCCGAACAAGGTAATTCTCTGATCCACTTTTTAAGACGTCTGGAAGAAGTTCCAGACGTCTGATTTTGCACAGTGTCGTCGTTTTTGACCCGTTTAGGGCCCGTTCGGGTTCCGTTTGCACAGGGACGTCTGATTCGTGTTGCATTCTTTTCAGAATTATTTCCTCTACCCGTCTACAGTAGCTATACACTGTTTTGAAACACTCCTTGTGTTTGATCCTTGTGATAGGATCCCGTTCTATTGCAGTCTCGGGGGTCGCGGAGGCACGCGGGATTCTCGACCACGCCTCCATTTCTCCCGTTGTACCTGTAGAGTGGCTTTAAGTTATTAATAAAATCTGTTAAATTATGGAACCATAAATAGAACCTAGGACATTGCATGAATCCTAGGAATGAGAAATAGATGGAATGATATCTCCTAGGTGTTGCATGAATCTTAGGGCTGGAAAACTATATTGTATGACAGATCCTAGGATATGGCATGAATCCTAGGATGGGAAAACTAGTGGAATGTATAATACTGCAGTCTTGGAAAATGGAAAGAGATATAAAGCTACCTATAATTTGAATTAACAGCTGCCTGTTGTGAATAAATAACGTGGTTGAGAACATGGATTGTAAGAATGTGAAACTGGAAAGTGAAACCTGGATGTTTGAGTAAAAAGGATGGAACCCTACGGGGAAGTAGGAGTAGAACTCCTGGAAAGTGAATGGAATAGTATTGGGGAAGTGAGCTGGCCCTTGAGTACGGAGTACCAAGGAGAGCGACTGTCCCCCCTGTTTAGTGCAGAGCGGAGCCAGCCGCCCCAGGGACCCGGGGTTAGGACTGGCCACTCTGTACCGACTTGCTGGCCCTCGCGTACGTAGTACCGAGGACAGCTACTAGTGTAGGGAGGTACTAGCTACCCCACGGGCCCCGGGGTTCTGCTAGCCTCCCACACCGACTTGTTAGGCCCGCTGGGGCAAACCAAGGTAGTCAGGCGAGGGTGCGCAGACTGTGGAGGGGCAAGGCCCCGGTTTGGTTACTGTGGAGGGGTTGGACACCTGTTACTGAGAGGGCTCTGCCCTGGACTGGTTCCGTGCTGTGCTTTGGGCGCACCCATTAACGGAAACGACTGACCGCGTGCCAGTACGGGTTAGCTACCTGTGCGTTTATCGCGCGTGCCGTAGTCACCGTTACGTTTGTCCGTGACCTTGGGGTGGTTGACTGAGGGTAGGATCACCACGGGGGACTCTCCCGGCCAGGAGAGCACCACGTGCTACTTCTACTTTTTGGAAAAGATTGCAATCAAGATCGTTCCCACGAGGAACATTTGAGATCAAGAAAAAGATCTGAGGAATAAATGAAATAGTGAGAGAATTGAAAGATGTGAATAAAGAAAGTAATCGAACATAACAGCTACTGTACACTCTACTGTTGTCTTTAGTTTAGTTGCCACTCTACTCAGCGTTTTGCTGACGTGTTACACTCGTTACCCTTTTCAGGACCAGGTGTTGAGCAGCCAGGGTCAGCGGCTGCAAAGGACGCTGGGCTGAGTAGGGTCCAGTAGAGTTACCACTGTCTCTTGTACCTCTTTTTGTTACGTTGTAGTGAGTAGTTCTTGTTTCCTCTGTACTTTCTTTACCTGCAGTTCAAATTATATTATGAATGTTGTTCTACTGTTGTGGTGGTACATACTGTGGTAGTTTCTTTCCTTACTGCTGTACTTTCTTACTGTTAGTTATATTCATGCTGAATGTGGTTTATTTTACTGCTCTTTTGGTTACTTCCTCGTTGGACGACTAGGTCTTGGGATTAGTTGAGTCGGTCCGGTTCGCATGTCTCGTAGAGACTCGGGAACCGGGGCGTTACAAGATGGTATCAGAGCAAGGTCGTCCCGAGAAGTGAATCAACTGACTGAAAAATAACCAATTCACATGTCTATAACTAGAGTAGCCACCACAACATATCTCTTGACATGAGCTCTTAGACGTTTTCGTTAGGTACTGTTCCGTATTGACGTATTTCGTTGTTTCGCGTCTCCTTGTAGGAGATGCCTCGTCGTGGAACTAGGAGGGTGGGCCGCGGGCGCGGCCGAGGTCGGGGCCCGAGGGACAGATGTGTCGGGCTTGGAGTACATACTACCCCTCCTCTTCTCCTGAGCATACCGTCTCCGGACCTCGTCCAACTAATTCGAGAGGTGGTTCGTGAAGAATTTCAGCTTCCATCCACATCGCCACCCCCTCCTCCCCCTTCCGAGAGTACGACAGGGGAGTTGGTGGTGGAACGAGTTTTCCGCCGTCACACTAGGCGTGTTAGGAGAACTCAAAGGAGACACGTGGCATCCGCAGGAGAGCCGTCACATTTTGCAGGGCCATCAGTGGCCTTTGGGGGCCCTCGACAGGGGACAGTCGCCAGCACCGGACCCCCGCCTAGCCGACAGTAGGGACCCACTGAGGGCGGGAGTCGGGTTCCCCTCTGCTACCAATGTGGGCAGTCGGGCCACATCAGGAGGGACTGCCCATCTAGGGCAGGAGGTCAGCAGATACTCCCCGCGCAGAGCACTGGAGGGTGCGCAGGAGGCCGCGGTTCCCAGGCGCGAGGAGGAGGACAGCAGTCGCGAGGAGGGTACCGGCCAACACCTACCCGTCCGACGCAGAGTGTGGCTGCTTCGTCCGCACCTAGAGCTGAGGGGCGTAGCAACGCCCTAACACACAGGGATGCCAGAGCTTCGGGATCGGTGGTAGCATGTGTGGTTTCAGTTTCTGGCAGACTCGTTTACACGCTTTTCGATTCCGACGCTACACACTCGTTTGTCGCAGCCAGTTTCGCATTTAGTTTGGAGCAGGATTATACACTGTTAGAGAATCCGTTCGTAATCGGAGGTCCGCGTGGTCAGCTGTTTGTAGCTGAGGAGGTGTACACGGATTGCGAGGTCAGTGTCGGAGGACATAGCCTGCTAGCTGACCTGATTATGATCCAGATGGAGGACTTTGGAGTGATTCTGGGGATGGATTGGCTGTCCGCTTACCACGGCTTAGTGGACTGTTTTAAGAGGAAGATTGTCTTCTCCATTCCGGAGTTGCCTTCTTTCGAGTTTCACGGACAGCCAGTGGACGGAGGTTTCAGGTGCATTTTGGCACTTCGGGCGGCGAGACTTTTGAGCCAGGGGTGTGAGGACTTCCTAGCTTGTGTGGTGGCAGAGCCCAGCCCTGTGGCAGACTTCCAGAGCATCCCGGTGGTCAGAGAGTACCCCGACGTGTTTCCAGACGAGTTACCAGGACTACTGCCCGAGCGTGAGATTGAGTTTGAGATATCACTAGTACCAGGGACCAGCCCCATCTCCACCGCGCCATACAGAATGGCACCGCTTGAGCTGCGAGAGCTCAAGTCCCAGTTGCAGGACCTTTTGGAGAAAGGTTTCGTGAGGCCCAGTGCGTCCCCCTAGGGAGCCTCGGTACTGTTTGTGAAGAAGAAGGATGGGACCCTACGCCTTTGTGTGGACTACCGACAGCCGAACAGGGTCACCATCAAGAACAGATATCCGCTGCCGAGGATCGACGATTTGTTTGACCAGTTGCGGGGTGCCACGGTGTTTTCCAAGATAGACTTGAGGTCTGGATACCACCAATTGAGGATCAGGGAGACTGACGTCTCCAAGACAGCTTTCCACACCCGGTACGGACACTATGAGTTTTTTGTCATGCCGTTTGGGCTGACCAATGCCCACGCTGCTTTCATGGACCTGATGAACCGGGTGTTTAGACCGTACTTGGACCAGTTCGTGGTGGTTTTCATAGATGATGTACTCATCTATTCCAGAGATCGGACGCAGCACGGACAGCACTTGCGGATGGTTCTGGACACTTTGAGACGACGCCGGCTGTACGCCAAATACAGCAACTGCGTGTTCTGGTTGAGGGAGGTGACCTTCCTAGGTCATGTGATCTCTGGAGACGGCTTGGCGGTGGACCCAGCAAAGGTCGAGGCTGTGCGCAGGTGGGAGAGACCGCGTTCAGTCACTGTGATTCGCAGTTTTCTGGGACTGGCAGGCTACTACAGACGTTTCATCAGAGGATTTTCACAGATTGCTCATCCTATGACACAGTTGACCCGGAAGGACGTGCCTTTCGCTTGGACAGACGCTTGTGAGGTGTGTTTTCTGGAGCTGAAGGAGAGGTTGACCTCGGCTCCCGTGCTCACCATCCCTGACATTAGTGGCGGGTTCGTTGTGTACACGGACGCCTCCTTGCAGGGGTTAGGAGGTGTGCTCATGCAGAGGGGTCACGTTGTCGCTTACGCTTCGCGGCAACTGAAGCCCCATGAGCATACCTACCCTACCCACGACCTAGAGTTGGTAGCTGTTGTCTTCGCGCTGAAGACTTGGAGGCACTACTTGTACGGTGAGACCTTTGAGATTTTCACAGATCACAAGAGCCTCAGATATCTTTTTGACCAGAAGGAGCTCAACATGAGACAGAGACGTTGGTTGGAGCTCCTGAAGGACTACGACTGCAGCATCTCCTACCACCCAGGAAATGCCAATGTGGTGGCTGACGCCTTGAGCCGTAAGGCGCCCGCACGCTTGGCTAGTCTACAGTTACAGAGTTGGAGCCTTTTGGAGGAGGTGGGCAGTTGGCGACCTCTAGAGTTACGAGGGTACTGTGGGGCAGTGACGGTGACATGGCAGACCAGGCCAGAGCTGATAGACCGCATCATCACAGGGCAGATGACCGATCCGTACTTGCAGTCTTTGCGCGACAGAGTACTGTCAGGAGACCCTGGGGACTTCTCTTTCACAGACCAGGTGCTACGCTTGAGGGGACGGTTGTGTGTTCCCAGAGACGAGGAGCTCTTGAGAGAGCTCCTGACTGAGGCACACGGTTCCAGATTCACCATACATCTCAGAAACACGAAAATGAACCACGACTTGAGACGCGAGTTTTGGTGGAGAGGGATGAAGCGGGATGTGGGTGAGTTCGTGCAGCAGTGCTTAGTGTGCCAGCAGGTGAAAGCCGAGCATCAGAGGCCTGCAGGGCCGCTTCAGCCGCTTCCAGTGCCAGAGTGGAAGTGGGAGAGCATCACCATGGACTTGGTGGTGGGCTTACCTGTTACCCAGCGGGGACACGACGCAGTCTGGGTAATAGTGGATAGACTGACGAAGACGGCGCGATTCTTGCCGATCCGAGTCACTTTGGGACCAGCACAGTTGGCAGAGAGGTATATCCGTGATGTGGTACGACTACACGGAGTTCCGCGGGAAATCGTATCCGACCGGGATACCCGCTTTACGTCCCAATTTTGTGCTGAGTTTTAGCAGGCCTTGGGAACGCGATTGAGGTTTAGTACAGCTTACCACTCCCAGACGGACGGACAGTCTGAGCGCACGATACAGACACTTGAGGACCTTTTGCGTGCCTGTGTACTGGACTGGAGGGGCTCTTAGGAGGAGCACCTGCCCCTGGCGGAGTTTGCATACAACAACAGTTATCACTCGAGCATCGGCATGGATCCCTACGAGGCTCTGTACGGACGGAGGTGTACGGCACCCTTGAGTTGGGTTGAGGTGGGGACCAAGTGGGAGGTTGGCCCCAGGTTGATCCGGCAGAGTCAGGAGGTAGTCGAGCAGATCCACAGACGACTCCGCACTGTCAGGAGCAGACAGAAGAGCTACGCGGATCGGAGACGCAGAGATGTGTAGTTTGAGGTTAGGGACCACGTCTTCCTTCGTGTTTCGCCCATGAAGGGCCTACAGTGGTTTGGGGTGAGAGGGAAGCTCGCGCCGAGGTTTGTGGGGCCCTTTTAGGTCCTGGAGCGGGTTGGACCCGTTGCTTACCAGACTTGCCCTTCCCCCGCAGCTTTCTGTTGTGCACGACGTGTTCCACGTGTCCAACCTCAGGAAGTACGTAGCCGACTCCAGTCACGTACTGAGTCACGAGAGCGTCGAGGTGGGCGACGACCTGACCTACCCCGAGCGGCCAGTGCAGATCCTAGACCGAGCCGTCCGCAGTTTGAGACGAAAGCAAGTACCCCTGGTAAAGGTTTTGTGGAGGAGCCAGCGGTACGAGGAGGCTACCTGGGAGCCTGAGGCGGCAATGCGGGAGCGGTACCCGGAGCTTTTCGCGGGTACGTCTTTTCAGACCGGCTTCGGTCCTCTTTGAGTTTGTTATGGTTAATTGGACATCTTTTACCGCACCCTAGTTGGCGCAAGTTTCGGGGACGAAACTTCCTTTGAGTTTGTTATATTGTAACGAACGCGTGCCCCAGACGTCTTTTAAGACGTCTGGGAGGTGGCCAAGACGTCGGACCAGACGTCTGGGATCGTTTCCAGACGTCTGGAAATCCGTTATCTTCCACACGTGCGGGTCGTCTGCGTGCTTGAGCGCGCAGACCCGCATATTCGTTTATTCCCTGCAGCTGCAGACGCCCTGCCGCGTCCTCTCTCCTCCTCGCACGGCCTTAAAAGGCCACGCCTCCCCTCACTTCCGTCACCACCGTCTCCTCCCTCTTCTCCTTCAGCTAGTGAGCGTGAGCGCGAGCGCGAGGGCGGCAGCGGCGGCTGCAGTGAGCGCGGAGGAGGTGCTGCATGTGAGAGTGGAGCTCTGCCGTGAGGGCAAGCTCGCCGGGGCTGCTAGGGCCGGCCGGCGGAGGGCGTAGGGGGTGCTGAGCGACGCGGAGGGGGGACTGCTGCGGTCTGAGCAGCAGGCGCGCGAGGTGTGACGTGGGCGGCGTCGCGAGCGGAGGCCGAGTGGCGCCCTGATTCTGGGAAAATTTCCAGAATCAGACGTCTGGGTTGATAGCCAGATGGCGAGGGCGACGTCTGGAAGACCATCCGGACGTCTGAAAGGTGAGTTTTCCGTCTCCTTCTTCCTTCCTGTCGGCTGACCGTACTGAGTGAGGGAGATGGGTGTGCGCAGGCTCGGTGATTCGCCATCCATCGCGAATCGGACGTCTGGCAGCAGTACCAGACGGCGGAAGCGACCTCGAGACGTCTGGGGTGACCATCGGACGTCTGGGAGCTAGGCCAGACGTCCCCGCAGACTTCTGGACGTCTGGGAAACCACACTGAACAAGGTAATTCTCTGATCCACTTTTTAAGACGTCTGGAAGAAATTCCAGACGTCTGATTTTGCACAGTGTCGTCGTTTTTGACCCGTTTAGGGCCCGTTCGGGTTCCGTTTTCCGCGATTCGAGTTGCGTTCTTTTCAGAATTATTTCCTCTGCCTGTCTACAGTAGCTATACACTGTTTTGAGACACTCCTTGTGTTTGATCCTTGTGATAGGGCCCCGTTCTGTTGCAGTCTCAGGGGTCGCGGAGGCACGCGGGATTCTCGACCACGCCCCCATTTCTCCCATTGTACCTGTAGAGTGGCTTTAAGTTATTAATAAAATCTGTTAAATTATGGAACCATAAATAGAACCTAGGACATTGCATGAATCCTAGGAATGAGAAATAGATGGAATGATAGCTCCTAGGTGTTGCATGAATCTTAGGGCTGGAAAACTAGATTGTATGATAGATCCTAGGATATGGCATGAATCCTAGGATGGGAAAACTAGTGGAATGTATAATACTGCAGTCTTGGAAAATGGAAAGAGATATAAAGTTGCCTGTAATTTGAATTAACAGCTGCCTGTTGTGAATAAATAACGTGGTTGAGAACATGGATTGTAAGAATGTGAAATTGGAAAGTGAAACCTGGATGTTTGAGTAAAAAGGATGGAACCCTACGGGGAAGTAGGAGTAGAACTCCTGGAAAGTGAATGGAATAGTATTGGGGAAGTGAGCTGGCCCTTGAGTACGGAGTACCAAGGAGAGCGACTGTCCCCCCTGTTTAGTGCAGAGCGGAGCCAGCCGCCCCAGGGACCCGGGGTTAGGACTGGCCACTCTGTACCGACTTGCTGGCCCTCGCGTATGTAGTACCGAGGAGAGCTACTAGTGTAGGGAGGTACTAGCTACCCCATGGGCCCCGGGGTTCTGCTAGCCTCCCACACCGACTTGTTAGGCCCGCTGGGGTAAACCAGGGTAGTCAGGCAAGGGTGCGCGGACTGTGGAGGGGCAAGGCCCCTGTTTGGTTACTGTGGAGGGGTTGGACCCCTGTTACTGAGAGGGCTCTGCCCTGGACTGGTTCCGTGCTGTGCTTTGGGCGCACCCGTTAACGGAAACGACTGACCGCGTGCCAGTACGGGTTAGCTACCTGTGCATTTATCGCGCGTGCCGTAGTCACCGTTACGTCTGTCCATGACCTTGGGGTGGTTGACTGAGGGTAGGATCACCACGGGGGACTCTCCCGGCCAGGAGAGCACCACATGCTACTTCTACTTTTTGGAAAAGACTGCAATCAAGATCGTTCTCACGAGGAACATTCGAGAAGAAGAAAAAGATCTGAGGAATAAATGAAATAGTGAGACAATTGAAAGATGTGAATAAAGAAAGTAATCGAACATAACAGCTACTGTACACTCTACTGTTGTTTTTAGTTTAGTTGCCACTCTACTCAGCGTTTTGCTGACGTGTTACACTCGTTACCCTTTTCAGGACCAGGTGTTGAGCAGCCAGGGTCAGCGGCTGCAGAGGACGCTGGGCCGAGTAGGGTCCAGTAGAGTTACCACTGTCTCTTGTACCTCTTTTTGTTACGTTGTAGTGAGTAGTTCTTGTTTCCGCTGTACTTTCTTTACCTGCAGTTCAAATTATATTATGAATGTTGTTCTACTGTTGTGGTGGTACATACTGTGGTAGTTTCTTTCCTTACTGCTGTACTTTCTTACTGTTAGTTATATTCATGCTGAATGTGGTTTATTTTACTGCTCTTTTGGTTACTTCCTCGTTGGACGACTAGGTCTTGGGATTAGTTGAGTCGGTCCGGTTCTCGTGTCTCGTAGGGACTCGGGAACCGGGTCATTACAGATGGGGTATTTATAGGGTAGAAAAGTGGTGGTTGGTGTGGCCTTAGGTGTAGAGCTAGGATTAGGTTTAGGATGGTAGTTAGGGATCCTAGGGTGGAGGGTTGTTAGTGCCACCTAAGGATTGCTATGGGGGTGTTTATGGGTGGTGGAGAGACACTTAAAGGTGGCGCCAACCATGGAAGGGTGCCATAGTTTTGACGCCACCATGAGGGCTTCTAGAAGGGGGGTTAGGTGGATGGTGGATAAGGGTTGTAAGGGTAGGTGTAGGGTGGAGATGGGGGTTGGATGTTGGCGCCAAAAGGGGGGTAGTTAGGGTTAGGTTTTGGTGCCAAAATTGGTGCCTTTTGGTGGTGGTGATGGGGTGAAAAGGTGGCTAGGTGGTGGCGCCAAAAGGAGTAGGGTGGAGCTAGCTTAGGTGGGCTTAGGTAGGGTTTAGTTGGTGGAGATAGTTAGGTAGGGTATTAGGGTAGTGGATTGCTAAGGGAGCTGGAGCCTAGCTAAGCTAAGCTAAGCTAGCTTAGCTAGTAGGGAGTAGGCAATTGGAGCTAGGGTTTGAGAAGAGGAGCTGGATAGGAGAAGTCTAGAGCTGAACTGGAGTTGGCAGCTACTGAAGAGGGTGACATGGAGCTACTTTAGCTGGCTTAGCTTGCTAGTTCTTTGCTAGCTGCTAAGCCAAGCTAAAGTAAACTGGCTTCTTCTGAAGTATGCTAAGGTGAGATGGGTCTAATATTCCCAGGGATGACCTAGCTAGTTGGAGTAACTAAGTTGAGCTAAGTTGAATCCTCGGGAGCTAGACTTGAGCTTCCTGAGCTAAGATGAAGTCATTTTCACCTGGCTGAAGTTGAGTGGAGCTGGGTGTAGCTGGTCCTGAGCTGAGGTGAACTCCAGTCAACTCAGCTGAGCTAGCTAGAGCTCTCGGTGATCTAATGGGAGCTTAGATGAGCTAGACTCAGCTGAGTTGAGCTGGATCTAAGCTGACCCGAGCTAAGGTGAGTTGAGATGAGCTCTCTTGAGCTGCCATTCAGCTGAGATGAGCTAAATGGAGTTAGGATGAGCTATCCTTAGTTCAAGTGAGCTGGATTCCATCTATGGTGAGCTGGATAAAGCTGAGTTCCAGCTGGTTTGGGCTTCTCCTTCACCAGTTGCCTTCCTGAGTGCTAGGGTTTTAGGGATCTGTCAATCTGTATATTCCTAACACTCACAAAAACACATCAAAAAGACAATAAAAAGTAAAATGCATGCCTAACCTAATTTATGCCTAAATGCAACCTAAAAACCCATTTGCGGAGCAAAATCTTAAGAGTTAGGTTTGCTTTAATGCATAAGAATGATGATAAACTGGCGTTTATCAACATCATTGCTCTTAATCACCACCACACAATCTTCATCCTATGGCCATCTAAATTGTAGCCTAATCTACTCCACACAAAACCTTAATGGCCGACCACTTAACCTAAACCAAATCCACCTTGGTTGGTCATGTGTGCATTCATCTCAACCCTCAATCTATTTTTCCATCCATTCACCACCCTACATCTAAACCTTAACCAACCTTAGCCCTATCCACTTCCCAACACAACACCAACATGTGATCATGACTGCTCATCATACTTGATCCAAGCCTACACTTATCCACCAATCATAGGCATCTTCAATCTCTATAAAAAGACTTGTTGGCCACCCATGATGAACACACTTCTGCCTTCCAATTTCTCCACATCTCCCTTGCATGCCTAGCTTCCTCTTCCTTCTACTTTGGCTATCCACCTTCCTCCCTCAAAATCCTAGTCTCCACCTTCGCCCTTGTCGGATCTTCGCATCCTCTGCTTCTACTTCAAGGGCAGGAAGATCGGGTAGACTTCTCCACTTCCATCCTTATGCTTCTGTAGTCACCACTTTCTTGCATTCTCTACGACTTCCTCTACTTAGTTCTAGTAGTTCTTGTTGTTTACTTTTATTTTAGGTCTAGTTACTTATTCTAGTTGCAAGCTTTGCTTTCATTAGTTGTAATTAGATTCCTATTAGCAATAAAAGTTCAATTCTTCTTTCATATCTCTTGCCTCTACATTTTTAGTTCCTTGCGATTACTACTTTCATTTTATTTGCTTTCATAGTTCATTCTTGTAGTTTGTAGTTAGATGTATTCAATTCATTTCTTGTATTTCGCTTTATATTCAAAAACATTAAAAAAATTACAAAATACAAAAATACCAAAAATATTTCCTTCGAGTGTTTTGAAAGTGATATAAAACTCCATTTCACCTCCCTAAGACTAGTAGACTCCCTATCTTTATTTCGAAAATCATTCGAGTTCGGCTTTTATAAATTTAAAATGATCTTGAAAGCCCATGCTACATTGACATGCTTATCTTCTTAGGGCTTATGCGCATCACTCAAGCAATTAGAATAGCATGCAGTCAAGTTGGTGACTCAACAAATAGTAGAAGAGACAGTAGAGCAAGCAATAGATGAGCGAGCACAATAAATAGTAGAGGAGTTAGCACATCAGGCATTAGAGGAGTAGAGTAGTTAGCTTAGCCACTTGACAGACAACACTCTGACCAGGTAGAGCAACAACAACAACACCCATTAAAGCCAAATATGTTAGTTCCATCACCAAATGGTCCATTAGAGGGTCTAGCGCTTATTACTCCTATCACGAAAACTGTTGATAACATGGTCACTACTTTAGGTGTGCCGCAAGAATGGCAAGTAGGTGATGTACACATGGGAGAGGATTATGCAAGTGTCTCCCCGTGCTATTACTCCTCCTTGCCCAACGTTGTTCATGGATGATCTGTTATCAAGGACTGAGCACATGTATACATCATCAGTGGGTCAATCTTCTACTACACCAGTTCCTTCTATACAGTTAGAGATTGTTACTCCTGTGGAGACTATTGCAGATACTATGGTCATTACTCTAGGAGCACCATGGAAACGGTGAGTAGATGATGAAAAAGCTTCTATAACTAGATAAAGGAAACTCAACAAAATATTACCCATCCCCCCATGCCTATTTCATGCAATGTTCTCGTAGTATGATAAAAAGTACATTAAAAGGTAAAAAAAGGGATGATATCACCTGCAAAACTTTGAGTGGAATGGATGGAGCTTGATTAGCCAGACCTGTAAATAGAGAGCCTAAATATATATAAGCTAATATGAACCCTAATATATACAAGCAAAATTGTGTTGAGTTGGCTCCCAACAAGCGCTAAGTTTTACATCTTCTGTTAGACATAAACTCAAAAAGATGGTTTAATTCCATCTACAAAGATGAATAAGATTAAAATCGAGATATGATGATGGAGTCCAAAAATCAGGTGTCCACAGATGTGGACCAGTTGGTGGTGTCACTGATGTTATAGTTATCTCGCAATAGTAATTGGGGTTTTATATCATAGTATAGTGTGCAAGACAATCAACATATTTTATAAATTTATACTGGTTTTGAGCCCAAGTCATTCACTGGGAGACTTAATATAATTTAATTCACCAATTATTATCTTAAATTATCTTGATTATGTTAATTCCATTAATTATACTTACTATTACTAAGGATTTAATAATTAGTATTTTAGATTAACTTAGTAGTTCATAATATATACTTAGGTTATATATTTAGCTTAAGATAAGAAATTGATTGTATATAATGTACAATATATGTATAACTTAATTAAATTCTTAATTTACCAATTCCTATTAACATTAGTTAAATTTTAAATACTTAATATAATATAAGTTTCTTAATAATATAAATGGTACAAGTACGGAAACACACGTTGCAACGTATTTTGCAACACCTGATCAGAATCAACCAATTGAAAATTAGAATCAACCGGTTGAAAATGAAAATCACTCGGTTGAAAATCAAATAGACCAAAATACACTGGTTGAAAATAGTTTTTACTAATTGAAAATCAAAATACGTACATTGGTTGAAAATCAAAACACACTAATTGAAAATGAAAATATATCTGTATGTTTTGCCTTTCTATTGATGGTAATTGATTTTTCACTTGGATTGTAGTTTTTCACCTATGGGAAGTTATTTTTCACTTAGAGAGGTTTTTCATCTATGGAAAGTGATTTCCATCGGTGAAAAACTAAAATACACTAGTTGAAATCACCACTCTTACTTTGTACGTTGCAAAATATGTTGCATATTACTTGTTTACTTTTTCACTAATATAAATTACTATATTAAACTTAGATTATAACTAATTCCTATATAGATTACAAATATAACTTATAGGTAACTATAATTAACTTACAACTTAAGACTATAATTAACCTAAGTATGCCATAAACATATAGCTTATTTAATGTTATAAGATTGGGATTAATTTATACTTATATTAGCTTAAGTTAACTTATTAAATTAAGTATATACATAATAATTAGGTATACTTACATTAAGACTTATTACTACTTAGATTATATTAAGTTAATTATATTCATGTAGTTACAAATTCATATAGTTTACAAAACTTAACTTAATGGACCATTAACTTATTTAGTAATTAATAGATTAAATATAAATTAAGCACATAGAATTAATTGCAAAAAGAAATAGTAAAAAGCATGGCAATTAACTCTACAAATGATGATTAGAACATTAAAAACATGTTCTTTATGACTAAAAAAGAATGAGAAATCAATGCTAAAAAAAATGTTCTTTTAAAGGTTAAGCACAAGCTTAAAGCTCACTTCCAAACCAAGTTTAAACTGCACTCGACTCTAAAAATTATTGGCTTCAACAGCCAAGATTACACTGCGTGTCAAGATTAGAACGCCCGCAGGGTGCCCCTTAGTAGGCCATAGTCAATGTATGTTCAAAAGAGAGGGTTAGAGGTAATGCATGCTATAGGGAGCCAACCCCCACACTGGATAGCGGGCTTACAGTTACGGTTCAATAAATTTATAGTTAGGCGCCTTTCTCCTGCTGAGGTGGGACTATTCAGAAGCACCTTCCTTCAAAAAATAACCATCAGCGACAGCAGCTTCTGAATCCCTCGATTGCAGATTCCATTCTTCTCCAAACCAACAATTAGAGAGCATTATTAATTCAAAACCCTTCCTTAAGCTCTTAGAACCTAACTCAACTCTTCAAGATGGCTAGAACACTATGATTAATCTTCTCTCTTCATCTATGTTCAATATGGAAAGAATAGCTACAGGTTTAACATTTGCTAAGCTAAAGTACCTGCTTAGACTTCTAAACAAGTTCCCTTTGCTTCCTTATGATTCTAACAGCTTCAGAACTTTAGATGCTTCATAATATGGCAAATGGACAAGACTCAACAACTCTATGAATGGGTTTGATATTCAAATGTAAAGACTCCACAAAAATTAGTAGAACTCATCTAACTCAGTAATTCTTGAGCTCATGGCGTATAAATAGTTTTCAGAGGTTCCTAAAATGTTTCTAAGATGTTTTAAGCCCTTGCATCCAACTTCAGAGCTTAACTCACACCAATGGTGTCTGGAAGGTAGCTCATTTAGGTCGAATGTTGACTTTGAACTTGGAAGGATTTCAGAACAAACTATAAGTGCTATTAGACTCCATGTATCCTATTGAAATTATAGGACTCAAATAGAAGGTGAATTGAACATTCTTAAGAGGTCTCTGAAGCCATCGCCACCACTATCAGGTGGGTTTGATTGATAGAGTAAAAGAGAGTACTAACAAATATGTAGAGTAATTTCATGCTCAGAGGAGTCTATTGAAGCTAATAGACCTTTCGCTAAGAGTTGAAAGTACAAGATTAGTGCTGGCTCTTCTTACTGGAGATGAAGAAGGATGAGGTCAGAGAGATGTAATTAGTAGAAATCAAATTTAATAGCTGAAAACTGATCTAAATGTAGTATAGAGGCTGTTAGGGGTAATTAGAAGTAGTTTCAACTTGTGGAGCGTAAGACAGAATTCGACGGAGATATCCAAGATGGTCGGAGCAATAGTGATGCTCACTGGAGTTCATCAAAACATATTACTACATGAAACAACTCATAAGTAGCTCAGGACTTTCCTTAAGATCTCAGGATGCTCGAAATCATCCTAATTTGATCAAAAAATGCCTATGAAAGTGCTACAAACTTAGATTAGATAAAGAGGAAAGCTTGAGTGCTATGATCAGTTGAGTGAAGAAATCACTCAATAAAGTTGGGTGAAATCATCCTTAAGTAATTACAATAATGAATAGAAGGTCAAATGGGTGCGAAGAACTCAACAGATTTCCGCCATAGATAGCGGAGCTTAGACGATCGGTGTAGTTTGGGCATTTAATGTTTGAAAGCCAATTAAAAGGGAAAGGTGAAAATGAGTCGTGATGAGGTAAGTAGGATGGTTGGGGGTTCAATTGACTAGTCAAAGGCTGGACAACACTGGAATAGTGTTGCTGGAGTTGGAGAAGGAGATGAGAAAATTGGATTTAAACTAAGCCTGTTGCTACTAATAATCTACCTAAAACTACTCTAGAGAACTAAATAAAGAGTTAGAGATACTTACCTGAAGGAAATGGTGAGAAGGGCGTTAGTGAGGTTTCACCAGACCTGAGAAAGAAACGGTTAGGGTGAGAGGAGATTCTAGTGTGATCGATGGTGTACTTAGAGAGAGAATGAGCGTAGCTTTGTCGTTGGCAAGGCAGAGTTGAGGAAGAGGGGGTGAGCGAGGCGATCAGCTTCGTCGAAGTTGGTCCAAGAAAGGAGAGAGAGAACACTGGAGTTTTGGAAGAAGCCTACTGATCAAATGTGGTTTGGAGAAGAGAGGTAGGGGCTCAATGCGCATGATTGGAGGTGTGTTGCCCTATTTATAGGTGCTGATAGAGCTCAGGTGCATGTATGTGGACGTGAAATAGCCTAGGTTCACAAAGATAGTAGTCTTTATCTTTGGCAATGGTGATGCGAACACATGGGAGAAAAGCCGTTAATAGCTAATCAAAACCGTTAGATGAATAGTGTTTGTTGAGGGATTTCTTGCCAGCCACGGAAAAAGTGGATGGCCGTTCAATGAGCTGTCATTGGAGAAGAAAGATATCGGTAATCGTCGGTCATTAAAAAGGAATAAAAGAAGATGAATAAGGGATCGGAATGTAAATAAAAAGGATTGGTTTGTAAGGAAAAGGACTTAGATGAAATGGTTTCTGGGGACTAAAATGTAAATTTAAGATTTAAACATGTAAATTAATTTATTTTCCTCTCAACTTTTTATGATAGACTATATTCATGTTGAGAAACAATGTTTTGGGGTTAAATTACATTTTTTCCCTTATTTGTATTATATAATTTAATGGTTAATATTAAAGCTTAATTGTTAACTTTGGTTTTAAATTAATTATTAACTTAGTTAGCTTTACCTTTTTTAAAAAAAAACTTAGTTAGCTTTATTCTAGATAACTTAATTATTGGTTCTACGTCCTTAATATTAACTTAGGATAATGAGACACTTAATACATGATAATAAGGCTTCATTAGGGTATATTTAAGGTCCAAGCCTATTATTAACATAATTAATAATTAACCTTATTTACATGATATTAAGTGTTAGTTAACTAGGTAAACTAGCTTATTTTAATGAGTTATGAGCTATGATGAGCTCCTCATCAGTCACCCCATTCCAAAAGGGCGGATGCTCTTAAGTTAGTGAATCAGACATGTTTGCATTCATTTAGGCTTTAGATCACAAACATGGGGCTTAGTTTTTGGTTTAGGCTTATGTAGCCCATATCGAAAATGTCAAACACACTGAAGATAGTCAAAGTAAGAAGCTCATATCTCTTTGTAATTTAACTCAAATTGATACTCATGTGATTGTACATACTTAGGTTCGATGTCCTTTTCCTGGTTAAGATTAAAAGGTTCGTAAGGGTCCTTATGAAAAGTAGGGAGTTTAAAATCAAATGGAACTTGACCCTTATGAAAAGTAGGGAGTTTAAAATCATATGGAACCCTTAAATTCCATAATTCATCTCTCTCAAAATTTTTTTCTAGATTGGTTAATTCCTTATTCATACCTTATAGCGGCGGATTCGCATGCGGAAAGGATTGGTTTTTGGAAAACCCATCGTCGTAGTTCGATTCGCGAGAAAATCCATCGATTAGATAAAATTTATAACCGAAACTTGAAAAGTGAGCCCAGGTCGAACATGAGGAGGTGAACGTTTGGTATTAAAAAAATCCGCATTCCGCTTTTATTTATTTTTGTCTTTTCTAATTTTTTTGGTATTTTTAGCAAGCAAGAGATTAGGTCGATGAATTTTTATTTAACTAATTTACTTGCAAAATATAAAAGAGAGAGAGAAACAATCATATCTATTTCTGAAGTAAATGTTTTCTACAACTAAGAAAGCGGGAAAGATTATACTACAAAAGCCAAAAGAATGATATAGGTGAGAGAATCCCCCTCGACGGTTGCTCAGAGGACGACTCGCTCTAATGTCGCCTGGAGGAAGGTGGTGCAGAGTGGGATGAACGAGGACGGAGCTGGAGGGCAGGGCAGGACGGCGTCGCAGCGAGGATCTACTTCCCGAAGTAGGTGAGAAGATGGCCACGGGATGCTCCACGAATGGGGTTGTGGGGAGGGAAAAATATTTGGTTTTCTACTCTAGAGGGGCATCTCGGGCTTGGAACGAGCTCTCTCTAGAGCCTTGGAGGTGGTGAGAGGAAGTAAGGAAGATATCAAGAAAAATGGGAGGGGTAGAGGTCCTTTTTTTATAGTGGAGGAAAGAATCAAATTCATATATAGGACATTTTGTGACGGTCATAAATGTCGTTGAAGATCCACTGCAAACGTCGCTGAAGACAACCTTGCGCTCACGCTGCCGCTGTGCTGGCATGCTCTCTACACGCCCGTGTCATGTGCCTCCTTGCGATACGTGCCTATGAGCGCTGCCGTTGCTGCGCGTGCGTGCATCCACGAGCGTGCGCGTGCCCACGCTGCTTTGCACGTGCGGTGGCGCATGCATGCGCATGGGTGGCCTAGGTTGCGCCACGTGGCGTGATATGGGCCGTCCATCTTCTTTCTGTTGTAGGGGCTATTATAGAGGTCGGATTGAGTTGATTTTCACGCCGTTAGGTTGCGATCGTCGACCCGAATTCATCCACGCGGTCAGATTTGTCATTTGAAGCTCTGAATTACATCACATAGTCCCTTGGCCGTTGATCTTCCACGGACTACATATGGTGCTCTGGGACTCCGATCAAGGTGATTTTAGAGGCGTTGGACTCCGATTATAGTCTTGATCTGATCCGTATGGTCGGATCTTTAATCCAAGGCTCTTAAATAAATCTTCTTCTCTCCTAACTACAAAAAGGACACAATTAACTTAAAATATACACAACTACTCTAAATGCAGAATGATGCATGCTATGAAATATTTATAATATGGAATGCAAATCTAAGCCTAGGAACATGCATAATTAGGCATTTTAACCTAAATTGATGTGTCTACATCATACCCCCATACCTATCTTTTGCTAGTCCCTAGCAAAATTAAACAACATGCTATGTATAAAAATAAAATTAGGACTCGATCGCTTAGGCCTAAGTCATTTATTAATAATAGAAAATTTCAACTATGGTCCTAAACTACGAAAACTCAATAGTACCCAGGTGTCTGCCAGAATGTAGACCGCCCAAATCCTCGCCTTATTTGAAATGGGAAGATACATTTTTTATTTTTTCTTCTTTTCTAATTTTTTTTGGACTTCTAAAGTTTGAGAGTTTGGGATAACTTTTTACGGCTACCTGACCCGCCCAAGACTCGAAAAGGACTCTAGGTTCTAAGCATCTTGTGAAAGGGTGATAGACTCACTAGGCGGCTGTTAAAACGGACTTCAGGTTTCTACGACCCTAAGTAACCTTAAAGATTTTTGCCTAGAGGTTTATTTTTCCGATCGGTAGCTTTCTCCCTGGTTTTTTAATTTTTTTATGGTGTCAACAAAAGGGCGAACCCAGTGTATATCTCCCCGATTTATTCTACTTCCCCGCTTCTTCCCTAAGTATTTTGGGAATTATTTGTGCATTTTTGTGAGCTGGGCTGTGGACAACTGGTTAATGGGCTGTTACCCGCAGCAACTTACCAGCCATACTCGTGCGGTGAAGTGTGATTTTATTTTTTTCTTCTTTTTCTATTTTTTTCTTTCTAAGTACTTTTTTTTTCTTTTTCCTAAGTGGGTGGCTTCCCTGATCTAAGATTTACCTAAAGGTAGTATGAAGAGAATGGTCGTGTGGCTGGGTTCTGGACAACCGACCAATGAGCTGTTACTACCAACAACTTGCCAGCCATACCACCTTAGACAGTTCATTGGCTACCCAATTTTCATAAAAATCGTCGGAAAGTGAGTCAGTGCAAATAGTTTGTAGATGCTTAGACTTAAAATCCCCTCAAATTAGTGGGCGGATTGATAAGTCGTGTACTTATCATCCCAATTTATTCACTAAATTAAGGTAAAATTACTTGGCAAGGACTTAAGACTAAGGCCACATTCGAGTGGACACCCGAGCTAATTAAGTTCGAAGACCTGAAGAGTTTAAGTGTTCAGGTCCTATCGTATCGTTTCTTAAAGTTAATAACTTCTAAATGCCTAAGTTCTCTTCTCCTAATTTCTTTTTTTTTCTTTTTGAATTTTCATTTTTTTTTGAAACTAAAAGAAATTCTACGGAGTTAACAAAATGATTTTAGGAATTAATTATCCACCCTCCTATGCCTAAATGATGTAATGTCCTCATTGTAAAAATAAAGACATGAAAAGGGAGGAGTAAGCAGAATATCACTTGAATTTCATGAAAATCTAGTCAGCTCCGCAGAGAGAAGAGAGTATACACACCCGCTAAGTTTAATGCCTTTAGCTAGGCATAAAATACATACAAGGAAGAAATGGACAATTCACAAGTGTAGGTCAGAATCAAAATAAAAAGATTAATCCTTAGACTCGCCAACAGAAGATGTCCAAAGATGTAGACCAAGTTGTGGCGTAGACCCATGCCCCCAAGGTCGAGTGATTCCAAGGTTCTAGATGAAAATCACCCAAAATCGAAGATTGTTGTATTTACGGGGCCGGGCCTATGGTTTGGTGGTGTGAAACCCAAGACTAAAGTGTCAGACAAAAGGTAGATTTGATTCACTAGGTTCAGATGTCCACTTAAGTTCAGCTCAGAAAAATAATCAGTTATTCCAGGCTTGGGTCTCACATCAAAGGTATCGTAAGGGTCCTGGTAAAAAGTAGGTGGTTTTAAGTCAATAGGAACCCTTAAATCCAAACTCCTACTTTCCTTGAAGTTAACTTCCCAGATCCTCACTTTTAAATTCCTATCCTCCAACATCATGTGTTCGAGCTATGGGACCTCTAGCATATCATTCACCCCATATTATTTGCTCAAGTCCAGAAATTGTGTTTGAATCAGAATTGACTTGGGTACAATGATTTTCAAATCAAAATCAATCCCTTCGGGGTGTGGTTGTGAAATGGGCCTGCTGATTGAATCTTCTAGTAAATGAGTATTGAATCCTCCAAGTTAGCCCCAACCGAATCCAAGTCTTCAATGAATGGGCTATCAAATGGTTCGTCATGTTCCTTGAGCCCGTTTGTCTCTTTAAAATCATTTTCCTTATGCTCAAGTGAGACTTCACTAAGAGATTCTTCACCCTCAGAGTCAAAGAATTCTTGATCCGCATTTATATATGTCTCAAAATCATATGTCATTTCATGATCCAAGGAGGCATATGTTTCTTCGTTCCCTGGCTTGAGGATCTTGGGTGAAACAATCAGTTCATCCTGAATCGGTTGCTCTAGACCAACTTGGTCATCTCCAGTCTCAGAACATGTATCCCCCCTGACAGGTGCCTGAGCGGGTTTAAACATTGGCTCTCCTAAAGGGTGTTCTTCTTGGGAATCATCCCAAGATTGGACTAAAGCAACCACGAATTTCATCCTCAACCTCGATAATTTCCCAAGTAGAAACTTACCCAGATCCCTATCCTTAACATGTTGGAGCGAATCCAATAAAGAGTTATTCAACTCATCCATCATTTTTATCATAGTCTCCAATGCTTCAGTGCATGGTGTTGGCTGAGCCTCTAAATATTGGATGGTGTTCCTCAAGTTAGCCAACACCCTATCTTGGACTTGGTTCACCTGAACCAAATGGTTTGATTCAGGATTGGGTGGGTTTGAGTTCATTCTAGGGGAGTCAAGATATTGAGGTTCTCGGGTTCCTCCCTGATAGTAAGTCGTCTTGAGTTATTCAAAGAATGGTAGTGACCTATATTCAGTGGAATACTAGGGAGGGTAGGTGTTATAGTCAACATATCCTTCTTGATTGTAGATCAGGTTAGGTTGATCATCAAAGGGTGGAAATCTATAATTATTGTAGCTCTGGGAAGGATAGTAATCATAGTCTTGTTGTCCAGAGTTAGGCCCTGGACACTGAGGTCCGGATTCATATCCCTAATCAATGTTGTCCCAACTAGGAGATGGGTAGTCATAAGTCAAGTTGGGATAGTAATCATCTTGGGGATAAGTGTTGGTAGGAGGGTAGGATGGGAAATGAGTTAAGATGTGGAAGGATACATGGTAGAATAGGAGGGAAATCAGAAGAGAAAAAGGAGCCCTGCAATACAAGCAATCAACCCTGTCCTTAGGTGGGTTAGCCTAAAGACCTATAAACTCCCAAGACCCGTCTGGAGATTATAACCGATTTGGTCTACTTTTATCCGATCAATCCAACCAGCTAGAAGGAGGGGTTGGGGAGAATGTTCTTCCTTTGGTTTGCACCTCCGGTTCCTAGTGTACCCCCCAGCCGTGATCGTTTGACGCTACTCCCCTAGCTAGACATCAGATGGACCAGCAGAAGCAGATTAATCGAAAAAAATTTTAGTCTGAGCCTTGAAGAGCGAATCAATCTTTAAGGCTAACGTCTACTCAATTTTAATTAGGCTTAGGATGATTGTGCTCTTGGAATGTTATGGGCCCTTTAGATAGGTTGTGCCCTTAATGATCAATTCAAATGTGTGTGCGTACATAACCAGGGTTTGCAAACAAGGTTATTTGATGATATGTCTTTTACGGTTTAACCTTGTTTAATAGCTTTTAGGGTTTAATCTTAGGTGTATTCAATGAAGTTCAAGAGAACACTCCAAGTTTTGAAAGCATTGGTGATGATATATTCCTTTAGAAATCAAAAAATAATGTGGAGTGTTTGGTTCAGCCCTAAAGATTAACCATAAGTGGCAAGCTACTTGATGAAGCAATTTTAATTTGAGTGGTGCGACCCAAACAACTCAATCAATTGGCCTGTTGCACCACTTAGTTAAGGCAAACAAAAAGTCTTAACCTAGTCAATTTTTCTATTCACTTATTAGTGTGTTGAGTTAGGGTGTACCGGATCCACAGGTCAGATTCTAGTTAAGTGGTAGAATCGATCTGAAGTGGTGCTCCTTAAGTTGAGAGTTGCCGATGTTTAATATGTGTCACTTTCAGTAAATCCCACACGAGAATATATTTTTTTTTCATATGCGAGTGGGTGAGGTGAGGTGAAGTGACAATCAAACAATCAAATCTATCCTAGGGTTTATGCAAGCTCCTAAGTTGATTTGAGTTTGGATAATTAGGTTATGGAATGGAAATCTAGTGGGTGAGTGGTGGGGGAAAACTTACAAATGTCTCTACCCGCACTTTACTCCAATCTACCGCCTTCGGCTCCTTGATTGGGTTCTTGGAAGACAATAAATCGAAGAAGAAAGATAGGTTAGAAAAATATGTAAGTAATGCGAGAAAACGCAAAAAAACTAAAGAGCATTGCCTTCCCGACAACGGCGCCAAAATGATAGCGGTGGATTCGCATGGGGAAAGGATTGGTTTTTGGAAAACCCGTCGTCGTAGTTCGATTCGCGAGAAAATCCGTCGATCAGATAAAATTTATAACCAAAACTTGAAAAGTGAGTCCCAGGTCGAACACGAGGAGGCGAACGTTTGGTTTTAAAAAAATCCGCATTTCGCTTTTATTTATTTTTGTCATTTTTTGTCTTTTCTAATTTTTTTGGTATTTTTGGCAAGTAAGAGATTAGGTCGATGAATTCTTATCTAACTAATCTACTTGCAAAATATAAGAGGGAGAGAAACAATCACATATATTTCTGAAGCAAATGTTTTCTACAACTAAGAAAGCGGGAAAGATTATACTATAAAAGCAAAAAGAAAGATATAGGTGAGAGAATCCCACTTGACAGTTGCTTGGAGGACGACTCACTCTAACGTCACTTGGAGGAAGTTGGTGTGGAGCGGAACGAACGAGGATGGAGGGCGGGGCAGGACAACGACGCAGTGAGGATCTACTTCCCGAAGTAGGTGAGAAGATGGCCACAGGATCTCCACGAATGGGGATGAAGGGAGGGAGAAATATTTTGTTTTCTACTCTAGAGGAGCATCCTGGGCTTGGGACAAGCTCTCTCTAGAGCCTTGGAGGTGGTGAGAGGAAGAAAGGAAAAGATCAAGAAAAATGGAAGGGGTAGGGTTTCTTTTATAGTGGAGGAAAGAATCAAATTCATATGCAGGACATTTAGTGACGGTCATAAACATCGGTAAAGATTTGGCATAAACGTCGCTGAAGACAGCCTTGCGCCCACACTACTATTGCGCTAGTACTCACTCTACGTGCCCGTGTCGTGCACCTCCGTGGGCACGTGCCTGCGTGTATTGCTGCTAGTGCATGTGTGTGCCTTCGCGCGCACGCACCCACACTGCTGTGCACGTGCGGTGGCGTGTGCGTGCGCATGGGTGGCCTGGGTTGCACCACGTGGCACGATTTGGCTGTCGATCTTCTTTCCATTGTAGGGGCTGCTACGGAGGTCAGATTGAATCGATTTTCGTGCCGTTATGTTGTAATCGTTGACCCAAATCTATCAGCGCGGTGGGATTTGTTGTTTGAAGCTCCAAATTATGTCACTGAGTCCCTTGGCTATTGATCTTCCTCAGACTACATATGGTGCTATAAGACTTCGATTAAGGTGATTTCGGAGGCGTTGGACTCAAATCATCGTTATGATCAGATCCATATGGTTGGATCGTTAATCAAAGGCTCCGAAATAAATCTCCTTATCTCCTGACCACAAAATGGGCGTAATTAACCTAAAATATATACAACTACTCTAAATACGTAATGATGCATGCTATGAAATATTTATAATATGGAAGGCAACTCTATGCCTAGGAACATGCATAAATAGGCATTTTAACCTAAATTCATGTGTTTACATCAATACCGTTTAGTTGATTCAATTCCATTCTTAGGATTACTTGGATTTCTTCAACCACTCTAGAGTCCAAGTCTTTTGAGTCATCAATAATCAAATCAGACTTGGGTTCATCAGTTTCAAGTTTAATTAATTGAAGTCTAGTCTCTTCAGGGTTTGATTAGGGGGTGAGGCTATCAATTAATTAATCATTAGGTTCAGAAAATTGATTCATCATCTTCCATCTCACCTAAGTCAAGCCACGAGCCTTCAATTGATTCAAAATTCAAATACTCATAATCGATTTCCTTTGCTAGCCCTTTTTCATTATCAGATGTCTCAAAATTTGATTCTTCTTCAATATAAGGATTTTCATACAAATCAGTTGAGTCATCAACTTTAGTGTCCTTAATAAAATTTAAATTTGTCTCCTTAGTCTCCTCCCTAGAATCTTTAGAATCATCATTCATTTTATCAACATCTTTTAGATCTTGGTCTAAGGTCTCTTCCAACATTGTAGTCATAAGAGAATCAATAATGGGTTCGTCCAATTCAGGTTTAACAAATTCAATCACCCCTAGACCCTGCTGCAATGTCTTCATAAAATTAGGATGTGTGTTCAAAAATTTCTGCTGGGCTTGTTTATCCAATTGTTGGAACATGTTCATCATTGAGATTTTTATCTTAATCAACTTTAAATTTTACTTCATTAGCTCTAATTGTCTAGCCTCAGGTGTTGATCGAGTGACTTTGGACTGATGTAACGACCCGATTCTCGAGTCCCTACGAAACACGAGAACTGGACCGACTCGACTAATCCCAAGACCTGGTCGTCCAACGAGGAAGTAACCAAAAGAGCAGTAAAATAAACCACATTCAGCATGAATATAACTAACAGTAAGAAAATACAGCAGTAAGGAAAGAAACCACTACAGTATATACCACCACAACAGTAAAACATCATTCATAACAATATATGAAACTGCAGGTAAAGAAAAGTACAGCGGTAACAAGAACTACTCACTACAGTGGAACCAAAAAGAGGTACAAGAGAACAGTGGTAACTCTACTGGACCCTACTCGGCCCAGCGTCCTCTGCAGCCGCTGACCCTGGCTGCTCAACACCTGGTCCTGAAAGGTAACGAGTGTAACACGTCAGCAAAATGCTGAGTAGAGTGGCAATTAAAACAAAAGAGACAGTAGAGTGTACAATAGCTGTTATGTTCTGTTACTTTCTTTAATTACGTCTTTCTATTATCTCACAATTTATCTATTTCTCAGATCCTTCACTTGATCTCGAATGTTCCTCGTGGGAACGATCTTGATTGCAGTCTTTTCCAAACAGTAGAAGTAGCACGTGGTGCTCTCCTGGCCGGGAGAGTCCCCCGTGGTGATCCTACTCTCAGTCAACCACCCCAGGGTCACGGACAGACGTAACGGTGACTACGGCACGCGCGATAAACGCACAGGTAGCTAACCCGCACTGGCACGCGGTCAGTCGTTTCCGTTAACGGGTGCGCCCAAAGAATAGCACGGAACCAGTATAGGGCAGAGCCCTCTTAGTAACAGGGGTCCAACCCCTCCACAGTAACCAAACAGGGGCCTTGCCCCTCCACAGTCCGCGCACCCTCGCCTAACTACCCTGGTTTGCCCAGTGGGCCTAACAAGTCGGTGTAGGAGGCTAGCAGAACCCCGGGGCCCGTGGGGTAGCTAGTACCTCCCTACACTAGTAGCTCTCCTCGGTACTACGTACACGAGGGCCAGCAAGTCGGTACAAAGTGGCCAGTCCTAACCCCAGGTCCCTGGGGCGGCTGGCTCCGCTCTGCACTAAACAGGTACAGGTACTTCCCTTGGTACTACGTACCCAAGAGACAGCACACTACCACGTCTTTCTTTCTCAGTTCCATTCCTTTCTCTTTCCAGGAGTTCCACTCCTAATTCCCCGTAGGGTTCCAGTTCTTTTAACTTAGCACATTCAGGTTTCACCTTCCCAGTTTCACATTCATACATCCCATATTCCCAGACATGCTCATTTATTCATAACAGGTAGCTATTAAACCAATTTACAGGTAGCCATTATTTCCTTTCCACATTTTTCAAGACTGTAGTATTCATATATTCCACTTGTTCTTCCCATCCTAGGATTCATGCCATACCCTAGGATCTATCATACAATCTAGTTTTCCAGCCCTAGGATTCATGCAACACCCTAGGATCTACCATTCATTCTAGTTTCTCATTCCTAGGATTCATGCAATGTCCCAGGTTCTATTTATGGTTCCATAATTAACAGATTATACTAATAAACTTAAAAGCCACTCTACCGGTTACAACAGGAGTACTGGGGGCGTGGTCGGGAATCCCGCGTGCCTCCGCAACCCCCGAGACTGCAACGGAACGGGGTCCTATCACAAGGATCAAACACAAGGAGTTTCTCAAAATAGTATACAACTACTGTAGATGGGTAGAGGATGTAATTCCGAAAAGCACGCAACTCGAAATGCGGAAAACGGACTCCGAACGGGCCCTAAACGGGTCGAAAACGACGAAACAGTGCAAAATCAGATGTCTGGAACCTCTTCCAGACGTCTTAAAAAGTGGATCAGAGGTTACCTTTGCTCTGCGTGGTCTCTCAGACGTCTAGAAGCCTACGGGGGCGTCTGGCCTAGTTCCCAGACGTCCGATGGTCACCCCGGACGTCTGGAAGTCGTTCCCGTCGTCTGGCACTGCAGCCAGACGTCTGATTCGCGTTGGATGCGAATCTCAGAACCTGCGCGTACCCATTTCCTCTCTCTCTTAGTACAGTCAGTCGAAGAAGAGGAAGAAAGACGGAATAACTCACCTTTCAGACATCTGGACAGTCCTCCAGACGTCTGGACAGTCCTCCAGACGTCCTCCCCGCCGCCTGGTTGTAAGCCTAGACGTCTGATTCTGGAGAAAATTCCAGAATCAGGGCGCGACTCGCCCTCCGCTCGCGACGCTCGACCGCGTCGAGACTCGTCCGCCTGCTACTCGAGCTGCAGCAGGCCTCCCGCGGCACCCCACGTCTGCTGCTTCACCCGCCGGCCGGCCCTAGCAGCCCCGGCGAGCTCGCCCTCACGGCCGAGCGCCTCTTCCCACCCGCAGCACCTCCTCCCACGCTCACCGCGGCTGCCGCTGCTGCAGCTCACTCGCGCTTGCTCTCGCGCACCGGCTGGAAGGAGAAGAGGAATGGGGGCGGAGGTGACGGGAGTGAGGGGGAGGGCGTGGCCTTTTATGGCCACACGAGGAGGAGAGAGAGCGGGACAGAGGGCGCAGGAGGGAGAGGGAAAAAGAGAGACAAAGACGCTCGCAGGTCTGCGCGCTCAGGCGTGCAGACGAAACACGCGTGCCGAAAATAACCGAATCCCAGACGTCTGGAAGGGGTTCCAGACGTCTGGTCAGACGTTTGGGACACCTCCCAGACATCTTAAAAACGTCTGAAGCCTCTCGTTCGTAACAACTGACCTTGGACTTTTTTTGTGTTAAACCCAAAATTAAGATTCAACTTAGACAGGCATGGGCTAAGATGTTGAAGAGTGAAGGGTGTAGGATGAGAAGGTCTTGCATTGAAATTAATGTTAGAGCTAAGATTTTTAGGTGGGTCATTTATCCCATAGAGGCACCATTTTTGCCTTAGTTCTACTCCAAGATAATTCAGGTTTTAAGTCATCCTCCCAATTAGATTCTTCATCAGGGGACCAAGGTTGAGGATCATTAGGTTTGGTTAGCCCTTCCAAATTGTGGGTTAAATAAGAGTAATGAATTGGTTCGGGTGACCCATATTGAGAACTATCTTGGGTAAGGTAAGGGCTTGGATATTCTCCTAAGTTGCAGGTTCGATTAGAATAATCATTAAAGGATGTGGACCCATATTTAAGATGGTTTTGAGGAGGAAAAGAGTTTTGATATTGATATCTAAGCTAGTGATCGGATCCCGGACTAGAGTTCACCCACTTGAGTACTGGAAAAATTGATTCGAATTGGGATTTAGGTTATAAGCATTTTGGGGGTAAGGAATTTGTTTTGGATATTACATTCCTGGGTTGTATCCCCAATGAATGTTATCCCAATTAGAAGATGGATATTATTGGGTTAAATTGGGATATGCATTATGATCTTGTTGGGGATAGAAGAAGCTTGATGGATAAGAGTTGCAAGGCATTGTGTGTATTGGAAGAATTTAGGGTATAAGAGTAGAACAAGAGAGAGAATATGCATGCCCTAACTAATCAAATGAAGCAAACAATTTCTAGGATTAAGGTGTAACCCTATGGGAGCTAATCTGGGTACAATTGGGGTCTAACTAAATCTCCTTGACCCTTGAAATATTTGGTCAGCCAGTTGGAAGGGACCCCCTAGGACACCCCACACGGTAGACCACCATTAGAGGTTAATGCAGTTTTTACACTATTCTATTTAGGCATTGGTTGGTCCAAGTAGACAAGGCCTCGATTCCAAGTAGCCTTACCTTATTGCACCAAGATAGTAAATTCTACCTAGGGCACGTCTACTTGCATTCAATTAAGGCTAGGATAATTGTGCTCGGGAATGTGTGGGTGTTAAGGGGGCATTTTCCCTTAAAGATTAATTCCTGGTGTGTAGTACAGTAGCAAGCAAGCAAATAAGGCCTTTATTGCAAATGTATGTCTTTCAGGGTCTTGCTTTCCTGTTATGTGTTTTAGGATTTTGCTTGCCTCTTTTAGGGTTTCATAAACAACGTTATTGTGGGTGATGTAGCTTCCTTTAACAATTAAGTCTAATGCAGAGATGTGTGATAATTTTAGGAAAGTTACGAGAATGTGTGAGTCCACTAAAGGATGCTTCAACCCTAGAATGAATGCTCTAGAAATAGATATCTTGGCAGGCACTTTGGATGGTTGAGTCTATGAAAATAAGATCCTAAGTATGGTTTCCTAGGGTTGGTGTTAACTAGCATTTAGTCATCCAATTCTCAACTCGATTAAGCTAAACATAAAAATGCATTCATTTGTTAGGGACTAGCACACTTTAGGCATAGGGGTATGATTCCATAGTAATCATGGATTATAAAATGATTAAATTAGTCTAAATACCTAGCTTACATTGTAAATAGACCATGCAATCATGCATAGCATGAAATTAACATGCATTTGCATCTGTGTACATTCTTATCTAAATCGCCTCTATAATTAGGGCCAATAGCAATCTTTCACAATTTCTATGCCTAGGCCTATACTAGGAGCAGGGGAGCTAAGCTATGAAGAAAATGTGTAAAATACGTGAAGGCCAAATCAACATGTGCCCGCAACAAAGTGTAGAGAGATAACAAGCAGAAGAAATAGAAGAGAGGAAGACAAAGCCATGTGGGTTAGGATAGGCCGATGTAGAGCCATGCAAGCCATGCACATTCACACACAACCCAATTCACCCAGCCATGCACACTGCAATTCCTATTCACGTGCCCTCACTCAACACACACATGTGCTCAATAACACAATTCACTCATGTACAAGCACATGCACACACTCGTGCACATAATTGAATTTTTCCCACACACCATCTCTCCAATTGGGCCATTAATTTATAATAAAAACCCTCCTTAGGCATAATTTATTTTCCTATGCTAGGCGCACCAACACTCACTAGTCCATCACACAATAGCCCACCACCTAGCTAAGCACCTAGCCTAATCACCTACTTTACTCCACACCACCTTAACCCCTTACCAGAACCCACCTAAACCCCCACTTAAGCAACCTTATCTCCCACGTCACCTAGCCCTTATCCACTCCCATTTTGACCACCCTTGACCTTACTTTCCTAAAGTTGTACACCCATAGAACCCTACTAGAATATTCTAAAACCCTTAGGATGTGCCCCTTATCCTAGTCCCTAGCCTACACCTCACCACCACCACACCTTGGAGCACTCTCTATAAAAAGAGAGGCACCCATATGTGCCCCCTCCCTCCTCTCCCATCTCTACTCTCCACCACTCAAGATTCCCCTCCCTATACCTAGGGCCAACGGCTACACTTGTAGCTCACATTAGTGCCTTGGCCATCTCAAGGTGAAGGTGGAGTAGGCTAAGGCCAAGGATCTCCACCATCAACTCAATGGCTACCTAGTAGCATTCATTGAGTTGAGCACCTTCTTTTCTCAACCTCCATTCTCTCTATTTTTTTTGTAGTAGTACTAGAGTTCCTTTCAATGCTCTTACTTTACTTTAGTTCATTTCAATTCTAGCAATTAGTTTACACTTGCCTTTCCTTTTATTTCAAGTATTTTCATTCCAAGCACTTTTCTTTGTTGCAACTTTATTTCTCTGTTCACTTTTGTTGTTATTGTGACTATTCACATGCATACACACATCCACACCTCATGCATACCCTCACCACTGTTAACGGGCTATGGAGGAGTTTTAAATCATTTTGTTGTAGCAAAGTCTTAATCGTTCAAAAACATTTAAATGTATATGTTTAGAATCAAATAAGTCCGAGGTCGAACAAAGAGAGCAGATAATGGCAATTCAATCTCACTAATCACAAAAAATATAAGCAATTATGATAAAAAACTTCATTTGGAACTACTCAAAATGATATATAGATGAAATCAAGTATCAAAGTACAAAAAGAATGGGTTAAAATAGTGATTTGAATCACTAAATTAACCCTTTGAAATTATGCTCAAGTATCTTAAATATATGAATAGTAAATCTTAACCCAATATTCCACGTCAACCAGATTAAATGAACCAATAGTATATAGCACTTGAAGCACCAGCAGATATCAGACGAAGGCACAAGGCATCAGACGCCTTAAGTGCTCAGGGCTCAGCTTCAACAGAAGAGGTAAAGGCCTCCTCTTTCCTTGCTTTGTGCCTCAATAGAGAGGCAGCCATAGCACCACAGCACAGAGGCAAAGGCCTCGGGATTAGCTAAGTTCAGAGAGAGCCAAAGGGCGAACCCCCCCTCTCTCTTGTTTCTCTTAGAGACCCAGGTTTAGTTGGGTAATCGGGCATGAACAGGACTAGGCTTGCGGGCGTGGGTCACAAGCGAGGAGTGCTTGGTCGGGTAAGCATATGTGAGGGTTAATGGGGACCCAACCCCTGTGTCTTGGGCGAAGGACGGGGGTCACAAATCCCTTATATCTAGCACAAGCGGCTTCAATCTCTACGATGTGGGACTATCTAGTCCCCTCTTCGTCGCAACGTAGCAGCAGCTGAAGGTGCGTCCAATTGAGGTTGAGGATGAGACCATGTAGTTCAATTGGGCACTGGGTTCGCTTCCTAGGAGTTAGCTGCAGAGCCTGGGAGGGAATCCTGGAGGAGTCATGGCCGGAGAACTGAAGGCGTGGTCGGCAATATCGCAGGCGACGGTGGAGGTCCAGTGATCACCTAAAAAGCAAAAGACAACCTTGTGGCCATGTCAAATAAGCTCAAGAGGATCACCGTGGAGCGGCGAGTTCGTTGGTGGGTGCAATGTGGCGTATGAGTGAGAGAGGAGGCCTGACAACCTCGAGACGAAGGTGCAGAGGTGCTTGAGTTGGGTGGAGCATGTGAGCGGCCAATCCCCTCAATTACTTAAGGGGTTTTGGTTAGTGGAGTACGACGAAAGTTTCTGGACCGGTGGGAGGTGTTTTGGTGGAGTGTAGTGGATTTGCAAGGTCGCCAGAAATGAGGGGGATGACGGTGGCACAGGCGTGAGAGTATTTTGAAGCGGGTGTTGAGGGTGTGAGGCGAATCAGTGGGAGGTGTAGAGTCGACTTCGGGTGGTTGCAGACGACGGAGATGCGGAGGTGGCATCGGCTATGATTGGCCGGTGCCGGAGACGAGGGTGGCTCTAGGAGGTAGAACGGTGATGCTTGAAGGGAGAGAGAGCCCCTCGCAGGTATAGTGAGGTACGGGACAACCTCGGGAAGATGAACCTGTTGCCTATAGTATGCGGCAACAGGAGAGGAGACCGGAGGGAGGAGGTTGCCGGAGCGGAGTTGGATCTAGTCGGAGGTAGAGAAGAAGAGGGTTTTGTGGGCCTAAAACTCGCTAAGGAGTTCGGTGTGGCAAGGAGAACCCTTTTATAGAGCTTCAGGCAAGCTTCCAAGCTTGGAAACATGCTTGAGAATCTTGGATTTTCAGGAGGAAGATTCTTGAAATCCAAGGATTCGCACGAGCAACATGGAGGGATTTGGAATCAAATTTTAGGTTTAGGCGATCAGGGATGTCCTCAGGATCATCCCTTCCAATTTTGGAAGGGATTGGCCAAGCAATTAGGGAGGAATCCTTGATTGAGAGCTTGGGTGCGTAGGTTCACACCTGCCATGGCAGTAGGGACCCAACTGCGAAGAAGATGAAGAACTTAGGGGGGTATTTGTAAGGATTTCAAAATCTAGGGGCATGAATGAAAGAGAAAGAGTCAGATTGAACTAAAATGCAAACTGGGTCAAGATGAACTCTGATTGGGCCCAAATTTTGGTACAAACCTAATTTGGACCCAAAGAATCAGATGGTGAAGTCAAATTTTAGTTTTGACTAAGTTTGATTGGAAAATTTGTGTAGAAATCTAAATTAGGGTAATTTTCTTTCTGAGACTTTGTTTAAGGCCAAAATAGCTTCAGATGGTTAAATCAAGGTTACTAAATCTTATGGAATATTTTTCCATTAATTTTGGAAGGTTTAGATGAATTTATCCTAACCAGAACTTCTGTTATTTAAGTAGGTCTGAAATTAGGATTTTAGGTTACTGTTAATTCTCGAAATGTGCGAAAACCTGTTTTTGTCTGCATGAACCTGCTTATTAGTCGTTGATGAACATTTGACCTTAGATTAACCCCTAGTGAATCCCTTGGTTATCCTGTGTTCATGATACGCAGTTACAATTACATAATTAACCCAAGTTTTCTATTTTCTTCTCAAAACAGCTTGGAGTGGTGTTATGACCCTCAGATGGATATGTAGGAGCTTTTATCTTTTATTCTAGACTAAAAGTGGCCAGTTAGGGCCTATGATGGTGTTACCATCAACCACCCTCCATACACTTGTTGGAACCTTGTTCCACATCTTATTTTGGTGTTAACAAAATTATTATGGATTAATGTTTACAATTGTGTTCCTTATGATTTAGGTGAAGATCAAGGTAAACAGGAAATGATGGAGGCTTGATGAAAAGGAGAAGATCATGATAAGAAGAAGGCAAGATGACAAGGAAAAATCAAGGAGGAGAAGATCATCTTTGACCTTTAGTGTTTCTAGTTTAGATTTTTTATTTATAGATTGTATATGCCTTTTAACAAAGGAATATAACTTAGATCGTAAAAGTAATTATAGATAAATTAGGATTAATATTGCGATCATTTTCAAAGAACGTAATTGATTAAATCACTTAAAAAAGGTACTTGTTAGTCCACAATTACCGGTACTAAAGTTTAGTATTGGTACATGTGAGTTACAGGTTTGGGTTTTGTCAAGAAACAAACCTGTATCCTGCGAGTACTGGTACTCATGATCAGTACCGGTACTGGAGATAACGAGTATCGGTACTAATGATCAGTACCGGTACAAGTGGGTTACAGATTTGTGTTAAGAGTTTGAAACCCAAATTTGGAAGTAACGAGTACTGGTACCCATACTTTAGTACCGGTACTAGGTAGCTGTTGGCTCAATTCTGAACTGCTAGAAAATTTATTTAGGCTATGTGAACGTTGGGATTTAAACCCCAACGCCTAGTAGACGAATACCTGGGGTCCTAAACTCTATAAAATGATCCTAGGACTCTTTGTTTGCACACAAGATATAGAAGAGACATAAGAGAAAATTCTAGAGCATATAATTCATATTTTCCACCACATATTCAAGAGAAGAAATCATGTTTGCTGCTTTCCAATTGTGCTACAGGTTTGCAAACACATTGACATGTTTTGTTCACTCAATTCAACATGATTCACGTCTTTCCTAGGTTCTCAAACTGGTATTATCTTATATATATATTTGTTGAGAGGCTTAGGTTCTAGTTGTAAGAGTTTTCTTTCTTACATCTGTATTTCATTTGTTCTTGAGCATTTTCTTGTTGGGTTGTAACAAACCCATTTTTGTACTTGGGTTGAGGTAACCTGTTAATTACCTCAGTTTAGTAAATTGATTTCCTCGGGGTTGAGGGAATCAGGCGAAAAACCCTAAGCTAGGAGGCTCAGGTAGTGGAGTACCCAAGGGAGGGGAACCACTATACATATTGTGCCTATTTTTGTGGTTTGATTGATTGTGCAAATTGTCTTGTTATTACTGATTTTGTGTTTGAGTTTTTTGTGCGCATAGCCATATATATTCCATATTTTAGATCCCATCAAACTCACACACACACCATCACCACTACCTCTAGTTTACATGCCATCACCACAACCACCACCATCTTCACTCACTCACTCACGACCACCCTCACCTAAACACTAAGACACCTAAACACTCACACACTCACTTCACACATCTTTATATCCACTTCACTCACCACTCAAATTACCACCATAGCCATCACCACCACCTAGCCGTGCACCCCCACTAGTAGCCTACTTAGCTTACTCACTCTACTCACACACACTCTACACTACACGTCCACACTAACACACCCATTCACTATCACTCATCACCCATAGTAGACTTAGACACCACTTAAGGAAATTCACCACACCATCACAACCCAACTAATACCACACGCACCCCTTGACTTAAGCCTTACTATATTGTCCCAACGAACCCTATGTTGGTGCTAGAGTATCACGATCATTTGTTTTGATGATAACAAAACATGTGTTATTTAACATTTGCACTTGGAGTCTTAGATTTCAGGTCAATTGCAAATGTAGATGTGTTTAGACGGAATTCGAGCTCGCATCCAGGACGGATTGGAGGAGCTTGATGGAGAACAGAGGAGATTTGCGAGGAGCGCTAGATTGAAGATGGAAGGACAAGAAGAATAGGATAGAATTTTATTTAATCCTTTCATGTACTTTTATCTTTATTTTGCTTGCTCTTTTTATTTCCTTAGAACATTATGTTAAAGAGCCTCAAAGTACCTTAACAGTAGTCCTAGGAACACCTGCACAACCCTAGGATACTTAGGTTTTCTGTAGAATACTTAGAAAACTAATATAGGGTTCAAACAGAGTTTCCAGATGTCTAATTCCCAAATCAGACGTCTGATAAAGTGTTTTAAGACGTCTGACTGTTGATTTACACGTCTGATAACTATTAGGCTGGACATAGTTAGTTCTGTCTGATGAAATCAGACGTCCAGACCTTAGACCAGACGTCTTAGGAGACGTCTGATGACTTTGCCAGACATCCAATTAGTGGACCATTGGCTGGCTTAGCGAACAGTCAAGAATGTGACTGTTAGAGCCTTATCAGACGTCCATAGGACTTTCCAGACGTCTGATAATTGACCGTTTTGCCTCGGCTGACCCAAAATCTCTTCTCAGAGATTTTCTAGCCATTGCAACGTTTGAAAATCCATTCCCACAGAAAAAGTAGGTTTCCAGACGTTCAGACATAGTGCCAGACGTCCTATATGTTGTCTGATGGACTTGCACAGGAACCCTGTTTAGATATGATTCAAGTCAGGAAGGAACCCGCCCAAAATCAGACGTCTTAAAGTGAACTTCCAGACGTCTGATGCCAGAATTAGACGTCTGATAAGCCTGTCAGAGCAATGATTGTTCCTGATTTCGGGCTGATTCACTTGGGCTTTGTACCCAACGGTTATGGAAGCTTTTCTAAGCCTTCCAAAGCCTTCCTAAGGTCTCTATAAATAGAGGGGAACCTTTGCAACACAAAAACACACCAAGATACACAAGAAACACTTTGTAATACACTTTCCACTCTCTTGTGTCCTAGCTAGCTCTTGCTCTCCAAGCTCAAGATCCATTCTCTTGAGAGCATCAAGCTGTTGCGCACCCGCTCTCCCGCCGTTGTTCACGAGAGCGACGTTGCTCCGTCGCGTGGCACACGCATCCGCGTCGTCGATGCACTCCTTTCAAAGGGAAGCATCCTATTTTCTATAGAAGCTTAGGTTAAATATTACTTTGTTGGCTCTATAGGATTGCTTGTTTTATCTTTGTTATTTGGTTGGGCATTCGCTTTGCGAATTCCCGTCTCCTTTGTGAGACAAAATCCTTCTCGTGGAGAGAAGGGGTTGAGGTACGCTACCCTCATTTAAGTAGCATGGTTGTAACTGAGGTTGAATCACCCTCGTTTAAAGTGATTCGTTTAGTGGATTTTGATCAACTTGGTTGATCAGAAAATCCTAACTTGAGAGGGTTAGGTGGTGGTTTTTACCCGGTTTGGGTTTCCACCTAAAAATTATTGTGTACATTGTGTGATTGCATCTTGTGAGATTGTTTATATTTTATTTTCGCAATTATTACGTCACCCCCTCCTGCTAGTAGGGAATCTACACCCTACTCCACCTCAAAGACTTCAACCTATCAACCTAGCGATAAACACATGTTTATCATCATTCTTAAGCATAAATCACATTTAGTTCCTAGGTATTCTGCATTCACATTGCAGTATTAGGCATACATGCATTTTAGGAGCATTGCATGCATTGTTAGGGCTTTAGAGTGTTTCATGCTATTTATGAACATTGCTTGCTTGTTAGGGATTGTGAAACCTATGTAGATCATCGAAACCCTGGCAAACTCACAAAAAAGGTTGAAACCCTAATTGAAGGAAGAAGACAGAGGCTCCTCCAGCTACATTTTAGCTCATCCCAACTACTTCAACTTAGTCAGCTTTATCCAGCTCCATCCAGCTCAACTTAACCTTGCTTGGCTACTAGCTCTGAGCTAGCTAGTTAAGCTAGTTGATGAGTTCACATGCAGTTGCATGTCAACTCACCTCAGCTCCCTTCCATCTCAGTGAAGCTCTGTCCAGCTCAAGGTAGCTCAACTGAGTTCCTCATAGCTACTAGTTCTCAACTTCCTAGCTAAGTTGAGTTGTGAAGATCAGGACAGCTACACTTTTGCTCCTTCCAGCTTCCTACAATTCTGGACTAGCTCAAGGTAGCTTAATGCAGCTCTCCTTAGCTACTAGCTACCTCAAGCTAGCTAAGCTAGCTACCAAGTCCTTCTGCATGCCTTCCACCTAGCTCCCTACTGCACCAAACTCCACCTAAATGGTGCCACCCTCTCCCTCCAAAAATCACATAAGTACCACCCATAGGCATCTCTTCATTTCCTTCCCATTTTTTCCTCCAAAACCAATCACAACCACCTCCTCCATGTCTCAAAAACCTTAGAAATCTCAATCCAATGGATATAACCTTTAAGATCCTGGTAGCTTATGACCTCCAATGCCATTTACTTAAAAGGTTTTAGATTGTTAGAACCCTTGCCAACTTATAACCTTTGATGCCCTTCAATCTATGTATAAAGTGATTTAATTAATTATGTATTATATAATCAAAATCTCCTCTTCATTTCCTTCTCATTGTACTAAATTATTTACTAAAGTTATTAATAACATAACAGTTAGTTATTTAATTTATTATGTTTTGAAATTATAGGTTGTTCACGATGGTCACTCTCGATGGCTTTTGAGGTATAATTTTAATTTTTCTAATTTAATTTTATGATATTTTAGGACCATGTTAGACGTGGGGTTTGCCCAGGTATATTATATTTTGGTGAATTGATGGTGCGGTGTGCCTACTTTTTTATCTTTTGATTGTTATTTTAGGATTTTATTAGATGTGGGGTATGGCCACATATATGTTCCTATGCATTTATGTATTTTGTTTGTTACATTTTTAATGTGGGGTGTGGCCACTTCTATTTCTGCATGTGTGGTGTGATTTATTTGGAATGTAGGTTTATGGAAAAAATTAAAAATTTAAGGGGAACTCTGCTAAAATTTTTGAAAAATTCTTTATGTTCAATATATTGGTTGGTTGGTGTTTTATTGGGTTATCGTTAGGTTATGTTAGGATTTGGGTAGGATGATGACTAGGATTGGGGTGGAGTTGGGTGATGGCTAGAAGGTTGGGTTTTGGCTTAAGGTTGGGGTTTGGTTCGATGTTGTTTGTTTTGTGTTTGGTATTGGGTTGTGTATACAATGGTTGGGTTAGGGTTTAGGGATTGAGTTGGGCGAGGGCTAGGGTGGTTGGGTTGGGTGAGGATTATGGTTATGAATTGGTTTCCAGTAGGTTTAAGTCGATTGGGTTGTGTTAGGTCTAGGAATGAGGTTGGGCTAGTAATGGTGTTAGTCATTTTTGTAATTTTGTAATTAAAATGTAATTTATTATAATTGTTAGATATACAAACTTGCACAATTTTAGATGATGTGAGGCCAAACATTAGGTATTCTAACCCCTAAGGTAAAAGTTTTTGGAGTCAAATTATGTCAAAATACTTACCCGTCGAGATTTATGATCATGTTATATGGATAATGCAGAGTGTGTGTATACCTCACTTATATGTACGATGCTTTGTCTTTATATCATGCCATAAGTGTTGATTGTCTTAAGTTCGGTGAAGTGCCTTGCTAAAGAGGGTCCTTGAAGATTTGATCACAACTTAGGGTTACTTGTTATATGTAACCAGTGTCTGGAGGAATTTCGATAGCATCTTCTCGCTCTTCTCTGGTACAACAACTAATCTTATCTACATTTCTGAAGCACCCCTAAATGAAAGTTATTAGAAATGTAGTTAAGGTTTATCTTGTGCGGTATATTAGAGAAGCCAAAATTTCTCTAGACATCGGTTACATGTAATAAGTAACGTTGTGATCAAATATTCAAGTATGGGCTATCAAGTGAAAACCTTCATTAAAATAGACATCATCGTCCCTACATTCGTTTCTAACTGGCCTGTGGTTTACTGTAAATTATAGGTTGCCATGAACAAGTCATGGATTGGTTTGAAGACCTTGGATTACACTCACTATAAGAGTGGAGTCCTTTCATTCTTAGATTGGGCTTTCCATGAGGATAGGAAACAATATAGATGAAGAGAACATCTGGAGAAGGTATTTTGTTCATGTATGAAGTGTTTGAATGGATTCGTTTAGGATAGAAATACTGTGTTTGAGTATGTGATCTGCAATAGTTGGTGATAGCATTACACGAAGTGGACAACACATGGAGGGGAACCGATTGAGGTCATAGGGAATGCAATGGAAGTTGATGACTCCGATGATGATGTCAAAGGGAATCAAATTGATGAGATGTTTAATGAGATGAGAGTGGGTGATGTTGAGATTGGGAACGAGGAAGAAACATTGAGAAGTTGTAATCAGTTTTATGATGCAATGAAGGTAGCAAAAGAACCAATTGTTCTCAGAATTAGTTCTATGACCAGGTTATCGTTCCTGTTGAATTTATTTCAGATGAAAGTTATGAATAGAGCTGCGATGAAATTAATGTCAGAAGTACTTTAGTTCACACGGAGTTGTTGAATAATCCCTGTGGTTTTCCTAAGTTAAGGTATGAAGCGAAGAAGCATATTTGAGGGTTGGGTGTGAATTGTGAGAAGATTCATGCATGTCCGAATGACTGTGTGTTATACAGAAAAGAGTACGCAGGGTTGAGTTCCTACCTAGATCGTGGTGAGGAAAGATATAGAGGAGATAAGAAACAAGGAAGGAAGGTTCTTTGATACTTTCCATTGATTCCAAGGCTCTAGCGACTATTTATCGAGTAAAACAATAACGTGGATGACATGGCATGTAATCGAGATGTTTTCACTTGAAGATGATATCAGCTATGTCAGAAAAATAATACGTCAGAAAAATATGTCGTTGTAGTAAATTGCGTGATAGAAAAAATCCCGAACGAAATTATTTATTAGTGAAGACTAACTGCGAAAAGTTAGGTCGTATTCATATGGAGGAACAAATGCAATAAAATCATGAATAATTCCCCATTAGATGTACCCAATCATGTGCAAAATCCATATCCAAATCTAATGTAAAATGAGGTGAATAACAAAAGTCAAATAAATACTAAGAAGAATGAATGTGATGCCACAATTTCACTTTAATTTAATAATCAAAGAAAATGAGTAAAATAAGTTGCGGCAATGACAACGCTTCTAATTTTTAATGCTCTAATAAACAGAGGATTTGATTCTCTTGGACGTGTGCACGTTTGAGGTCGCGGCGGACTGCGAGACTTTCGGTGGAGGTCGGCCAGAGCGAGGACTACGCCTGGACGGTCGCGGCTTGGACGATGGTGGTTGGAGGTCGTCGGTGGTGAGGTTTCCCACATGCACACGTGGATTGCGGGAGGCGCTGCATTGGGCGTGGGTGGACTCGTGGTGTCGAGGCGAGCACGGTGAAGTCAACGACAAGGAGAACGGAGGGCTGTGGTGGCGGCTGCATGGAGGTGTTCACAGTGGCCGTTGGGTTCCTCTCCGTCGGTGAAGCTAAAGGAAGAAGATGGTGGTCGTGGTCGGGTGGCGCAGTAGATCTTTCTCTCTGTGTGTGCTGTTTTGGGCATGAGGCAGAGGGAGAGATGAGAGAGGTCAGGTGTTTGAGGGTGGGGGTGAGCGCTCCTGTCTTCGGTCTCATGAAGAGGAATATGGGAAGGAAGGTCCGTGCGGCCTGTTGAGAGAGATTGAGAGAGAGTGGAAGAAAGAAGAGATGAAGGAGGAGGTGGTGCGAGCGGTTAAGGCAGAGTTGAAGCTGCTGCTGTTGTTGTGGGTTTCTAGGGCAGCGGAGTTGCTGCTGCAGAGGGTGAGCGGCGGGGAGAGGATGTTGGCCATGTCATGAGCCAAGGGGCGTCGTGCGTAGTTCGTTGGAAACGGCCTTGCGTGGCCGTCAGAGAGCTCCGGAGGAGTTCTGTTGGATGGAGGAACAGTAGAACAAGGAAGAATAGGCTGTGTGTGGAGAGGCATGGTCGTGGTCGCGGTTGAGTGATAAGGTGGAGCCCGGTGATGAACGTCGAGGCGGAGGAGGTGGTGATGGAGAGGCCGTGTCGTGGTCGTGGTCGCATGGGAAGGTGAATGATATGCGGTGGTGATGTTAGTGCTATCCCCACCGACGACGGTGGCTGTTTGTGGTGATGGAAATTGGTGACGTGGGCGAGACATGGCGGTGATTTTAATGTTAAAAGAAATCTAATACAATTTGAGATGCATCCACTTGATTTTTCTGTAGACAATTGATTCTCAATTATCAAAACTTTCCTGATTCTTTTCTCATGTGAATATGATATACAAATATTTTCAAAGAAAAATAAGTATTTGATTAATCAATGCATATATGTATGCAATGTATTTCCATAAAATTACATAAATGTCAAAATAAAAGCTTAATTAATTTTTCATGTAATGTATGCCTAAATTTTAATTTCCATCTCACTGATAATGCACTAGGCTTAAGTTTAGTCCATTAAAGTAGACCTATCAAATATCCCCATGCTTAAGTTTTGTTAGTATCGAGTAAAATCATATGGACCAGATCAGGTCTCTAGGCTAGATTTTCTTGTCAGGATGCCTTGTAGTGACACATCTCTAGAGGTTACATTGAAATAATAACTTTAGGCTTAACGGTATTCAAGTATCAGCAGAAACAAGGACCTGACTAGCCTCAGCCTTGGATTTGCTGCGAAGGTTTCTTGAGCCCGCGAAAACTGTCTATATGTTCGTTGACCCCAACGGTTAAAGCACCCGTATGTATGTGCGGCAAGTTTAGGTTCGGTTTGCAGTGCATTTGATAAGAGAGAGAGGGCTATTTATTTTGAAAGTTTTCACTCTTTTCTTTTTAAATTCCCTTAAATCCAACATTGGATTGGCCATAAATATGATCTGTATCGGATTCCTCATCCCCACCATCAATCCTCGCAGGGTCCCTGGCAATCGATGTTTCGGGATAGTACTACCCATGGCAACCCCTAAAACCCTGGCTTTCGACACTTCGGGATAGTGCTGCCCATGACATTTTGTAGTTAAATTCAGACCTTGACAATCGACATTTCGGGATAATGCCGCCTATGGCATTTTGAATTAGCATAAGGTACTTTCGTGCCCCCAGTAGGATATTTAGATATCCTAGGAGATAAGCACTGAGGAGGAGATATGTTATAACACATCTTTGAGGGGAGTATTTTTTTTTTATTCCTTCTCTCCATGTCGGGAACTCGTCCGATCAAGTTGTGTCATCGAGCCGCTCCTAAGTCAAATATTTGGGAAAATCTTTTTCAGGACAGAACACTTTTTTAGAATTATTTTTCATTAAGCGCACTGAACTAGATTGGTGTAATTTTTGAGTGCCTAGGTTACCAAGTCCCACAAACCAAAGGGCAGGCAATGGGGTCGAATAATTCCTAAGCCTTAGACTTAATACATCGACTTCGCAACTTCCTTAACCTCTTGAGGAATACTTCAAATCTTAGTAAATACTTGAGTGTTTGAGCCCTAGAACAAACCCATGAGGCCTAGAATCGGTATCCCTCACTTATCTCCTCTTTAGTACTATAGGAGTTAATTCATCATTCGATCTAGCCCAGAACTTAGGCACGTTCCACACTCAACTGCTGAGACTAACACAATTTTTCCTTGCCTTTCGTTTACCTTCTCTTTCTTTTTTTTTCCTCACTAATTTTGCACTTCAGCTCGTAAAGATTTTATCTCCTTCATTCTCTTGTCCCCCTTTTTCTTTCTGTCTCTATTTTATTTTATGCACTAAAAGTCCTAATTACATGCATGCAAAATATGTATAAATGCTATGTACAACCTCAGGTTATACCCCTCCATGCCCAGCTATGATAATGTTCTCATTAGAAAGAGAAAGCAAGGAAAGATATTATCTGAGGTAGAGAGTGCTTGGAGCTATGGCTCCTCTAATCTGTAGGTGTCCAATACCTGGCCATCAAAAAGAGTAACATAGGATTTCAAACGTTGGCCATTTACCTTAAAAGTTTCACCAGAAGAGGGATTTTGGATCTCAATTGCATTGTGTAGGAACACCTGCGTGACAGTGTATGGCCCATCCCAATGGGACTTAAGTTTCACAGGGAATAGCTTGAGTTTAGAATTGAATAGCTAGACCTGTTGGTTGGGCTCAAAGGTTTTGCAGAGGATGTGTTTATCATGAAATACCTTAGTGCACTCTTTGTAAGCTTGAGCAGAATCATAAGCCACATTCCTAAACTCTTTAAGCTTAGTTAGTTCTAATAAGCGCACTTTGCCTGCGTTCTCGAGATCTATGTTGACATTCTTGATAGCCCATAAGCTAGCCCTATGCTCAATCTCAATAGGAAAATGGCAAGATTTGCCATACACTATACAAAAGGGAGATATATCCAAGGGGGTCTTATAAGTAGTTCTGTAAGCCTATAGTGCTTCATCTAATTTCTTCGACCAATCTTTCCTGTTGGGTCTTACAGTCTTCTCCAGAATTTGTTTGATCTCCCTATTGGACACCTTAACTTGTCCACTTGTCTGCAGGTGATACAGGGTGGCTGATACGAAGAAAGCGTGATTTGTAATTAGGGTTTTTAATTCGTTGTAACATGCCAATTCGCAATTGCTTTTACAATTTATAAACCTAGATAACGGTGGTATCTAGGGTCGTCTAAAGAGGCAAGAATGCACTTTAAATACTCCTGCTTGATAATAAGGAAATCAACTTTCTTTTTGAATTTTTGAATATAGGATTTTTTTGGATTTTCAAATAACTGGCAATCATGAAATTGGAAGCGGGAAAAAGACTAACCTAACTTGCTGAAGCTAAAATCTAAGTGACAAGAAATTCTACTCTCTAAGCTCACCCTAGGTACATGAAGACCTAGGGTAATTAGAGAGAGAGTGTGAGTGCACAATGGAAAAAGTAGTAAGACGCAAAAAGATGCAACAAGAATTTAAAAGAAAGCAACTTTACTTAAGGAGAAAATTGTTTTACAAGAGGACAAGTAGAGGAATGCTTCTACTCTAACAAATCAAAATAAAAGAAAACAAAAATCCTCCTGTGATGATATTGGTGAAGAAGATAAGCTTCTTGCTCCAAGCTCAGCTGCTCCTGGGCTTGAAAAGAAGTTCTCCTTCTCCTTCCTTGAAAACGCTTCAAGTTGGTGAGATCCTCCTCCTGGCAAGCCCTAAATGGGTGTGCCCTTGCTCCTCCAAGGGTGGAAAACTTCCACCCACAAGAACTCCTCCTAGGGTAGGCGTGCACCACCCTCAAGATCTCCTCCTTGCCTGGCCTTCCTCCTTGGTTTGGTGATGACACAAGGTAGAAGAGGATAGGAAGTTGAAGGCACCAAGAGGACAAGAGCACCCCCTTAATCTTCCTCTTCTTCTTCTCCTCTTCTCCTTGGTTGTTGATAATGGTGAAATATAGGTAGAGAAAATGTAACCAAGGATGATTTCATGGTGGTGATTAAGGAGGGTATATATAGGAAGGGATGGGGGGTAGTTGGTGTGGAATAAGATGGAAGGCTAGGATGAGTTTTGGGTGGTAGTTAGGTGATCTAAGGGCTAGAAAACGTGGCACCAAATGAAGGGGTTTAAAGGAGGTGTAGGTGGCTTTAGGATGGATGGTTAGGATGGGTTTCTAGGGTAGTTAATTGATCCTTAGGCCAACATAAGTTGGTGCAAATTGTAGGGTTTCCTAGGTGGGTAGTTGAGGGTTGGAGAGACACTTCAAGTTGGTGCCAAAAATGATCTTCTAGAAGGGTTCTAGGTGGCGCTAGCATTGAAGGGTGGAGATGGCTTAAGTGGTGAGATGTAGGGCTAGGATGAGGGTTTATTTTGGCACCAAAAATGGGGAGGGTAGTTAGGTGTTTTTGGAGGGAAAACTAGGTGGCTTTTGGTGGTGGTGGTGTGAAGGGATGTGGAGGTTAGTGGCGCCAACTTTGGATAGAGTAGGTAGCTAGCTTAGGTGGTGGACTTGGAGTAGAGTTAGGGTGGAGCTAAGCTAGGGTTTAGGTAGGTGGTGGAAGTCCATGGAGGTGGAGCTGGTTTTGAGCTTAGCTAAGCCACATAAGCTAGCTTAGCTAGTAGAGTAGAGGTTGAGTAGGATGGAGCTAGGGTTTAGGGAAGAGGAGCTGAGGAAAAATTATCTGGAGCTAGAATGAAACTGCATTGGAGTTGGAATGCTGAAGAGGCCTTCATGAAGAGTCAACTACACAGCTTAGCTAGCTAGTTCTTATGCTAGCAGCTAAGCTTGGGTAGTTGAGCTAAGTTGAGCTGGTTTCAACCTAACTGAAGCTAGGTTGGGTTGGAATTGCCTATGATGTGAACTCCCGGGCTAGCTTAGCTACTAGTTGATAAGTAGTAGATAAGATGGAGGGAGTTCAGCTACCATGAGCTGAGTGGAGCTAGGGAGAGCTGGACCTGAGCTGAGATGGACTCTTGTCAACTTAGTTGAGCTAGCTAGAGCTCCTAGTGAACTAATTGGAGCTGAGATGAGTTAGACTCAACTAAGTTGAGCTGGATCTGAGCTGACTTGAGCTAGATTGAGCTAAGATGAGCTGCCCTGAGCTGCCTTTCAGCTAGGATGAGCTGAATGGAGCTAACCCTAACCCAAGTGAGATGGCATCCAGTTATGAAGAGTTGGATTTGGTTGAAAACCAGCTGATTGAGCTTCCTCTTCACCAGTTGCCTTTTTGAGTGTCAGGGTTTTAGGGATCTGTCTATCTGTTCATCCTTAACACTCAAATAAATGTGTCAAAAATATGACAAAACATGCAATGCATGCCTACCTAATTGATGCCTAAATGCAGCCCAAAAACCCGTTTGCGGAGTTGAAATGCTAAGAGATAGGTTTGTTTTAGGGCATAAGAATGATGATAAACTGGCATTTATCAGTGGCCACCTTATGGGTGACACTAAGACTTTTGAGTAGACGGGTGAAGTGTGCATTACTGAAATGAGGTCCCCCATCACTAATGATCATCCTCGGGCAGCCAAATCGGGAAATGATATTGGCCTTAACGAAATTCAGGACCACGGAGTGATCGTTGGTCCTAGTCGGGGTGGCCTCTATCCACTTTGACACATAATTAACTGCCATGAGGATATATTCATAGCCGTGAGATGTTGGGAAGGGGCCCATGAAATCTAATCCCCAGACGTCGAGTATCTCGATCGGAAGAATAGGCTACTGGGGCATCTCATCCCGCTTCTTGATCGTTCTAGTCTTTTGACAAGGAAGATATGCCCTCACATAAGTATGCATATACTTGAATAGTGAGGGCTCCCAGAAACCAGGCTGGAGAACCTTATATGCAGTCTTCTTAGCACTAAAGTGTCCGCCACAGTGCAGTGTGTGACAAAAATTCAAAATACTATGTTGTTCCTCCTCTGGAACAAACTTACGGAAGACCTGGTCATGGCCTATTCTAAAGAGCTCGGCGTCCTCCTAGTGATAACGCTTAGTGTCAGCGAGAAATCTATCTCACGTCTACCTATTCCACGTACTGGGGGTTTTTCTAGTGACCAAGTAGTTGATGACATCAGCATACCAAGGGGTCATCGGTTGTACTGCCATCATAGTTTTGTTAGGAAAGGTATCATGAATGTCTCCTGACGGGGTTGAAGACTCAACTGGGATCCTGGATAAATGATTTGCTACCACATTTTTTACCCCTTTCTTGTCACGGATATCAAAGTCAAACTCTTATAGTAATAGAATCCATCTAATAAGTCTACGCTTGGTGTCTTTCTTAGCAAGCAAATGCTTCAGGGCCGAATGATTCGTATACACCACAACCTTAGACCCCAGAAAAAAGGACCTAAACTTCTCCAGAGCAAATACTACTGTAAGGAGTTCTTTTTCTATCATAGTGTAGTTTTGCTATGGATTAGTAAGGGTCTTGCTAGCATAGTACAATACATGAGGCTTTTTATCAACCCTCTCACCAAGGACTGCTCCCATGGCAAAATTCGAGGCATCGCATATCAACTTAAATGGGAGGATCCAATCAGGTGCTTGTAGGATAGGCACAGTTATTAGGGCCTCCCTCAAGACTTGGAGGGCCTCAACACACTTTTCATAAAAAACGAAGGTAGTATCCTTACCCAGTAAGTCGCAAAGAGGCCTAGAAATCTTCCTAAAAGTCTTTAATGAAGTGCCTATAAAAGCCATCGTGGCCCAGGAATGATCGGATTTGCTTGACATTGGTGGGTAGTGGAAGCTTTGAAATGGATTCAACCTTAGCTTTATCCTCTTCTAAACCTCTCTCAGACACTACATGCCCAAGAACAATGCTCTGCTGAACCATGAAATGGCTTTTCTCCTAGCTGAGAACCAATCCTGCTTCTTCGCAGCGGGTGAGAACTTTTTCTAAATGAGAGAGATAGCAATTAAATAACGTGTTGTAGATGGAAAAGTCATCCATGAAAACCTCTACGAACTCGTCAATCATGTCCAAAAAGATGGACATCACACACTGTTGAAATGTTCTCGAAGCATTACATGGTCCAAATGGCATCCGGCGGAAGGTAAATGTACCATAAGGACTCGTGAAAGTAGTGCGCTCTGGGTTGTCTGGAAAGACGGCAATTTGATTGTACCCAGAATATCCATTGAGAAAACAAAGGTATTTATTCCTTGCCAATCTCTCTAGTATTTGATCAGTAAATGGCAGAGGGAAGTGGTCTTTCTGGGTAGCGGTGTTAAGGCCGTGGTAGTCTATGCATACCCTCTACCTTGTTGTGGGTTTGGTGGTGACTTTCTCCCCTTTCTCATTTGTCTCAACTGTGAATGGTACCTTTTTGGGCACTACGTGACTGGGACTGACCCACTTACTATCAGTAATGGGGTAGATTATCCTCGCATCCAAACATTTTAAGATTTCCTTCTTCACCACTTCTCACATGTTGGGGTTTAACCGTCTTTGCGTATCTCAGAAGGGTTTCACAGAGTCATTTGTGTAAATGTGATGCATGCAGAGAGTTGAGTCAACCCCTTTGATGTCTGTTATAGTCCATGCAATGGCCTTCTTATGCCGTTTTAGGCATTCAATTAATTCTCCCTCCTACGTCTCAGATAGAGTAGTCGAAATGATGACTAGGAGTGTATCATTGGGCCCAAGGAAAACATACTTGAGGGTCTCTGGGAGTGGTTTAAGCTCCAAGTTGTGAGCTTTCTGAATCGAGGGAATTATGTTCTATGTCCCCACCTCCGGTAGCAGCTCTACCTTGACTGTCCATGGTGGGGAGAGGAACTTGGCTTTGACACCCAACAGCTCTTCTAATTACGACATATCTCCCTCTCCTTCTTTAAGACTCAAGGTATGGTCCTTAGAAATGTCCATTTGGAGGGGATCATCACACAAAAGAAATGGTGTCCTCTCCTTTACAATTTCATCGATCGCCTCAATTTAGGAACAATCTTCCAATCTGGGTTGTTTATAGGCATCAAACACATTCAGTCAGATTTTTCGATTCCCGAAGGCCATCTTGAGTGCCCCTGATTTGCAATTGATGGATGCATTGGCTGTAGACAAAAAGGGACGCCCTAAGATAATCGAAGGTTTGGTAGGCATGTTGGATGGGTCAGTATCCAATATCAAAAAGTCGACGGGGAAGAAGTCCTCTATTTTCACTAGGACATCTACTAAAAGCCCGCGTGGTGTCATAAGTGATCTATCAGCTACTTGGAGGATAACAAGACTAGGCTTCTGATGTGCATACATCTGAATAGCCAAAAATATCTATTAATGCATGTTCTTAGTATCATATTAGCATCATGCATTGTAAATATTGCATAACATGCATGATCATGCATTTAGGTCAAATTGTACAAATTGTATAGTAATTTCTTCTTTTTGGTGGCCAGGGACAGGGCGACTTTTAATTGGAGCCTCGGATCAAAGATCTAACCATATGGATCTAATTAAGGTGATGATTGGAGTTCAACAACTCTAAGATCGCCCCGATTGGACTTCTGTAGCATCAGATATAATCCGAGGAAGGTCAGAGATCAAGGGCCAAGATGGTGTCAATCCTCACTTCAGATGACAAATCCAATCGCTCGGATGGGTCCAGATTGATGATCGCAACCTACCAGCATGAAAATTGGCCCAATCTGACATCCGTGGCACCTTCTACAAGTCACAGAAGATGCACGACCATGATGGCGCCACGTGGTGCCATCTTAGCCGCCCACACCAGCCCAAGACTCGCCATGCTTTTCCCTTCTCAACTACTTGATGGATCTGGGCCATTGGATCACCATCCAATGGCGATGGTCGCTCTTGCGCAAAAATCGTCCGCGTGCCTCAAACGCATGCATAGTGTAGCGGCCGAACGTCTCTCCGCGAAGTAGAGGTGTGGGTTCGATCCCTGCTGTGCCTCAAAACAAGGCACGGGCGCAAGAGCAGCTAAATCAAGCCATTGGATGGCGAGATGGCGGTGCAGATGCGGGAGACGTGGCAGCACCAGAGCGCGTAGATCACCTATGCGCGATCTAACGCACATTCGAACGCTCCATCGCACGCACGGGTGTGCGGTTTCGTTGAAGCTGAAGCAAGCGAGGAGCGGTCTTAGCTGTTCGATCTCGCGATCAGATGATCAAGAATTCTTGGACGTGATGAAGTGTTTGCATAAAGAAGAAGAGGCATGCACGTGAGCGGCACCTACGCCCACGTTCAGGGGAGTTAGTGACGCTTAATTCCATCACTAAAGGCCCTTGCATTAATGTTTTTAACATAAAATGACCTTTTTTCCCCCAACTTCTACACCTATGAAAAGGCCTATGCCCCCAACATTTCAATCATCCCTTCCTTCACCTCTCTCCCTCTCCAAAGCTCTAAAGAAGCTTGTCCTAAACCCGGGATTCTCCTTTAGAGTCAAAGTCAAAGTTTTCTCTCCCTTGTTTCGGAAGTGGATCTCATGACAATGATGACGCCCTACCTCACCCCCGGTTCTTCCTACTCCGTTCTTCATCTTTCATCTTCGTCCTCTGTCTTCCAGGCGTCGCCCTGTCTGGCTCGTCCTCCAAGCAACCGTCGAGGAGTATAACATCTCTCTCCCTTCTTTATCGCTTTCTAGAATAGGATTTCCCGCTTTCTAGCTGTAATCATTTCCTACTTTCTAGTTGTAAAAATTGTATTCAGTAATAAAGTGATTGTTCTCTCTCTCTCTTAATGTTAATATCAATTTCATTGTGATTATCTCGCTTTTAAAACAAAAATATAAAAAAATATAATCACAGATTTTAGATCGACGTAGCCTCCCTGTGTTCGACCCGGAATCTCTTTATGAATTTCGGTAATTTTATTTGTTGGCAGATTTATTTACAAATCATACTACGACGACGAGTTTTCAAAACTTAACTTTCGTTTGCGTAGATTTTTCGATACAACATTTTGGCGCCGTTGCCGAGGAGGCAACGATTCTCAATTTTCTTTCCACATTCCGTGCACTTTATTGTTTTCTAACTTACTTTTATTTCTCTTCTATTATTTTGCAGGTACCTCAACAGAGAATCTTCAAGCGGTGAAAGGAGTAAAGTGCAGTTGAAGACAATTGTATATGCTCCCCATTCTTTCTCCCTTCATAGATTTCATTCCACAACCTTAATTCAAATGCTTATTAACCTAGGTGTTCGCATAAACCCTAGGATTAGTTTGGATGCTTTGATTTCCACTTCCACTCATCTCACCTTCGTAAAAAAAAATAAAAAGATACTTCTTGTGGGATTAATCAACATACACACTACTTACACCCACATTCAAGGTACATAACCTAACTTGAGTTTTATCTACTCAACTAGGATTCTGACCTGTGGAACCGGTACACGTAAATCAACACATAAGAGAGTAGAAATTAGTCTAGGTTAATTATCTTGTGTGCCTAACTCAATGGTGCATTTTGGCCAATTATTTGAGTTGTTTAGGTTGCACCACATCATTTTAAAATCAACTCATCAAGTAGCTTCTCCTTAGGGTTTGCAATTTAGGTTAATACCAAGCAATCCACTTTACCTTTTGATTTCAAAAGGAAAAGATCTTCACCCGTGTTTGAACATCTAGTTTGCCTCTAAAACTTGATTGAACTCACCTAATTCTAAACCTTAAAAGTTACTTAAGCAAGATTTGAACATTAAAATCCATTCATCCAAATAATCTTGCTTGAAAACTTTGCTTGTGCATGCACTCACACATATTCAATCAATCATTAAGGGCATAACCCATTTTATGGGCCCACCATATTTCATAAGCACTACAATCCTAAGCCTAAGTAAAATCAAGTAGACGTTGGCCTTAAGGACCGATTCGTTCTTCAGGGCCTAGGCAAAGATTGTTTATGATTAACCTGCTTGTACTAGTCAATCTGATGTCTTGCTAGGGGAGTAGAATTAAACAATCGCGGTTGGGGAGTACACTAGGAACCGGAGGTGCAAGCCGAAGGAAGAACCTTCTCCTTAATCCCTCCTCCTAACTAGTTGGATTAACTGGATATAAGTAGGGTAAATAATCTAGAATCTTAAGACGGATTTTGAGAGTCTGTAGATCCTTGGGCAATCCAACTTAAGGACAGGCTTGTTTTGTTGTGCTGCAAGGTTCTTATCCCCAGTCCTTCCGACCTCTTTCTAGTTTATGCTTGGAAGGAGGTCATTGAATCCCCGATTGGAAGGACCATTAGATCATTCTAGGAGGCGTAGATTGAATTTTGGCCAAATTGATCCCATGGCCGATCAACAACCTCCTCTACCTCAGAATCAATAGAAGATGTTTCAAAGGTAGCTACAATAAATGCAGAGAATGCAAGAATTATTTCAGAGAATGCAGGGCACTCAGCCCTTGAAAGATTTTTATGATCCTTCAAATTACAGGGAACATTCTGGCATCCAGATTTTTGTCGGAGATGTAGAAATCAAGCCCCAGGTGTTAAGCATGATCAAACATTTCCATGGGCTTGGCTCTGAAGACTCGTTTCAGCATTTGGAGGACTTGACCACTTTGGTCCAGACCACCAAAGCGCGAAACGTGAATGAAGAGCAGATGATCATGAGGCTCTTTCCCCACTCTCTTAGGGATAAACCTGCTCCTTAGTACAGGACCATAGGAAGTCCGATCGCAACATGGAACGATCTGAAATCGACTTTCCTGAAGAAATTCTTCTATGTCGGACATACTAATGCTCTGAGACGGGCTATTACTACCTTCTCCTAGTGGCTGGAGGAGCAAGCCCCAGGTGTTAAGCATGATCAAACATTTCCATGGGCTTGGCTCTGAAGACTCGTTTCAGCATTTGGAGGACTTGACCACTTTGGTCCAAACCACCAAAGCGCGAAACGTGAATGAAGAGCCGATGATCATGAGGCTCTTTCCCCACTCTCTTAGGGATAAACCTGCTCATTAGTACAGGACCATAGGAAGGCCGATCGCAACATGGAACGATCTGAAATCGACTTTCCTGAAGAAATTCTTCTATGTCGGACGTACTAATGCTCTGAGACGGGCTATTACTACCTTCTCCTAGTGGCCGGAGGAGCAATTTCATGTTGCTTAGGAGTGATTCCAGGACTTATTGCGGAAGTGTCCACACCATGAGGTGCCGAAATGGCAGCTTGTGCAGATCTTTTACCGCGGGTTAACTGAGCAACTTAGAAATCATGTGGATGCCTCTTGCAAAGGCAATTTCCTCAACAAAGATGTAAATAGCGTGCATGATTTGTTTGAGGAAATGAGTGAAAATTCAATCAAACATGCCTCCATGGATACTTTTAACTCGTCCCAACAACCCAGATTGAATATTAATGTGGTCTATGACTCTCATTCATTCGATATGGAATTGATTTGTAATAAACTAGATAAGGTGGACTTGGTTACCAAAAGGATGGTGTAACGACCTGATTCCCGAGTCCCTACGAGACACGAGAACCGGACCGACTCGACTAATCCCAAGACCTAGTCGTCCAACGAGGAAGTAACCAAAAGAGCAGTAAAATAAACCACATTCAGCATGAATATAACTAGCAGTAACAAAAAATACAGCAGTAAGAAAAGGAACTACTACAGTATGTACCACCACAAGAGTAGAACAACATTTATAACATAACATGAACTACAAGTAAAGAGAAGTACAGAGAGTAACAAGAACTACTCACTACAGTGGAACAAAAAGGGTACAAAAGAACTGCGGTAACTCTACTGGACCCTACTCGGCCCAGCGTCCTCTGCAGCCGCTGACCCCGGCTGCTCAACACCTGGTCCTGAAAAGTAACGAGTGTAACACGTCAGCGAAACGCTGAGTAGAGTGGTAGCTAAAACTAAAGAAGGACTAAAGTGTACAGTAGCTGTTTTATTTTCTTTCTTCCTTTATTTACGTCTTTCTATTATTTCACAATTTATCTATTTCTCAGATCCTTCACTTGATCTCGAATGTTCCTTGTGGGAACGATCTTGATTGTAGTCTTTTCCGAAAAGTAGAAGTAACACGTGGTGCTCTCCTGGCCGGGAGAGTCCCCCGTGGTGATCCTACTCTCAGTCAACCACCCCAAGGTCGCTGACAGACGTAATGGTGACTACGGCACGCATGATAAACACACGGGTAGCTACCCCGCACTGGCACGCGGTCAGTCGTTTCCGTTAACAGGTGCGCCCAAAGCACAGCACGGAACCAGTATAGGGTAGAGCCCTCTCAGTAACAGGGGTCCAGCCCCTCCACAATAACCAAACAGGGGTCTTGCCCCTCTACAGTCCGCGCACCCTCGCCTGACTACCCTGGTTTGCCCAGTGGGCCTAACAAGTCGGTGTAGGTGAGCTAGCAGCACCCCGGGGCCCGTGGGGTAGCTAGTACTCGCTCTACACTAGTAGCTCTCCTCGGTACTGTGTATACGAGGGCCAAAAGTCGGTACAAAGTGGCCAGACCTAACCCCGGGTCCCTGGGGCGGCTGGCTCCGCTTTGCACTAAACAGGTAACAGGTGCTTCCCCTGGCACTACGTACCCAAGAGACAAAACACCTCCACATCTTTCCTTCTCAGTTCCATTTCATTCTCTTTCCAGGAGTTCTACTCCTAATTCCCTGTAGGGTTCCGGCTCTTTTAACTCAGCACATTCAGGTTTCACCCTTTCAGTTTCGCGTTCATACAACCCATATTCTCAATCATGTTCATTTATTCATAACAGGCAGCTGTTAAATCAATTTACAGGAAGCTATTATTTCCTTTCGACATTTTCCAAGACTGCAATATCTATATTCATATCACTAGTTTTCCAATCCTAGGATTCATGCCGTACCCTAGTATCTTTCATGCAATCTAGTTTTCCATCCCTAGGATTCATACAATACCCTAGGATCTATCATTCAATCTGGTTTCTCATTCCTAGGATTCATGCAATGTCCTAGGTTCTATTAATTTTTCCATAATTGTAACAAATTATGTTAATAATTTTTAAAGCCACTCTACCAGCTACAACGGAAGTACTGGGGGCGTGGTCGGAAATCCCGTGCGCCTCCGCAACCCCTGAGACTGCAATGGAACGGGGTCCTAACACAACGATAAAACACAAGGAGTTTCTCAGAATAGTATATAATTACTGTAAACGGGTAGAGGATTTTATTCTGAAAAGAACGCAACTCGAAACGCGGAAAACAGACTCCGAACGGGCCTTAAACGGGTTGAAAACGATGAAATAGTCCAAAATCAGACGTCTGGAACCTCTTCCATACGTCTTAAAGGTGGTTCAGAGGATTCCTTCTCTCTGTGTAATCCCTCAGATGTCCAGAAGCCTGCGGGGGCATCTGGCTTAGTTCCCAGACGTCCGATGGTTAAATCGGACGTCTGGAACTCCTCTCCGTCATCTGCACTGCGGCCAGACATCCGATTCGCGTTGGATGGCGAGTCCCGTGCCCTCCCGAGCAGAACCTACACGCACCCACACCTGCTCTCAGTACGACGGGTCGCAGGCGAAGGCGCGGTGGACGGCTGCATGGCCGTACGCGCGAAGAAGGAAGAAGGACGAAATAACTTACTTACTAGACGTCTGGACAGTCCTCCAGGCGTCTTCACCGTCGTCCGGTTGGAATCCCAGACGTCTGATTCTGGAAAAACTTCCAGAATCAGAGCTTGACTCGCTCTCCGCTCGCGACGCACGGCCGCGCTGCGCCCCGTCCGCCTGCTGCTCGAGCTGCAGCAGCCCTCCCGCGACACTCCACGCCCGCTGCTCCCCCACCGGCCAGCTCTAGCAGCCTCGGCAAGCTCGAGCCCTCACGGTCGAGCGTCTCCTCCCTCGCGCAACACCTCCTCCCGCACACTCGCCGCAGCTGTCGCTGCCGCCGCTCGGTCGCTCGCGCTCTCGCACTGGCTGGGAGAAGAAGAGGAGGGAAGCGGAGGAGATGAGAGTGAGGGAGAGGGAGAGGGCCTTATAAGGCCGTGTGGGGAGAGAGAGAGAGCGTAGCACTACGCCTGCAGGAGGAGAGAGGGAAAAAGAGGAAAGTGGGTGGCGGTTGCAGGTTTGCGCGCGCATGCGTGTAGACGCAACCCCGTACGCCGCAGAATTTAAATCCCAGACGTCTGGAAGGGGTTCCAGACGTCCGGTCAGACGTTTGGGCCACCTCCCAGACGTCTTAAAAAATGTCTTGAGGCCGCGTTCGTAACAATATGACAAACTCAAAGGAAGTTTCATCCCCGAAACTTACGCTAACTAGGGTGCGGGAAAAACACCATATGAAAACATAACAAACTCAAAGATGACCGAAACCGGTCCGAAAGAACGTACCCGCGAAGTGCTCTGGGTACCGCTCCCGCATTGCCGCCTCGGGCTTCCAGGTAGCCTCCTCGTACCGCTGGCTCCCCCACAAAACCTTCACCAGGGGTACTTGCTTTCGTCTCAAACTGTGGACGGCTCGGTCAAGAATCTGCACTGTCCACTCGGGGTAGGTCAGGTCGTCGCCCACCTCGACGCTCTCGTGACTCAGTACATGACTGGGATCGGCTACGTACTTCCGGAGGTTGGACACGTGGAACACGTCGTGCACACCAGAAAGCTGAGGAGGGAGGGCAAGTCTGTAAGCAACTGGTCCAACCCGCTCCAGGACCTCAAAGGGCCCTACGAACCTCGGCGCGAGCTTCCCTCTCACCCCAAACCGCTGCAGGCCCTTCATGGGTGAAACACGAAGAAAGACGTGGTCTCCAACCTCGAACTACACCTCTCTGCGTCTCTGATCCGCGTAGCTCTTCTGTCTGCTCCTGATAGTGCGGAGTCGCCTGTGGATCTGCTCGACTACCTCCTGACTTTGCCGGATCAACCTGGGGTGAACCTCCCACTTGGTCCCCACCTCAACCCAACTCAAGGGTGCCGTACACCTCCGTTCGTACAGAGCCTCGTAGGGAGTCATGCCGATGCTCGAGTGATAGCTGTTGTTGTATGCAAACTCCGCCAGGGGCAGGTGCTCCTCCCAAGAGCCCCTCCAGTCCAGTACACAGGCACGCAAAAGGTCCTCAAGTGTCTATATAGTGCGCTCAGACTGTCCGTCCGTCTGGGGGTGGTAAGCAGTACTAAACCTCAACCGCGTCCCCAGGGCCTGCTGAAACTCAGCCCAAAACTGGGACGTAAAGCGGGTATCCCGGTCGGATACTATTTCTCGCGGAACTCTGTGTAGTCGTACCACATCACGGATATACCTCTCTGCCAACTGTGCTGGTCCCAAAGTGACTCGGATCGGCAAGAATTGTGCCGTCTTCGTCAGTTTATCCACAATTACCCAGACTGCGTCGTGTCCTCGCTGGGTAACAGGTAAACCCACCACCAAGTCCATGGTGATGCTCTCCCACTTCCACTCTGGCACTGGAAGCTGCTGTAGCGGCCCTGCAGGCCTCTGATGCTCAACTTTCACCTGCTGACACACTAAGCAATGCTGCACGAATTCGCCCACATCCCGCTTCATCCCCCTCCACCAAAACTCGCGTCTCAAGTCGTGGTACATCTTCGTGTTTCCGGGATGTATGGTGAATCTGGAACCGTGTGCCTCAGTCAGGAGCTCTCTCAACAGCTCCTCGTCCCTGGGAACGCACAACCGTCCCCTCAGGCGCAGCACCTGGTCTGTGAAAGAGAAGTCCCCTGGGTCTCCTAACAGTACTCTGTCGCGCAAGGACTGCAAGTACGGATCAGCCATCTGTCCTGTGATGATGCGGTCTATCAACTCTGGCCTAGTCTGTCGTGTCACAGTCACTACCCCACAGTGCCCCCGTAACTCTAGGGGTCGCCAACTGCCCACCTCCTCCAAAAGGCTCCAACTCTGTAACTGTAAACTGGCCAAATGTGCGGGCGCCTTCCGGCTTAAGGCGTCAGCCACCACATTGGCCTTGCCTGGGTGATAGGAAATGCTATAGTTGTAGTCCTTCAGGAGCTCCAACCAACGTCTCTGTCTCATGTTGAGCTCCTTCTGATCAAAAAGGTATTTGAGGCTCTTGTGATCTATGAAAATCTCGAAGGTCTCACCGTACAAGTAGTGCCTCCAGGTCTTCAGCGCGAAGACGACAGCTGCCAACTCTAGGTCGTGGGTAGGGTAGGTATGCTCATGGGGCTTCAGTTTCCGCGAAGCGTAAGTGACAACGTGACCCCTCTGCATGACCACACCTCCTAACCCCTGCAAGGAGGCGTCCGTGTACACAACGAACCCGCCACTACTGTCAGGGATGGTGAGCACGGGAGCCGAGGTCAACCTCTCCTTCAGCTCCTGAAAACATGCCTCACAGGCGTCTGTCCAAGTGAAGGGCACGTCCTTCCGGGTCAACTGTGTCATGGGACGCGCAATCTGTGAAAAACCTCTGATGAATCGTCTGTAGTAGCCTGCCAGTCCTAGGAAACTGCGAATCTCAGTGACTGAACGCAGTCTCTCCCACCTGAGCACTGCCTCGACCTTGGCTGGGTCCACCGCCAAGCCGTCTCCAGAGATCACATGACCTAAGAAGGTCACCTCCCTCAACCAGAACTCGCACTTGCTATATTTGGCGTACAGCCTACGTCGTCTCAGTGTGTCCAGAACCATCCGCAAGTGCTGTCCGTGCTGCGTCCGATCTCGAGAATAGATGAGTACATCATCAATGAATACCACCACGAACTGGTCCAAGTACGGTCTAAACACTCGGTTCATCAGGTCCATGAAAGCAGTGGGGTCATTGGTCAGCCCAAACGGCATGACCAAAAACTCGTAGTGTCCGTACCGGGTGCGGAAAGCTGTCTTGGAGACGTCTGCCTCCCTGATCCTCAACTGGTGGTATCCAGACCTCAAGTCGATCTTGGAGAACACCGTGGCACCCCGCAACTGGTCAAACAAGTTGTCGATCCTCGGCAGCGGATATCTGTTCTTGATGGTGACCCTATTCAGCTGTCGGTAGTCCACACAAAGGCGTAGGGTACCATCCTTCTTCTTCATAAACAGTACCGGGGCTCCTCAGGGAGACGCACTAGGCCTCACGAAACCCTTCTCCAAAAGGTCCTGCAACTGAGACTTGAGCTCTCGTAGCTCAAGCGGTGCCATCCTGTATGGCGCAGTGGAGATGGGGCTGGTCCCTGGTACTAGTGAGATCTCAAACTCGATCTCACGCTCAGGAGGTAGTCCTGGTAACTCGTTTGGGAACACATCAGGGTACTCTCTGACCTTAGATGAGCAATCGGACCACAGAGATGAATTTAAAGCGACGAACGGAGTCCAACGTACTCGAAATCGGCCAAATTCGACATCTGGAGCTCCTGCAATGGGCCCAAGAAGTTTTGACTGTTGATATGATGATCAACGGCCCATAGCGTGCCATGTGGCGCCCACTCGTCGCATCCTCACCACCGCTTGCTTTTGCCTTCACCTGGAGGATAGCTTTCAGCCGTCGATCTTCGATCGAACGGCTGAGAGCCGCCCGTGCACCCGCACTCTTCACGACAATCCACTGCGACAGCGCAGCAGTCCACCGCTCTTTGTCCGCGCATCCGGCACGGGATCGAATCGTGCTGCGTAGAAATTGGAAGGCGAAGGCGCGCTGCTGGAAATTGAGCCGCCCGATCAGCAGCGAACGGCGACGATCGAACCGCACGGTGCAACGGATGCGCGCGGATGCTTACGCGTGCGATGATGCGGTAGACGTGCGGACCTCAGCAGCGATCCTCCAGTGCGCCCTTCGTGAGAACTCAGATCGGACGGCTCAAAATGCACGCGCGCGCGGATCGCCACAGAGGAAGCATAAGGCGCGCTGACAACTGGCGGGCAAAGGGGGCTGCACCGACGGATGTGGTATGGGTTTAGCGACGTCCCGGACATCGCTAAAGCCGATACTTAAATTAGAAAACCCTTTTGCCTATATAAACTCCATCCAACCACCCATGGAAGGGCATTGAAGATACTTGCAAGTGCTCTACCCCACTCCTAGCCACCATTAGCTCTCTTTGTAATCACCGGAGCCAACGAGCCGCCGACGGAGCCCCTCTCCACCGCCGTGGCTGCCTCGCCATCTTCTCTCTCTCTTTCCCTCTTTATCTTGAGCTTTACTTTGCTTGTGTTTAAGCATTTATCTAGTGTTGTAATTATAAAACCAAAGTTGCATGTTAAATGAAGTTTTTTATCTAGTTACTTGCCCTCTTTTAAATTTAAGTTGCATGTTGTGAATGAAAGATTCTAACCCTATACTCTCTCTCTCTCTCTTTCTCTCTCTTTCATCGCTTTTTACCCACGTCTTCTCGCAAGCAAAAACCCGTCATTCTCGTGACATTAAGTGACAAGAAAAATCTGGTTTTCACGCCTCCCTGAGATCGACACTTGGACTCATGTCCATTTCTTCATTTAAAACTAATGTTGCGAGTGCAAGCTATAACGGCCCTTTTAAACATACGCGTCTTCTGCACGTCAGTTTTTGGCGTCGTTGCCGAGGAGGCTACGGATTTACTTTGTCACTTCCATTTTACATCCATGCTTACATCATCTAACGCATTTTCTACCTCGACTTGATGGTTGTAGGAACTCGGCGCTTGGACGGCGAAGCAGCGTAGCTCATGACGGTAGAGATGGAGTAAGTTCAGCAAGGACCAATTGTGAGTAACTCTTCACCCGTGGTTGTTTGCTTGCCTTAAAAAAAAATCTTAAAACATTTTAAAATCGAAAAAAAATTTGGCGTGGTGTATGATTTCCTGATCCACATCCTTCACTCATCACCCAACAAAAAAAATATATATATATGTGCACTCTAACATTCTTAAGACCTAATCTTTTTGGAGTGTTGATCTTTCTTTTTGAGTGGTGTTTGTGAAGCCACCATGACTTGACTTGGGCCGCACCACTCACCCTTAATAGAAGCTACATGATCACTAGGATGAGTACATTAGGGTTTTAGAGCCTCTTCACATTAAAGGAAATCCACTTTCACCAATTGTGTGCAAAACTTGACGTGCCCACCTGAAACTTGTCTGAAAACATTAAGACACGTCAATCCTAAAAGACACAAAAGTAAGGATGAAACATTAAAAGACACCACATCTTAAAAAAATCCTTACTTGAAAACCATGTTTTGGTAGGAGCACACACACTGGAATTGGAAAACTAAGAGGCACTACCTCAATCAACGCCTCATCACATAACCCTTGCACAAGCACTATCCTAGCCCTTTTAAAACAGAGTAGATGTGCCATAGGCAGGACTGGGTTAAGTCTCGAGAGGTGGGGTTTTGTTTGCTGGGCACTTGACTTTCATTCCCTTAGTAGAATCTGGTGACTAGGCTGCGGGGAAGTGTCAAACGACCGCGGTTGTGGGGTCTATGGAACCGACGGTGGATCGGGCTAAAGTTGATTTGATTTCCAAACTTCCTCCACCTAGCTCGGTCTGGCAGATCCGTTCATTCCTGGGACATGTTGGCTTCTACCGAAGGTTCATCAAAGACTTCTCCAAGCTTTCCAAACCCTTAACCGACCTTCTAGCCAACGACGCCTTATTCCACATGACCTCTGATTGTATCAAGGCTTACCACACCCTCCGGGACTTAGTTTCCACAACACCTGTACTTTAGCCCCCAGATTGGTCCCAGGACTTTGAGATTATGTGTGATGCATCAGATTTTGCCATAGGCACTGTCCTGGGACAAAGACAAGACAAGAAACCCATGGTGATCTACTATGCGAGCAAGACGTTGGATGAGGCCCAACGAAATTATACGGTCACAGAGAAAGAATTGCTCAGTGTAGTTTTCGGACTTGAGAAGTTTCGATCTTACCTGCTGGGATCCCACGTGACCATCTATACTGACCATTCAGCCATCCGACACCTGTTGGCTAAAAAGGATGCGAAGCCCAGGCTCATCAGATGGATCCTGCTTTTGCGGGAATTTGACTTGGAAATCTGCGATAAAGCCGGATCAAAGAATGTGGTGGCTGACCACTTATCCAGACTTCACCCAGACCACATTGGACCCTCCCTGCCTTTATCAGAGACCTTTCCCGATGAACACATTTTGGCTATGCAAGACAAGAAACTGCCTTGGTATGCTGACTATGTCAACTACCTGGTTGTAGGACAGACCTCGCACAGCTGGTCCAGATAGCAACGGGACAAGTTCTTGGCCGAGGACAAGCATTATTTCTGGGATGATCCCATGCTGTTTCGCCTCTGTGCCGACCAGATCATCAGGCGGTGTATCCCTGACGATGAAGTTCAGAGTGTGCTATCTTGTCATGACCAAGCTTGTGGTGGCCACTTCTCAGGAAAGAAAACGGCTGCGAAGGTTCTGCAGTCTGGATTTTACTGGCCTTCCTTATTTAAGGATGCACACAACTTTGCCAAGACTTGCTCTCGCTGCCAAACACTGGGGACCATGACCAGAAATGATATGATGCCCCTCCAGCCCATTTTGATTGTCGAGATCTTCGACATTTGGGGTATTGATTTTATGGGCCCCTTCCTACCATCCAAAGGCTTTGAGTACATCCTAGTCTTAGTAGACTATGTCTCTAAGTGGATTGAAGCTGTCGCCACCCACCGATGTGATCATAGGATTGTCATGGACTTTGTTAAGCAGAACCTCTTTTCCCGGTTTGGAATACCAAAGGCCATGATCAGTGATGGTGGAAGTCATTTTATTCACACCCAATTCCGTACCCTACTTAGAAAATACGGGGTTAACCACCACATCACTTCCCTGTATCATCCGCAAACAAATGGGCAGACCGAGGTCTCAAATAGACAAATCAAGAACATTCTACAGAAAACTATGAGACCTGACAGGAAAGACTGGTCGACACGACTGGATGATGCCCTGTGGGCATACAGGACCGCTTTCAAGACCCCGATAGGCATGTCGCCTTATTGCCTAGTCTTTGGCAAAGCCTACCACCTTCCTGTCGAGTTGGAACATCGAGCGTACTGGGCTGTCAAGTAATGTAACATGGATTCACAGTTAGCCAGTGTGCAGAGGGCGCTCCAACTCTCCGAGCTCGAGGAAATTCATTGGGGCGCCTTTGAAAACAGTCGGCTATATAAGGAGAAAATGAAAGCCGTCCACGATCGACTCATCCATAGAAAGACCTTTGAGCTTAACCAGCAAGTTTGGCTTTTCGATGCCTGCCTAAAACTCTTTCTAGGAAAGCTCAGGTCTAAGTGGACAGGACCATTTAGGGTGGTCATGCCCCACTCCAATGGGGCGGTTGAAATCGCTGATCCGAATACTGGGCACACTTTCATAGTCAATGGCCAGAGATTGAAACACTTCCTAGCCCAGGTTCCCCCAAAAGAGATTGTCACCCTCATTGAGGGATGACACGAAGCACCGCCTAGCTGGAAGAGTTAAACTCAACGCTTCCTGGGAGGCAACCCAGAAGATTCAGACTGATCAGGTATTCTACTTCACTCAGGTAATATCTTTTCAAATCCCTGTTGCATTCATGTATTTGTCAATGAGGACATTGTCCAAATTAAGCATGGGGGGTGATAAATTGCATGATTCTGAGCTCATTTAATCAGTCTGAATAAAATAAAATTAAATTTTTTTTTGAATTTAGGAAGAAAAACTTAGGCATTAGAAATTTGTCAATAATGGAAAATAATACGGAAAGAACTTGAATATTTAGACTTTTCAGGCTTCAGGCTTAATCAGCCCTGGTGTTCGTTAAAATATGGATTTAGCTTCAAATCATTGCAACCTTAATATACTCTAATCCACTAACTAAATAAGGTGATAAGTATACGACTTATCAACTCACCCTCTTACTCAGAAGGACTTTTGGTCTAAGCATCTGCACACATTTTTGCACAGACTCACTCCTTGGAGATTCTGACAGAAATTGGGTAGTTAATGAACTCTCTAGGGTGGTATGGCTGGCAAGTTGTCGTGGGTAACAGTCCATTGGCAGGTTGTCCAGAGCCCAGCCACGGGACCATCTCCTCTTTGTTGCCTCTAGGTAAATTTGAGATCAGGGAAGCCACCAACTAAATTAAAAAAAAGAGAAGAAAAAAAAGAGAACAAAATAAACCACACTTCATCGCAGGAGTATGGCTGACAACTGATCATGGGTAACAGCCCATTGGTCGGTTGTCCAGAGCCCAGCTCAGTAAATGCACAAAAAGTACCAAAACACTTAAGAAAGAAGCGGGGAAGTAGAGCAAGCCGAGGAGATATACACTGGAAAAATCCTTGTGTTGACCCCAAGTAAAACAAACTTAGGGAGAAAGCTACCGATCGAACAAATACACCTTCAGGCAAAACACCTCCTCTTCCGGTCACATGGGGGCGTAGAAACCTGAAGTCTATCTAAATTACCGTTGAGTGAGTTTATCACGATCTTCACACCAAGATGCTTAGCATTGAGAGTTTTGTTCGAGTTTTGGGTGGGTTGGGTAGCCGTAAAAAGTTACCAACACACTCTTAACTCCAAAAATCTAAAAATAAGAAAAAAAAAAATATACATGCATTAAAGCAAGGATGCAGGTGATTCATATTTTGGCAGACACCTGGATGCTGCTTAGTCTTAGTAGATTAGGATCTTAGTATATTTCCTCCTATTGACAAGTGGCGAAGTATCCAAGTAATTACTTCTTAAATTCTAACTGGAAATAAAGACTAGAATAAACCTTGCTAGGGACTAGCAAGGAGTAAGCATGGGGGTATGATAACACTGCATCCTGGGGTGATAATTCTGTCAACTGGAGTTTATCTTAAGAGCAAAATGCACAGATAACACATCATAAATAGGAATAGGAGCATCGCATGCATTACACATCAAGGTTGCTTATAATGCATTATTAACGTCCATGTGTACAAGAACATGTCAAAACAGGCCTCAGATGAGAAATCGGACCACACGAATGAATTTAGAGAGACGAACGGAGTCCAACAGACTCGAAATCGGCCAAATTCGACATCCGGAACTCCTGCAATGGGCCCAAGAAGTTCTGACCGTTGATCTGATGATCAACAGCCCACAGCGCGCCACGTGGCGCCCGCTCGTCGCATCCTCACCACCGCTCGCTTTTGCCTTCACTCAGAGGATAGCTCTCAGCCGTCGATCTTCGATCGAACGGCTGAGAGTCACTCGCGCACCCGCACTCTTCGCGACAATCCGCTGCGACAGTGCAGCGGTCGCCCGCTCTCCACCTGCACATTTGGCGCGGGATCGAACCATGCTGTGCAGAAATTAGAAGGCAAAGGCAAGCTGTGGGAAATTGAGCCGCCTGATCAGCAGCGAACGACGACGATCGAATCGCGCGGCGCAACGGATGCGTGCGCCTCAGGAGTGATCCGTGAGTGCGCCCTTCGCGAGAACTCAGCCGTCCGATCTTCGATCGGGCGGCTCACAACACGCGCGCGTGGATCATCATAGAGGAAGCACAAGGCACGCTGACGACCGGCAGACAGAGGGGGCTACACCGAAGGATGTGGTATGGGTTTACTGACGTCCTGGACGTCGCTAAAGCCCATACTTAAATTAGAAAATACTTTTGCCTATATAAACTCCATCCAACCACCCATGGAAGGGCATTGAAGACACTTGGAAGTGCTCTACCCCACTCTGAGCCACCATTAGCTCTCTTTGTAATCACTGGAGCCGACGAGCCGCCGACGGAGCCCCTCTCCACTGCCGTGGCTGCCTCGCCATCTTCTCTCTCTCTTTCCCTCTTTATCTTAAGCTTTACTTTACTTGTGTTTAAGCATTCATCTAATGTTGTAATTATAAAACCAAAGTTGCATGTTAAATGAAGTTGTTTCCTATCTAGTTACTTGCCCTCTTTTATGTTTAAGTTGCATGTTGTGAATGAAAGATTCTAACCCAATACTCTCTCTCTCTCTCTCTTTTTCTCTCTCTCTCATCGCTTTTTACCCACATCTTCTCGCAAGCAACAACCCGTCATTCCCGTGACATTAAGTGACAAGAAAAATCTAGTTTTCACGCCTCCTGAGATCGACACTCGGACTCACATCCATTTCTTCATTTAAAATAGACATTGCGAGCGTAAGCTATAACGACCCTTTTAAACATATGCGTCTTCCGCACGTCACTCGACGCAGGAATGATTTATTCGATCTCAAACAATCCTTGGGTAAGTTCCATGCAAATTGTTCCCAAGAAAGCCGGCATTACTGTTAGTCGCACTAAGTCGGGGTTTAAAAAGTGTAGCGTTGTAGTACAGCCGAAATAACGTTCAAACAAATACAATTTTATTACTCGAAAAGATTCTGAGGTCAAACATAGGGAGCAAATAGAATTCGCACACTAAACTTAGCAATTAATGCAAATTGAACACATAATATTATTCAAAAACTAATTAGGAATGTAGAGCATATGAGTATATGAAGAGTAAAAATAATTATAGACAAAAGCCAAACTCCTCAGAGCAAAACCCCCCCGACCCCCGCGTAGATCTCCTCTCTCCTTCTCTCTTTTCTATTTCAGTCTCGCTCTCCTGGAGCCTTAGCCGGTTGGGTATTTGGACCTAACGCAGACCCAGGTGAAGGCTCACCAATGTGTGTGGTGAGCGAGGAGTGAAGTCAGGCAGGTAGTCTGGTCGGCCAAGTCTACGTATTAGGTGTCGCGAATGAGTCCGGTGAAGGGGGAGGAGGACCTCACCCTCAGTGTTGGAGGCAAACAACCTACAACACCTTTTCACTTTATGCGGCTGAAAGCATTCCTTCGTTTCCGAGGTAGGACTAAATGTCCCACCTTCCTTCCGTGCACACAGCAGCAGGGTGTGTGGTCAAATTGGCAAGGTTGTGACTGCTGGAGCCTTCGTGTGAGGGCTTCGACGCCTGCACGCCTTAAGTCCGCGCAGCTTGGAGATAGCCCCGGGGCGTAACAGGACCTGGAGCAACAGCAAGCAAGCTCGAAGCTTTGGTAGCAATGGTGGTCGTTGACCTGCTACCTGAAATCAAGAACAGGGGCCTAATGGAAGGTCAGCGGGGTCGCCGTGGCACGACGAATGTGAAGGTGGCCTGGACGTTGAGCAAGGGTCGCTGTGAGTGCGTGCCTAGGGAGTATTGTGTGCGTGTGAGTGGGTGTGTTCGGTGAGGTGTTTGGGTGGTCAATGGAGTGATTGGAGTGAGGGGAAATGATCAGGAAGGTGCGGTGGAGGTTGTAGGGTGGTTGGTGAGGTGGATGGAGGTGCGTAGCAACGAGAACACCTCGTCGGAGGTATCGCCGGAGATGGAGGAGGTGACGGTGTTCGGGGGTGTCGGTGGTTGATTTTGGGAAATAGAGGGAAAGAAAGTGTGAGAGAGAAGGAACTTAAAAACCTACTTCTAAGGGACGAAAGGGATAGAGGTCCACATCGGTGTGGTTGCCGGACATGGGGAAGATGAATCCTCCGTAGGTGAGGCGGCGGCGAAGATGGGGCAGGGACGATGTCGGCGGGTATTGCTCGATGCGGAGGACTGCGAGGGAGATAACCCTGCCAGTGGCATTGTGGTTGGGTAACGAGAGAGCTAGGGAAAGGCCACCTGAGCTTGCGGAGGGTTGCGGCCGGAGGGGAGAGAGGAATGGAGGGGGTACCGGCCCAATTTCAAGCTGAGGAGAATCGGTTGGATCTGGGGCTTCTTAAATAGGTCTTCAAAGAGGGTTTTGTGCTTGGAAGCCAAGCTTCCAAGCAAGGTAGGCTGGCCAGAGATGGAAGCTTTCAAGAGACCCAAATCTCTTATGTGTTCGCATGAGAGTTTGGGAAGGAATCAAAGCTCTTTAATGGGTTCAGATTGACGGGAATTTCTCAGAGAATCTCCCTTCCAATTTTGGAAGGGATTTTCTGAGTAATCAAGGGGAAATCTCCTTTCAAAGGTCGCCGGAGTAGGATTCCTTCACGATAATGGTGGAGGGACCTATTTTTGAAGATGACGAAGAAGTTAGGGGGCTAAATGAAAGGGTTTTTGAAAGTTAGGGGTAGAAATATAATTAAATAGGACCTTTTTGCAAACTAGGTTAAGATGAGTTCCCCTTAGGTCCAAATTTTGGTACAAACCTAATTTGGACCTAAGAAATTCAATGATAAGGTTGGATTTTTGTTTTGACCACGTTTGACTAAAAAATTTATGCAAAAACCCAAGTTAGGGTAAATATCTGTCTGCAATCCCATTCTAGGTCAAGATGGGTTCTAATGGCCAAATTGAAGGTACGAAACCCTAGAGAATAATTTTCTATGATTTTTAGAAGGTTTAAGTGAATTTTATCCTGACCAGAACCTTGGTTAATCAAGTGGGTTTATTTTTAGGATTTTAGGAAGTCATTTAATTCACAGAACACACACAAGCCCTTTTCTGTCAAATCCAACCCACTTGTTATCTTATTAAGACCATTTGATTTTTGTTTAGCCCTTGAGAAAACCCGTGGTTGTACTGCATTGGTAAAATTACAGTTTTACCCCTTATTTCTTGTGTTTCTCTCAGAAAGGTTATGTAGTGAATTATGACCTTCAGTTGGTTATGTAGGAGCATTTATTCTCTCAATTGGATCAAAATGAGCTAGTTATGGCTCATGATGGTGTTCCCATCAATTTCCGTTGTGACTAATGAGAAAGGAGAATCTGTCACAACTCGTTCAACTTCCTCTTTGAGGGTCTGTATTGATTCTAGGAAGCTAAACACAATCACGAAAAAGGATCATTTCCTTTTGCCCTTCATCGATCAAATCCTTGAAAGACTAGCTGGGAAAAAGTACTTCTGTTTCCTAGATGGTTACTTGGGATATAATCAAGTCCCTATCCATACCGAGGATTAGGAAAAAATGACTTTCACCTATCCCTACAGAACCTTTGCTTTTCGTAGAATGCCATTCGGCTTATGCAATGCACCTGCGACTTTTCAAAGGTATATGCTAGCCATATTCTCTGACATGGTGGGAGAGTTTGTGGAAGTCTTCATGGACGATTTCTCTATTTTCGAAGAATCGTTTGATTCTTGCCTAGCTAATATTGAAATGATCCTTAAAAGATGCATCACAACAAGATTGGTCCTTAGCTGGGAAAAGAGTCATTTCATGACACAAGAAGGCATCATCTTGGGTCATGTTGTCTCTAAATGGGGAATTGAAGTTGACAAAGCTAAGGTTGATGCTATCTCCAAACTTCCTCCTCCCAGATCTGTCAAACAAATTCAATCATTTCTTGGTCATGTGGGATTCTATAGGTGGTTCATCAAGGACTTCTCTAAGGTTGCTCGCCCTTTGAGCAACCTTCTCACCAAAGATACGCCATTTGATTTTAATGAATCATGCCGTAAGGCATTTGATTTTCTTGAAACGACAGTCACTTGTGCTCTGGTGTTGCAACCATTGGTCTGGACAACCCCATTTGAGATCATGACCGATGCTTCTAATTACGCGGTTGGGGCTGTTTTGGGCCAAAAGATTGATAGGAAGCCCTCTATCATTTACTACACTAGCAAACTCTGGACGAGGCCCAGAGGACTTACACTATTACTGAGAAGGAATTGCTAACTATAGTATTTGCTTTGGAGAAATTTAGGGCTTATCTCTTAGGGTCTCACATCATAATTTATGCTGACCACTCGACCTTGAGACATCTCTTGGCCAAAAAGGATGCCAAACCCTGGCTTATCCGATGGATTCTTCTGCTTCAAGAATTCGATCCTGAAATCAAAGATAAATTCGGGGCACAGAATTTGGTGGTCGATCATCTTTCGAGACTTCTAAGTGATTCTTCTCATCCGGATATTCCGATTGCTGATACTTTTCCAGATGAAACTATTCTTACAGTATCAGGTGTGCATACCCCATGGTTTGCAGAAATTGTAAATTATTTGGCCATTGTTCAAATCCCTCAGAAGCAACAACAAGATAGGCTCAAATCTGAGGCCAAATATTACTCCTGGGAGGATCCTGAACTGTACCGCATCGATTCTGATTAGATTATTCACTGATGTATTCTAGAGAATGAATTCCAAAGTATACTCGAGTTCTGCCATGCATCTGCATGTGGTGGACATTTCTCCGGGAAAAAGACGGTTGTAAAAATTTGCAATCTGGATTCTATTGGCCGTCTTTATTCAAAGGTGCCCAGGAATTCTCGAGGTCGTGTTTTCGATGCCAGGCACTTGGGAGCATAGCTAAGAGAGATATGATGCCTTTAAACCCGATTCTTCCTATCAAAATCTTCGACGTTTGGGGCATCGATTTCATGGGACCCTTCCTTCCTTCATTTGGACACCAGTACATTCTCGTTGCTGTTGATTACATGTCCAAGTGGACTGAGGCAATTCTCACCTGAACCAATGACCACAAGGTGGTCATCGAGTTCGTCAACAGGAACATCTTCAGTCGGTTCAGGATTCCAAGGGCCATCATCAGCGATGGTGGTACTCATTTCATTAATGCCCAGTTCCATAGTTTGCTAGCAAAATACGGGGTAAATCACAGAATCTCCACACCTTACCACCCCCAGACGAATGGACAGGCTGAGATCTCCAATCGGGAGATCAAGAATATTCTGCAGAAAATAATTAGACCTGATCGTAAAGATTGGACTCACAAGCTTAAGAACGCTCTTTAGGCCTATTGTATGACGTACAAAATGCCTATTGGAATGTCACCATTTTGTCTGGTGTATGGAAAGGCATGCCATTTACCCATAGAGATTGAACATAAGGCATTCTGAGCAATCAAGCAATGAAATTTGAATTTGAGTTTAGCCAGAAAGACCAGGGAACTCCAACTATCTGAGTTGGAGGAGCTTAGAAATGACGCATATGAGAATGCCAAGATCTATAAGGCTTGGACCAAAGCTCTTCATGATCAATTGATATCCCTAAAGAACTTTGAGTTGAACCAGAAGGTCTGGCTCTTTGGTTCTCGACTTAAGCTCTTTCTTGGGAAACTTAGGTCAAAATGGAATGGCCCATTCATCATCGATCATATATTTCCAAATGGGGCTGTTCAAATCTCTGACCCAAAGACAGGCAATTCTTTTAAAGTCAACGGTCAACATCTGAAGCATTTTGTTGATCGTATTATTCCAGAACTCGTTTCATACACTGTTGCTCTACTCATATCATGATTTCTTTGGCTGGACTTCGCCTAGCTGATGGCATTAAACTCAACATTTGTACACTCTAACTTAGAGCTGACCCGAGCATCATATACAGGTGATATCTTCTTCATTCTACCCTGCTTCTCATGTATTTTATTTTCAATGAGAACATTGCATCAGCTAGGCATAGGGGGGTGGATTCATTTTTGAATCATTTTGTCAGCTCTGTGGAATTCTTGTAAATTCTACTTATTTTTTCTTCTTCTTTTTCTTTCTTTCTTTATTAAAAAAAAGAAAAAATGAAAAAAAATTGAATTAGGAAAGAATAATTGGGCATTAGGATTTTTCAACCTTAGGAATTAATACAGTAGGATATGAACACTTAGACCCTTCAGGTCTTCAGGCTGAATCAGCCCAGGTGTCCACTAAAATGTGGATTTGTTTATCGAGTCCTCGCCATTCTGAATTTACTTCAAATTTGGTTAAATAAGTTGGGGTGATAAGTACACGACTTATCAACCCGCCCTCTGATTTGAGGGGATTTTAAGTCTAAGCATTTACACACTATTTGCACTGACTCGCTTTCCGATGATTTTTACTGAAATTAGGTAGCTAATGAATCTTCTAAGGTGGTGTGGCTGGCAAGTTATCACAGGTAACAGCCCATAGGTAGGTTGTTTAGAGCCCAGTCACACGACCATTCTTTTCCTGCTGCCTTTAGGTAAATCTTAGATCAGGAAAGCCACCTGCTTAAAAAAAAAGAAAAAAGAAAAATATTCAAAAAAAAGAAAAAAAAGGAGAAAAGAAAAGAAAAAGAAATAAGCCACACTTCATTGCACGAATATGGTTGACAAGTTATCATGGGTAATAGCCCATTGATAGGTTGTCCAGAACCCAGCTCAAGAAATGAACGTAAAATTCCAAAACACTTAGAAAGAAGCAGAGAAGTAGAATAAGCTGGGGAGATATACACTAGGTTCGCCCTTGTGTTGATTCCATAAAAATAAAAGTAGGGAGAAAGCTACCGGTCGAATAGATACAACTTTAGGAAGAATTTCTTTTCAAGGTCACCTAGGGGCGTAGAAACCCGAAGTTCGTTCTAATCATCGATCAGTGAATCTATCACATTTCACACAAAGATGCTTAGAACTTAGGGTTCTTTTCAAGTCTTGGGTGGGTTAAGTGGCCTTAGAAAGCTACTCCGAAATCCTAAACTCAAAAATCCAAAAAAATTGGAAAAGAAGAAACGAAGAAAAAGATCCTCCTTTGAATAAGGCGAGGGCTTGAGGTGGTATGCATTTTGGTAGACACCCGGGTGTTGTTGTGTCTTTTAGTTCGGGTTCTTAGTAAAAATCTCATAGTGTTGAAGAATAACTTTTGCCCAAGAAATCCGACCTAATTCTTTTATAAATAGCATATAGTTTTTGCTAGGGACTAGCAAAAGATAGGCATGGGGGTGTGATGCGTATACATCTGAATAGCCAAAAATGTCTATTAATGTATGTTCTTAGTATCATATTAGCATCATGCAATGTAAATATTGCATAACATGCATCATCATGCATTTAGGTCAAATTGTACAAATTGTATAGTAATTCTTCTCTTTGGTGGCTAGGGATAGGGTGACTTTTAATCAGGGCCTTGGATCAAAGATCCAACTGTGCAGATCTAATCAGGGCGACGATTGGAGTTCAACGACTCTAAGATCGCCTAGATTGGACTTCCGTAGCATCAAATATAATTAGAGGAAAGTCAGAGATCAAGGGCCAAGATGCTGTCAATCCGCACTTCAGATGACAAATCTGATCTCATGAATGGGTTCGAATCAATGATCGCATCCTAACGGTGCGAAAATCTACCCAATCCGACATCCATGGCACCTTCTACAAGTTATAGAAGATGGATGGCCAAGATGGTGCCACGTGGTGCCATCTCAGCCACCCACACCAGCCCAAGACTTGCTGCTACTTTTCCCTTCTCAATTGCACGACTGATCTGGGCGGTTGGATCACCATCCAACAGCCATGGTCGCTTGTGCGCAAAAACCATTCGCACGCCTCAAACGCATGCATAGCGTAGCTGTCGAGCGTCTCTCCGCGAAGCGGATGCCAGAATGGGAAGCCTGGACTTGGGAAGCTGATTGCGGGAATGTGTTGGGGTTTGACATGAGCCTTTCAAATTTCTGGTTCAACAATTGGATTTGGAAGGCTAAATTTTGAGTAGCCTCGGCTTCACTAGCTTCTGTTTTCTTTTGGAGGATGGATGGTTTTCTATCCTGATAGGCTGAGGTTAAGTGGATAGATGATAACACCACGCAAGGGGGTAATAATTAGGTTGAATATGGCCCATCTTTAGAATAAAAGGCACAACATAAAGTAGAATAGGAGCATTGCATGCATCAAGTACCAAGATTGCTTATAAACTGCATTAATGGCCATTTGTGTAAAGCATGTGTCAAAGCAGGCCCCAGATGAGCAATCGGACCGCACGGATGGATTCAGAACGACGAACGGAGTCCAACGGACTCAAGATCGGCCAAATCCGACATCCGGAGCTCCCACAAAGGGCCCAAGAAATTCTGACCGTTGATCTGGAGATCAACGGCCCAGAAAGCTCCACGTCGCCCCGCCCCCACCGCTCGCACGCCCTCAAGCCAGCCAAGGACTAATCTCGGCCGTTGATCTTCGATCGAACGACCGAGATCCGCGTGCTCGCCCGCGGTCGCCGCGACAAAGCGCGGGCGTGGCGCAACGGCTAGCGCGCACGCCCGCATCGTAGCGACACGCGTTCGAATCTCGCGGAGCAGAAATCAAGCACGAGCAAAGGGCGCGGCAAAATTGGGCCGCCCAATCAGCAGCGGGCGGCCAGGATCACGCCACGCGACGCGATGATAGCTCCCGAGCGCCCACGCGCGCCCGCACGCCGGGCGGAAACGCGCGCGCGCACGCGCGCCCAAGGCGCAATCTCAGCGCGGGCGCAGGAGGATCTCAGCCATCCGATCTTCGATCGGATGGCTCTTGTTCAACGTCCACGGATCGCGCATGGAGAGAGAGCGGGGCGGGCAGCTGACTGGTGGCAGGGGCTCTTCACCGATGTATCTGGAAGCGGTTTTAGCGACGTTCTGGATGTCTCTAAAGCACATTCTTCTTTTAGGAAGCCCTTAACTCTATTTAAACCCCCTTCTACCACCATTCAATGCATACTCTCCCAGTTGCAATTACTCCACTCCTCTCCTAGCTAGCTTTAGGCTCTCTTGTAATCGCCGGAGACGACGAGCCACCGACGAAGCCTCCTCCACCGCCGTGGCTACCTCGTCGCTCTCCACTCTCTCTCTACCTCTCTCTCTCTTTTAAGCTTTCATTTACTTTTGTTGAAGCATGTATTTAATGTTGTAAACCATGAACTATGAATGCATGTTTAGTGAAATTATTTTCCGTTTAGTCGCCATTTTAATTTCTGTTTAAAGTGCATGATCAAAACCAAGAGCTTTCTAATCCTAAACTCTCTCTCTATCTCTCGCTTTTCAAAACCGTCTCTTTCGCAAGCAAAACTCCACCTTTTTCGTGACAACAAGTGGTAAACAAAATCCGATTTCCACGCCTCCCTGAGACCGACACTCGGACTCACCTCCGTTTACTTCTTTCAAAACCGACGTATCAAGTGCAACTATAACGACACCTCTTAACACACACTCACGAGACCGGGAGTTTGCTCAAGATGACAGAGCTAGCTTGCTCTGACAGTATGATTGGGTTCCCATCCTTGGTTCGCGGCTTACGTTTAGGTGTACATATGTCTTTCAAGAATCTTGCGTAAGCCGGTATGTGGCGGATTGCATCCATCAACGGGATGTTTATCTGGACCTGTTCAAAGAGCTTGACCAGATCCTCCTCGGGAGCCACGGGTTTGGTTATTCTTTTTCCTTTGGTCAAGGCCTCAGGAAATGGGATCCTAGCTGGTTCCTCTAGGATAGGTCCAGGTTCTTGATCTGGGACAGTAGTATCTTGGATAACTATCCTAGGGTCTTGGCTATTATCAAGCTTGGAGTGGTTCGGATAATGTGGGTCTTGGGTTATTTTACCACTACGTGTTGTTACAGAGTTCAACCCGGCCTCCTGCATAAGATGTTGAAGCCTCCATCCCATCTGGTGATGGAGTAGCGGGGGCCTGATAAATCACATGTGTTTGGCCCGAATTTGGATTCATAACGCGCTTCTAGGTTAGCACGTTATTTGGGTTGGGCAGAGGTTGCGAAGGAAGGGTGCCAAGTTGGCGGGAATTTGCCATCTGGGCCAGTTGGTTACGAACCTCTGTGATCTCGTCCTTGTGCTGTTTTTGCATTGCCGCATTCGTCTTTTGAATGTCAGCCAGTGCTTGAAGGATAAGAGTCATTTGATCCTGGTTTTGCCCGGATTGGTAGGTGGGATTGGGCCGAGGCTGAGGCGGCTGAAATGGACGAGAGGCTTGTGGACGGGGTTGATATGGTGGTCTTTGAGAATTTCCCGCCCACTGAAAGTTAGGATGATTTCGCCATCCAGGGTTGTAGGTATTGGAGAATGGGTCATTCTAGATGGCGTTGAGGTCCTCGCAGTTCTGAGGAACCTCGAGAAAGTCAGAATACGAGGGTTCAGAGTTCGCCCAACTCGAGTAGAATGGATTGGAGGTCACCCCGGTCCGAGAGGCAGACGGGGGTGGATATGGGTCCATCCCCTTGGCAGGTTGGTGATAGATGTTTTGCACAGTTTCCCTTGCCAGAGGAGGTCGTCCAAAAGAGTCTTGCGCAGAGGTGGCTTGCTGCAAATGTCCGGTTAGCTCATCCACCTTCTTTTCTATGATAGAAACCTTGTCCAACCGACTGGCCATCAGTTCCAAGTCGACGGAAGTGGATAGGTCCTGCATCTCATGTGTCCCTCTTAGATTCGTCGATGCGCGGGAATTCGTCCTGTCAAATAAGCCCATGGAGTCATTATTTATGGAGTTCTCGCACATGTTTTCGAGAATCTCCCACACCGTGTCCTCGTGTTGACCCATGATGTTTCCTCTGCACGTTGCATTGACGAATAAGCGAATATCTTCACGGAGTCCCTGGTAAAAAGACTGGACTTGTTCCCACTTAGGAACTCCGTGATGGGGGCACTTCCGCATGAGATCTAGGAATCGATCCCAAGCTTCGTGAAGAGGTTCTCCCGGTTGTTGAGTGAAATGAGTGATCTGGTGGCGCAAGGCATTCGTCCGGCCAACAGGGAAGAATTTTTTCAAAAATTCTAACTGCAATTCCTCCCAGGTGTTGATCGGACGGGTCTGAGTTTGATACCAATGTGCGGCCTTGTCCATGAGGGAGAACGAAAACATTTTCATGAGTAGGAAATCCCGATTTTGTACATCTGACCCGAAGGTCTGGGCCAGATGCTTGAGTTGTTTGATGTGTTGGAATGGATCCTCAGAGTTAAGCCCATGAAACTTCGGTATGGCATGAATCATATTGGGCTTCAGTTCAGAATCAGGTCCTCCAATTGGGATTTGTACTTGGGGTTCGATTGCCACCGCAGCGGGATTATAGTGATCTCGCATCATAGGTCGCTGTGGTGGGTTTACAAAGTTTTGAAAGAGATCATTAAGGCGTTGAAGTTGGTGTTCAAGGTTGTTCTCCTCTTCAATGGGTTGTGCCATGATGGGAGAAGGAGAATTAGGATCTGAATCAGATGAAAGATTTATGTGGTGGGGTTGCTGCACAAACAAGGGTGTCGAGGCTTGGCCTCGACGAGAGTGAATTTCTAAAGGAGGTCTTAAGGGTGGTCTTAAGGACCTCCTACCGAACATGCACCGAAGGATGTGATGAGATTAGAAGGTGCTGGACCCAATCAAGACACCCAAAAATTGTTGGGTGACTATAGAGGTTCGGGGCAGATGGACCCCTGGATCAGAAGATCGTCCACCTGAGAAATACCTGGGCAGCCAGAGAGGGAGAGTCCCGCAAAGACCCCTACACGGTAGAGCGTCCCCACGGGTTACAGGGTTTCCCCCACCCGACCTCTCTTGTCACTACGGTTCCAGGTAGACCAGAATGGGGACCTTGACCTCTTAAGTCTACCTTTTTTATTTTAAGATCAAGGTGCTTAATGTTCCACTTGAACTTTTAAGTATTTTGAGTGCAAAAGTGACCTAATTTTAAGGTTGGTTGACCCAAGGGATCAACTTCACCTCTTGTTCCTTTGAGAGTTTTTAGGTCCTTTTTTTATGGTTCAAATGGATTAACAGCCTGATTTGCTTAGGGTTCCTCTTGTATAGATCTTTTCAAACACGGTTTAGGCACACCTCTTTTTGGGAAAATTTGTTTCTTTGTTTAAGAGAAGATGTGTCTCTAAAAACCCTAGCTTTGCAATCCCTAACTTGGCTCTAGTGGGTCCAATTTAGTTGCCTTAGAAATTAGCACCTAGGGCTTAATCAAGAAAATTTTAGCCCTAGTTGCCTTAGTTGGATGAACAGACAAAAATATGTTGAGATGAAAATCAGGCAACTTGATGAGTTACTAAATATGAAACAGGTAGCCCTAAGTTGATTTTTCTCTTTTTTTTCTTTTTTAGATTTTGAGAGGGTTAAGAGAGAGGGCTTATGGAAATTACCTGTTCCTTGGAGAGTCTGTTGTGCAGTTATTGTTCTTTCCTTTTTGTTTTGCTTTCCTTGCTTGAATACAACAAAAGAGAGAAGTTAAGTCAGATATTAGATAGAAAAGTTGTAATCAAAAGCTTTAAAACTGCCCGTTGCTCCCCGGCAACGGCGCCAAAATGTTCTCACATTTTTGTGCGGGTTTAAAGTATATCACGTTGTAATTTGACCGACAAAACATTTAAACAAATATAAAGAATTTTATTACTCGAAACACTAGAGTATCCGAGGTCGAACACGGGGAGCAAGCTCAGTACTTTTTAAAACCAAAGAATACAACTGTTAACTGAAAAGGATTGATTCAAAGAGAGAATTTTAAAAAGGATTTGTGAAAGAAAAATAAAATTGGACGTCTGATTTCTGTATCAGACGTCTTAAATGTAATCTCCTTTCTCTCTTCTTCTTCGTTGCTCTTCTTCTCCTTTGCACTTCTTTCTCTTTCTGCCTTTGCTTCTTGTCTTGCGAAGGCTTCTTCTTCTGATCTTTGCAGTCTTCACTTGGCCTCTCTTCGTTCTTCTCTTTCTTCTGCCTTGCCTTCCTTCTTCCTTCTCTTTGGATCTCTACGAAAGCTTCTCCTTCTTTTTCTGCTACACAGCCTCTTCTTCTTTCTTCTCTTCCTGTTCTGCAGCTGGTGCTCGCTGCTTCCTTTGCTTCTTCCTTCCTGCACACACCACAGCCAAAGCAAAACCTACCCCCGTCCCTCTACCCAAGCGTCTCTCTCTCTCTCTCAAGCAATTTACTCAAGTACGCTCTCCCAGAGCCACACGGGTAGTCGGGTCGGATTCGTACCCGGGACCAGGCGCACCGGCAAGTGGTGGTGCGCGAGGAGTGCTCAAGGTTTGGGTCGGGTCGGATCCCACCAGATCCGCGAGGTCAAGCCGCGGATGAGGTGGGTGTGAGGGCAGGTGAGGGACCTCACCCTTGTGCTTACGGAGGGAATGAGAGTAAAACACAAAAGTAATTTATACTATACCTGTGTTTTGCGATCCCACGATGTGGGACTATCTAGTCAGTCCTGCTTTCACGCGCGCCCGCAGAATTCTCGTCGTGCAATTGCCCCAGCTGCTGGCTTCGCAGCGCGACTTGCTGGCATCAGTCGCTTCGCAACACTTGCGTGCACCTGCTGCACCTGCAGCCTGGAAGCCCTGGTGCCTGAAGCTGCTACAAGCTCCTCGCTGCTTCGACCGTCAATGGCGGCAGGCTACAACCTGTCACACACAAGAACGGCCTATTGGCCCAATCAGATTAGCTAGAAACTTTCGCCGTGGCACGGCGAAGGCGGTGCTGCAGGCTGCAGGTCGGCCTAGGCATGCGTGCCTAGGTCAACCTGTAGCCGGAGGTGTTGGTTTGTTCGGGGGGCTACTGTGGGGGTCTGGAGTGGAAGTGGAGGGGTGGAATGAGTTCCTGGTGGTGAGGCGGAGCTCACGAGGGGGTTGGCGAGCCGTGTGGAGGGGCAGAGTGGTGTGGGCGGCTCGCCGGAGGTCGGTCGGAGGCGAGGACGATGGAGGTGGTTAGGCACTGTCGGGGGGTAATCAGATAAAATAGCAGGGGGAAAAGAGAGAGGAGAGGATGGAGAGGGTATCTGGGGTGATCTGGAAGGAAGAGAGGCAGCGGAGTGGACGGCGCGTAACTGCCGTCGTCAGGGAAGAAGGACCCTGAGGGAGGGAGCAGCGACGAGGAAGAGGTCAGGAACACGCGCGCTTGGTACGGCGCGACGTGGGAGGAAGCGGCGAAGTTGACTCTGTTGCTGGTATGGCAGCAGAGCGACGAGAAGGAGGAGAGGAGGTCGCCGGAGCTTGCGGGTCTTTTGGCCGGAGATGGGAGAGAGGGAAATTGGAGGGGATCTCCGTCAAAATCAAGCTTAGGTTCTGCGGCAGGGTTTGGGGAGCCTTTTATAGGTGCTGGCCGAACCTTCTAGCACGTGGAGACAGCGCAATCACCTCCGCCAGCTCGCCGGAGTTGGAAAGAGGGTGGATACCCGAATCTTTCGTGCATTCACACGAGAGATTGGGTTCACACCAGCGATTGTAATTGGCTTTAGAAGGAAGGGAATTCCTCAGAGAATCCCCCTTCCATTTCTGGGAGGGAATCTCTGAGGGATTAGAGAGTAATCCCTTTCTAAACCTCGCCGGAGCTCAGTTCTGCCCTAACAATGGCGGCAGGACCGGATTGCAAAGGGGGCAAAAAACTTAGGGGGCTCTCTGCAAAGATATTCAAAAGATAGGGACCAAATTATACTTTGGGTGTACTAAATTGCAAAGTAGGTCAAGATGACCTCTCCTTAGGTCCAAATTTTGGTACAAACCTAATTTTTACCTAAGGAATCCAATGGTGAAGTTGGATTTTAGGTTTGACCTCGTTTGATGGGACATTTTGCGTAAAAACCCAAGTTAGGTTAATTGAAGAGCTAGGACCCTAATCTAGGTCAAACTGGGTTCCAAGGGACAAATTAAGTGTTCTAAACCCTAGAGAATGTTTTTCCATGATTTTTAGAGGGTTTAATTGATTTTTATTCTGACCGGAACCTTGTTAATTTATGCGGGTCTGTTTTAGGGTTACCAAGTGTCATTTAATTCTTAGATTGCACGTAAACCCATTTCTGATTGACTCAACCCACTTTTTATCTCATTTAGACCATTTGACCTATGTTTTTTCCTCTGAGAAATCCCGTTTATGTACTGCAATGGTAAAATTGCAGTTTTAACCTTTATTTCATATTTTCTTCTCAAAGCACCTGTTCCTTCAGTTAAGCCTTCTTCTAAGTTATGTAGGAGCTTTTATCTTCTTTATTGGGTCAAAATGAGCTATTTATGGCTCATGATGAGGCTCTCATCATGGTCCAACCCTTTACCCAACTGAACCTGGAACAACCCCCAACCACATTCCAGGGAGGGACCTTTGCTCCCTCGACCCTTGATTACTCCCTTCCCTCTTCATCAACTTCGGCTATCTTAGAAGATGTGCAAGCCGTCCAAGGTTATGCAAAACTTGACCCTTTCTCCAACACTTACAACACCGGCTGGCATAATCACCCCAACTTTGGTTGGACAAACCAGAAACCACCGCAATTCCAAAACCAGTCCAGGCCAAACCAGCAGCCACACTTGCCCCCTATCAGCAAGGACCACCAGTTAGACCCCAATATAACCAGAATAGGGCAGCCCCTCCCCCACAAAACCAAATGGATACCTTAATAAAGATGATGGCTGACATGAACTAGAAACATCAGGAAGAAATGGCCTTGGTAAAGGGACAGTTAAGCCAACTCTTGGACTGTAAACAGCAGGGATCTCTACCTTCCCAACCGCAACTGAACCCGCGAAACATAATTAACAGAGGCCCCAATTCGCAAGGGTTTCAAGGCAACCCCAGGCAGGCTCATATGGTCCAGCCGGTCCCACAAACACCTCCTGGGTTTGGCGCTTCTTCATCCTCGTCTTCTCAAGGATCACCCCATGGCCCCAATGCCTCTGCGAATGCGGTGACCTTGAGAAGCGGCACCAAAACCCAGGAGCCCAAATGGCCGACTCTCCCCGAGACTTTACCTGCTGAGATACCCGACTTAGAAGAAGCACCAACCAAGGACCCAGACATGGAACCAATTCAGACACCCTATCCTGAGGCCTTGGAAACAATCAAGAGAAAGAAGAATACTGTGGAAACTGAGGAGCTGTTGGAAATTTTTAAACAAGTACAGATTAATATTCCGCTCCTAGAAGCTGTCAAACACATCCCCGCTTACGCCAAGTTCTTAAAGGATGCCTGTACACCCAAGCGTAAGCCGAGACCTCAAGCACCTAGGGAGGTTGTACTCTCTGAGCAAGCCAGTTCCGTGATATCAAGTGACCTTCCACTCAAACGAACTGACCCAGGAGCGCCCCTGATTTCCTGCAACATCGGGGACATGACATTTGATAGAGCGCTCCTGGACCTAGGTGCTTCTATCAACCTAATTCCCACAACCTTGTACCACCAATTTGGTTTTGGGGAGCTGGCACCAACCCCTGTCACCATCCAGCTGCTGGATAGATCAGTGAAAACCCCGAAGGGGGTTGTCGAGGACGTGATTGTACGGGTCAAGGACTTCTATTTCCCAGTCGACTTTTTGGTGCTCGACATGGAAGTTCCTGAAAAATTACAGAACGCACCCATAATCTTAGGCAGACCTTTCTTAGCTACGGCTAAAGCAAACATCGATTGCGACACGGGATGTATGGAAATCACCTTCGGAGACAGGAAAATGCAATTGGATATCTTCCGGGTGACAAAGCCTTTTGATTGTGATTACATTGAGGAACATGATCCCGTGGAAACTTTAATCGAGGAATGCCTTACCCTCAGTTCTGTCTCAGACCACCAAACCCATATTGACGATTCCGACTTGTCACCATGCTTACCCATGGACCTTTGTAAGGCTGAGAACCATCACATGACACCATTTGAAGAGATCGATGTTGATCAACTCCCGCCCTTCCCATTCCCTTCAACTATGGTCCCACCTGCACCTGAACTTAAACCATTGCCCGAGAATCTCAAGTACGTCTTCTTGGGACCTGACTAGACTTTTCCAGTAATTATTAATTCCCATCTAACCAAGGATCAGGAACTAAGATTGACTGCAACTCTTTCGGAACATCGGGCCGCCATTGGTTGGACCATTTCGGATCTAAGAGGAATTAGCCCCACCTATTGCACCCACAAGATTTACCTGGAAGACGGGGCCCAACCTTCCCACCAGATGCAGAGACGGTTAAACCCTAACATGCGGGAGGTCGTTAAAAAAGAAATTATCAAGTGGCTTGACGCCGACATCATTTACCCTATCTCTGATAGCCCCTGGGTGAGCCCCACTCAAGTGGTTCCAAAGAAGGCTGGGCTCACCGTTGTTACTAATGATCATGGCGAATCCATCCCCACCCGCACCACCACCGCATGGCGGGTGTGTATTGATTATAGGAAGCTTAATGAAGCCACTAAGAAGGACCACTTCCCCTTGCCATTCATTGACCAAATCCTTGAAAGATTGGTAGGGCAGAAGTATTTTTGCTTCCTGGATGGATATTCAGGATATAACCAAGTCGCAATTGCTCCGGAAGATCAGGAAAAGACCACATTCACTTGCCCGTATGGCACGTTTGCATTCCGTCGAATGTCGTTCGGGTTATGCAACGCACCTGCGACCTTTCAGAGTTACATGCTAGCCATTTTTTCAGAAATGGTGGGTGAATACTTGGAGGTCTTATGGATGATTTCTCTGTATTCGGGAATTCATTTGACCATTGTTTGAGCAACTTGGAGAAAATCCTGAAACGATGTATCGAGGTTAACTTGGTGTTAAGTTGGGAAAAGAGCCATTTTATGGTTCAAGAAGGAATTGTCCTTGGACACATCGTTTCGCATAGGGGCATCGAGGTAGATCGAGCTAAGGTTGATTTAATTTCCAAACTTCCTCCACCTAGTTCGGTCCAGCAGATTCACTCTTTCCTAGGACATGTTGGCTTCTACTGAAGGTTCATCAAAGACTTTTCCAAACTTTCCAAACCCTTGACCGACCTTCTAGCCAATGACGCCACTTTCCACATGTCTCCCGATTGCATGCAGGCTTATCATACCCTCCGGGACTTAGTCTCCACCGCACCTGTACTTCAACCCCCAGACTGGTCCCAGGATTTTGAGATTATGTGTGATGCATCAGATTTTGCCATAGGCGCTGTCCTGGGACAAAGGCAAGACAAGAAGCCCGTGGTGATCTACTACGCGAGCAAAACATTGGATGAGGCCCAACGTAATTATACGGTCACAGAAAAAGAGTTGCTCGCTGTAGTCTTTGGACTGGAAAAATTCTGATCATACTTACTGGGATCCCACGTGACTATCTACACCGACCATTCAGCCATCCGGCACCTGTTGGCCAAAAAGGACGCAAACCCAGGCTCATCAGATGGATCCTGCTTTTGCAGGAATTTGACCTGGAAATTCGAGACAAGGCCGGATCGAAAAATGTGGTGGCTGACCACTTGTCAGGACTTCATCCTGACCACATTGGACCCTCCCTACCTCTATCTGATACCTTCCCTGATGAACACATCCTAGCCGTGCAAGACAAGAAAATGCCATGGTATGTGACTATGTCAACTACCTGGTTATAGGACAAACCCCGTACAGCTGGTCCAGACAGCAACGAGACAGGTTCTTGGCTGAGGCCAAGCATTATTTCTGGGATGATCCCATGCTGTTTCGCCTCTGTGCTGATCAGATCATCAGGAGGTGCCTCCCCGAATACGAAGTTCAGAGTGTGCTTTCCTTTTGTCATGACCAAGCGTGTGGCGGCCATTTCTCTGGCAAGAAAACAGCTGCAAAAGTTTTGCAGTCTGGATTTTATTGGCTGTCCCTATTCAAGGATGCACACATCTTTGCCAAGACTTGCTCACGATGCCAAACACTAGGGACCATGACCAAAAAAGATATGATGCCCCTTCAGCCCATTTTGATTGTCGAAATTTTTGACATTTGGGGTATCGATTTTATGGGCCTCTTTCCACCATCCAACGGCTTCGAGTACATCCTAGTCTCGGTAGACTATGTTTCCAAATGGATTGAAGCCGTCGCCACCCGACGATGCGATCACAAGACGGTCATGGACTTTGTGAAGAAGAACATCTTTTCCCGATTTGGAATACCCAAGGCCATGATCAGTGATGGTGGAAGCCATTTTATCCATTCCCAGTTCCGTGCCCTACTTAGAAAATACGGGGTAAACCACCACATTGCCACCCCGTATCATCCACAAACAAATGGGCAGACTGAGGTCTCAAACAAACAAATCAAGAACATTTTACAGAAGACTATGAGACCTGACAGGAAAGACTGGTCCACATGACTTGATGATGCCCTGTGGGCATACAGGACCGCTTTTAAGACCCCGATAGGCATGTCACCTTACCGCTTGGTCTTTGGCAAAGCTTGCCGTCTCCCTGTCGAATTGGAACACCGGGCTTACTGGACTGTTAAGCAATGTAACATGGATCCCCAGTTAGCTGGTGCACAAAGGACTCTTCAATTATTTGAGCTTGAAGAAATTCGTCGGGACGCCTTTGACAATAGTCGGCTATATAAGGAGAAAATGAAAGCCGTCCACGACCGACTCATTCATAGGAAAACCTTTGAGCCAAACCAACAAGTCTGGCTATTTAATGCATGCCTGAAACTCTTCCCAGGGAAACTTAGGTCCAAATGGACAGGACCATTTCGGGTGGTCAAACCCTATTCCAATGGGGCAGTCGAAATCGCCGATCTTAATACCAGGCACACCTTTACAGTCAATAGTCAAAGATTGAAGCATTTCCTGGCCCAGGTACCCCCCAAGGAAAGTGTCACCCTTGTTGAGGGCTGACACCAAGCACCGCCCAGCTGGTGGCGTTAAACTCAGCGCTTCCTGGGAGGCAACCCAGTGGATTCAGACTGATCTGGTAGTTTACATCACTCAGGTACTATCTTTTTGAACCCTTCTGCATCCATGCATCTGCCAATGAGGACATTGTCCAACTTAAGCATGGGGGGGATGGTAAATTGCATAATCTTGAACTTAATTAATCAGTCTGAATGAATAAATTGATTGATTAAAAAAAGAATTTGAATTTAGGAAGAAAAACTTAGGCATTAGAAACTTGTCAATAGTGGGAAATAATACAAAAAGAACTTAAACACTTAGACTTTTCAGGCTTTCAGGCTTAATCAGCCCTGGTGTCCGTTAAAATATGGATTTAGCAGCGAATCCTTGCAACTTTAAGCTATTCTAATCCACCTAATAAATAAGGTAATAAGTATACAACTTATCAACTCACCCTCTAACTCAGGAAAACTTTGAGTCTAAGCATCTACACACATTTTTGCACAGACTCACTTCTTGGAGATTTTGACAGAAATTGGGTAGCTAATGAACTCTCTAGGGTGGTATGGCTGGCAAGTTGTCGTGGGTAACAGCCCATTGGCAGGTTGTCCAGAACCCAGCCACAGGCCATTTTTTCGCTGCCTCTAGGTACATTTGAGATTAGGGAAGCCACCTACGAAAAAAAAAAAGAGAAGAAAAGAAAATAAACCACACTTCACCGCACAAGTATGGCTGGCAAGTGATCGTGGGTAACAGCCCATTGGTCGGTTGTCCAGAGCCCAGCTCAATAATTGCACAAAAAAAGACCAAAACACCTAAGGACGAAGCGGGGAAGTAGTACAAGCCGGGGAGATATACACTGGAAAATCCTTGTGTTGACCCCAAGTAAAATGAACGTAGGGAGAAAGCTACCAATCGAACAAATACACCTTCAGGCAAAAATTTATTTTCTTTTCCGATCACCTAGAGGCGTAGAAACTCGAAGTCTGTCTCAATTACCGTTAAGTGAGTCTATCACAACATTCACACCAAGATTCTTAGCACTTAGGGCTTTGACCGAGTTTTGGGTGGGTTGGGTAGCCGTAAAAAGTTACCAACCCACACTGAATTCCGAAAATTCTAAAAAGGCATATATAGATATATACGTATACATATGTATAGTTATATATACAAAGCAAGGATTCAGGCAATTCGTATTTTGGCAGACACGTAGGCGCTGCTTAGTTTTTGTAGATTAAGATCTTGGTATATTTCCTCTTATTGACAAGTAACGAAGTGCCTAAACAATTACTTCTTGAATTCTCCAAAGAAATAAAGGCTAGAATAAACCTTGCTAGGGACTATCAAGGAGTAAGCATGGGGGTATGATAACACCATGCAAGGGGGTAGTAATTAGGTTGAATATGGCCCATCTTTAGAATAAAAGGCACAACATAAAGTAGAATAGGAGCATTGCATGCATCAAGTACCAAGATTGCCTATAAACTGCATTAATGGCCATTTGTGTAAAGCATGTGTCAAAGCAGGCCCCAGATGAGCAATCGGACCGCACGGATGGATTCAGAACGACGAACGGAGTCCAACGGACTCAAGATCGGCCAAATCTGACATCCGGAGCTCCCACAATGAGCCCAAGAAATTCTGACCATTGATCTGGAGATCAATGACCCAGAAAGCACCACGTCGCTCCGCCCCCACCGCTCGTACGCCCTCAAGCCAGCCAAGGATGAATCTCGGCCGTTGATCTTCGATCGAATGGCCGAGACCCGCGCGCTCGTCCGAGGTCGCCGCGACAAAGCGTGGGCGTGGTGCAACGGCTATTGCGCACCCTCGCATCGTAGCGACGTGCGTTCGAATCGCGCGGAGCAGAAATCAAGCGCGAGCGAAGGGCGCGGCAAAATTGGGCCGCCCGATCAGCAGCGGGTGGCCAGGATCGCGCCACGCGACGCGATGACAGCCCCGAGCGCCCACGCGCGCGCACACGCCGGGCGGAAATGCGCGTGCGCACGCGCGCCCGAGGCGCGATCTCAGCGCGGGCGCAGGAGGATCTCAGCCGTCCGATCTTCGATCGGATGGCTCTTGTTCAACGTCCACGGATCGCGCATGGAGAGAGAGCGGGGCGGGTAGCTGACCGGCGGCAGGAGGGCTTCACTGACGTATCTGGAAGCGGTTTTAGCAACGTTCTGGATGTCGCTAATGCACATTCTTCTTTTAGGAAGCCCTTAACTCTATTTAAACCCCCTTCTACCACCATTCAATGCATACTCTCCCACTTGCAATTACTCCACTCCTCTCCTAGCTAGCTTTAGGCACTCTTGTAATCGCCGGAGACGACAAGCTGCCGACGGAGCCTCCTCCACCGCCGTGGCTACCTCGTCGCTCTCCACTCTCTCTCTACCTCTCTCTCTCTTTTAAGCTTTCATTTACTTTTGTTGAAGCATGTATTTAATGTTGTAAACCATGAACTATGAATGTATGTTTAATGAAATTATTTTCCGTTTAGTCGCCATTTTAATTTCTGTTTAAAGTGCATGATCAAAACCAAGAGCTTTCTAATCCTAAACTCTCTCTCTCTATCTCTCGCTTTTCGAAACCGTCTCTTTCGCAAGCAAAACTCCGCCTTTTTCGTGACAACAAGTGGTAAACAAAATCCGATTTCCACGCCTCCCTGAGACCGACACTCGGACTCACCTCCTTTTACTTCTTTCAAAACCGACGTATCAAGTGTAACTATAACGACACCTCTTAACACACACGCACTACGGCACGTCAATAGAATTATCACTCAGTGACTCAAATAATTTTCAAGCCGTATCCTCCATTTTGGTAAGAAAAGCTTCAGCACAAGCAGCATCCACTGTTTGCCTATGCCTATCAGATAGCCTTGTATATAACCTTTCTACAAGTTGCCATTTAGGCACTTGATGATAGGGGCATAATCGAATCATATCATTGAACCACTCCCAAGTCTCATGGAATTGATCCCCATCTAATTGAGTAAAACCCATGATCTCCCTCCTGAAGTGTTTGGTTTTGCTCATTGGGAAGTAATTTTTCAAGTATTCTCCCTTAAGGGCATTCCAATCATTCACCCTTGCATCCAAGGTGTGATACCAATGTTTTTCCTTGTCCTTAAGGGAGAAGGGAAAGTGGGTCCTCATCAGAGCTTTGTTAGTAAAGTTATGAAGTTTCATCATGGAGTAGACCTTGGTGAATTCCTCTAAATGCTGGTAGGGGTCCTTCCTAGTAGTACCATAAAAGGAGGGCAACAAGGATATGGTATTGCTCTTGGTATCATATGGATTATCCACTGCTGGTCTTCTCAGCGCTTGAGTAGGTTGGTCGGTCAGAATGAAGTAGTCTCTTAGGATCCTTTGTTGATTTGCTCCTTGATCAGCCATATCTTCTCTCTTTTATCTTTGGTGGGCTCTCCTAAGGATTCTCTCGGGCTCAGGATCAAACACTAGACTACCCTCAAGAGAACATCTACCAAGCATACAATATCTAGTAATCAAAATTCAAGTTCTTGCTAATTGAGTAAGTGCAACCCCCAACTTAACGGATTGGTTGAAAAGGGTCAAGGCATTGTCCCTCTGTTCCCACGTAAGTGGTATAAGAGGAAAGTGGCTACTTGAGATCCTGACCAACTCTAATTTTAAGGGGCTGAGGTTAAATTGATTGACATAGATGACCGAACAAGTTATTCAATGCAGTTACGCTATCGAAGCCAACCTTCGAGTGCCCTAGGACCTATACCTTGCTTCAATGATACTCTCAGGTGACCTAGTGAGAAGTTCCTCCAAGGACAGAGCTAAGGGTTACAAGTAGGGAGAACCCTTGCTTTGAGGCGATGCAAATGTAGTGCCTCTTAACTACCTTTTTGTTCCTTTAAGGGGTGTCCCACTCCTTGAAGTATCAAAACACTTGGTCACAGGATAATATCACCACCACAAAGTGAAATAGGAGGGTCTGCACCGATAAAGAGATCAGTGCCTATAGCCTTAAGGGACCATGACCTAGTGCGATGCCTAGTGTGCGTGCTCAATGCCAGAAGTGTGCATCACACCACAAATTAGTTTTATTTGAGAGGAATCACACACAAGTCCCTTTTGATCAGATTAAATGTGATTTTATTTTTAAGGCCGAATCTGATTAGCAGTCCCAATTTTAATTTGGTTACCACTAAATTAGGTAAATTCAATCAATTTGGTGGTCTTGAGATTTAATCCAAATGCAATGCGTGAATAGGAGCTGGATGCAAAAATAGAAAGGTATACCTAACTCTAGCAATCTCTTTGCAGATATGTACGCAATGCAAGGAAAAAGATATAGTATGTTGCTCAATTACCCCTAAATGTGTGCACCTAAGGGTATGCAACTCCTAAATAGGTAGCTCGATAATTTTTCTCTTTTTCTTTTAGAGCAGGAAAGCAAAGCACCACAGATAAATAGCCCTAGTCGCTAAAGAAAGTGGGGACATACCCCTGAAAATCAGCCCTGATGATATAAGAGCAAGAAGGTTGAAATGAAATAAAATCCGCGACGAAGGACAATCCCCTGTGAAAGTAGGATCCAGGTCTCCTCTTCGAGTCCTCTCCACGTGTGTGGGTGTCACTCAAGGTTGACATCGTCGCTTAGCTGTGCCTATCGTCTTGTTAGATTCTCTTCACATAGAAAAAATAGCAACTAGTGAGAATATTGTGCATTTAGAGCTTATTAGAAATAAAATCACATAAAACTAGTGCATTTGTTGCCTCCCCAGCAACAGTGCCATTTAATCGAGATGTTTTCGCTTGAAGATGATATTAGCTATGCCAGAAAAATAATGTTAAAAGAATGTTATCATAGTAAATCGTGTGGTGGAAAAAATCCCGAACAAAATTATTTATCAGTTAAAACTAACCACGGAGACTTAGGTCATATCCATAGGGAGGAACAATTGCAATAAACTCACGAATAATTCCCCATTAGATGTGCCCAATCATGTGCGGAATCTATGTCCAAATCTAGCGCAAAATGAGGTGAATAACAAAAGCTGAACAAATACGAGGAAGAATAAGTATGATGCCACAATTTCACCTCAATTTAATAATTAATGAAAATCAAGAAAATAAGTTTTAGCAATGGAAATGTTTGTAATTTTTGATGCACCCATAAACAGAGGACTTGGTTCTCTTGGTGTGCGCATGTTTGAGTCCGCAGCAGGTGGCAAGACTTTTGGTGGAGGTTGGCCTGTTGATGTTGAAAATTGTCATATTTTAACAAAATATCACGTTGTAGTATAGCGGCAAAAATTGAATCGACATTTAAATTTATAAGCTTGAAAACAGATATGAGTCTGAGGTCATTCGCAGGAACAAATATGGAATTCACACTCTAATCACAATGATAAAGAAATGAGTGCAATAATTAATCACAACGAAGATATTCAACGAATAATGTACTCAAAAATGTATTTAATAATAGCAATTATATCTCAAAAAGTCAATGGGATAAAAAGAAGTTGAAAACCCTAAAAAATGATGATCTGAATCACCAATTTAATCCACGAATCAAGTACATATCCCAAAGTATTCAATTTCTCAACATTGTTTTTGAACCAATTATCACAAATGTTCTCGTCAGCCCAACAATATCTCAGCAATCCACAATTAAGCATAAGGCTTTAGATAACCCTACAGTACCTTCAATAAAACCACAACAGACGTTGGACCCTAAGGTCAGAAGACTTAAGTCGCTGAGCACATAAGGCACAAAGAACCAGCAACCTCAAGCATAAGGCCTCAGCACAAAGCAAACTTAGAATAGCCTAAGTGTTGGGTGAAGGGGCATGTTTCTCGAGGCAAAACCACCCCCCACCCTCCTCAAAATTTCCTCTTCTCTTTTTAATTGGGTCGCTATTCGGGTAATCGAATTGGGTATAGGGACTAGGCTCACCGGCGTGAGTGGTGAGTGAGGTGTGAAAGAGGCAGTGAGTGAGGGGACCTCACCCCTAGTGAAGAGGCAACGAGCCCATGGCAGAGAAACATTTTATGCAGCTTTCCAAATTATGCGTCTACGGTGTGGCACTAAGAGTTCTTGCCTCCTTCGTCGTCATTTGCATACTTCAGCTGAATGAACTTCAGGCTAATTTGAGCTATTGCCGTGCTTTATTCTCCAATTGCTGTTGTAGGTGACTTCGTGGATTGGTTCCGTGTCTTCAGGGGATAGAATTTTGTAGCATGACGGCTGAAGCTAGTTGGACGGAGTTGGAGATGGCGTGGTTGTCGACAAAGACCTAATAATCATGAAAATGGCCTTGTGACCCAATTAGAATTCTCAGAAGGTCCACTGTGGTGTATGGAGTGTGATGGCAGTGTTATTTTGGTATTTGGGAACATGGCGTGGTCAAATGATAATGGCGAAGGTGATCAAAGGATGGGTTGCTCGGTGGAACGGTGAAGTGGTCGAAATGCCCAATAAGGTTAGGGCTTTTATTCTAAGGGCGGAGAGGAAGGTAGTGGAGGTGGTGGCGAGTGATTTGGATGTGTGTGTCGATCGCATGGTCTCATCAGAGGCGTGGCCAGCTCTGGAGAAGACGGTGGGGTAGCGAGGTTGTTGGTAGTCGAATTGAGGAGCTAAGGGGCTAGGAGGGATCTAGAGAGGATGAGGAGGAAGAAAAACCTAATCCAAGGGACGAAGGGGGTTGAAACTATGTCGGCGTAGCTTGCCGATCACGTGGAAGATGAACTTCTCCGGTGGGAGGAAACGGCGCGACGAAGGGGGTAAGTGCCCTGGCTTTGGCCCAATAGGTGCAGAGGAACTTGAGGCGGAGTTTGGGCCACCTAATTTGATGGTTGGGTGGTCGGAAGAAGGAGATTGACAGAGTTCACTAGAGTCGTGGTTGGAGACGACTAGAGGAAGAAGGGAAGAGGGTTTTTGGCCTAAATCGAACTGATTCTGACTACCAAACCTTGTGGAGCATATATATAGCTCAAATTTGAGCTCTATTTGGAAGAATTCATGCGATTGAGTTAAGATTTGGAATCAAGAAATCCCACATTGTTCGTGAGCTCTCATGATCTTTTTGCTCCAAATCAGGTCCAAGATCTTGATTAAATTGTTCTCCATCGTCTAAACACCAATCCCGCCAAAGTTGGTGGGATTTGGTGTTGATTTACTGGGGTTTTAGGTCGGTCAAAGGTGGCGGGGTAGGTCTTGACTTGTCAATGGCGGAAGGGTATAAATGTGAAGATGACAATAAATATAGGGGGGTAATTACAAGGGATTTTGAAAGTTAGGGGTCTGATTGTGAGAAACAGATATCTTAGGATTGAATTGCAAACTAGGTTAAGATGGACTCTGATTGGGCTCAAATTTTGGTATTAACCTAATTTAGACCCAAGGAATCTAATGGTGAACTTAGATTTGAGTTTTGAACACATTTGACAGAGTAAATTGCATAGAAGACCAAATTAGGGTAAATTTTCGTCTGAAACTCTATTCTAGGTGAAAATGGGTTTAGATGGTCAAACCAAAGGTACCAAATCTCTTAAAATATTTTTATATTAAATCTAGGAGATTTATATTAATTTTATTTTGACTAGAACCTCTTCAATTTAAGTGGGGTTGATAATTAGGGTTTTGTGTATTATTTTGGTTCTCAAAATGCATAAAACCCTGTTTTTCTTAGTGTGGACCCACTTTTTAGTTTTTAATGCTCAATTAACCTCTAATTAACCCTTGAATAACCTCGTGTTTAATTTGCATTTGTTATGTGATGTTAAAATAGAAGAATTAACCCTATTTTATTATCTTCTTAAAATGGATCAAAGTGGAATTATGGTCCTCAGGTGATCATTTAGGAGCATTTATCTCTTGATTATGAAGAATTCAAGTTAGTTATGAGCAATGATGGCGTTACCATCACGGCCGAAGTGAGGGCTACGCCTGGATGGGTGCGGCTTGGACGATGGTGGCCGGAGGTAGCTGGCCGGAGAGAAGGTCGTTGGCGGTAAGGTTTCCTAGCATGCGCGTGGACTACGGGAGGCACAGTCATGTGCGTGGGTGAACTTGTGGTGTTGAGGCAAGCTCGATGAAGTTGACAACAAGGAGAACGGAGGGTTGTGGTGGCGGCTGTGTGGAGGTGTTCGCGGTGGCCGTTGGGTTCATCTTTATCGGTGAAGCTAAAGGAAGAAGATGGTGGCCGCGGTCGGGTGGTGTGGTCGATCTTTCTCTCTCTATTTTGTGTTTTGGGTGTGAGGTAGAGGGAGAGATGAGAGAGTTCAGGTGTTCGTGGGTGGAGGTGAGCGCTCCTATCTTCAATTTTGTGAAGAGGAATATGAGGAGGAAGGTCCATGCAGTCTGTTGAGAGAGATCGGGAGGGAGTGGGATAAAGAAGAGACGGAGGAGGGGGTGGTGTGAGTGGTCAAGGACAGAGGTTGGAGATACTATTGTTGTTGTGGGTTTCGAGGGCAGCGGAGTTGTTGCTGCAGAGGGTGAACAACAGGGAGAGGATGTTGGCCCTGTCGTGAGCCAAGGGGCGTCGTGTGTGGTTCTTTGGAAATGACCTTGTGTGGCCATCAAAGACCTCAGGAGGAGTTCTGTTTGAAGGAGGAATAGTAGAATGAGGAAGAAGAGGCCATGCATGGAGAGGCATGGTTGTGGTCGTGGTTGAGTGATAAGGCGGAGCGCGGTGATGAACGTCGAGGCAGAGGAGGCTCGCGGTCGTGTGGGAAGGTGAATGATACATGGTGGTGATGTCGACACTGTCACCGTCGACTACGGTGGCGGTTCACGGTGATGGAAGTTGTCACGGACATGGGCGAGATGCGATGGTGGTTGTGACTTTGTTGGAGAAGAGGATGGTGGTTTGAGGTCTCTCCCTCATGGGATGAAGATGATGGATTCCTCTTTTCAGAGTAGAGGATGGATTTTAGATCCAGCCCGTCCTCCTATTATAAAAAGAAATCTAGAAAGAATGAGAGGAATTAACGGTAAAAGAAATCCCATACAATCAGAGATGCATCAACGTGATTTCTCTACAGACAATTGATTCCCAATCATCAAAACTTTCTCGATTCTTTTTCTCATGTGAATATGGTATTCAAATATTCCCAAAGAAAACTAAGTATCTGATTTATCAGTGCATATACATATGCAGCGTATTTCCACAAAATTGCATGAATGTCAAAATACGAGCTTAATTAATTTTCCATGTAATGCATGCTCGAATTTTAATTTCCATCTCACTGATAATGCAATTAGGCTTAAGCTTACTCTACTAAAGTGGACCTATCAGCATGCAAACAACAAGTCACGAGATGGGTGTATTCGTCATCCAGGAGATTCTGAAGCGTGGAAAAATTTTGACAGCACTCATTTTTCATTCGCTGGAGATTCGTGTAATGTTAGGTTGAGACTTGCAAGCGACGGATTTAATCGTTTCAAGAACATGTACCCGCCGTATTCCATTTGTCCAGTCGTGTTGGTTATTTATAACTTTTCTCCTTGGCTTTGTATGTAATCCTCAGTTATGATGATGTCACTTCTCATCCTAGGTCCAAAGCAACTAAGAGATGCGATTGATATGTATTTACAACCACTGGTAGATGAATTGAGTCAATTGTGGCATGACGGCGTTCAAACATACAACTCACATAAGAAAGAATTTTTTAATATGTACGCAGCACTATTATGGACCATAAATGACTATCCAATGTATGCAAACTTATCAGGATGGAGTATGAGGGGGAAGTTAGCTTGTCCGATTTGCATGAAGGATACGCATCATTTGCATCTGCTTGAAAGTAACAAATTTTGTTACTTAGGAAACTGCAGATTTCTTCTTATTGAGCACAGATGGCGGACATTACAATTCAAGGAAAGATTTGATGGTAAAACTTGTTGGTATTTGAGTAGGAATCCGAGAAATATGTTGAGAATAGATTCCATTAGGTTGTCAGGATTTGAAGTAATGGAAAAATTACAAAAGCTTGGTAACATTCGATTAGGTCGTACATTTAAGAAAGACCATTTGGCTTTAAAGGATTTGTGTTTCAAGAAGAAGAGCATCTTATTCATGGAGCTCCCCTATTGGAGAGATCTTATAATCCGTCATAACCTTGACGTAATGCATATTGAGAAGAATGTCATGGACACCATCTTAGATGTGTTAAACTTAACAGATAACCCAGAAGACATGTTAAGAATGAGAAATGACATGAAGAAATTGGGTATTCATCCTGAGTTGCATGTTATTGAAGGAGAGGATTTCCTAGCAGCTTTGTATAGTTTGAATCGAGATCAAAGGGAAAGACTATTCTCCTTCTTGAAGGGGCTACGGGTTCCCAACGGATATTGTTCACAGCTTTCGCATTGTGTGAATGAAGTTCAGAAGAAAATTAATGGGTTAAAAAGTCATGATTCTCATGTTTATATGTAGATTTTGTTTCCTCTCACTATTTGTGGAGTTCTACTTGATCCAGTGGTTGATACGTTCACAAAAATGAGTCATTTTTTTAAACCCTTATGTTCGAAGACTTTGGACTATGAACTTTTAGATTATTGGAATGAATAAATTGTTATCTGACGTTGAAAAGTGCATTAAGATAATTTGTATGTTGTAGTGTGCGATTACGACATCAATTTTAAAATACTAAGACAGTGAGTCCAAGTGTCGAACACAGGGAGGTGAGAAATCAAATCTTTTTGTCACTTTGTTTATTTCCACATGATGGTTTATTTTGTTCACTTACACAAAGAGTAGGGCGAAGAAGAAAGAGAGAGAGATCGAAATCTAAGGTATAGTATGGTAGTTAATTACACATCCTAATAGTAGCAAGTAGAAACATAGCTAGGCATTGATGGGAACACCATCATGAGTCCTAAATAGCTCATTTTGACCCAGAAAAGGGAACAAAAGCTCCTACATAACCAACTGGAGGTCTTAACTCAATGAATAACCATTCAGAGAGAAAAGTAAGAAATAAGGGGTAAAACTATAATTTTACCATTGCAATACAACAACGAGTTTTCTCATGGGCTAAACACAGGTCAAATGATCTTAATAAGATAAAAAGTGGGTTGGTTCAAACAGAAAATGGTTCATTTGAATTCTAGGAATTAAATGACTTCTTGTAACCCTAAAATAGACCCACTTGATTTAACAAGGTTATGATCAGGATAAAATTCACCTAAATCCTCTAAAAATCATGGAAAAATATTATCTAGTGTTTAGAACCTTCAATTTGGCCTTTGAAACCTATTTTAACCTAAATTGGGGTCTCATACAAATATTTGCCCTAAATTGGATTTTTGCATAAATTACCTAGTCAAACGTGGTCAAACCCAAAATCCAACTCCACCATTGAATTTCTCAGGTCCAAATTAGGTTTGTACCAAAATTTGGAACTAAGTAGAATTCATCTTGACCCACTTTGCAAATAGGTCTAGCCCAATTGCATTTCTACCCCTATCTTTTGAAAACTTCTGTAGAAACCCCCTAGCTTTGTCTTCATTCTTTGCAATTATGTCCCTTTACCATTATAGGGGAGGGAATCTTACTTCGGTGAGATTTCGAGCGCAAGATCTCTCTGATTTCTCAGAGAATCCCCTTTAAAATTGAAAGGAAGATTCTTTGAGAAATCTCCTCCAGTATGAAGACAATTTGGGGTTCTATTTGGTACCCAATCTCTCATGCAAATGCATGAGAGATTCGGGACTCCTTCAAATTTCCTTCTCCGGCGAGCTTTCCATGCTTGGAAGCTTGGCTTCCAAGCACAAATCCATCCTCCAGGGCCTATATAAGCAGACCCAAGTCACCCTTCATCTCTTAAGCTTGGAATTAGCCAGAGAATCCCTCAAATTCGTCTCTTCCTCCTCTGGCCAATGGCTCAGCAAGCTCCGGCGACCTCCCTCTCTTTCTCTCGTCACCTAACCACAATACTAGTGGTTGGGTCCTCTTCCCCCTGTTCGTCCGCGTCGTGCCGCACCCGCCGATGCCTTTGCAGCCCCTTCATGGTCGCTGTCCTCCCCCCACTGAGCGCTTCGTCTCCGACGATGCCAATATGAGCTGGCCACCGTCTCTGCATCCCCCTTCATCTCTCTACGCCCAGCTAAGTCCTCTCTCCTTTCTACTCGTTTTTACCTCTTTATCTCTTAAAAACACCCCTCAACGCACTCAATCCCATCACCCCTTCCAACTTCGGCCAGACCTCCGGCGAGGCATCCCCATTGCTCCGCACCTCCATCCACCTCGCCAACCACCCCATAAGCTCTGCAACACCTCACTGATCATAAACCCTCACTTCACTCACTGCGCCACGCCCCCAAAACACCACCCGAACACACCCACTCTTACGCACATGGGGTGCCCTAGGCACCCACACTTTGGTAGCCCCACGCCACACCGATCCCCGCAACACATTCGCCGTGTCTCGACGAAGCCTCCTGAGCTTTCTGACGAGGCCGCGAGGCCATTTTCGTGTTAACAGTTCTAGGAGGTTCGCTGCCATTGACGCAAGTGAGGAGCTTTCTTGCGAGCTCCCTCCAGGTCTCCCCACTCTAGGCTAAGAGTCCCAGGTTGCACAGATTTCTCTCGCGCACAGCTCCAGGCCTCTAATTCCAGTCGAAGGACTTAGCAGTCGCTACAATCAAGCGAAGACATCCCTGCGGCAGGCACGCACAAGAGAGGTGGGAAGATAGTCCCACCTCGGAAATTATGGAAGCACCGCAGCTGCATAAATTCAAAAACTACCTTAGGCTTATCGCCTCCTGACCACGGGTTGAGGTCCCACTCACCTTCACCTGCCTCGTCCGTGACCTGACCTTCACGGACTTGGCTTGACCCGTATACCCGACCTTGCACTCCTTGCCCACCACCGCACGTCGGTGGGCCTGGTCTCGAGTGCATACCCGACCCGATTACCCGAGACAGTGGCTCTGGGAGAGAGAACGTAAGAGAGAGAGGAGAAGAGAGCGCACGCGGGTAGGGGTAGGTTTTGCTCTCGCAGGGAAGGGAGAAGAAGAAGAAGCCAAGGAAGAAGAAGGCGGAGGCCAGAGAAAGCTAAGGAAGGAGAAGGCAAGGCTGAAGAGGAAGAAGCTAAAGTCAGAGAGGCTGAAGAGCTGAAGAAGAAAGAGAAAGAAAGAGAAGGAACTAACAGCAGAAGAAAGAGGAGCCACCAAAGAAAGAAAGAGAAGGAAGGAGAAGAAGCTAACGACAGAGGAAAAGAAGCAAAGAAAGGCTAAGGCACAGGCACGAGAACAGAAGAAAAGAAAGAAAGAAGGAAGAAAGTAGCCAGAGACAGAGATTAGAGAAGAGAAAAAGAAAAGAAATAAAAGCATTATAGCACCCATAAGTTTAAGACATCTGATTCACAAATCAGACGTCCAATTTTTGTGCTTGTTTACATTGGTTTCTTTAATCTTGTGTGTCTACATTATTGCACTATAACTCTGGTTTTCATTGCATATTATATTCAATTTCTCAAAGTTGTGCTCTTGATTTTTAAACCTTAATTTGGTCCCTGTGTTCGATCTCGGACTTAAAATTTTGAGTAATAAAATCTATTTATTTTTCAAAGTGATTTCAACTATATTACAACGTATTATTTTAAAACCTGATTTCGCTTCGACAAAATAGGCATGAAGATGATGCAAAGGTAATAGCATAGGTTACTTCTATAAGTCAGCAAAATCGTCTTGCAAACATGAGCACGAAAGCTAGAAGAATGCTTGAATAAAGTATGAAATACAAAGTAAAGAAGAACTAGAAATTATTGCTAAGAGGAGCAAGTCGAAGCAGCCACAGTGGTGGAGGAAGCTCCGTCGGCGGCTCTGGGGACCAGCTTTGAAGCTATAAAAGGTGGTAGGATGCTTGGAGAAGAGATGCTTTGTAATGGGGGGTCATAGAACCCTTTTATAGGCAAAGGAGGGCCATGAATCGGCCTAAATCGGCCTTAGATTGTGCTTGGACAGCCGCTGGGCTAGTCTAACTGCTTGAACTGGTGCCTATGCATGCACCCTTGCGGTGGAATGCGCTCAACCACGTGCGTTGTCCTGGCTACATCTCGTGCATTCGCTACTGCATCCAACGGCCACGAGTGCTTCTCAATCGAGCCTTTGCGCGCACGCTACTTCGCATGAGGACATTTGCTGGCCATCGATGCCTCATCCAACGATCGGGAGGTGCTCCTCATCGCGCCTTGTCACGTGCAATAAATTGCAAGTAGAGTGATCGCACCTCTTTGAGCTGGCCATGTGGCGCGATTTACGCCCACGAATAGTGCGTGGTTGATTGAGAGGCACGTGGAGATGGATGGCTGGGATTACACATTCACGCACGCTGGCGTGGCCAAATGTGAACCGTTAATTGCTGATTGAACGACACAATTAACGCGCTTGCGTGCATGAGGGGGTCGTGGATCATAGCTTGATCTTGCGACCTTCGTGCTTGAGGTTGGGTGTGTGACCATTGCGCTACACATGTGGGTGGGAAGATCTGAGCCATTCCTTTTTGATCATGCGGTTAAGGGAGAGGCACAGGTGTGGCGCGATGTGGTGCGTTCGATGGAGATCAAACAACTAAGGCTCCTCTCGCCCACGAGAAGAAGAGACTGGATGATGGCTGCTGGCACACGATGGAAGGTGGAGCGGGTGCCATGTGGTGCGTCGTGGGCCGTTGATCATCAGATCAATGACGAGGGCTTCCTGAGCTCTTTGTGAGAGCTACGAAGGTCAGATTGGGGCGATTTCAGAGCCGTTGGACTCTTATTTTCGTCCTGAATCCATCTATGTGGCTCAATTGTTCATCTAAGACCTATTTCAACATGCATTTGTACAACTTTTCCATGAAATGTTAATTGCAAACAATCTTGATGTAAAGTGTATATTATATGCATGCATTGATCCTAGACTCACTAGATTGTTACATTTAAGTGCAAAGGCCCTAAAAATTGACTCTAACTGATATAATTAACATTACTAAGTGTAGAGTCATTGTAGCCCCATGCCTACCCCTTGCTAGCCCCTAGCAAGGTTAATCGAAAAGTGCAAAACCAAGGAATGACTATTCGGGCAGAATTATTTACATCTAGAGGAAATTTTATACCTAGGATCTTAACTACTAAGGCTCAATAGTACAATAGTATTGTGATTTCGACTAAGATACGAACCACCCTAGTCTTTACCTTATTCATATATATATTATTATTATTTTCGCGTTTAGGGTTTAGAGTAGTGTTCTGTCGCTACCCAACCCACCCAACACTCCAAACAATTGAAAAATTCTAAGCATCATATTGTGTATGTGATTGACTCGCTATTGATAAATGCCAGTTTATCATTATTCTTATTCATTAAAACAAACCTAGATCTTAGGATTTTACTCCGCAAACGGGTTTTTGCGCTGCATTTAGGCATTGATTAGGTTAGGCATGCATTGCATTTTTTATTATCTTTTTAATGCATTTTTGTGAGTGTTAGGGATAAACAGATTAACAGATCCTTAGAACCCTAGCACTCAGGAAGGCAACAGGTGAAGGAGAAGTACAAACCAGCTGGAACTGAGCTTGATCCAGCTCACCATAGCTGGAATCCAGCTCACTTGGATTAGGGTTAGCTCATCCTAGCTCCATTTAGCTCATCTCAGCTGAATGCCAACTCAAGAGAGCTCATCTTAGCTCACCCTAGCTCAGGTCAGCTTAGATCCAGCTCAACTTAGCTGAGTCTAGCTCATCTTAGCTCCCATTAGTCTACAAGGAGCTTTAGCTAGCTCAGCTGAGTTGACTGGAGTTCACCCCAGCTCAGGTCCACCTACATCCAGCTGCACTCAACTCCAGCCAGCTGAAGATGAATTTATCCAGTTCAGGAAGCTCAAGTCTAGCTCTCGGGGACTCAACTTTGCCCAACTTAGTTGAGCTAAGCTACCTTAGTTGTCTCAACCAGCTTGATCCTCCCCGGAAGCACCAGACCCAGCTCACCTCAGTTCATTATGGTAGAAGCTAGCTTACTTTATCTTGGCTTAGCAGCTAGAAAAGAACTAGCAAGCTAAGCCAGCTAGAGTAGCTCCATGCCACCCTCTTCAGCAGCTGCCAACTCCAGTTCAAGCTCCAGGCTTCTCCTGCTCAGCTCCTCCCTTCAAGCCCTAGCTCCAATACCTCCTCCTCTACTCCATAGATAGCTAAGCTAGCTTAGCTAGCAACCAGCTCCTTGGCCATCCTCCACCGTCAACTTAACCCTAGCTAGCTCCACTAACTAAGCTTACCTAGTCCACCTAAGCTACCTAACCTCTACTCTATTTTGGTGCCAAGATGGACACCTCCTAGTGCCTCAACTACACCCAAAAGACACCTTGTTTAGCACCAAAATACCCTTCTAGAAGCCCTCCCTTTTGGCGCCAAAACACCCCCACATCATGGCCCTACACATAACCCTACAACCCATCCTAGCCACCCACTTACCCCTCCTTCTAGAACTCTACTTGGAGCCACCTAAGCCCCCCTTCTAGAAGCCATTTTGGCGCCAACTTCAAGGGGTGCCACCACCCATAACCACCACCTAGGTGCGCCTTGGGTTGGCGCCAATCACGCTTAGCTATAGGATCCCCAACTATCCCCCATATCCTATCCTAGCCATCCATTCCAAGAGCCATCTATGCCCCCTTCTTACTCTATATAAACCCACCACCTACCACCATTTTAGAGCATCCTCCCATTAGTTTATTTCCACATTACACCCACCACAATTCAAGGTCAAGGAAGAAGAAGAAGAGAAGAAGATTAAGGGGGCATCCTACTCGCCCTTTTGGTGCCTTCTTCCCCTTCTTTCTTCTCCCTTGTGCCACTCCAAGGAGGAGGAGCACTCCCCCACTAGGAGGACGGCTAGGCAAGGAGGAGAAAGGGTGGTGCACACCCACCCTTAGAGGAAATCATTGGAGGTGGTAGCTTCCACCTTGGAGGACACCATTTTCAAGGAAGGAGAAGGAGGAGCCCTTTTCAAGCCTAGGAGCCACTAAGCTTGGAGCAAGGAGCTTCCCCTCTTCACCAACAATTCAAGAGGATTTGTGTTTTATTTTTTGTTGCAATTAGCTAGTAGTAGAAGCATTCATCTACTAGGGTTTTTTTTAAAACACTCTCTCTTTGAATCAAAGTTGCCTTCTTTAATCTTTTTGCTGCATAGTCTTGTAGAATTCTTGTTTAACCTTTTTCACTCCCTCTCCCTAATTATTCTAGGCCTCCACGTGCCTAGAGTGAGCTTAGGGAGAGGCTCACTATAATAGTAGTGTAGTGGATTAGTATAGAGAATTTTCTTGCTATCAACAAACCCACCTTGTTCTTGTTATTTCAAAACAAAAAAAAATCATATATATATATATAAAACATCAAAAAGAAAGTTGATTTTCATTTCCAAGCAAGGGATTTAATTTGCAAACAATTTAGCCTCCTTGGACGACCCTAGATACTCCCCTATCTAGGTCTTACAAATTTTAAAAGTGAATCCATTTTTGTGTGTAGCAACGACTTGATACCCTAATTTAACAAACCATGCAAAAACACGATCACTTTTTGGCACTGTTGCCGGGGAGGCACAATTTTGGTTAATCATTTTTTCTCTTGCTTGAAGTGGATCTCATCCTCTTCTCTTTCTGTTCTCTATTGTGTGCTGGAACTAGAGGGGGAAAGCGGGAATTTTGGAAGCGGAAGCTCAAAGTTCCTTTTCTTCCCGCAGTTTTTTAGGATGGTTTCTCTCTTGTCACACCTAAAAGACTACCAAAATATACTAAACTTGGCTTTCAGGATCCAAAACAACTTAATTAAGTGGAGTGGTGCATTTTAAAACTCATTAATTGCTTGTTTGCACCATTAACACCACTCCATTTCAAGTATTGGTGTTCTGCTTTTTCGGATCTAGACTTCTATCTGGATTTAAAAAATCAATTCCGATCACCACAGACCTCCTAAAATCTTGAAATTTCACTCAAGGATTCTAAATCAAATGGGAAACAGCTGTTCCAAATTTTAGACTAATTGGATTTATATTTAAGTTTTAAAAATTCGTAGACTGTTGAGGGGTCACACCATCTAATTTTCCTATTTTGCTACTATCCGTGAATTTTTAGAATTTTTATACTCATCCAATTTTTGTGAAATTTAACTTTCTGGAATCCTTGTGAAATTTTACACATCATAAAATCATCAAAATTTTCTTAGTTCAGTGGTAATACTAAAATGTCCAAAATACCCACGGGTATCATTTCTAGACTTTGACATCAGTACAAATAAAAATTCCGAAAAATTATCAAACATATTCTTAAAATCTTAAAAAAATCTTTTCTAGAATCCTTGTTTGATTTTCTTCAAAGTAGTGGTGTTGTTTGACTTATTTGAACCACTACTTAATATAGAAAGCCTAAAAGCAATTCATTGGTAGTAATTTTCTGTCTTAGGGACGATTGTCTTAGGGTTTCTTTCTTTCTTTTTTAGAGACTCACATTAAAGTAAATTAACCATCACCAATAAAACTTGTTTTTCCTTTGATTGTGGAGTTTCAAAACTTATTTGAAAATTTAAAAAGAGAAACCCTAAAACACATTGAATTAAATCAAATCCTAAAATACAAAAATACAAGAAATTATGTGATAACTTGCTTTTTAATTGGAAGCACTTTCCAATTCCTGTATACACAAAAAATTTGAAATAATAGGGCAACAACCCAATCAACGCCCTTCACATTCCATGTGCACTTTAGTATCCTAGCCTTAACTAAAATTCGTAGCAATTTGACCCCTAAGGTTTCATCAGTTTAAGCTTGCTATATAGGACTCAAGTTTTCTCTAGTTAATACCAATTCTGCCATCTATATCTAGTGTTCAGGTTGAGGGGTCGTGTCAAACGACCAGGCGCGGGTTTGTACAAGCACTTGGAAATTTTCCAGGGAAACGCTTGGGCCCAAACCTCCCCTTAAGTAACTTGACTAGATTTGTTGATAGAACAGGTATTCACTGTTAATTACTTATTTCTTAGGTAGACCAAGTCTTAGGTTAATTTTTAGTGAGTCACATTTAAGTTAGGTCTAGAATTTTGATTGATTGATTGCACACTTTCTCTCATCTCCATCTCTTCTCCTCCCCTACCATTTCTTCCATTTTGCACGGGCGGCGGTCCAAAACCCCACACTTGGAGGGACCACTTGATTTTGCCTCCCCAAAAAGACTTTTCCTGCATTCTTCCTCTTCTTTAAAAATGGAAAATAAAAATTGGTCCTCTAACTTGGATACTAATTATTCTTTCCCCAATCTTTCCACCCAGGAGCTTCTTAATCAGGCCCCCCCACCTAATTTCTACTCCATAATGGCTCAGCTACAAGTTAAGCAACAACAATTACATAAGGATTTAACAAACCTAGCCAACCAAGGGAGTCCTGCCACACCTGCCCAAGCTCCACACATTCCACATCTCAACCCTTCTCACATCCTAAAGAGACAAAATTTGCATACGACTCGTGCTGAGTATAATCATTATTATGAGGCTATCTATGGTTCAATGGGGAATTATACTTATCCAAATCATTACCCCACTCAAAATGTCTCCACCTTCCAGGAGCAATTGCAAAATTCCTCTAATTTGAGGAATTATCCGACTCACTCTTGGACCAATCCAGTTCCTCGCCAACAACAGAACTCGTTTGGAGGGTATGGTTCAAATCAGACTTATCAATCAGGGCAATCTCAAGAAGACAATAATGCCCAAATGATGAAAACCCTGCAGGAGTTACAAAGAAAAACAAGGGAAATAACCCATCCTATTAACAATCTCAATGATCAAATTGGGGATATTCCGACTCAAAGACCTGCAGGACACTCACCATCCCAACCCACACCAAACTGTATTAATCACAGGAACCAACTCCCGAGTGGATACCAACATCAGAACCACACGGTTCAGCCTCCTATTAACCCAATATCGTAGCACCAACCCAGTTTCTATCAACATCAGCCCCCCCGACTGCGTATGCAGAGACTTTGAGGAGTGAGGAAACCACCATGGATTTAAGGCCTTCACATTCAAATGATGAAACTGATTCTCAACCAATGTAGATTGACTCCCCTAACCTCAATAAGGAAGAAGAAAATGAAATCCCAAAAACACCTCATTCAAACCCTATTTCCCACTCTCAAAAACTGCAATCCAACAATCCAAAATCAGAGCCCTTTGACCACAATCCTTTGGACTTATTTGAGCAAGTCGAGAGGAGTATTCCCCTCCTAGATTCTCCCCATGCCTCTAAAAAATTTACTTCAAAAGGGCATGATGAGAATCTAGGAAGGTTGGTCCTTTCAAAGACAGTCAGCTCAGTTTTTCAGAGCAAGCTGCCTTTCACAAAAAAAAGACCCAGGCACATCACTCATCTCAGTTGTCATAATTGACACCATTTTTCTTCGTGCCCCTCTCGACTTAGGTACCTCTAGTAATCTCATCCCCCCAGTCTTATTTGAGGAATTTCGATTCGATGATTTAAAGCCTACTAAGGTTCAATTTCAATTGGAAGACCGATCTACCATTCAATCGTGGGGAATTGTTGATGATAGTATTATCAAGGTCTCGAATTATCTATTTTCGGTAAATTTTCTGGTCTTTGACATAGAGGTACTTGAGGCTCTCATTAATGCCATCCTTGGAAGACCTTTTCTGATTATGGCCACAGCTAATATTAATTCTCATTTTAGGAAAATGAATATAAGTTGCAGTAACCATACCTTCTCATTAGATTTATTTCAAGCTTCCATGAGGTCCATTAATCACAAAATTTTTGAGGACACTGATAATAAAATGGAAGCAGTATTTGAGAAGTCTATGTTGATCCAATCTCATTTAGCTTTGACCACTATTGATCTAGATTTTATTGATTCTTATTCTAAGGATAATTATGTGGTCCAAGACTTTCCAGATCAACTATGATTTGACTTTCCCCCTTTTCATCTTCCTGATTTTTCACCAAAAATATCCACACTAACTTCATCCATCCTGCATCTCACTAACTCCTTTCCCCTTCCTTTTCCATTGGACCTATCACCTGATCCATCTGAGTTTGGCTTTCATCATCAATTCAAACCATGGCCAGACCGGGGTCCTTTTTCCATTTCTCTATTTTATTTTGATCCCTTTATCTTTACCACTCATCTTTTTAGGGATCTTGAGGAAGACACTTTTATTGAAGATATTCAAGTGTTCAATTATTTACATGATTTTCCGTCTTCCGTGCATACCTCCACGCCCGGCTGAATGGCGTAAAAGATAGCACTGGATGGGAGGTAACCCATCATTTTTTTTCCTGCTTTCCTTTTTCCTTTCTTTTTCCAGGTTTTGACCATCCTAAACCTGACCGCACTTCATTAAGGTGATCCCTTTTCCCTCCTAATGCATGAGGACATTGCATATCTTAAGCATGGGGGGGTGTTTTTAAAATTTGACGATCGATTTAGGATTTTCAAAACCTAAAAGCATGAATTTCTCTTTAGTTATTTTAGTTTCCTGCTTGCATACCCAAAAATATAAAAATGTTAAAAACTTTTTGAGGAACAATTTTGAAATTGGGACTAAGGTCGAAAAATTCACTTTTGGGTATAATGGGATTTAATCTTTAACAAAATAGGGATGAGGATGTGGATATGATCATTAGAATTTCAGGATCTATTTTTAGACTAGATCAGATATCCTTCTCAAAAATTCCACCTAAACTCATGATAGTTCAGGTGACTTGGTCCTATTTTGTAATGTGGAAAGTATTTGACTTAGTTTCTGATTTAAAAACTTGCATTTCTTGAGGAACTTCTTATGTCAATTTTTCACACACATGCCAATACTTAAAAACAACTAAAAATTAGAAAAACTCCCTTGTTTGGACTTAGTAAAAGTCTGAAGCAGATCATTGGTTTGAGTTCCCATCGCCGAGAAGGAGGAAAATGTCTCATTTGAGGACGCGATGTCAACATGTTACCGCCTTGGCTCTACTCCATATCTATATTTCATATCTTTAGACGGAGCATTAAAGCGCATTTTAGTAGCTCAAGTGTCTTGGACGGTGCTCTACTTATAGTGTTGGAGCAAGAGCTTGAGTTTGCTTGGAGCGCCCTTCTACACTGCATTGTGTTTTAGGGTTGTGAGATCCTGGGTGGTGTCATGGATAGTGCTATCCCGAAGTACTGGCACTAGAGCCCCCTTGAGGATTGGTAACGGGAATGATGATCCTAACACATCTGTTGTAAGACTAAGCTAAAAATAAGCATGGGAAAAAAAAATTTAAACAAAAAACATGCCCCTATAAATGTTGGCTTTTCACAAGCACGGACACAAGGTTTTAAAGGATTTTGCAAGTTGTGAATCAGATTCAAGAGCCAGAAAAATCCTAAAAACAAAAATTTCAAGTCATCCGAATTAACAAGGGGTTAATTTGTGAATTTTCTAGAGGATATTTTGATCCTGTTTTGTCTAATTTTTGGATCCAAAAATAAATCCTGATATTTATCTTTAGCAAATCCCGTACCTCCTGTATCAACCAAGGTCCCTTAATCTTTTTCTCCTCAAAAGTCAAAAAAATTAAATTTCCCAAAAATTTCATTTTGTAAAAATTAAAGTTTTTCTAAGAGACTATCAAAGGATAAGTATGAGAGTGTGATAAACGCCAGTTTATCATTATTCTTATGCATTAAAACAAACCTAGCTCTTAGGATTTTACTCCGCAAATGGGTTTTTGGGCTGCATTTAGGCATTGATTAGGTTAGGCATGCATTGCATTTTTTTATTATCTTTTTAATGTGTTTTTGTGAGTGTTAGGGATAAATAGATTAACAAATCCTTAGAACCCTAGCACTCGAGAAGGCAACAGGTGAAGGAGAAGTACAAACCAGCTGGAACTCAGCTTGATCCGGCTCACAATAGCTGGAATCCAGCTCACTTGGATTAGGGTCAGCTCATCCTAGCTCCATTCAGCTCATATCAGCTGAATGCCAGCTCAAGAGAGCTCATCTTAGCTCACCCTAGCTCAGGTAAGCTTAGATCTAGCTTAACTGAGTCTAATTCATCTCAGCTCCCATTAGTCCACAGGGAGCTTTAGCTAGCTCAGCTGAGTTGATTGGAGTTCACCCCAGCTCAGGTCCAACTACATCCGTTTCCACTCAACTCCAACTAGCTGAAGATGAATTCATCCAGCTCAAGTCCAGCTCCCGGGGACTCAGCTTAGCTCAACTTAGTTGAGCTAAGCTACCTTAGTTGCCTCAACCAGCTTGATCCTCCCCGGGAACACTAGACCTAGCTCACCTCAGCTCATTATGGTAGAAGCCAGCTTACTTTAGCTTGGCTTAGTAGCTAGCAAAGAACTAGCAAACTGAGCCAGCTAGAGTAGCTCCATGCCACCATCTTCAGCAGCTGCCAGCTCCAGTTGAAGCTCCAGGCTTCTCCTCCGCAGCTCCTCTCTTCAAACCCTAGCTCTAATACCTCCTCCTCTACTCCATAGCTAGCTAAGCTAGCTTAGCTTAGCTTAGCTTAGCTTAGCTAGCAACCAGCTCCTTGGCCATCCTCCACCTTCAACTTAACCCTAGCTAGCTCCACCAACTAAGCTTACCTAGTCCACCTAAGCTTCCTAACCTCTACTCTATTTTGGCTCCAAGATGGACACCTCCTAGCCCCTCAACTACACCCAAAAGACACCTTGTTTTGGCACCAAAATACCCTTCTAGAAGCCCTCCCTTTTGGCACCAAAACACCCCCACATCATGGCCCTACACATAACCCTACAACCCATCCTAGCCACCCACCTACCCCTCCTTCTAGAACCCTACTTGGCGCCACCTAAGCCCCCCTTCTAGAAGCCATTTTGGTGCCAACTTCAAGGGGTGCCACCACCCATAACCACCACCTAGGTTCCCCTTGGGTTGGCGCCAATCACTCTTAGCCATAGGATCCCCAACTACCCCCCATATCCTATCCTAGCCATCCATTCCAAGAGCCACCTATGCCCCCTTCTTACTCTATATAAACCCACCACCTACCACCATTTTAGAGCATCCTCCCATTAGTTTAATTCCACATTACACCCACCACAATTCAAGGTCAAGGAAGAAGAAGAAGAGAAGAAGATTAAGGGGGCATCCTACTTGCCCTTTTGGTGCCTTCTTCCCCTTCTTTCTTCTCCCTTGTGCCACTCCAAGGAGGAGGAGCACTCCCCCACTAGGAGGATGGCCAGGCAAGGAGGAGAAAGGGTGGTGCACACCCACCCTTAGAGGAAATCATTGGAGGTGGTAGCTTCCACCTTGGAGGACACCATTTTCAAGGAAGGAGAAGGAGGAGCCCTTTTCAAGCCTAGGAGCCACTAAGCTTGGAGCAAGGAGCTTTCCCTCTTCACCAACAATTCAGGAGGATTTGTGTTTTATTTTTTGTTGCAATTAGTAGTAGTAGAAGCATTCATCTACTAGGGTTTTTTAAAACACTCTCTCTTTGAATCAAAGTTGCCTTCTTTAATCTTTTTGCTGCATAGTCTTGTAGAATTCTTGTTTAACCTTGTTCACTCCCTCTCCCTAATTATTCTAGGCCTCCATGTGCCTAGAGTGAGCTTAGGGAGAGGCTCACTATAATAGTAGTGTAGTGGATTAGTATAGAGAATTTTCTTGCTATCAACAAACCCACCTTGTTCTTGTTATTTCAAAACAAAAAAAAATCATATATATATATATATAAAACATCAAAAAGAAAGTTGATTTTCATTTCCAAGCAAGGGATTTAATTTGCAAACAATTTAGCCTCCTTGGACGACCCTAGATACTCCCCTATCTAGGTCTTACAAATTTTAAAAGCGAATCCGTTTTTATGCGAAGCAACGACTTGATACCCTAATTTAACAAACTGTGCAAAAACACGATCTGCTATATGGGAAACTAAAGTTGACCTTAGGTATCCATAAGCTCTAGATGACCCCAAAATGAAGTTTTTGCCACCTAAAAGTTTGTCTCTCTGACTGGTAGCTTTCTCCTTGCTACTTTTTATGGGGTCAACAACAGGAGAACCTAGTGTATATCTCCCTGGATCTTTTATTTCTACTTCTCTGCTTCTCCATAATTAGGGATTTATTCGTGCTTTTCGTAGGTTGGGCTTTGGATAACTGGTAATGGGGGGTTACCCATGGAAATTTGCCAGCCATGCCTATGAGGTGAAGTATGGTTTATTGTATTTTTTTTCTCCTTTTCTTTCTTTTTCTCTTTTTTTCTTTTCTATGGTACTTTTTCTATCTTTTTTCTCAAGCAGGTGGCTTCCCTAATCTGAGACGTACCTAAAGGTGGTAGCCAAAGAGAGATAAGTCCGATGACTGGGCTCTGGAAAACCATCAATGGGGGGTTACCCACTGCAACGTGCTAGCCATACCACTACTAGCTTTCTTATTGGATCCCTAATTTCCGCTATGATCGCTCGTACGGTGAGTTAGTGCATGATGTGTGTAGATGCTTAGACTTCTAGAACGTTCCAAATTAAAGGGTGAGTTGAAAAGTCACCTACTTATACCCTACTTTATTTACTTTATTACACTTAAATTAAGTTAGTAAGGAGTAAGGGAACGAATCTATATCTTAGTGGACATCAGGACTAATTAAGCCACTCGGCTTGAAGAGTCCTAGTGAAAATATCCTAACTGTATTATTTCTTATGGTAGGTAAAATTCGATGGCCAAATTTCCTAGCTCTTCTAATCTTTATTACAAAATTTTTTATTTTTTTTCTCAAAAAATAAAAATTAATTCAAGCTGATAATCCATGCTCAGAAGATAAAAATTACCACCCACCTATGCCTATTTAGCACAATGTCCTCATGGAAAAAAATAAATGCATGCGAGGGAGTAAGGATAGAAATCACATGAGTATCAAATTGTAACAAGCCAGCTTAAATCCTCTGGGTTGCCTCCCAGGAAGTGCTGAGCTTATTGCCTCCAGCTGGGTAGAGCTCTAACATAACCCTTAATGAGGGTTGCTACTTCCTTCAAGGGTACCTGGGCAAGAAAATGTTTAAGTTTTTGTTCGTTAACCATGAATGTTTGCTTGGTCATAGAATTTGCAATTTTGACTGCCCCATTGGAAAACGATCTGACCAGTCGGAAGGGTTCCATCCACTTGGATCGAAACTTCTCGGGGAAAAGCTTAAGTCATGCATCAAAGAGCCAGACTTGTTGATTTGGCTTGAAGGTTTTCCTATGAATATGTCGGTCATGGATAGCTTTCATCTTTTCCTTGTATAGTTGACTATTCTAATAAGCGTCTCGACGAATCTCTTTGAGCTCGGAAAGCTAGAGCTTCCTTTGGATACCGTGCCATATGGGAATCCATTTACACTGACAACCCAATATGCTTAGTGCTCAAGTTCGACTGGAAGGTGGCAAGTTTTGCCAAAGAGCAATTAGTATGGTGACATGCTGATAGGGGTCTTATAGCGGTCCTGTATGCTAAGAGGGCATCATCAAGTCAGGTGAACCAATCCTTCTGGTCAGGTCTCACGGTCTTTTGTAAAATATTCTCGATTTGCCTATTTGAGACATCGGTTTGCCCATTCATTTACAGGTGATACGGGGTGACAATGTGATGAGTAACCCTGTATTTCCTAAGTATGAAACTAGGTATTAATAAAGTGGCTCCCACCATCACTGATCATGGCCTTGGGTATCCCGAATCGAGAGAAGATATTCTTCTTAACAAAATCCATGAGGCCTTATGATCACATTTTTGGGTAGGCATGGCTTCGATCCATTTCGAGACGTAGTCTATAGAGACTAGTATATACTCGAAGCCATTGGATGGTGGGAAGGGACGCCTGAAATTGATTCCCTAGACATCAAATATTTCCATGATAAGAATGGGCTGGAGAGGCATCATATCTTTCTTACTCATGGTGACGTCGAAAAACGCGTAAGGATAATATGTTTGTTGAAGCGTGTGTTTATGACATCAATTTTAAAAAGGATAATTGAATGGGAGTATGAGTGTCGAACATAGGGAGACACAAAATTGAATCAATTAATCGCTTATCTTATTGTCACATGATGGTTTGCGTTTGCTTGCGTAAGAGAGAGAGAGAGGGTTAGAAATCTGAGGTAGACAAAGGTCGCTAACTACACATGACATGTAGACATGATGAAGCATAAGATGATGTAAATAGAATCTAGCTAAGAATGAGCACAAGACAACAATTATGATATCAAAATCTACTTTATTGAATATTAAAAATGGTCTTGCAATTGTAATCAACAAAACTAGATGAATGCTTAAAAAGAAATAAACTACAAGCTATAGAAAACTATAAGCTAAATGCACGAAGGAGGAGGGCATCGAGGTAGCCACGACGGTAGAGGGACTTCTGTTGGCGGCTTGATGGCTTCGTGAACCTTGCTTTGAGCTTTAGAGAGGTGGAGGAATGCTTGATAGAAGATATGAATAGATGCCTTGCAAATGGGAGGTGTAGGGGCTTTTATAGGCTTTAGGCCAAATCATTTGGCACAAAATCCATGCGCAAATCACGCTCCATGCTTGGCCATCACGCGCTAGTTGCATGCTCATGCACGGATAGCTGCGCGTAACAGCTTGGTAGTGCTGCCGTCCTCAGTCGTTCAATGCTTGATGAAGGGTCCAGGTCTCACGTAAATGCGCACTCAACATCACGCCTCAACCTTGTGCATGCAATCGCATGTAGGATCACTCGTGCATGTAGCATGCGCATTCGGTGCTGCCACGTCGCCGCTATCCTTGTTGTCCACTTCCGCATCAACGGTTGAATTTCACCCATACGCAATTAGACGGATTAAATCGATGTGCGGGGCTTCGAACTCGTAGCTCTAGGATGTGAATGCCTCTACAGATCGATGCGCCATGCTTGTGGATGGTTGCGAGGATGAGGTGATGCTGGCATGCTCTTAGCCGTTGGATCAGGATCGTGCGGCCGAGATCACACATGCGTGAGATGAAGAGAGGAGGAGAGCACTGCTGGAGGCCTCTGCAGGTGACATGTGGTCGACTTTAGGCTGTTGATCTGTCAATTTTGGGTCGTTGATCATTAGATTAACGGCCAGGACTTCTTCGGTTCATTGTGGGAGCTATAGAGGATGGATTGAGGCAATTTTGAGTCCGTTGGACTCTGTTCATCGATTCAGAACCATCCGTACGGTCCGATTGCTCACCTGAGATCTATTTCAATATGCACCTATACACAGTCATTCGTTAATTATAAGCAATCTAAATGTAGATATTACACAATATGCATGCATTGCTCCTAAACCCGCTATAACATGATATTAATGCGCATGTGCCCTCGAAATTGACTCTAATTAATGTAATTATTGCTATTATATGTAGAGTCATCATGCCCCCATGCCCACCCCTTGCTAGTCCCTAGCAAGGTTAATCTAAATGCTATTTACAAACAAAATTATAAATCTATCACTAAGGCATAAGTTACTTGTTGATAGGAGGAAATTTCCACTAAGAACCTAACCCACAGAGACTCAATAGTGCCTGAGTGCCTGCCAAAATGCAGACTGCCCATGTCCTTACCTTATTCTATATAAAAGCAAATTCATTTTTTTCTTTTACCTCTTTTCTAATTTTTTTGGATTTAGGGGTTGAGAGTTTTGGGGTAACTTTTTACGGCTACCCAACACACCCAAGACTCGAAAAGGACATTAAGTGCTAAGTATCTTGTTGTGAAATTTGTGATAGACTCACTCAATGGCAATGAAAACGAAGTTCAGGTTTCTACGCCCCTAAGTGACTCAAAAAGAAAATGCTACCTAAAGGTGTATCTATTTGACCGGTAACTTTCTCCCTAGTTTTATTTTTATGGGGTCAACACAAGGGCGAACCCAGTATATATCTCCCTAGATTGTTTTACTTCCCTGCTTCTTCCTTAAGTGTTTGGGAATTTTTGTGTGTTTTATGAGCTGGGCTCTGGATAAATGGGTAATGGGGCATCTAACCCATGACAACTTGTCAACCATACTCGTGTGGTGAAGTGTGACTTATTTCCTTTCTTTTTCTCCTTTTTTCTATTTTTTCTCACTATTTTTTTTTCTTTTCTTTTGTTTTTAAGTAGGTGGCTTCCTTGGTTTAAGATTTACCTAAAGGCATCCATCAAAGAGAGTGGGTTGCGTGGTTGGGCACTGGACAACCTGCCAATGAGGTGTTTAACCCATGACAACTTGCCAGCCATACCACCCTAGAAGGTTCATTAGCTACCTAATTTCCATTAGAACCGCCGAGGAGTGAGTCAGTGTGAAGTGTGTGCAGATGCTTAGACTATAAATCCCCCCAAATCAGAGGCAGGTTGATAAGTCATATACTTATCAACCCATGTTATTAACCAAATTAATGTAAATTAAGGTGGCGAGGACTCGAGAACAATTCCACATTTTAGTGGACACCCGATTTACTTAAGTCCGAAGACTTGAAGAGCTTAAGTGTTCAAGTCCTTAATGTATCACTTCCTAGAGTTGATAAGCTCCTAATGCCCAAGTTTTATTTTCCTAATTCTAACTATATATATATATATATATATATATATATATATATATATATATATATATAAAAGAAACAAAAACTAGTTCAAGTTGACAATTTTGTACTCACAAAATAAGAATTATCGCCCCCTATGCCTATGTTGGACAATGTTCTCATTGGAAAATAAATATATGCAAGGGAGTAAGGAAAGAAATCACCTAAGCTTCAACAGTGAATCCGATCAGCTTGAATCTTTTGGGTTGCCTCCCAGGAAGCATTGAGTTTATTGCCTCCAGTTGGGCGAAGCTCCAGTTTAACCCTCAATAAGGGTTACAACTTCCTTCAAGGGAACCTGGGCAAGAAAATGTTTCAATCTTTGTCCATTAACTGGAAAGGTTTGCTCGATCTTAAAATTGGAAATTTCTACTGCCCCATTCGGAAAAGGTCTGACTACCCGGTAAGGTCCCATCCACTTGGATCTCAACTTCTAGGGAAAGAGTTTAAGCCTTGCAGTAAAAAGCCAGACTTGCTGGTTTGGCTTGAAGGTTTTTCTATTAATATGTTGGTTGTGGACAACTTTCATCTTCTCCTTATATATTCTATTGTTCTCGCAAGCGTCCCAACGCATTTCTTCGATCTTGGAGAGCTGAAGCTTCCTTTGAGTACCAGCCATATGGGAATCCATATTACATTGCTTGATGGCCTAGTATGCCCGGTGCTCTAGCTCAACCGGAAGGTGGCAAGCTTTGCCAAAGACCAAGTAGTATGGTGACATGCTGACTGGGGTCACATAAGCAGTCCTGTAAGCCCAAAGGGCATCATCCAATCGTGTGGACCAATCCTTCCAGTTAGGTTTCATAGTCTTTTGCAAGATATTCTTAATCTGCCTATTTGAGACCTCAGTCTGCTCGTTCATTTACAAGTGATACGGGGTGGCAATGCGGTGAGTTACACCGTATTTTTTAAGTAAAGCATGAAACTGGGCGTTAATAAAATGACTCCCACCATCGTTGGTTATGGCTTAGGTATCCTGAATTGGGAGAAGATGTTCCTTTTAACGAAATCTATGACATCCTTATGATCACACTTTTGAGTAGGGATATCTTCAATCCATTTTGAGACGTAGTCTATTCAGACTAATATATACTCGAAGCCGTTGGATGGTGGGAATGGACCAATGAAATCAATGCCCCAGACATTGAATATTTCGATGATAAGAATGGGCTGGGGAGGCATCATATCTTTCTTAGTCATGGTCCCAAGAGTCTGGCATCTAGTGCAGGTTCTAAAAAAGTTGTGTGCGTCCTTGAATAGTGATGGCTAGTAAAAATTGGACTGCAAAACTTTTGCAGCCGTCTGCTTTCTAGAGAAGTGGCCACCACACGCTTGATCATGACAGAAAGACAGCACACTTTGAACCTCCTCCTCGGGGATACATTTCTTAATGATCAGGTTAGCACATAGTCTAAACAACATGGGGTCATCCCAAAAATAATGTTTGGCCTCGGCCAAGAACTTGCCCCGTTGTTGTCTAGACTAGCCATACGAAATTTGCCCTACCACTAAGTAATTAATCAAGTTGCATACCAGGGAAGACTCTTTCCTTACACAGCTAGAATTTTCTCATCAAGAAATGTATCAGTCACTGGTAGTGAAGGTCCAATATGCTTCGGGTTAAGTCTCGACAGGTGATTGGCTACAACATTGTTTGATCTGGCCTTGTCTTGTATTTCCATGTCAAAGATCCATCTGATTAGCCTGGGTTTAGCATCTTTTTTGGCTAACGAGTGTCGGATAGCTAAGTGGTCAGTGTAGATGATCATGTGGGATCCTAGAAGGTAAGATCGAAACTTTCCTAATCCAAACACTATAGCGAGCAACTCCTTTTCTGTGACAGTGTAATTCCGTTGAGCTTCATCTAAGGTTTTGCTCATGTAGTAAATCACCACAGGTTTCTTTTCCTGTCTTTGTCCTAGGATAGCTCCAATAGCAAAGTCTGATGCATCGTACATTATTTCAAAGTCTTGGGACCAGTCAGGGGGTTGTAGAGTAGGTGTAGTTGAAATTGTATCCCTTAAAGTGGTGTGGGCTTTGATATAATCAGGTGTCATGTCAAATTGCACATTGTTGGCTAGAAGATCAGTTAAGGGTTTGGATATCTTGGAGAAGTCTTTTATGAACCTTCTATAAAAGCCAACGTGTCCTAAGAAAGATCTGATTTGTTTGATCGAGCTAGGAGGTTGTAGTTTGGAAATTAGGTCAACTTTGGCTCAGTCAACTTCTATGCCCCTATACGAAATGATGTGACCGAGGACAATCCCTTCTTGAACCATAAAATGGCTCCTTTCCCAGCTTAAAATAAGGTTGACCTCGATGCATTGCTTCAGGATTTTCTCTAGGTTGTTGAGGCAGTGGTCAAATGAATCTCCAAAGATGGAGAAATCATCCATAAAGACCTCTAAGTATTCACCTACCATCTCAGAGAAGATGGCCAGCATGCAACGCTGAAAGATAGCGGGTGCGTTGCATAACCTGAGTAGCATACGACGGAATGCAAATGTGCCATATGGGTAGGAGAATGTGGTCTTCTCTTGATCCTCAGGTGAAATAGAAACCTGGTTATACCCTGAATATCCATCTAGGAAGTAGAATTATTTCCACCCTGCTAGTCGTTCGAGAATTTGGTCAATGAATGCCAGGGGGAAATGATCTTTCTTGGTGGCTTCATTTATCTTCTTATAATCTATACATACCCTCCACATAGTGGTAGTGTGGGTGGGGATGGATTTGCCTTGTTCATTTGTGACTATGATGAGCCCAGCCTTCAAGGGCTATTGGAAATCAGATATATGATTCCCACGATGAGCCACTATATAATCTCTTTCTTAACGACCTCTCGTATATTCGGGTTTAGTCTCCATTGCATTTGGCGAGAAGGTCGAGCCTCATCATCCAAATAGATCTTGTGTGTACAATAGCTAGGGCTAATTCTTCGTAGGTCAGAAATTGTCCACCCAATTGCTGCCTGGTGTTCAAAAAGAGTTACAACCAACCTAAGCTCTTGGACCCTGGTTAGGTGTGCATTGATAATCACAGGGAAGGTATGATCAGGTCCTAGGAAGACATACTTGAGGTTGTCGGGCAGAGGTCTCAGTTCAGGTGCGGGTGGTACAATGTTGGACGTATAAGGGAAGGGAGGGGGTTGGGTGACATCAATCTCCTTAGGTGGAGGTTGCTGGTAATAATCAGCTTTGCAAAGATCTACAACCTTCAGGGATTGGGATGGGTCAGGGTAGTCTAAAGTTGGTTGAGTCTGGTAGCTCTCTAAGGAACTAATTGTCAAGCACTCTTCAACCAGGGTATCCACGGGATTGCACTCCTCAACCCAACTGCAATCAAAAGTTTTGGTTGCCTTGAAGATATCCAATTGCATCTTCTTATATCCAAAGGAAATTTCCATACATCTTGTGTCGTAGTCAATGTTAGCCTTGGCATAGCCAAAAAGGGTTTGCCTAGGATGATGGGAGTATTTTGTACTTATTCAGGGATTTCCATGTCAAGGACTAAGAAGCCAATTGGGAAGTAGAAGTCCTTAACCCGAACAATTACATCCTCGACTACCCCTTTCGGGGTTTTCACAGATCGATCAGCTAGTTGGATAGTCACAGGTGTAGGCTTTAGTTCTCCAAATCTGAACTGGTGATAAAGGGTGGTCGGGATTAAGCTTATTGAAGCACCTAAATCCAGGAGCGCTCTGTCAAAAGTGAAATCACCAATATTACAAGATATTAAAGGTGCTCCAGGGTTGATCCTTTTAGGGGGTAGGTTACTGAAAATCATCGAACTAGACTGCTCAAATAGCCTTCCTAGCTGCTTGGGTTCTTGGCTTATGCTTAGGTGTGCAAACATCCTTTAAAAACTTCGTGTAAGCTAAGATATGTTTGATTGCCTCGAGGAGGGGTATATTGATCTGTACTTGTTTGAATATCTCAAACAACTCCTTATTTTCAGCTACATTTCTCTTCTTTGTGACCTTATGCAAGGCTTCAAGGTATGGGATTTGTGTCTGTACTGGGTCGGGTTCCTGATCCTTGGATTCCTCCCACTCATCCTCAAAATCATCAGTTATCTCGGGAATTGTAGTTATGGGAGGGGTCGGCCATTTGGGGTCTTGGGTTTGGGTACTGTTGTGGTGTCAAAATTCATCGTAGTTAGTGGGAAAATATTACGTTGTAGTATAGTGACGAAAATTGCAACAACATTAAATCTATAAGCTTGAAAATAGAAGTGAGTTCGAGGTCATTCGTGAGAAACAAATATGGAATGCACGCACTAATCTTAATAAACAATTGAGCACAATAATCAAACTTAACATGATATTCAATAATAGCAAATTGTCCCTTAAAAAACAATGGGATAAAAAGAATGATAAAGCCCTAAGAATGGTGATTTGAATCACCAATTTAATCCCTAAGCATTCAATTCCCTAATAGTGTTTAGAATCAATCAGCCACATATCTTAAGTGTCCAAGCATCATAGGCCTTAAATAACCCCACAGCACAAGCCATAAGAGACGTCTGACCTTAGGGTCAGATGCAATAAGTCGCCAAACCTCAACGCAAGCACAAAGGTCTTAAGCACAGCACAAGGCACAAGGCCTCAAGACAAAGCGATCGCAAAATTGCTTAAGTGTTGGGTTAAGGGGCATGTTTTTCGAGACGTGCACAGTTAAAACTGCCCCCCACTCTCCTTCGATTCTCTTCCTCTTCTTAACCAGGTTAACATGTATGAACAGTAATGGGTAATCGGATTTGGGCATAGGGACCAGGCTCACCGGCGTGCTTGGTGGGTGAGGAGTGTACGGGCACATGAGGCGAGGACCTTACCCCCGTGTCTGAGGCGACTAAGTTACACGTGCAAAATGACCCTTCCCAATTGTTGTTCAAGAATTTTCCAAAAGGGTAGGGGTGTGAGCGCAATTGTAAACCCCCTGGGTTTTAGTTGTGGGCTATGTGGGGAAGAAGAACATCTTACGGGGGCAACCCCACAATTTTCCTTCTCCTTCTTCCACAACCCACGCACACACCCACCTAAACCCTAACCCTTCCCTTTATAACCCCCTCACCCCTCCACCCTCTCCACACCACCACCTCCAACCCCCTGCATCCAACACCATTCCTCTTCTCCACTCTCACCACCTCCACTCCTCTACCCACCTTATAGCCGACCATCCTCTTTTCCCCCATCCCCTTGCCACCGTGAGTGGGGGAGAAGGAGAGGGAGAGCAAGCGCACGGAGGAGAGGGGAGCTCGGGAGAGAAAGAGGGAGAGCGGGGTTGAAGGGGAGTAGGAGGTGCGAGCAGAGGAGAGGAGCTCGGAGGAGCTCAGGAGATGGGCAGTGCGCGTGAGGAGAGAAGCTCGAGAGGGAGGAAAAGCTACACAGGGGGGAGACCTGCATGAGGAGGACACCATTGCTATGGTTGCAGTAGCTAGAGCTCGCGAGGAGGAGCTTCGCAAGGTGTTCTGCGAAGTCATTTTTCCACAGTATCAGACGTCTGTGACGTCCTCCAGACGTTTCGAGGAGCTGTAGGACTTCCGGAGTTGACGCCGGACATCTGGAAGCACGCAGAGTGCGAGGTATGTACCCTGCATGAACTTGCATGCACGTACGTCAGTTGTTATGTGTCACGTTTGTAACCTACGCATGCATGCGCAGGTATGAGGCTTTGGAAAGGCGCGTGGTGCACCCTTCGAGGCAATGTAGGACGTCTGGAGACCATGTCAGACGTCTGACAACTCTTCCAGACAACCGAGAGCAGCGTTAGACGTCTGAAGACCCCCTCAGATGGTTGTGCAGGGTAGCAGATGACGGATACAGCAAGGTGAGCTACTGTGTTCATTTAAGATGTTTGGGACTCGCCCCAGATGTCTGATTTTGGCTAGTATGCATGCTATTGGGTCGATTCAGGCCCCAAACGGAGTTGGTTTTACACACACGAGGTATCATTGTTTTCCGTTCGGAATTCTCTACGTGTTAATGTTACAACTATGCGATTTCGAACTCGTTTGACATGATTGGTTAATGGTATAGGTCTCCAGTCCATCATGTATACAGGACTCATGGAGACGACGAGATCTATCGTTCGAGCCCCCATTCCACCTGAATACCTTGGTAGAGTGGTCTTCTTTAATATTGTGATTTAAATAATGAAAGTGCATGCTATATTAGAATGATCTGATCGAACCCTAGGATATGAAATGAACCCTAGGGCTGAAAAGAATGAATGCACATTACTTGAGCCACGCTGTTATACTCTGAAATGCATGTTAAAGTTTTTACTGCTAGCAACTAATAGCTAAGTGATGCGGTGATTTCTTAATTTATTAAATCACGAGCTATCTGTTATACGATTGAGAATCGAAATGTGAATGGAAACATATGACGTATCATGAAATAAGACGAATACTGGTGCACGAACCCTATGGGGAACTAGAAAAGGAATCGAATACTGTGATATGGAAATCTGATGTGGGTGGAAACATGTTTCCTACGAGTTGGTTGGTTGTACGATTTTGGGTATGGAAAATGAGGTGGCCCTCGTGTACGCGGTACCGAGGAGAGCTACTGTCACTTTAGTGAAGGGGGGAGCTAGCCGCCCCTTGGGTTGGGACCCGGGGTTAGGAATGTTCCCCTACACCGACTTTTGTTAGGCTCACTTGGCAAATTGGGATAGTAGGGTGAGGGTACACAGGCTGTTGAGGGGTGTGGCCCCTGTTCTATTCTGTGTTGTACGTTTGGGGGTACCTGTTAGCGAAAATGAATGACCGTGTGCCAGTGCGGAGTAGCTACCCGTGTTCTTATCTCGTGTGCCGTAGTCACCACTACATCGTGGCCATGACCCCGGGGTGGTAGATCGGGTGTAGGACTATCACAGGGTGCTCTCCCAACTAGGAGAGTGCCACGTGTACATCCTACATCGCAGGGAAAACTGCATCAAGATCGTTCCCTTAGGGAACAAGTGGATTTGAGAAATGTTGTGGACCCTTACTAGAAACTGAATCAGAAACACATTGATGTTTAAACGGAAACCAATAATAATACATAATTGAAAATTTTATGGTTAATTAGCTGCTTGGTTCCTTTATATTTAATTGCATGTAAATGACTTAACCACCACTTTACTTAGCGTTACCTGACTACAGATTTATATACTCATGCTCAGGTCAGGGAGTTGGGTAGCCAGTGCCACTGGCTACAGAGGGTGTTGGGCCTAGTTGAGCCCAGCTGTAGTTCTTTCACTTCCCGTTGCAGAGACTTTTTGTTGTAGTGAGTACCATTAGCATGTAGTAACTGTTTCTGCTATGTTTCTATTATATTTCTCTTTATTCTAGTTGTGATGGCTATGTCTATAATAGTACTTTTTCCACTTGTGGCATGTAATATCTTTGAGATATTCTGTTCTAGTTCCATTACTATCCATTATCTATTTTTGCTTAGTTACATTGCATGTGTGGTTGTGGTATGTTTCTGTATTTGGTTATTTCTTGTTGGTCGACTGGGTCTTGGGATTAGGTCGAGGTGAGCCAATCTCGGGTTCTGTAGGAAGCTGGGATCGGGTCATAACAACATGAGACTCAATTTATTCAACTTTCCAATTTTTGTCCGCATGATGTGGGACTATTATCTCCCACATTCTCCTTAGCACTGTAGCAGATGGAAGTGTCTCGAATTGAAGCAGCTGCTGTGCCCTTATTTTCGATTAAAGTACAGGAGGGTATCGTGGAGGGATTCTGTAGGTCCTGGAGGTGACAACGAGGTTGAAGCTAGTCGGAGCACAGCGAGCAGAGGTGGAGATGAGTGGCATCAACGGCGAAGACTTGAAAGGCAATAAAACGGCCTTGCGACCCAATTAAATAGGTCAGAAGCTTCGTTGTGTGGTGGCGAAGGTGATGGCAGTGCTGGTTTGGTGATTGGAGACCTAGCATGGCTAGACGGTGGTAGATGGCTGCGTTGAAGATGGGTTTGTTTGGCCAGGTGTTCGTGGAGTCAAAAGCCAAAATTTGTTGAGGGCTTTTGCTCCCCAGACGGTGGGCGTGCTTATGGACTAGATGGGGTGAAGTTTCATGGCGTAGATCGCTGATGCAAGCTCACCAGAGCTCTCGTCAGACTTGGAGAAGACGGAGGGGGAGACAGTGGAACGGCAGTTGAATCGAGAAGATGAGGGTTGGTTCCTGTTCGAAGCGTAGATCGCATTTTAAAAGATGATTCCATCGTAGTATAGTGAGAAACACGTCGAAGCAAATAAAATTTAATGAAACTGGTGAGTCCCGGTTGAACTCAGGGACACAGAAAATGACTTGACTATAACACTGATTTAGATCTAAATACCAAATATTAATCAAAACCTATATATAAAGCAAATCAGGTAGTTGATTGATCATGAGTTTGCAAATAAAACTAAGACATGTAATGCTAGATCAGGAATTAAAAATAACTATCTAAACTATCAGAATAAGGGCACCAATGGTGGTCCTTGGTAGCATTGTGGAGAGGTCCAGGAGAGCAGTAGCGGTACACCAAGGTGGCTTGGTGGATGCCTCAGAGGAAGAGGGAGAGAACCGGAGAAGAAGAGGTCTGGAGGAGAGGATCTAGAGAGTTGTCTGGAGAGGGTTGGAGAAGAGATGCCTTCATATGGGGGCCCTTGGGGTCCTTTTTATAGTCAAAATGAGGAGCAAAGCCGGTATTTGACCCTCCAATCCGTGCAACAACCTCAGATTGATCAGATTCGTCGATCGGGAGATCCACGGATCATATCGGGCCTTCAAAACACCTTAATCATGCCTGATATGCGTGGATTCATCCTCGTGCTGACACGTGGCAGCCGCTGGTCCTTCAAATCATGATCGGCCGGTCATAAGCGTGTTGCTCGCACCACCTTTGCTTTCATCACACGTGTGCGCTCGCATTTTTTTTCGACTGTTTGATTGTGGATATCGACGGCTGAAAGTGTGCACACTACCGCCTTTGTGATGTGTGTATAGCGGCGTATTATAACCGTGCGTTGCCTCACGCGTCATCCATCGCCTGATCAGATGTTCTATGTCATGCCACACGTCCACGCCATCTTCATCGATTGAACATCCGACACTCGGATTTCGCCCATGCCCCATCGCCTTCGCGATTTAGTGTGTCACGCGATTTGAGTGCGCATCGTTTGCTCCTGTTCGAGCGTGTTAACCAACACGCTAAGCGTGCGGATTGTCACGCTTCCTATTTCCCAGTCAGCTGCTCTCAGTTGTTGGATGGAGATCCAACGGCTGAGCATGGTGCTTCCTTGGTGAGGCGCGGCTATAGTGGCGACGTGGCCGCATCGTGGCCATTGGTTGATGATCCAATGGCCTACAATGTGCGAGGAAACTCCTTCAGAGGTTGGGGCAATGCTCTTGGGCGGTTGTGATGGCGCCACATGGCACCATCATGGCTGTCCATCTTCTGTTCTTTGTATATCATGCTATAGGTCTCCGATCAAGATAATTTTTGAGTCGTCGAATTGCGATCATTGATTTGGATCCATCAGTGTGGTCAGATTTGGCATTTGAGGTTCAGATTTCCACTTGTTTGCCTCTTGGCCCTTGCTCTTCTGTAGACTCCATAGGATGCTACAAGAGTTTGATCAAGGCGATCTCGGAAGCATTGGACTTCCATCGTCATTCTGAGCAGATCCGTACAGTTGGATTTATCATCCGCAGCTCTGAAATACCTACAATTGTTATCACCTCTCAATTAGAACCTAATATAGCATTATTATTTACAAAACTAACAAATCAACTATGATGCAAAGTATGATGCTTATGTATGTATTATGCCTAAGTTAAACTAGGATCTAACTTAATTTAGGTAGATTAGGACCTATGATTGCTGCGCAATCAGTTCCTAATCTAGGGACAGAGAGGGAGATAGTGGAGTGGCTATCTATACGAGAAGGGTAGGGAAATCGTGTCGGTGTGATGGCTAGTCACAGAGAAGGTGAACTCTCTGGTGAGAGCCACGACAGCGAAGATAAGGGGAAGACGCGTTGGCTTTGGCCCACTAGGCGCGAATGAAGTTGAGGAAGAAGGAGGACCGACCAATTTGGCCATTGGCTGGCATGAGGAGGGAGTTGTGGAAGCTCGCCGAAGCTACGATCAGAGGCGACCGAAGGAAGAAGGAGAAGAGGTTTTATGCCCTAAATCGGGCTGAGAATGATGTTGGGATGTGCGCAAGCTTATATAGAGCTTGAATGCAAACTCTAAATCAGGAAAGAGGCCTGATTGAGCCTCAATTTTAGGGAAAAACTTCCCCAAATTCCTCGAGCTCACTTGAGCTCTACGAGTCAATTTGGGGTTCCTGGTTTGGTCTAAAAGATTGGGTATTTCCTCAAGATTAGTCCTTCCAATTTTGGAGGGATTTGGATCTGATTCGAGAGAGAAATCCTCTCTCAAATCTCGGCCTGAAGGTGTGTTCATACACCAATGGTAGCAAGGACCAGTTGTAAGAACAATGACAAAGTTAGGAACCTATTTGTAATAAAATTGAAACCTAGGGGTTTAAGTGAGAGAAATAGAGTTTTTAGGGACTAACTTGCAAACTAGGTCAAGATGGACTCTGATTAGGTCCAAATTTTGGTGTTAACATAATTTGGACCAAAGGAATCTAATAGTGAACTAGGATTTGAGTTTGACCATGTTTGACTGGGTAAATTGCAGAGAAACCCAAATCAAGGCAAATTCTTGTCTGAAACTCTATTCTAGGTCAAAATGGGCTTAGATGGTCAAACCAAAGGTACAAAACTTATTAGAATATTTTTATATGAATTTTAGGATGTTTATATTAATTTTATCCTAACCAAAATCTCTTTAATTTAAGTGAGGCTGATAGTTAGGGTTTTAAGTAATGTTTTCACTCTCGAAATGCGTGAAATCCTATTTCTGTCAATGCGGACCCACATTTTGGTATTTAATGCTCACTTGACCTTTAATTAACCCTTGGGTGACCCTGTGGTTACTCTGCATTTGTGACGTGCTATTAAAATAATAGAATTAACCTATTTTATTGTCTTCTCAAAATAGAGCAGAGTGGAATTATGGTCCTCAAGCGATCATTTAGGAGCATTTATCTCTAGATTCCAACTAATTTAAGTTAGTTATGACGAATGATGGCATTACCTTCAGGTACTGCTTCTCAAGTTAACCACATTGGCTGAGGCATTGGAACCAAGGTTGGATCCTTGAGAAGAAGCAACAAACCTAGGGGGTGTTTGCGGGGCTTGCAAAATCACATGGGCTTGCCCCTGATTTGGTTGGAACCCTTGAGGATTGTGGCCTCTATTCATTACATTTCTCATGCTCAGTTGTGGCTGAGATGGAAGGGATCCCTGTTGTTTAGTATCCAATAGCTGGCTTAATTGTCCCTTCAGTAAACCATTTCCTCTTGATGTTTCTAGTTCATGTCAGCCATCATTTTAATTAGGGTGTCCATTTGGCTTTGTTGAGTAGGAGGCACCCTATTCTGGTTATAGGGTGGTCTATTAGGTGGGCCCTACTGATAGGAGAAGGGTTTGGCCTGGGTTGGTTCTGGAATTGGTTCGATTTTGGGTTTGACCAGGCAAACTTTAGGTGGTTGCGTCATCCCAGGTTGTAAGTGTTGGAGAAAGGGTCAGGCTTAGAGTAGCCTTGGATGGCATTGGCATCTTCAAAGGTAGAAGATGCTGAAGGGGAGGGGAAAGAATAATCAGGGTATTAGGGAGCAAAGGTCCCTCTCTGGAATATAGTAAGGGGTTGTTCCAGGTGCATCTGTTTCATAGGTTAAACTAGGTCGACATTGTAAGCTCCCTTTGCTAGGGAGTAGGTTTACAGTGGGGTTCGGGACTGGTTCAGAAGCTCATAAATCTTTTTATCCACCAACTCCACCCGATCTAGCTTCTTTGCTATGATGTCCTTGTCAACTATACTCGAATTAGTTTGTACTTCATAAATTCCACCACAGGGTTGATTGGACTTATTGAATGTGGTCATGGAGGCATTTTTAAGCGAGTTCTCACTCATGGACTCAAAGGGTTCGAATGCACTTTCCTCATCCTTGTTTAGAAAATTACCTCCACATGAGCCATCGACGAAGTTCCTAAGGGTGCTGTCCAGACCATGGTAGAATATCTTGGCCAATTGCCACCTTGGAACCTCGTGGTGTGAGCATTTCCTCAATAACTCATTAAATCATTCACACTCCTTATAAAATTGTTCTCCACTTTGCAAGGTGCATGTGGTAATGGCTCTTCTGTGGGCATTAGTCTTTCCTATGGGGTAAAACTTCTTCAAGAAGGCATGCCTTAGTTCCTCCCAAGTGGAGATGGTTCTCCCTAAGGTTCTAAGCTAATGAGAAGCTTTGTATTTCAGAGAGAACAAGAACATCTTCATTAAAATAATGTCCAGGCTGATGTTCCTCGATTTCACAATTCGGGCAATTCGGTCTAAGTCTTCCAGGTGTTGGAAAGGGTCTTCATTTGAGCTCCCATGGAAATGGCTTTGGATTAAGCTAAGGACATTAGGTTTTAGCTCAAAATCATCTCCCCCTTCGAGGACCCTAAGATGTGGCTTGATCTAGATAGCAGACGGATCATAAAAATCGCGGAGAGGCCTTGGTTGGCCCTCAGGGGGTCTTGGTGGGTTTGGTAGGGGTTTCCCTTGAGGGTTCTACAGTCGGTGTATGGCATGCATGATGTTCTAGATCTGTTGTTGCTGGAGTTGGTGGTTGGTTGTAATTTAAGCCTAGATAATGTCTATGGCATCGGGTTGAGGTTGGTCCTCTACATCCTCAATTCTTGGGTCAGCCATTTCCACAGTTTTAGCCCTCGAAAAACTTAGTCTCCTTGTGGGTTTCTCTCTAATGCAACCAACTTAGGATGAAGTGTACGTCTTCCGTGTATACACTAGAGAAGAATAGAGAGGGATGCGAAGGAGACGAAAGAAAAAAGAGTGTGTGCACAACCAAGCAAATAAACTAGGCCCTATAGTGTAGACCTAGGTGACCTAGAAGCCTTGGAGAGAGTAATCAAATCTACAAGCACTTAAATCACCCTTCCCAAGGTTAATTTGGCCAGGTTGATTATGAGGGGATTGAGGGGAAGGTTCCACCTTTGGCTCGCACTACCGGTTTCTTGATACCCCCCAACCACAATCATTTGACACTTCCTCGCAGCCTAGAACCCGATTCCATGATGGGAATTAAGGCCAAGTACTTAACAAATCCAATCACACTTCTAGGACTTAGATTAGTCCTACCTAGGGCATGTCTACTCAATTTTTAATTTGGGGCTAGGTCGGTGCTTGTGCTCAAGGTATGTGATGAGGCATTGTTGGGGTTGCACCTCTTAATTAATCCAATTGAACTTGCGTGTGCTCCCAACAAAATAGGATTTTCAAGTAAGGTTTTTAGGATGAGTTGACTTTTAATGTTTCATCCTTACTTTAGTGCTTTTTAGGGTTAAAATTTCTAAGTAGATTTAAGCAATGTTTGTAATGGGCACAATGTTTTGCACACAACAGATGATAGTCAATTTTCTTTAGAGCAAATGTTGTGGCCATAGAAATAAATAGCCTTAATGTATTCACCCTTAGAGTTTATGCAAGTATACTAGGTGAATTGTTTTTAATCCGAGTGGTGAGGTCCAATACAAGACATGTTTGGCTTCGCAAACATCACTCCAAGAAGACAAACACTCTGAGAAGAATTTTTTTGTTTGAGTTGTGAGTTCAAGATGGGGGTCAAGCAAGAATCAACTATGCCATTTTTTTTTTTAGATGTATATATATTTTGTTGATAGGCAAGCAAACAATCTACCCTAAGATTTATGCATGAGCCTAAAAATTTTTTTTTAGATAAATGAAAGAAGAGACTACGCTAAGGTGAAGTGATACTCACAAAAGTCTTCACAACACTTTACTCTCATCTACCAACTTGGACCACGCTCCTCGTGTTGACGATGTGTCAGATTCCTGCAACCAATAAATAGAAAGAGAGAAATGTGCATCAGAAAATTCAAATACCACTAATGCATGTATGAAAGCAACTAGAAGATCCGTTGCCTCTCCGGCACTGGTGCAAAAAACTAACGTTGAAGAACGCGTAAGGATAATACGTTTGTTGTAGTGTGCGTTTATGACATCAATTTTAAAAAGGATAATCGAACGGGAATACCGGTGTTGAACAGCGAGGCACAAAATCGAATCAATTAACCGTTATCTTATTGTCACATGATGGTTTGTGTTTGCTTGTGTGAGAGAGAGCGAGAGAGAGAGAGAGGAGAGGGTTAGAAATCCGAGGTAGATAAGGGTCGCTAACTATGCATGACAAGTAGACATGATGAAGCATAAGATGATGTAAATAGAATCTAGCTAAGAATGAGCACAAGATAACAATTATGATATCAAAATCTACTTTATTGGAGGATGGCAGCTAGTGATCTACCCAAAATTACTGAGACTCAGAGATCCAACCTGATTGAACCCATGTCTGCAGCTGAAGTCTTGAAGGCCATTAAGGATCTCAATTGTGAAGGATCGCCTGGTCCTGATGGAATCCAAGTTTTCTTCTACAAAGAATTATGGGACATTGTGGGCACTGAGGTTATGGAAGTGATTAGAGAGTTTGAGAATGGCAATTTTGGCTTTGAAAGAATAAATAGATCCTATCTGTTTCTTTTGCCAAAGACCCCGGGTGTTGAATCTTTTCAGGAGTTTAGACCTATTTCCCTCTCTAACTCTTTGTACTTGGTGATTGGCAAGGTCCTGGCCAATAGATTGAGGCCTGTTTTGCAAGATTTGATCCATCTTGCTCAATCAACCTTCCTCCCTGGCAGATCTCTACAAAAATCATTTATCATGGCCCAAGAGATGATTTGTGGTTGGCATAAGAGAAAATGCAAGGCCTTCCTTTGGAAGGTTGACTTTCGTAAAGCTTATGACTCCATCAGCTGGCCTTATCTGTGGGATGTGCTCAAAAGAAGGGGCTTTCCTTCTACTTGGATCCGTTGGGTGAAAAGGTGTATCACCACTGCCTCCTTCACTCCTCTGATAAATGGAAAGCCTTGTGGTTCGTGGATTCAGCCCCAATGTGGTATCAGGCAAGGATGTACCCTGGCTCCCCTGATTTTCAATTTGGCAGTTGACAGCTTGGCTTGGTATGCTTGCAAGCTTGCTGAAGCTAGTCTTATTAGAGGATATTCTTTATCGTGCAGGAGTAATCTGGCTCCCATTCTTCAGTATGCAGATGATACGTTTTTTTTGTTGAAGGGTCTATGGATGAAGCATTGGCTCTGCATCATATGATTAATATCTTTGGTGAGCTCTCTGGCTTGAGGTTAAATAGGGAGAAGTCTAGTTTGGTCTGCTTTGGCTTACCTGAGGAGGAGCAAGGTGCTTTAGCAGCTATTTTGATGACTCCCCGCATCAGTCTTCCTATCAGATATCTAGGGCTGCCTTTGAGGTGTTCCAAGATGAAGAAGAGTGATTGGAGCTGCCTTTTTGACAAGATTTCAGTGAAATTAGATGGATGGCATAGCAGTTTCCTTTCCAAAGGTGGAAGACTTATCTTGCTCAACTCAGTGATCACCTCCATCCCTGTTTTCTACTTTTCCATATTTAAAGCACCTAAATCCATTTGGAAAAGGTTGGATGTGATGAGGAAGAGGTTCTTTTGGAAGGGAGCTAGACATGAGGGCAGATTCTTGCACCCACTCAAATGGGATCAGATTTGTTGTCCAAAAGAGAGGGGTGGACTTGGGATTAAATCCTTGAAACACTTTAATGATGCCTTGCTACTTAAATGAGCTTTTAAACTTTTGCAAGGAGATCTGAAGCCATGGACTGTCTTGATCAAAGACAGATATGGTGCATCCAATAGTGTGCTGTCCAAACTTCAGCCCAGCTGTCCTTCTCCTTTCTGGAAATCAGTGATAAGGGCATTGGTTGATCATTTCCACCTGCTGTAGCTGTCACTTGGAGATGGCAGGTCCTTTAGTTTCTGGAAGGAGGGGTGGACTAGGCTGGGTGTCTTGAAGGAGCTCTATCCAAGAGCTTTTGCTGCAGCATCTGACAAGGATGCCACTGTCAGCAGGGTCTGGTCTTGCAGTAGCAGCAGCTGGAATCTGATTGATGAGGAATCCAGCAGGAGAGCTACTCGACTGTGGGAAGAAAGGAGAAGGCTAATTTCAGACCTTGATAGCTTCAGACCTAGGCCTGGAGTGGAGGACAAATACCTTTGGCAGGGGACTTATACTGTCCAATCTGGCTATAACAGAATGTTGAGCCTTGAAGATGGATGGAGATGCGATTCCATTGACAAGAAGATTTGGTTGTTAAAAATTCCTCTCAAGGTACAGATATTTCTCTGGCTATGTAGGAGAGATGGATTGATCACAAGTGATCTGCAACATAGAAGGTTGGGAACTGATCACCATGTCTGTTTTTTGTGTGAGTTGAATACTGACAATGTAAATCACCTCCTTTCTTCTTGCCTTGTCACTGATGCTATTTGGAGAAAGACATGTCAGGAGCCATTACCAGAGTGGGATTCTATCTGGCATGGGTTTGGTGTGAGAGGTAAGCCACATGTAGACATGGCTGCCACTATTTGGTGTGTATGGAAGGCAAGAAATGAGAGACTTTTTCAGGAGAGGCCGGTATGCTATGAAAGTATTGTAAGAGAGTGCTGGTCCCTCATACACTTTTGGGGATCTCTTTTGTAATTTCTCTTACATGTTTATATAATATACTGCTCCGGACTGCTATCGTAAGACAATAGCTTTCCTTTTTGTTTCAAAAAAAAAAATCTACTTTATTGAATATTAAAAATGGTCTTGCAATTGTAATCAACAAAACTAGATGGATGCTTAAAGAGAAATAAATTACAAGCTATAGAAAACTAAAAACTAAATGTGAGAAGGAGGCCATTGAGGTAGCTGTGGTGGTAGAGGGACTTCCATCGGTGGCTCGGCGACTCCGAGAACCTTGCTTTGAGCTCTAGAGAGGTGGAGGAATGCTTAATAGAAGATATGGAGAGATGCCTTGCAAATGGGAGGTGTAGGGGCTTTTATAGGCTTTAGGCCAAATCATTTGGCACGAAATCCGTGTGCAAATCATACTCCACACCCTACCATTACGCACTAGCTGCGTACTCGCGTACGGACAGCTGCGTGCAATAGCTGAGCAGCGCTGTCGTCCTCACCGTCCGATGCTTGTTGAAGGGCCTAGATTGCACCCAAATGCACGCTCAAGATTGTGCCTCACCCACACGTTAGATTGCACGTATGATCATGTGTGCGTGCAGCATGTGCATCTGGTGCTGCCATGACACCGCTATCCCCATCATCCACTTTCGCATCAACGTCTAAATTTCACCCTCGTGCAATTCAGCGGATTAAATTCATGTGTGGGGCTTCAAACTTGCGCCTCTGGGATGTGAACGCCTCTACGGACCGATGCGCCAAGCTTGCAGATGGTTGCGAAGATAAGCTGATGCCGATGTGCTCTCAGCCATTGGATTAGGATCATGCAGCTGAGATCACATGTGCACGCGATGAAGAAAGGAGGCAAACACTATTGGAGGTCATTGTGGGCGACACGTGGCTGGTTTTGGGCCATTGATCTGGACTTTTTCGGCTCATTATGGGAGCTACGAAGGTCGGATTTGCTCATCTGAGACCTATTTCAATATGCACTTGTACACATGGTTATTAAACATTAATTATAAGTAACCTAAGTGTAGATATTACACAATATGCATGCATTGCTCCCGGACCAATATAACACGATATTAATGCGCATGCACCCTTAAAATTGACTCTAATTAATGTAATTATTGCTATTATATGTAGAGTCATCACATGGTCCCTAGAGTCTAGCATCTTTTACAAGTTTTGGCAAAATTGTGTGCATCCTTAAATAGTGATGTCTAGTAAAAATCGGACTGCAAAACTTTTGCGTCAGTCTATTTTCCTGAAAAGTGGCCACCACAAGCTTGGTCGTGGCAGAAAGAAAGCACACTTTGAACCTTTTCCTCGGGGGTGCATCTCCTAATGATATGATCGGCACAAAGCCTAGACAACATGGGATTATCCCAAAAATAATGTTTGGCATAAGCCAAGAACTTGTCCCCTAGCCGTGCAGAATATGCCCTACAACTATTTAGTTAACCAAGTTTTCATACCAAGGGAGATTCTTTCCATGCATGGCTAGAATATGCTCATTAGAAAATGCATCAGAGGTAGTGAACGTCCAATATGCTCTAGGTTAGGTTTGGAGAAGTGGTTGGCTATGACATTCTTGGATCTGGCCTTGTGTATTTCTAGGTCAAATTCCTGCAGGAGCAGGATCCATTTGATCAGCCTAGGTTTTACATCCTTTTTGGCTAACAAGTGTGTGGTAGCTGAGTGGTCAGTGTAGATTATCACGTGGGATCCTAGAAGATATGATTGGAACTTTTCTAATCCAAAAACTACGATGAGCAACTCCTTTTCTGTGATAGTATAATTCTGTTGAGCCTCGTCTAATGTTTTGCTCGTGTAGTAGAGTACCATGCGTTTCTTCTCCTTTCTTTGCCCTAGGACAACTCCAATTGCAGAGTCTTATGCATCACACATTATCTCAAAGTCCTAGGACTAGTTTGGGGGGTGTAAGATAGGTGTAGTTGAGATTGTATCCCTTAAAGTAGTGTAGGCTTGGATGCAATCAAATGTCACATGAAATTGTACATCATTGGCTAGAAGGTCAATCAGGGGCTTGATATTTTTGAGAAATCCTTTATAAACCTTCTGTAAAAGCCAACATGCCCTAGGAAAGATCTTATTTGTTTGATCGAGCTAGGTGGTGGGAGTTTAGAAATCAAGTTGACTTTAGCTCGGTCAACTTCTATGTCCCTTTGCAAAATGATGTGACAGAGGACAATCCCTTCTTGAACCATAAAATGGCTCTTTTCCCAACTTAAAACAAGGTTGACCTCGATACATTGCTTTAGGATTTTCTCTATACAATGTTGAAAGGTAGTGGGTGCATTGCATAACCCAATTTCTTGGTGGCCTTGTTTAGCTTCCTATAGTCAATACACACCTGCCAAGCAGTGGTGGTGCAGGTGGGGATGGATTCGCCTTTGTCATTTGTAACAACAGTGAGCCTAGCTTTCTTTGGCACCACTTGTGTAGGGCTCACCCAAGGGCTGTTGGAAATCGGGTAGATGATTCCTATGTCAAGCCATTTTTTGATCTCCTTTTTAACTACCTCTTGCATGTTTGGGTTTAGTCTCCTTTGCATCTAGCGAGAAGGTCAGGCCCCATCTTCCAAGTAGATCTTGTGTGTTTAGTAGCCAGGGCTAATTTCTTTGAGGTTAGAATTGTCCACCCAATGGCTGCCCGGTGTTCTGCTAGGGTTGCAGTCAACCTAAGCTCTTGTTCCCTGGTTAGGTATGCATTTATAATCACAGGGAAGGTGTTGTCAGGTCCTAGGAAGACATATTTAAGGTTATTAGGCAAGGGTTTGAATTCAAGTGTAACGACCCGATTCCCGAGTCCCTACGAGACACGAGAACCGGACCGACTCGACTAACCCCAAGACCTGGTCGTCTAACGAGGAAGTAACCAAAAGAGCAGTAAAATAAACCACATTCAGCATGAATATAACTAACAGTAAGAAAATACAGCAGTAAGGAAAGAAACCACTACAGTATATACCACCACAACAGTAGAACAACATTCATAACATAATATGAACTGCAGGTAAAGAAAAGTACAGCGGAAACAAGAACTACTCACTACAGTGGAACCAAAAAGAGGTACAAGAGAACAGTGGTAACTCTACTGGACCCTACTCAGCCCAGCGTCCTCTGCAGCCGCTGACCCTGGCTGCTCAACACCTGGTCCTGAAAGGTAACGAGTGTAACACGTCAGCAAAATGCTGAGTAGAGTGGCAGCTAAACTAAAGAAACAGTAAAGTGTACAGTAGCTGTTTTAATTTTCTTTCTTCCTCTATTTACGTCTTTCTATTGTTTCACAATTTATCTATTTCTCAGATCCTTCACTTGATCTCGAATGTTCCTCGTGGGAACGATCTTGATTGCAGTCTTTTCCGAACAGTAGAAGTAGCACGTGGTGATCTCCTGGCCGGGAGAGTACCCCGTGGTGATCCTACTCTCAGTCAACCACCCCAAGGTCACTGACAGATGTAACGGTGACTACGGCACGCGCGGTAAATGCACGGGTAGCTAACCCGCACTGGCACGCGGTCAGTCGTTTCCGTTAACGGGTGCGCCCAAAGCACAGCACGGAACCAGTACAGGGCAGAGCCCTCTCAGTAACAGGGGTCCAACCCCTCCACAGTAACCAAACAGGGGCCTTGCCCCTTCACAGTCCGCGCACCCTTGCCTGACTACCCTGGTTTGCCCAGTGGCCCTAACAAGTCGGTGTAGGAGGCTAGCAGAACCCTGGGGCCCGTGGGGTAGCTAGTACCTCCCTACACTAGTAGCTCTCCTCGGTACTACGTACACGAGGGCCAGCAAGTCGGTACAGAGTGGCCAGTCCTAACCCCGGGTCCCTGGGGCGGCTGGCTCCACTCTGCACTAAACAGGGGGACGGTCGCTCTCCTTGGTACTCCGTACTCAAGGGCCAGCTCACTTCCCCAATTCTATTCCATTTACTTTCCAGGAGTTCTACTCCTAATTCCTCGTAGGGTTCCAGCTCTTTAACTCAGCGCATTCCGGTTTCACCTTTCCAGTTTCATGTTCATACATCCCATATTCTTAATCATGTTCATTTATTCATAACAGGCAGCTGTTAATTCAATTCACAGGCAGCTATTGTTTCCTTTCCACATTTTCCAAGTCTGCAGTATTCATACATTCCACTAGTTTTCCCATCCTAGGATTCATGCCATATCCTAGGATCTATCATACAATCTAGTTTTCCAGCCCTAGGATTCATGCAACACCCTAGGATCTACCATTCAATCTATTTCTCATTCCTAGGATTCATGCAATGTCCTAGGTTCTATTTATGGTTTCATAATTTAACAGATTATACTTAAAGCCACTCTACCGGTTACAACAGGCGAACTGGGGGTGTGGTCGGGAATCCTGCGTGCCTCTGCAACCCCCGAGACTGCAACGGAATGGGGTCCTATCACAAGGATCAAACACAAATAATTTCTCAAAACAGTATACAGCTACTATAGACAGGTAGAGGATTTAATTTCGAAAAGAATGCAACTCGAAACGCGGAAAATGGAACCAAAATGGGCCCTAAACGGGTCGAAAACGACGAAACAGTGCAAAATCAGACGTCTGGAACTTATTCCAGACGTCTTAAAAAGTGGATCAGGGGTTACCTCACTCTGCGTGGTCTCTCAGACGTCCAGAAGCCTGCGGGGGCGTCTGGCCTAGTTCCCAGACGTCCGATGGTCACCCAGGATGTCTGGAAGTCGCTCCAGTCGTCTGGCACTTTAGCCAGACGTCTGATTCGCGTTGGATGCGAATCTCAGACCCTGCGTGTACCCATTTCCTCTCTCTCTCTTAGTACGGCCAATCGAAGAAAACGAAGAAGACAGAATAACTCACCTTTCAGACGTCTGGACAGTCTTCCAGACGTCGTTCCCGTCGTCTGTCTAGAATCCCAGACGTCTGATTCTGGAAAAATTTCCAAAACCAGGGCGTGACTCGCCCGGCCGCGCCGCGCCTCGTCCGCCTGCTGCTCGAGCCGTAGCAGTCCTCCCGCGTCGCTCCGCGCCCGCTGCGCCCCCCGCCGGCAGGCCCTAGCAGCCCCGGTGAGCTCGCCCTCACGGCCGAGCGCTTCTTCCTACACGCAGTACCTCCTCCCACGCTCACCGCGGTTGTCGCTTCCGCCTCCTCACTCGCGATCTCTCTCGCGCACCAGCTGGAAGGAGAAGAGGAAGGGAACGGAGATGACTGGAGTGAGGGAGAGGGCATGGCCTTTTAAGGCCACGCGAGGGGGAGAGAGAGAGGACTAAGGGCGCAGCCTGTAGCTGCAGGAGAGAGGGAAAAAGCGAGAGAGAGAGAGAGAGATGCGCTCGCAGGTCTGCGCGCTCAGGCGTGCAGACGAAGCCGTTGTGCCAAAAATAATCGATTTCCAGACGTCTGGAAGTGGTTCCAGACGTCTGGTCAGACGTCTGGGTCACTTCCCAGACGTCTTAAAAGATGTCTGAAACGCGCGTTCGTAACATTAGGTGTAGGTGGTACGATGTTGGATGGGTTAGGGAAGGGAGGGAGTTGTGTGACATCAATTTCTATAGGGGGAGGTTGCTGATTATAGTCAACTCTGCATAGATTTGCAACCTCTGGGGATTGGGATGGGTCAGGGTAATCTATAGCTGGTTGAGTCTGATCGTCTTTTAAGGAACTAATTGTCAAGCATTCTTCAACCAAGGTATCTACGGGATCACATTTCTCGACCAAGGCACAATCAAAGGACTTAGTTGCCTTGAAGATATCTAGTTGCATTTTCTTATCTCCAAAGGTAATTTTCATACATCCCATGTTGCAGTCAATGTTTGCTTTGGTTGTAGACAAAAAGGGTCTACTTAGGAACATGGGGGTATTTTGTAACTGTTTGGGGACTTCCATGTCAAGTACTAGAAAGTCAACTGGAAAGTAGAAGTCCTTAACCCAAATAATTACATCCTCGACCACCCCCTTTGGGGCTTTTACAGATCGATCAGCCAGTTGGATGGTCACAAGTGTCAACTTGAGCTCTCCAAATTTGAACTAGTGATAAAGGGTAGTCAGGATCAAGTTTATTGAAGCACCTAAATCAAGGAGTGCTCTGTCAAAAGTTAAATCACCAATATTACAAGAAATTAGAGGTGCTCCAAGGTCTTTCCTTTTAAGAGGTAGGCTACTTAAAATCATCAAACTATCTTGTTCTGATAGCACTACCTTCCTAGGTGCTTGGGTTCTCGACTTACACTTGGCTGTACAGACATCTTTCAAAAATTTTGCCTAAGTTAGGACATGCTTAATTGCTTCGAGGAGAGGTATGTTGATTTGCACTTGCTTGAATATCTCTAATAACTCCTCGTTATTATCCACGTTTTTCTTCTTCTTGACTTTATCCAAGCTTTACAGTAAGGGATTTGGGTCAGAATTGGGTCAGGTTCTTAAACCTTGGGTTCCTCCTACTCATCCTCAGAATCATCAATTATCTTGGGATTTGTAGTTATGGGAGGGGTTGGCCATTGTGGGTCCTGGGTTTGGGTACCGCTTCTCAAGGTAACTGATCGACAATCTGGATTTCAAGTTAATTAGGGTTAATTAATCATGTCGTAGTATAGCGTCACAATCTAGACGGATGTCATTTATTTATATATAATTTTTACTGATTTTATTCCATGTCGTTCACTGGGTGGCAGTTATTGATATACATCATTCTTTATTATCCAAAAATCATCTTTTATTCCAAAAATATTAAGCTTATTTACGAATGAATGAATAATGAATGAAAGAGTCAAAGAATGAACCAATATAAGTAAATTATGTACAAGAATGAATGAATTATGTTAATGACAATGCCTCAAGAATATATATAGGTAGAAAGGCATTAAAAACTAATCTAAACTAATCTCGGCTAGTTATATACACTAATATCTAAGTAATGCCTTAATATGGGCACAAAAAGAATATATATACAACTATGTTACATACCATACTAACATATGTAAACTATGTACACATATAAACGTCACTAAATAACCTTAAAAATACTTATATACAAAGTAAGGCAAAAATATATCTAATTATATGCTATATGTATTTACAGTATATATATACACATGTATTCTATACTACTATATATACTAACACACCAAGTAACTCTCTAACTCACTACACAACACACACACTTATTTACACCCAACACTACAACACATACACATACACTTACAGTAAATAATCCAACACTTAATTATCTTACAAATGCACATAGACTTAAACTCATGACACATCCCAACACGTAGTTAATTTAACCTTAACCCACTAGCTTAATCTTTAACCTTAAAAATTTGAAATTTGCGGGCTCACTTTTTGCAGAATCAACAGCCCCTCAGGAGCTGGATCAATGACTATTAATCTTGGCCCATATTTTTAAGTTAGTATTTTTGCATAATTTCGGGTCAATACTGACCCACATGAACCACTTGACCTAGCGGAACCATGGGCTCCCAGCCCTTCCCCCCACCCCCCTCTCTCTCTTAAGGCATCGCATAGTCAGATGATGGTGTATGGGGATCCAACCTTGTACTAGATGACTTGCCATCGCACTCAATTACGGCAGCAGGCGCACTTCATCTTTCGATGTGGCACTAAAACAAGCGCCCAAATTCAGCGCTAATCCGTGGTTTTCAGTAAATTTCAAGAGCTAATTAAGGGATTAAATAAATAATTATTTATTAATTAAATTATATGGTTATGTTTCCAATACATAGGGCTACTTATTGGTATAGTTTATTTACAATAATTGAATATATAATTATATTTAAAAATTAGTTAAAGTTAGTGAAAAATGCATGTTTAATTTAATCTTAATTCCTTAATTAAAGTATAAATTAATAAATTAATGGTCTAATTGACTTATAAATTAGTTAATTTACATTATTACCTAATTATTTTGGATTTTTAATTGATTTGTTTTGAATTATTTCTATTTGTACACATTTAAATACATGATTTTCATATATATACATATATATATAGTATAAATACTATTCTACAATGTAAATAAATTATAAATATATTGAAAATACTTTAAGCTACAGTATACAACTATACAACATAATTTATTCCATTAGTTTATTAATTTACTAATTTAAACTATATTAACTTACTAATATACCTAATTAACTTATGAATATACATATCTACAATATGGGTAAATAAATAAATATAGGGTCTATTACTATACATAATAATTATTTTGAATTATATCTATAGTTATAATTAGTTTATAAGTGTATACATAGCTATTTTATAAATACCTATGGATTATATACATATAATATAAATAAATAAATACATAACTATATTATTATAACACATACTGTATAATTCAATATAAATACCTACCTAAGTAAATAAAATAGATAGATAAGTTATTTATATACTTTATATACACATAAGTTACTATATACAATTAACTTTGTATTATTTGCATCTATAAATACTATGTACAAAGGTGTTTTTATAGGATTTTTGGAATTTTTTAGATTTTTATTTTATTTTTATGTTTTATAGAGATAGAGGAAGAGGAGGGAAAGTTGAGAAGAAAGGGGAGAAGATTCTTTTTGGTGTTTTTATGTTGTTTTTCTTATTTCTAAACCAGAGAAGTCTAGGACTTCTACTAGTATGTTCTTCTAACTAATGGACTCGAAACCTAAACCTAAACTCACACACACCTAAAACTAAACCTAAGTTAACTCAAGACACCTTTCTTTTATTTATTTACAATTATTTTTTAATTTTCCATGTATTTACAATTTGGCGAAGAATAAGGCTTAATGAAGAGTTGCACATGAACTCAAGCATATATACTTCATTCAAATAGGCTGGAAAATAGACTTAAACAAGAGAAGCCTCCAAACTTCATTTCAATTCCAATTCAAATAAGATACAGACTCAATTCATTGATTTTCACTTCAATTTACAATTTAAGTAGTTAACAACTATGCACTTTACTGACATAAGTATTTCTAAAAGTATTTACAAGCTCTTTAATTCAAATTAAAGTCAATCCTAATACATGAATGCTTATTGAGTCCCTACCTAACATCAGAACACTATAGATATCTCAACTAAGCTCTAAACTTCTTTAGAATTCTTCAACAATAGATCTGGTAGATATGAGCAATGCAGTAGTTGCTTTACTGACTAAGTCTGATTCTTAAAGCTCCATAATGCAATTCACATCTTTTCAATCATCAGATTATCAGGAGTTACTTATCTGTCAGTTCCTTTCTAGACTTTTAATTCAAAACTCAGATTATCCCAATTAGCCATCTCAAATCCTAGATTAAAAATTCTTTCAAACACTATCTGAACAAGTAGCTGTAGCTACTGAACTGACCAAAGATATCTTGGATCAAAATCAAAGCTCAGAATTTTCTCGCAAACATTCCAACAAGTTGCATAAAATATTGATTTCCTCTCCAACTCATTTAATGCATTCAGAAGTCACTTTTAAACCTCAGGTCTTCTAGATTAACCTTGACCTGAGTTTTCAAACCAAAAATCTCAAATCAAGGTTAAATCAATTAAAATCAAATCTCAATCATCACAAATATATATCATAAATCTTAAAACTCCATGCAACTCAATTCAGGACCCAAAAGATCTAAAGAAACCCTAATCAACTCTCCTACCTCGCCATGAATAACGTAGATAGGAGAGTTTAAATCAGGCCATGTAACCACTTGAAATCGAGTCCCAAACCTTCCTTAGCATCATTCAAACCTACTCAAACTCTCTCATATTAGATTAAAACAAGTCAGCATTGAATTAAGCTATCGCCTAGGTGGGCTTTTGATGTGAGCTCGCCAAGATGACGATCATCTAGGATACTTGCACACCATCAATTGGTGTTCAGGAATCCCTAACGAAGCTCTAGGATAGATTAAGTCATCAAAGGAGCCTCAAATCCGTGCATTGAATTTTCCTTAGCTCCTGCTACCCAAGAGGAGAAGCAAAACCAGTATCAACGATCTAATTTGGGATGAGCTCAATATACGATAAAAATTAATTCTCAATAACTCAAACCCATCACAATTACTCCAATTACAGGATTATCGACTCAATTTACTCGATTAAAACACATTAAACTAGAGTGAATCTTTAATCATCTAATTAGGCATGAAAACCAAATCAAAGCAAATCAAGTGAACTCCAATCAATTAAAACCATGGGGAGGGCATTAGTGATTGTTCAGGCTGAATGAGATGCCCTCAGATTGATTTTGAGTGCTTCAATAGATCTAAGATCTAATGAACTCCAGATCTATTGACTATTCTAATGAGTGGAATGAGTTGCGATTAAAATAGTGAGGAAGTAAGGAGAAAATGGTCATGTTATGAGGAGGAAGATCAGTGAATCGAAGTAGGATAGTGGATCTTCCTCTCTGATCGGAATTGATCAGAGAGGATGAAGTGGCAGTGCACTAAAACTACACTAATATACTCCTAATCTAAAGCAATCCAATGGTGAATTCTAATCTAATAAACCTAATTAATCTAGGAAAGCATTAAATCTATTCTAGGAAAGCTATAAATCTATCTATCAAAGCGATAAAGTCCTATCTACTCAGATGAAGGTGGTGTCCAAGGTCCACCCGCCGTCGGTCGGTGGCGACGAAAGGGAAGGGACCTTCAGCGGAAGAAGGAGGTGTCCTAGGTCAGAAGTCATCGGCTGAAGGCAATGAATGGGGAAGAAGACACCACTGTTGTCACCAGTGGCCGAAGAAGGGGAATTGGAGCTGCAGGGTAGAAGTGGGGACCAACTTTGGGGGGAGGGAGTTGATCCTAGAGCAAGGGTGCTTAGGGGTGGTGTTTATATAGGTGAGGGATGGCTGTGGTGATCGAGTATAATGAGTAGTGACTGTTGAGGACGAATGGTTGAGATGGGATTTGGAGGGCCTAGGAACTTTTTAGGATGAACATAGACCGAAGGATGTGATCTAAAAGAATAGGTGGAGGTGTGGGCACCGACGCTAGCCAGTTCAAGGAAGATCGACTATAGATCAAGTGAGGAAGAGAATGGACGGCTAGGATACCACGAGTTCTTCGTGGATGAATAGTAGCCCGACCTGCAACTGCAGGTCTTTTGGACATTTTGTAAGAAAGGCCCATGCACTGCAGGGGTAGAACATTTATGGCTAAACCCATAAGTGGTAAGAATACTAACCAACAAGTCCTTGTATGCTTGCAAGCGAGTCCCTGACCTCTTTTAAGTAAATAAAATGTAAAAACTTGAGGACCTCGATGTAAACCACTAAATGCAAGGTCCTTGTGAGGTCAAAATGTAATGAAGTTTTTGTGGTATGATAATTGAACATATTGGAATATAATTCAACCATTGATTTGTACTTTTAAGCTCAAATTGGTGTTCAATTAGCATTCAGATCATCCATGTGTATTATAGGTATAGAATATCTTAAATTGACCTAATTATGCATTTTTAGCACAAATTGAGCGTTTTAGGTCTTTTTCCATAATTCCCACACTTAACCCATTTCTTATGTTAATAGATAGTGTTTTAACCCTGTTTCTAGCCTAACTTGGGCATTTTAGTTATGATGAGCCACACCTCATCAGTAATCGCATTGGCTGAGGCACTGGAACTAGCATTGGATCCTTGAGAAGAAGAAGCAACAAATCTAGGGGGTGTTTGAGGGGCTTGTAAAATCACATGGGCTTGCCCTTGGTTTTGTTGGAACTCTTGAGGATTGTGGCCTCGGTTAATTACATTCCTTGGGTTTGGTTGTGGCTGAGATGGAAGGGATCCCTATTATTTTGTTTCCAACAGTTGACTCAATTTTTCCTTCACTAGAGTTATTTCCTCTTGATGTTTCTGGTTCATATCTATCATCATCTTAATCAGGGTGTCCATTTGGCTTTGTTGTGTAGGACTCGTCCTATTCTGGTTATAGGGTGGTCTATTAGGTTGCCCCTACTGGAAGGAGGAAGGATTAGGCCTGGGTTGTTTTTGGTATTGGTTTGATTTTTTATTGGACCAGGCAAAGTTTGGGTGGTTGTGCCATCTAGGGTTGTATGTGTTTGAGAAAGGGTCAAGCTTAGAGTAGTCCTAGAAGGTGTCGGAGGGGAGGGGAAGGAAGAACCAGGGTATGAGGGAACAAAGGTCCCTCCCTGGAGCATAGTCGGGGTTGTTCCAGGTGCATTTGGTTCATAGACTGAACTAGGTCAACATTAAGGGCTCCCTTTTGTAGGGAGAAGGTTTGCATAGGGGCTTAGGATTGGTTCAGAAACTCATATATCTTTTTATCCACCAACTCAACCTGATCCAGCTTCTTAGCTATAATGCCCATATCAACCGTACTCGAATTAGTTTGCACCTTGGAAATTTCACCACAGTTGACTAGACCTGTTGAATGTGGTCATGGAAGCATTATTAAGGGAGTTCTCATTCATTGACTCAAAAGGTTTGAACGTGCTTTTCTCATCTTTATTCAGAAAATTGCCTCTGTGTGAGGCATCTATGAAATTCCTAAGGGTGTTGTCTAGACCATGGTAATAGATCTAGGCCAATTGCCGCCTTGGAACCTCGTTGTGTGGCCATTTCCTCAACAATTCATTAAATCATTCCCACGCCTCATGAAATTGCAATCCACTCTATTGGGTGAATGTAGTAATGGCTCTTCTAAGGGCATTGGTTTTCCCTACGGGAAAAAACATCTTCAGGAAGGCATGCCTCAGTTCCTCCCAAGTGGAGATGGATCTCCCTAATGTTCTAAGCCAATGGGAAGCTTTCTCTTTTAGGGAGAACAGGAACATCTTCATCAAGACAATATCAAGGTGGATGGTCCTAGGTTTCACAGTCTGGGTAATCCGATCTAGATCCTCCAGGTATTGGAAAGGGTCTTTGTTTGAGCTCCCATAAAAGTGACTTTGGGTCAAGCTAAGGACATTGGGTTTCAGCTCAAAATCATCTCCCCCTTCAAGGGCCCTAAGGTAAGGTTAGACAGGGACAACAGAAGGATCATAGAAATCACGGAGAGGCCTTGGTTGGCCCTTAGGGGGTCTTGATGGGTTTGGAGGGGGTTGCCCTTGAGGGTTTTGCAATTGGTGTATGGCCTGCATTATGGTTTGGATCTGTTCTTCCTAGGTGGTTAGTGATTGTGCAGCATTCATAGGACCAAATCTACCTAAATTAAGTTAGATCCTAGCTTAACTTAGGAATAATGCATACATGAGTAGCATATTTTGCATTATAGCTGATTTGTTAGCTTTGTAAATAATAATGATATTTTATGTTCTAATTGAGAGGCAATAACAATTTTAGGTAATTCTAGGCAGCGGATGATAAATCTAGCTGTATGATCTGTTTAGGATGACAACTGGAGTCCAACGCTTCCGAGATTATCTTGATCGGACTTCCGTAGCATCTTATGAAGTCTATGGAAGAGCAAAGGCCAAGAAGCAAGGTAGCACAAATTTGAACCTTAAATGCCAAATTTGACCGCACGGATGGATCTGGATCAATGATCGCAGTCCAACAACGTGAAAATCACCTCGATCGAAGCCTTGCAGCACCATCTACAAAAGTGAGAAAACGAACGGTCAGGATGGCACCACATGGTGCCATCCTGTAACGAGCGCGTGCCCCAGACGCCTTTTAAGACGTCTGGGAGGTGGCCCAGACGTCTGTCAAGACGTCTGGGATCACATCCAGACGTCTGACCAGACGTCCGGGATAGTTTACAGACGTCTGGCGAACAGTTATGCTCGCACGGGATATTCGTCTGCGCGCCTGTGCGCGCAGACCTGCGATTCTGCCCTCTTTCTCTGCGGCTGCAGGCGGCTGCGACCGCCTTCTCTCTCCTCTCCGCGCGGCGTTAAAAGGGGGGCGCGCCTCCCCTCCCGTCTCCACCATCTTCCTCCTTCTTCTCCTGCCTGTGCGCGAGAGCGAGCGGACGCGAGGGCGCAGCGGCAGCGGCAGCCGCAGTAAGCGCGGAGGAGCTGCGGCGTGCGAGGGCGGGGCTCTGCCGTGAGGGCGAGCTCTCCAGGAGCGGCTTGGCCGGCCGGCGGAGGGCGCAGGGGGCGCAGAGCGTCGCGGAGAGGGACCTGCTGCGGGCGGAGCAGCGGACGCGCGAGGTGCGACGCGGGCGGCGTCGCGAGCGGAGGCCGAGAAAGGTTCTGATTCTGGAAAAATTTCCAGAATCAGACGTCTGGATTGATATCCAGACGGCAAGGTCGACGTCTGTGAGATCATACAGACGTCTGAAAGGTGAGTTTCCGCTTTCTTCTTCATTCTTGTCGACTGACCGTACTGAGGGAGGGGGGTTGGCTGTGCGCAGGTTCGCTGATTCGTCATCCTTTGAGAATCAGACGTCTGGAAGTTGTACCAGACGGCGGGAGTGACCTCCAGACGTCCGGAGGGACCATCGGACGTCTTGGATCTAGGCAGACGTCCCCACAGACTTCTGGACGTCCGGGGAACCAAGCCGAACAGGTAATTCTCTGATCCACCGTTTAAGACGTCTGGAAGGAGTTCCAGACGTCTGATTTTGCACAGTATTGTCTTTCTCGACCCGTTTAGGGCCCGTTTGGGCTCCGTTTTCCGCGATTCGAGTTGCGTTCGTTTCAGAATTAATTCCTCTACCCGCCTACAGTAGCTATACCCTGTTTTGAGACTCTCCTTGTGTTTGATCCTTGTGATAGGACCTCGTTCGGTTGCAGTCTTGAGAATCGCGGAGGCGCGCGGGATTCCCGATCACGCCCCCATTACTCCCGTTGTACCTGGTAGAGTGGCTTTAAGTATTAATAAAATCTGTTAAAGTATGGAACCATAACTAGAACCTAGGGCATTGCATGAATCCTAGGAATGAGAAATATATGGAATGATAGCTCCTAGGTGTTGCATGAATCCTAGGGCCGGAAAACTAGATTGTATGATAGATCCTAGGATATGGCATGAATCCTAGGATGGAAAAACTAGTGGAATGTATATTACTGCAGTCTTGGAAAAATGGAAAGGAATATATAAAGCTGCCTGTAAATTTAATTAACAGCTGCCTGTTATGAATAAAGAAACATGCTTGAGATCATGAAATTTGAGAACGTGAATCTGGAAAGTGAAACATATGATGTTCTGAGATAAAGAGCTGGAACCCTACGGGGAATTAGGAGTGGAACTCCTGGAAAGAAAAGGAATGGAACTGAGATGTAGTTTGTACTGTCTCTTGGGTACGCAATACCAAGGGAAGTACCTGTACCTGTTTTAGTGCAGAGTGGGGCCAGCCGCCCCAGGGACCCGGGGTTAGGATTGGCCGCTCTGTACCGACTTGTTGGCCCTCGTGTACGTAGTACCGAGGAGAGCTAGTAGTGTTAGGAGAGTACTAGCTACCCCACGGGCCCCGGGGTTCTGCTAGCCTCCTTCACCGACTTGTTAGGCCCACTAGGGCAAACCAGGGTAGTCAGGCGAGGGTGCGCGGACTGTGGAGGGGCAAGGCCCCGGTTTGGTTACTGTGGAGGGGTTGGACCCCTGTTACTGAGAGGGCTCTGCCCTGGTTCCGTGCTGTGCTTTGGGCGCACCCGTTAACGGAAACGACTGACCGCGTGCCAGTGCGGGCTAGCTACCTGTGCGTTTATCGCGCGTGCCGTAGTCACCGTTACGTCTGTCAGTGACCTTGGGGTGGTTGACTGAGGGTAGGATCACCACGGGGGACTCTCCCGGCCAGGAGAGCACCACGTGCTACTTCTACTTTTGGAAAAGACTGCAATCAAGATCGTCCCACGAGGACATCCGAGATCAAGTAAAGGATCTGAGAAGTAAATGAAATAGTGAGAAAAATTGAAAGATGTAAATAAAGGAAGTAATAGAACATAACAGCTGCTGTACACTCTACTGTTGCCTTTAGTTAGTTTGCCACTCTACTCAGCGTTTTGCTGACGTGTTACACTCGTTACCTTTTTCAGGACCAGGTGTTGAGCAGCCAGGGTCGGCGGCTGCAGAGGACGCTGGGCCGAGTAGGGTCCAGTAGAGTTACCACAGCTTTGTACCCCTTTTTGTTTCTGTTCTAGTGAGTAGTTTCTGTTTCCGCTGTACCTTCTTTACCTGCAGTTTTTGTTATATGATAAATGTTGTTTTACTGTTGTGGTGGTGCCTACTGTAGTAGTTTCTTTCCTTACTGCTGTACTTTCTTACTGTTAGTTATATTCATGCTGAATGTGGTTTATTTTACTGTCTTTTGGTTACTTCCTCGTTGGACGACTGGGTCTTGGGATTAGTCGAGTCGGTCCGGTTCTCGTGTCTCGTAGGGACTCGGGAATCGGGTCGTTACAAGATGGTATCAGAGCAAGGTCGTCCCGAGAAGTGAATCAACTGACTGGAAAATAACCAATTCACATGTTTATAGCTAGAGTAGCCACCACAACATATCTCTTGACATGAGCTCTTAGAAGTGTTGTTAGGTACCGTCTGTTTTGACGTTTCCGTTTTGTTTCGCGTCTCCTTGCAGGAGATGCCTCGTCGTGGGACTGGCGAGACTGGCCGCGGGCGCGGCCGAGGGCGAGGTCGGCGAGGCGGACGTGCTGTCATTGACGTCTCGGTGGACCAGCCACCACTCCCTAGCATCCAGGCCCAGGACCTCGCCAGACTGATACGGGATATTGTACGAGAGGAGCTCCACCCACCGCCCCGAGCACCTCCTCCTGGGGTTGCAGAGGGGGAGTCCTCTGTGGGACCACGCGACGGACGTGGCGCTGGACACGAGGGAGGGGATGGGCCCCTGCCGCCCCCACCTTCCTCCGACACTTCTGTACACGAGGCACCTTCGCCTGGAGGTGCACCAGCACCTCCCCTACAGCACCACTTCGAGCTTTTCGGACAGTTCCGGAAGCTGAAGCCCCCCTCCTTCAAGGGGGATGAGGACCCGACCGAGGCAGAGGACTGGCTTGAGCAGCTGGAGAAGATCTTCGACACCCTTCGCCCCCCGGTGGAGTGCCGCGTGGCCTTTGCCACGTACCAACTGGAGAGTGCGGCACACCGGTGGTGGAGGGCGGTCCGGGGACAGGAGAGGGACGAGCCGACGTGGGACCAGTTCGTCACCCTCTTCTGCGAGCAGTACTTTCCCCAGACGTGGCAGGACCAGAGGAGGCGGGAGTTCCACACTCTCCGCCAAGGGACGATGACCGTGAGCGCGTACCGCACGCGTTTCTTGGAGCTGTCCCGCTTTGCAGCGACAGCGGTAGCCACTGAGGAGGAGCGCCTTTGGAGGTTCACCGAGGGGCTCCGGCCTGCGATCCGGGGGTATGTCAAACCCCTGAAGCTGCCGACGTTTTCGAGGGTGGTAGAGGCAGCTATGACTTACGAGGAGACCAACCCGTCCGCGCGAGAGACCGACGGCGGGCGGAAGAGGCCCTTTCAGCCAGACTTCTCACAGGGCCGGCGAGAACGGAGACACGTGGCGTCCGCAGGAGAGCCGTCACGTTGTGCAGGGCCATCAGTGGCCTTTGGGGGCCCTCGACAGGGGCCAGTCGCCAGCACCGGACCCCCGCCTAGCCGACAGCAGGGACTCACTGAGGGCGGGAGTCGGGTTCCCCTCTGCTACCAGTGTGGCCAGCCGGGCCACGTCAGGAGGGACTGCCCATCTAGGGCAGGAGGTCAGCAGATACTTCCCGTGCAGAGCACTGGAGGGCGTGCAGGAGGCCGCGGTTCCCAGGCACGAGGAGGAGGACAGCAGTCGCGAGGAGGGTACCGGCCAGCACCTACCCGTCCGACGCAGAGTGTGGCTGCTTCGTCCGCACCTAGAGCTGAGGGGCGTATCAACGCCCTAACACACAGGGACGCCAGAGCTTCGGGATCCGTGGTAGCAGGTATGGTTTCAGTTTCTGGCAGACTCGTTTACACGCTTTTCGATTCCGGCGCTACGCACTCGTTTGTCGCAGCCAGTTTCGCAGTTAGTTTGGACCAGAGTTATACATTGTTAGAGAATCCGTTCGTAATCAGAGGTCCGAGTGGTCAGCTGTTTGTAGCTGAGGAGGCGTACACGGGTTGCGGGGTCAGCATCGGGGGACACAGCCTGCCAGCTGACCTGATTATGATACAGATGGAGGACTTTGGAGTGATTCTGGGGATGGATTGGCTGTCCGCTTACCACGCCTTGGTAGACTGTTTTGAGAGGAAGATTGTCTTCTCCATTCCGGAGTTGCCTTCCTTCGAGTTTCACGGGCAGCCAGTGGACGGAGGTTTCAGGTGCATTTCGGCACTTCGGGCGGCGAGACTTTTGAGCCAGGGGTGTGAGGGCTTCTTAGCTTGTGTGGTGGCAGAGCATAGCCCCGTGGCAGACTTCCAGAGCATCCCGATGGTCAGAGAGTACCCCGACGTGTTTCCAGACGAGTTACCAGGACTACCGCCTGAGCGTGAGATCGAGTTTGAGATCTCACTAGTACCAGGGACCAGCCCCATCTCCACCACGCCATACAGAATGGCACCGCTTGAGCTGCGAGAGCTCAAGTCTCAGTTGCAGGACCTTTTGGAGAAGGGTTTCGTGAGGCCCAGTGCATCTCCCTGGGGAGCCCCGGTACTGTTTGTGAAGAAGAAGGATGGGACCCTACGCCTTTGTGTGGACTACTGACAGCTGAATAGGGTCACCATCAAGAACAGATATCCGCTGCCGAGGATCGACGATTTGTTTGACCAGTTGCGGGGTGCCACGGTGTTTTCCAAGATCGACTTGAGGTCTGGATACCACCAGTTGAGGATCAGGGAGACCGACGTCTCCAAGACAGCTTTCCGCACCCGGTACGGACACTACGAGTTTTTGGTCATGCCGTTTGGGCTGACCAATGCCCCCGCTGCTTTCATGGACCTGATGAACCGGGTGTTCAGACCGTACTTGGACCAGTTTGTGGTGGTTTTCATAGATGATGTACTCATCTATTCTAGAGATCGGACGCAGCACGGACAGCACTTGCGGATGGTTCTGGACACTCTGAGACGACGCAGGTTGTACGCCAAATACAGCAAGTGCGAGTTCTGGTTGAGGGAGGTGACCTTTTTGGGTCATGTGATCTCTGGAGACGGCCTGGCGGTGGATCCCGCCAAGGTCGAGGCAGTGCTCAGGTGGGAGAGACCGCGTTCAGTCACTGAGATTCGCAGTTTCCTGGGGCTGGCAGGTTACTACAGACGGTTCATCAGAGGGTTTTCGCTGATTGCACGTCCTATGACACAGTTGACTCGGAAGGATGTGCCTTTCGCTTGGACAGACGCCTGTGAGGCGTGTTTTCTGGAGCTGAAGGAGAGGTTGACCTCGGCTCCCGTGCTCACAATCCCTGACAGTAGTGGCGGGTTCGTTGTGTACACGGACGCTTCATTGCAGGGGTTAGGAGGTGTGCTCATGCAGAGGGGCCACGTGGTCGCTTACGCTTCGCGGCAACTGAAGCCCCATGAGCATACCTATCCTACCCACGATCTAGAGTTGGCAGCTGTTGTCTTCGCGCTGAAGACATGGAGGCACTACTTGTACGGTGAGACCTTTGAGATTTTTACAGATCACAAGAGCCTCAGATATCTTTTTGACCAGAAGGAGCTCAACATGAGACAGAGACGTTGGTTGGAGCTCCTGAAGGACTACGACTGCAGCATCTCCTACCACCCGGGAAAGGCCAATGTGGTGGCTGACGCCTTGAGCCGTAAGGCACCCGCACGCTTGGCCAGTCTACAGTTACAGAGTTGGAGCCTTTTGGAGGAGGTGGGCAGTTGGCGACCTCTAGAGTTACGAGGGTACTGTGGGGCAGTGACGGTGACACGGCAGACCAGACCAGAGTTGATAGACCGCATCATCACGGGACAGATGGCCGATCCGTACTTGCAGTCTTTGCGCGACAGAGTACTGTCAGGGGACCCAGGGGACTTCTCTTTCACAGACCAGGTGTTACGCTTGAGGGGACGGTTGTGCGTCCCCAGAGACGAGGAGCTGTTGAGAGAGCTCCTGACTGAGGCACACGGTTCCAGATTCACCATACATCCCGGAAACACGAAAATGTACCATGACTTGAGACGCGAGTTCTGGTGGAGAGGGATGAAGCGGGATGTGGGTGAGTTCGTGCAGCAGTGCTTAGTGTGCCAGCAGGTGAAAGCCGAGCATCAGAGGCCTGCAGGGCTGCTTCAGCCGCTTCCAGTGCCAGAGTGGAAGTGGGAGAGCATCACCATGGACTTGGTGGTGGGCTTACCTGTTACCCAGCGAGGACACGACGCAGTCTGGGTAATAGTGGACAGATTGACGAAGACGGCACGATTCTTGCCGATCCGAGTCACTTTGGGACCAGCACAGTTGGCAGAGAGGTATATCCGTGATGTGGTGCGACTACACGGAGTTCCGCGGGAGATCGTATCCGACCGGGATACCCGCTTTACGTCCCAGTTTTGGGCTGAGTTTCAGCAGGCTTTGGGGACGAGGTTGAGGTTTAGCACGGCTTACCACCCCCAGACGGACGGACAGTCAGAACCCACGATACAGACACTTGAGGACCTTTTGCGTGCCTGTATACTAGACTGGAGGGGCTCTTGGGAGGAGCACCTGCCCCTGGCGGAGTTTGCATACAACAACAGTTATCACTCGAGCATCGGCATGGCTCCCTACGAGGCTCTGTACGGACGGAAATGCACGGCACCCTTGAGTTGGGTTGAGGTGGGGACCAAGTGGGAGGTTGGCCCCAGGTTGATCCGGCAGAGTCAGGAGGTAGTTGAGCAGATCCATAGACGACTCCGCACTGTCAGGAGCAGACAGAAGAGCTACGCAGATCGCAGACGCAGAGAGGTGCAGTTCGAGGTTGGGGACCACGTCTTTCTTCGTGTTTCGCCCATGAAGGGCTTACAGCGGTTTGGGGTGAGAGGGAAGCTCGCGCCGAGGTTCGTAGGGCCCTTTGAGGTCCTGGAGCGGGTTGGACCCGTTGCTTACAGACTTGCCCTTCCCCCGCAGCTTTCTGGTGTGCACGACGTGTTCCACGTGTCCAACCTCAGGAAGTACGTAGCCGATCCCAGCCACGTACTGAGTCACGAGAGCGTCGAGGTGAGCGACGACCTGACCTACCCCGAGCGGCCAGTACAGATCCTAGACCGAGCAGTCCGCAGGTTGAGACGAAAGCAAGTACCCCTGGTAAAGGTTTTGTGGAGGAGCCAGCGGTACGAGGAGGCTACCTGGGAGCCTGAGGCGGCAATGCGGGAGCGGTACCCGGAGCTTTTCGCGGGTACGTCTTTTCGAACCGGCTTCGGTCCTCTTTGAGTTTGTTATGGTTATTTGGACATCTTCTTCCCGCACCCTAGTTGGCGCAAGTTTCGGGGATGAAACTTCCTTTGAGTTTGTTATATTGTAACGAGCGCGTGCCCCAGACGCCTTTTAAGACGTCTGGGAGGTGGCCCAGACGTCTGTCAAGACGTCTGGGATCACATCCAGACGTCTGACCAGACGTCCGGGATAGTTTACAGACGTCTGGCGAACAGTTATGCTCGCACGGGATATTCGTCTGCGCGCCTGTGCGCGCAGACCTGCGATTCTGCCCTCTTTCTCTGCGGCTGCAGGCGGCTGCGACCGCCTTCTCTCTCCTCTCCGCGCGGCGTTAAAAGGGGGGCGCGCCTCCCCTCCCGTCTCCACCATCTTCCTCCTTCTTCTCCTGCCTGTGCGCGAGAGCGAGCGGACGCGAGGGCGCAGCGGCAGCGGCAGCCGCAGTAAGCGCGGAGGAGCTGCGGCGTGCGAGGGCGGGGCTCTGCCGTGAGGGCGAGCTCGCCAGGAGCGGCTTGGCCGGCCGGCGGAGGGCGCAGGGGGCGCAGAGCGTCGCGGAGAGGGACCTGCTGCGGGCGGAGCAGCGGACGCGCGAGGTGCGACGCGGGCGGCGTCGCGAGCGGAGGCCGAGAAATGTTCTGATTCTGGAAAAATTTCCAGAATCAGACGTCTGGATTGATATCCAGACGGCAAGGTCGACGTCTGTGAGATCATACAGACGTCTGAAAGGTGAGTTTCCGCTTTCTTCTTCATTCTTGTCGACTGACCGTACTGAGGGAGGGGGGTTGGCTGTGCGCAGGTTCGCTGATTCGTCATCCTTTGAGAATCAGACGTCTGGAAGTTGTACCAGACGGCGGGAGTGACCTCCAGACGTCCGGAGGGACCATCGGACGTCTTGGATCTAGGCAGACGTCCCCACAGACTTCTGGACGTCCGGGGAACCAAGCCGAACAGGTAATTCTCTGATCCACCGTTTAAGACGTCTGGAAGGAGTTCCAGACGTCTGATTTTGCACAGTATTGTCTTTCTCGACCCGTTTAGGGCCCGTTTGGGCTCCGTTTTCCGCGATTCGAGTTGCGTTCGTTTCAGAATTAATTCCTCTACCCGCCTACAGTAGCTATACCCTATTTTGAGACTCTCCTTGTGTTTGATCCTTGTGATAGGACCTCGTTCGGTTGCAGTCTTGAGAATCGCGGAGGCGCGCGGGATTCCCGATCACGCCCCCATTACTCCCGTTGTACCTGGTAGAGTGGCTTTAAGTATTAATAAAATCTGTTAAAGTATGGAACCATAACTAGAACCTAGGGCATTGCATGAATCCTAGGAATGAGAAATATATGGAATGATAGCTCCTAGGTGTTGCATGAATCCTAGGGCCGGAAAACTAGATTGTATGATAGATCCTAGGATATGGCATGAATCCTAGGATGGAAAAACTAGTGGAATGTATATTACTGCAGTCTTGGAAAAATGGAAAGGAATATATAAAGCTGCCTGTAAATTTAATTAACAGCTGCCTGTTATGAATAAAGAAACATGCTTGAGATCATGAAATTTGAGAACGTGAATCTGGAAAGTGAAACATATGATGTTCTGAGATAAAGAGCTGGAACCCTACGGGGAATTAGGAGTGGAACTCCTGGAAAGAAAAGGAATGGAACTGAGATGTAGTTTGTACTGTCTCTTGGGTACGCAATACCAAGGGAAGTACCTGTACCTGTTTTAGTGCAGAGTGGGGCCAGCCGCCCCAGGGACCCGGGGTTAGGATTGGCCGCTCTGTACCGACTTGTTGGCCCTCGTGTACGTAGTACCGAGGAGAGCTAGTAGTGTTAGGAGAGTACTAGCTACCCCACGGGCCCCGGGGTTCTGCTAGCCTCCTTCACCGACTTGTTAGGCCCACTAGGGCAAACCAGGGTAGTCAGGCGAGGGTGCGCGGACTGTGGAGGGGCAAGGCCCCGGTTTGGTTACTGTGGAGGGGTTGGACCCCTGTTACTGAGAGGGCTCTGCCCTGGTTCCGTGCTGTGCTTTGGGCGCACCCGTTAACGGAAACGACTGACCGCGTGCCAGTGCGGGCTAGCTACCTGTGCGTTTATCGCGCGTGCCGTAGTCACCGTTACGTCTGTCAGTGACCTTGGGGTGGTTGACTGAGGGTAGGATCACCACGGGGGACTCTCCCGGCCAGGAGAGCACCACGTGCTACTTCTACTTTTGGAAAAGACTGCAATCAAGATCGTCCCACGAGGACATCCGAGATCAAGTAAAGGATCTGAGAAGTAAATGAAATAGTGAGAAAAATTGAAAGATGTAAATAAAGGAAGTAATAGAACATAACAGCTGCTGTACACTCTACTGTTGCCTTTAGTTAGTTTGCCACTCTACTCAGCGTTTTGCTGACGTGTTACACTCGTTACCTTTTTCAGGACCAGGTGTTGAGCAGCCAGGGTCGGCGGCTGCAGAGGACGCTGGGCCGAGTAGGGTCCAGTAGAGTTACCACAGCTTTGTACCCCTTTTTGTTTCTGTTCTAGTGAGTAGTTTCTGTTTCCGCTGTACCTTCTTTACCTGCAGTTTTTGTTATATGATAAATGTTGTTTTACTGTTGTGGTGGTGCCTACTGTAGTAGTTTCTTTCCTTACTGCTGTACTTTCTTACTGTTAGTTATATTCATGCTGAATGTGGTTTATTTTACTGTCTTTTGGTTACTTCCTCGTTGGACGACTGGGTCTTGGGATTAGTCGAGTCGGTCCGGTTCTCGTGTCTCGTAGGGACTCGGGAATCGGGTCGTTACACTTCCCAACGGTCTACTGCCGTCCCCATTAACTAAAGAACTTGCTACGCCCTTTGTGGGCAGTTGGATCTTCATCCAACGGCCACAAAAGTGCCACGTCACTGGCTTCCCTTCAAGCATTTAGGGTTCTTTATCTCAGCCAGTGGATCTTCATCCAATGGTTGAGGCAACGATCGCACTAAAGCAAAAACATGACAATCCACGCACGTAGCACGTTGGTCAGCGTGCTTGAAGGCGAGTGGGCGGCGAGCGTTCGAAGCACACGGAGTGGAAAGCAGGGGCGGTGGAGCACGCGACTGAAATTTAGCTATGCGAACTCGATTGAAGTGCGTGAGGGCGAAACGCGTGGCACGTGATCGTGTGTCGGATCTGAGGTGGTGCAATAACACGGGAGGTGACACGCGGTTAGACGTGCCGTTGCACATGGAGGTCAGAGGTGGTGCGGCACGCGATCTTAGCCATTGATCTTCATGATCGAATGATTGATTTTGAACGCGTGCGTGTGCACGAGGGGCGCAAATGTGGTGGAGCGGGCAACTGTGTGTGCGCCATGTGGCACGATTGCATGTGTATGGGTAATGAGAGTGCGATGGAGGCTCTTTTGAGGCACGATCTAATCCGTTGATCTCCCGATTGATGGATCTGGTTGCTCCAAGGTTGTTGCATGGATTAGTGGGCCCAAAATACCTATTTTGCCCCTCACTTTGGCTATTAAAAGGACCCCAAACCCCCATTTGAGAGGCATCTCTTCTTCTAGACATCTCCAGCTCCCTTCTACCCTCTTCCTCTAAGAAGTCCACCAAGGCCACCCGTGGTGCACCGCTGCTGCTACTCCACGCCTCTCCAAAGGCCACCAAGGACCACCCTTGGTGTCATTGTTCTAGTAGACTAGATAGTTTTTTTAGTAGTTCTAGTTCTAGTAATGAATGTTCTAGTTATTTAGTTCTAGTTAAGTTCTAGTTGAAATTCTTGTCAAGCATTCAACTGATCAAATAATTTCCCGATTATTATCTAATTAAAGTTGAGTTGCTTTATATCTATCGTGATTAGTGTTTAGTTATAATTAGTTCTAGATCAGCATTAAAATCAAGTCATTTTACTGCCTCCCTGAGTTCGATTGGGACTCACCATCTCGCTACATTTTATTTGCTTTGACGTATTTTCGTGCTATACTACGACAAAAATATCTTAAAAAGCGATTTTACACCCAAGCAGTTAGCCGTAATCTGAGCTTGGATAATGGCCGTAGCATTAGGTTGAGGTCAATCCTCCATATCCTCAATTCTTGGTTCAACCATTTCCGCAATTGTAGCCCTAGAATAATGGAGTCTCCTTCTTGGGATTCTCTCTAATGCCACCAATTTAGGGTTAAGTGAGCGCCTTCCGTGCATACACTAGAGAAGAATCAGGAGAGATGTGAAGGAGACAGAAGAGAAAATTGTGTGCGCACAACCAAGTAAACAAAACTAAGCCCTATGGTGTTGACCTAGATGACCTAGGCCTCTAGGGTACAACTCTCACCATAGCACAAATTGTTGTGTTTAATCCAAAAGTAAAATAAGTTGGACCAGGGGGAGCGTGTCTTAAGGGCCGCTAATTATGCCAAACCCCTGCTTGGCTTAAGTCATTCGACAATTAGGCCTCCCAACTTAGTTGCTTCTAGAAAAATTACTTCATCGATTGGTCCTACGGTGCGAGTTTGTATCTTAAGACTACTCAATTGATCCTTAGGGCCAATGTATACTATTTTTTTTAGATTAGGGCTAGGACAGTGCTTGTGCTCAAGGTAAGTGATGAGGTGTTGTTGGGGGTTAGTGACTCTTAATTAATCCATTTTGAGCTTGTGTGTGCACTCAACAAAATATGGTGTTCAAGCAAGGTTATTCAAGATGTTTTGTTTTTTAATGATTCGTCCTCACTTTAGTGATTTTTAGGGTTGAGATTCCTTTATGTATTCAAACAGTGTTTGTAGTAGGCACACAAAGTTTTGCACACAACGGATGGTAGTCAATTTCCTTTAAGAGTAGTGTGGCCTTAGAAATAAATAACCCTAATGTATTCACACCTAGAGTTCATGCAATTCTATCAGGTGAATTGATTTTAATTTTTTGTTGAGTGGTGTGATCCAATTTAGGACACAGTTGGCTTCGCAAACACCACTCAAAGAGGACACTTAGAAATATTTTCTAAAAATTTTAGAGTGTTTTTTTTTTGTTTGGGTGGTGGGTTCAAGATGTGGATCAAGTAACAATTCGTCGTGGTAATTTTTTTATGATTTTTATATGTTTTTTAATTTTTTTTTGAAAGCAAGCTAACCTAAATTCATGCGCAAGCCTAAATGCATTTTTTTTATTTTTAGGTAAAAGAAAGATGGGACTATGCTAGGTAGGATGATACTTACAAAAGTCTTCACAGCACTTTACTCCCAATCTACCAACTTGGAGTACTCTCCTCTTGTCACCTAGGCGTCAGATTCTTGCAACCAAATCAATTAAGTGAGAGAAGAGAGTCAGATCTCATGAATACCACTCATGCAAAAGCGACAAATAAGATTCGTTGCCCCTTGGGAATGACGCCAAAAATTGACATCGGAAAATGTGTTAAGATAATTTGTACCTTGTAGCATGTGATTACGACATCAATTTTAAAATACTAAGACAATGAGTCCAAGTGTCAAAACACAGGAGGCAAGAAATCAAATCTTTTTGTCACTTAGTTTATTGCCACATGATGGTTTATTTTGTTCGCTTGTGTAAAGAGTAGGGAGAAGAAGTGTAACGACCCGATTCCTGAGTCCCTACGAGACACGAGAACCGGACCGACTCGACTAATCCCAAGACCTAGTCGTCCAATGAGGAAGTAACCAAACGAGCAGTAAAATAAACCACATTCAGCATAAATATAACTAACAGTAAGGAAATACAGCAGTAAGGAAAGAAGCCACTACAGTATATACCACCACAACAGTAGAACAACATTCATAACATAATATGAACTGCAAGTAAAGAAAAGTACAGCGGTAACAAGAACTACTCACTATAATGGAACAAAAAGAGGTACAAGAGAACAGTGGTAACTCTACTGGACCCTACTCGGCCCAGCGTCCTCTGCAGCCGCTGACCTTGGCTGCTCAACACCTGGTCTTGAAAGGTAACGAGTGTAACACGTCAGCAAAACACTGAGTAGAGTGGCAACTAAAACAAAAGAAATAGTAGAGTGTACAGTAGCTGTTATGTTCTGTTACTTTCTTTAATTACGTCTTTCTATTGTCTCACAATTTATCTATTTCTCAGATCCTTCACTTGATCTCGAATGTTCCTCGTGGGAACGATCTTGATTGCAGTCTTTTCCGAACAGTAGAAGTAGCACGTGGTGCTCTCCTGGCTGGGAGAGTCCCCCATGGTGATCCTACTCTCAGTCAACCACCCCAAGGTCACGGACAGACGTAATGGTGACTACGGCATGCACGATAAACGCACAGGTAGCTAACCCGCACTGGCACGCGGTCAGTCGTTTCCGTTAACGGGTGCACCCAAAGCACAGCACGGAACCAGTACAGGGCAGAGCCCTCTCAGTAACAGGGGTCCAACCCCTCCACAGTAACCAAACAGGGGCCTTGCCCCTCCACAGTCGGTGCACCCTCGCCTGACTACCCTGGTTTGCCTAGTGGGCCTAACAAGTCGGTGTAGGAGGCTAGCAGAACCCCGGGGCCCGTGGGGTAGCTAGTGCCCTCCCTACACTAGTAGCTCTCCTCGGTACTACGTACGCGAGGGCCAGCAAGTCAGTACAAAGTGGCCAGTCCTAACCCCGGGTCCCTGGGGTGGCTGGCTCCGCTCTGCACTAAACAGGTACAGGTACTTCCCTTGGTACTACGTACCCAAGAAACAGCACACTACCACGTCTTTCTTTCTCAGTTCCATTCCTTTCTCTTTCCAGGAGTTCCACTCCTAATTCCCCGTAGGGTTCCAGCTCTTTTAACTCAGAACATCTAGGTTTCACTTTCCAGTTTCACGTTCTTACAATCCATGTTCTCAATCACGTTTATTTATTCATAGCAGGCAGCTGTTAATTCAATTCACAGGCAGCTATTATTTCCTTTCCACATTTTCCAAGACTGCAGTATTCATATATTCCACTAGTTCTTCCCATCCTAGGATTCATGCCATACCCTAGGATCTATCATACAATCTAGTTTTCCAGCCCTAGGATTCATGCAACACCCTAGGATCTACCATTCATTCTAGTTTCTCATTCCTAGGATTCATGCAATGTCCTAGGTTCTATTTATGGTTCCATAATTTAACAGATTATACCAATAAACTTTAAACCACTCTACCAGTTACAACAGGAGTACTGGGGGCGTGGTCGGGAATCCCGCGTGCCTCCGCAACCCCCGAGACTGCAACGGAACGGGATCCTATCACAAGGACCAAACACAAGGAGTTTCTCAAAACAGTATATAGCTACTGTAGACGGGTAGAGGATTTAATTCCGAAAAGCACGCAACTCGAAACGCGAAAAACGGACTCCGAACGGGCCCTAAACAGGTCGAAAACGACGAAACAGTGCAAAATCAGACGTCTGGAACGTCTTGCAGACGTCTTAAAAAGTGGATCAGAGGTTACCTTTGCTCTGTGTGGTCTCTCAGACATCCAGAAGCCTGCGGGGGCATCTGGCCTAGTTCCCAGACGTCCGATGGTTACCCCGGACGTCTGGAAGTTGCTCCCGTCGTCTAGCACTGCAGCAAGACGTCTGATTCACGCTGGATGGCGAATCCGAACCTGCGCGTACCCATTTCCTCTCTCTCTTAGTACAATCAGTCAAAGAAGAGGAAGAAAGACGGAAATAACTCACCTTTCAGACGTCTGGACAGTCCTCCAGACGTCCTCCCCGTCGTCTGGTTGGAAGCCCAGACGTCTGATTCTGGAGAAAATCCCAGAATCAGGGCACGACTCGCCCTCCACTCACGACACTCGGCCGTGCCGAGACTCGTCCGCCTGTTGCTCGAGCTGCAGCAGGCCTCCCGCGTCTGCTGCTCCCCCCGCCTGCTGGCCCTAGCAGCCCCGGCAAGCTCGCCCTCGCGGTCGAGCACCTCCTCTTCTCGTGCAGCGCCTCCTCCCACACTCGCTGCGGCTGCCACTGCCGCCGCTCGCTCGCGCTTGCACTCGCTGGAAGAAGAAGAAGGAGAAGCGGAGGTGGTGAGAGTGAGGGAGAGGGAGAGGCTTTTTAAAGCCTCGCGGGGAGGAGAGAGAGAGCAGAACAGGGGGCAGCGCCTGCGGAGGAGAGGGAAAAGGGGCACCCGCAGGTCTGCACGCGCAGGCGCGCAGACGCGACCGCGTGTGCCGCTGTAACCGAATCCCAGACGTCTGGGAGGGGTTCCAGACGTCTGGTCCGACGTCTGGGCCACCTCCCAGATGTCTTAAAAGACGTTTGAAGCCGCGCGTTCGTAACAAGAAGAGAGAGAGAGTTGGAAATTCGAGGTATAGTATGGTAGCTAAATACACATCCTAATTGTAGGAAGTAGAAACATAACTAGGCATGAAGATGACACAAAGATATTAGCACAGGTTACTTATATAAATCATCAAAATTGTCTTGCAAACATGAGCAGGAAAGCTAGAAGAATGCTTGAATAAAGTATGAAATACAAAGTAAAGAAGAAATAGAAATTATCGTTAAGAGGTGCAATTCAAGGCAACCACGGTGGTGGAGGAAGCTTCGTCTGTGGCTTAGCAACTCTGGGGACCAGCTTTGAAGCTCTAGAAGGTGGTAGAATGATTGGAGAAGAGATGCTTTGCAATGGGGGGTCATAGAACCTTTCAATAGGAAAAGAAGGGCCTTGAACTGGCCTAAATCAGCCTTAGATTGTGCCTAGACTACCGTTGGGCCGGTCCAAGTGCTTGAACTAGTGCCCACGTGTGTGCCCTTGAATTGGCATGCACTCAGCCATGTGCGTTGTCATGGCTGCATCTAATGCATTTGCTGCTGCATCCAACGGTCACAAGCTCTTCTCAATCGCACCTTTGCACGTGCATTGCATCGTGAGAGGACATCTGCTGGCCGTCGATGCCTCATCCAATGGTTGGGAGGCGCTCCTCATTGCACTTTGTCCCGTGCACTAAATTGCAAGTAGAGCGATCGCATTACTTTGAGCTAGCCACGTGGCCCAATTTGTGCCTGTGGATCACGTGTGGTCGGTCAAGATGCACATGGAGATCACACGATTGTGCGCGTTGGCATGGCCGAATGTGAATCTTAAATCATCAATCGAACGACGCAATTAACGTGCTTGTGTGCGTGAGGAGGTCACGGATCGCGACTCGATATCTCGACCTGCGCACTTGAGGTTGGGTGTGCGACTGCTGTGCTACACACAGGGATGGGCAAATCTAAGTCATTCCTTTTCATTTGTGCGGTTGAGGGAGAGTAGGCGTGGCGCGATGTTGTGCGTCCGATGGAGACCGAACGACTGAGGCTCCTCTCGCCCGTACGAAGACGAGGCTAAACGGTGGTTGTTGGTGTGTGATGGAGATGGAGCGGGTACAACATGGCACGTCATGGGCCGTTGCTCTGACTTCCTAGGCTCTTTGTGGGAGCTACGGAGGTCGGATTGGGGCGATTTCAGAGCCGTTTGACTTCGATTTTCATCCTGAATCCAACCGTGCGGCTCAATTGTTCATCTGAGACATGTTTTGATATGCACTTGTACAATTTGTCCATTAAACATTAATTCCAAACACTCTTGATGTAAAGAGTGTATTATATGCATGCATTGCTCCCAGACCCACTCGATTGTTACATTAAGTGCAAAGGCCCTTGAAATTGACTCTAACTGATATAATTAACATTACTAAGTGTAGAGTCATCATTATCACACTATGCAGGATGGAACCAATTTTCCCTTCAGCCTTCTTTGTTGTTATGGTATATCTTACGCTACATCTTGCAAATGAAGCAAGAGTTACTGGACCTGTACAGTATAGATGGATGTATCTAGTTGAATGATTCTTAAAAAGATTGAAAGATTATGTCCTAAATAAGGCGAAGCCTGAAGGTTTAATTGTTAAAGGATATCTTATGGAGGAATGCATAAACTTTTGTGCCATGTATATGAATGATCCAGATAATAGATTTAATCGACTTGAGAGAAATTTTGATGGAGGATACAATGAAAATGACGAAGATTCCCTCTCCATTATACAAAGGGAGGGCCAATCCTATGGACAAAGTACAAATTAATCTCAGAAATGGATCAAAAGTTAGTGCACTTATACATTTTAAAGCAGATTCTTGAAGTTGATCCATTCTAAATGGAATTTAAACAGTCTTGACATCCATCTGTCCGGGACTTGGACTCCTTGATTAGTTTAAGGAGCGTGTAAAATAGATGAAAGAAAATAATGACCCTAGGTGGGTCGAAGATTTTGATGTTATTGCTGATATCCCATTGAGTTATGAACATTATCATTCTAGATATATAATAAATGGCTTCAGATTCAGGATAAGATCAATTGATGATGAGAAGGTTACGCAACATGATGGAGTTGTTGTCAATTGCGATCTAAGGACTGGTTGTGATGGCTACTATGGCCAAATCATTCAGATTGTGGAGATGAGCTTTAGATACAATCGTAGGGTGGTCTTCTTTAAGTGTGATTAGTTTGATATTTTCAAGAATGGCATTGGTTTCAAGAAAGATATTAAACATGGTTTCTTAAGTTTAAATAAGAACCCTCGTATTCTTCAGACAACAGAACCATTCATTTTAGCCTGTCAAGTGTCACAAGTGTTTTATGTCCCTGATAATAGCAGGACTGGATGGGTAATACCTTTCAGAACTATGTCGCGTGGATACTTTGATGCAGAAAAGGATATTGATCTTAATTTTGCATCTGAAGCTTATCAAGAAATTCCAAAAGAAGGACAAGAAGCACTCAATGTGTTAGACAACGACATATAAGGTATAATGTTGATTTTAACTGGCTTTTATTTTAGCCATTATTTCATATAAAGCTTTGTGAAGAAAAAGATGAAAAGGTTCTCTCATTGTTTGGTTTTCCTTCCATTCACTTCTAATATGATGAAAGAGAGTGCACTTTTACTGCTTAAATGCATAAGAAATTTGAGGGTCCTTATTAGTGCTTACATTCCTCTTCTTATACCATTCCTGACTAAAAGCCTTGAGTGTTAAGTGTGATGTCAATGAGGTTTGCTTCTAAATCTTGGAGTCCTTAACATCACATGATAATTATAGCATCAAATCTTGATAATATACACATTTCTTGACAAATTTTAATGGAAACCCATGTTACATTCGAAAAAAGTGGGAACTGGGAAGTCAAATAACAATTACAGAATGCAAATCTTTTTTTTCATATATTCCAATAATAACACTTGCAAAAGAAAGAGATGTTTCTTTTTTTAATTGTTTACTTTCATATTGCATTGCATTATTAATACATGTGAGAATGAATGTGGGGTGTGCCCTAACAAATTCTATTTTTGTATTATGTGTTTATAATTCTATTATTATATATCTTCTTTTCAATACAGGATTTGGGAAAAATTAAATAATATAGAGGAAACTCTGTCGAAATTTTTTGGGGTTTTTTTTTTTATATTTATCGCTAATTAATGGTAATTTGATGTGCACATGATGTTGAAAAAGAAAGCCTCTAGGGAGAATCAAGAGACAGCGATCAAGGAGGAGGAGGCCATGACTCAGCCTCCACTCTCGCAACCTCCTCCTATTTCCTAGCCTCCACCACGACCCCTGACCTCCCCATTCCCTTCCCAGTATATCCCCACCCCACCCAAGGTATTCAAAGCACCACCTACCATGTCGCTACCCATAGGTATAAGCCATATAGGCAGCCTCCTCCCAGAACCCAGTACATAATCCTGCATACTTTTTCTTAGGGGTGTCACCTAGAGGGGAAGGGTAAGGGCCCACTTCTTTCTACCTAGCTTCCATCTACCACTTACTTCGTTGAGCAGCTAGATGATGACGAGGATGATGAGGAGGTTGGTGGGGAAGATGTACAAGATGAGGAGGTATAAGAGGAGGTGCCTACTAAGATTGATGCTGGCACATTTGTGCATACTGCGACTGCGGCAGGCACCAATGCTGGTAAAAAATTCAATCATCTTTTATTTTAAGTTTACATTTCTCGAAATTATAATTTAATTAACTTGTATTTAATTTAATAATAATATGATATAATTTATTTTCAGGTAAGGAAACAAGGGTTCCAATACGTAATTAGGACCTAGATAGATTACCAGCAGGCACTAAGATCCCAGTCAAGATTAATCCTTTAGGGGAAGAAAAGAATTACCCGAAGTTCACTAGTAGACTGGTGACGATTACAAAGTCGATCATCCCTCTGTCATGCTTCGACTAGAGGAAAGTGTCGAAGGAGTGGAAAGTGGCACTTATTCGTGAGTTGTAGGTAAATGCATTTCCACTATCCATTTTACAAATCCTAATTAAACTTTATTTAAATAAGATTTATAATAATTTTCTAATTGTAGGGGATATTTGATTGGGGGCCCAATTCGAACGTGCCCAAGTATATTTTAAAGCACTCAGGCAAGATCTATCGTGGTTGGAGGGAGGAGGTGAAAAGTACAGTAAGAAATTTTACGATTTAAAAATACAATAGTTACATTATTTTTTAAAAAAGTTGCTAATGATTTATATAAATATTTCAATACTTTAAAAATAAGTCATTTGAGGAGGTATTGAGGAATGTGACTCCGGTGGTTATGCCTGACATTTGGAAGGAGGCATGCAAGCATTGGAGTACTCCAACTATAGAGGTAAATAATTAGTTGTTTATATATAATTTTAAATTATTATATTGTTATTTAATACTGATAATTTCTTGTAGGAGAAAGCTAAAAAAAAAAGGCCAACAGGGCCCAAACTCCACCACAGACTCATTGCTTGGGTTGAATGAGTATTGACTCATTAAGAGTCAAATATGTAAGTAAAAATAGTTATTTACATGAAGTCTATCCATACAAATATATGTAAGCTAATATTTTATTCTTTATTAAATTTTCAGGTTGATGCACACGAGGGTGCTAAGCTAGATAGAGTGAGAGTTTATGAGAACACTCACAGTAAGCAGACACTCGATGGCTCCCGTGAATGGATTTATGAGACATATCAGGAGAAACATGTAAGTATCATGAATTTTTAGACTACGAATTTACTACACTAATTTACATATTGAAATATTACAAATGTATTTACAAACTCGTATGATGGACTTGATCCATCCTCCTAAGGTCACAGATGAGAACTTTGCAACTGTTCCACAGGCACCTTCGATGACACCAGAGGAGGCATTCAGGACCGTGATGACTCCATAGCATGGAGGCTTTGTTCGTAGTAGGGGAAGGAGCATGACTATCTCTTCTTGGTAGGGGAGGAAATGATGATAGTTGTTGACATCCTAAGTGGAGAATTTGAATAAAAAGATGGAGACAATGGAACATCAAGAGGCAGAGAGGGAGAAGATATTGAAGGATATGACCTTGCGGCTGTAGGCAGCCACTGCCAGGATGGAGCGATAGGATGAGTTACTAGAGTGGCAGAGTCAGTAGTTGATGGAGCTAATGGCATTTCTCTGAGGATCTGGACTTCACCATTCAACATTTTATGCACCTCCACAATGGGACAACGACGATAGGGGTGGACCAAGAGCTGGTGGCATAGGTGCCTAGCGTAGTGTATATATCATATATATCGTTTATAATAGTGTATTAAACTTTTTTTATATATAAATGAATTGCATTTTTATTATGGTGGGATTTACTATTATAATTGGTTTGATAAGTATAGATATAAACCCTAACTAAAAATCTTCTCTAAAAAATACCATACATTTGGTGATGGTTTACATCAAAACTGTTGCTAATATATTTAACATGACCTTTATATAACTACTACGTAATATCTAATTTTGGTGCCACCACTCTCCTCTCGCCAATTAATAATTTTACTGTGACGGTAGAGTGAGAATTGGCGACAATTATGAATCGTTGCCAAATTCCAATATTTTCCAGTGCAACCTACTTTCATGACAAGTGACGGTATTCAGTGACGGTATGTTACTATACGGCGACGGTTATCAAACATTGTTAAAGGATTTCTATTCTTGTGTAAAATATTTTCACGCTAACGTTTAGCAATGATTAGTTCAATAACAGTCACAAATTGCATTTGGCGACGGTCAATAACCGTCACAAATTGTTGAGACCATTGGACTTAGCATCAGGAGAAATAGTGTTGGTACATCATTTCAACTGTTGCCAAATCATTACAGTGATGCACTATTTCACGATGGAATGTGGTGACAATTTTAGCATCATTAGCGACAATTTATAATCGTCGCAAAATACACCTTTTCCTATAGTGACAACCACCACCACTTTCACTCCCAACCCATATCCCCATCTTGCTCACAATATGCACCAAAGATCCACCCATACTTTACTCATCATCACCTTGGTCCTTATTACTCAAGTTGGTGCTTAGTGTGTTGTAATTATTTCTTTTAAATGCTTTGTATTGGTGGCTTGGACCATGATGAGCCCATATTTGTGGGCTATCTATGTATTTTAATGCCTAGACATTAAGTTAACATGCACATTTATATAGCATACATTAGAATGTAAATAGGGTAACATAAAATTGTCTATTTCATGCATTTCATGCATTATATGCATTGATAATATCATTTAGAATTCATTTAGAATAGCTAATCTTTTAGGTTGCATTACATGTAGTGTTTGATTTAACATTTCTTCTAAGATCTTATAAATAAATAACCCCTTATTTCTTTTTATCATTTATTGAATCTTCTTCTTTCAACGGCTGCAGGGCCACCTTCATTGTTGATGTCATGGCCGTGAATGCCAAATCTGGCATTGATGGTCGATGTGCGGACCCTCCATCTCCCTCTCCACCTTCCTGCAGCATAAGAAGAGACCTCTAGCGACTAAGATTAGGAGGCCACCATCCACTCCATCACCGTGCTTCACCTCCATCTTCGCTGGCCTCAACCGTGGTAGCAAGCCTCCACCATTATGGACATGTGGTGTGACAAGCTACACCGCCATCCGGAGCTTACTTGCATCACCTTGAGTGCACGTTGCTCCACCGTAAGCACACATAGGCGTGCATGCTACCATCCTCGCTGTTCATCTCCATCTCCATTTCATCCTCTGTTCTACTTCCAAAAGAACCCAACAACATCTTTTTCACCATCGTCGGCCATCCTACCACTTTCATACCTCTAGTCCCACCTTTATACGGCCACACCTCTATATAGCCACCCACCAGTAGCCACACACCTCCCACATCACTTCTTCACCTTCTTCTTTCTTTTCTTCTTTGTCCTCTGTTCCCGCAAGAACCCAAAGTTGTAGCCTTCACGGACACCACCACCTCCTCATGCCTGACTCTCCTTGTTGCACCTCTAGCCTGCGCGACCATTGTCCCTTGACCATGTGCCCCAATGAGCGACCAGCACCCCTCGACCACGCACCCTCATGCGCATTGATAGCCCTCGCGTGTGCCCTTCGCCAGCTCCACCATATCTTGGCGTGCCTCGCGCGCACAGCCATTACACCACCAGCGCCCACATGTGGCCCCAGTTGCGCGCACGCGCCCCTCCAAGCACATCTCCAGCAGCAGCATGTGCCTCTCCTCTCTACACTCGCACCTCCAGCAGCAAGCAGCAGGAAGAGACCCACCGTCATCTCCTCCTCGTCGTTGCCGGCTCTGGCCACCTCCCACCACACTTCCACCACCACTACGTAGCCCTCAACCCAACGGACCTTCGGTGAGCTTCATGCTTCCAGCCGTGGCCTCTTCCGTGTGGCAACACAAGGAAAGCTTTTCCCTTGTTTTGCACCTAATTAAAATTTACATTTCATGCCATTGTAAACTTCTCATTTTCTCATTTAAAGAATAGTTTATTATGTTGATTTTATGAGAAAACCCTTGCCTTTCAATGAAAATGCCATTTCAGCTTTATATAACATTGTAAACTTATTTAAAAGGTAGATTTGGCTCGATTTCCTAGAGAAATTAATCGTGAACATCTGTTTTTGACTCGTGTGAGTTTTAATAGGCCAGTGCCTCCCTGTGGACATGACCCGCTCCTCATTGAGTGGTTATTTTAATTATTTTGATTAATGATTTTCCACTACTTCGATACTACTTTGATGCATCATTTTATGTGCAAAACTACTTCCAAAGCGAAGATCGTATTTTCAGACCACTTTCAAGTTGTAATAATTAGAGTTATTTTCATGTTTCAAAGTCTATGTTGAACTAAGTAGCTTTGTAAATATTCAAGAATGAAAGTTGAAGTTTTTATTATTTTTCAAGTGTAGTTGTTTGCTATTTTCCTTCTTGTTATCACAAAGATAAAAAAAAGTAAGTTGTCTAGTCTTTTCATGACTTAAAAGACCAAAAAAATTTCACAAAGCCAAAAATGGAAAAAAAACATTTGTGTTTTGAAAAGTTCCTTGATATTTCCCTTTTCTTCTAACCACTAAAATGACAAAAGAATTACAAAGCTAAAAAGACAAAAAAAAAAGAGAGCGCTAGTAGATTAGCGTACCTTCCCGCTTCACTTAATAAAAGACAAAAAATGTTACAATTGATTAAAACATCGAAAATATGATAAGGGTTCCTTCACGGATTTTCTTAATTAAAGGGCTAATTATCTCATATGGGATCGACCGAGACTCACATTAGGTTTTCGCTTTTGAATCATCTCGTGTTTTCCCGTAATCAGTATATATAATTTATTCAAATGAAGTAGTTTTAGGTGCGATTATTACAATGACAAGAACTTGCAATTTCATCAAATTCGCACCCACGTAAAGGTTAGAGACACGATCTAAGTCACCATCATCTCCTTGGAAAAGTGCCAAAATGTGATCGTGAAATCATGATAATGATAAATGTGTCATCATAGTTGCAAAAGCATGTCGTTTAGAATTTATAAATAGTGTCCTAAAAATACAAGTGTAGTATTAAGAGTACGAGTCATCTCACAGGACAACAATGGTGTTTAGATGTTTCTTAACCAATTATGCCAACTAAGATCTTTTTTTTTATTTTTTTAGATAATGAAAGTGAGTAAATAAAGCAACTATAGAGGCAAAAACAAAAATATTACAGAAACAAAAAAATAGAACTTTTATTATCATTAAGAGTTCACAACAATAAGGAAAACAAATAAAAATGAAGAATAACAAGAAGAAGAAGGAGAAGAGAGAGAAGAGGATCAAGAAAGAGGCTAGTGAGGTTGTGATGAGAGTCGGTGAAATGTGCACGAAGTAAGAAGTCAGAGAAGTTGCGGAGACACGCGAAGGTGCGGAGGAGTGTGGGAGCCATTGAAAAGAACCCGGAGAGAGAAATTCTTGCCTCGAGACGTCGCAGCAAGTATCGTGAACTGTTGTGGAGATGCTAAAGATGAGGAGAACTATTGAAAAGATGTCGAAGAGAGTAGAAGCCACTGAGAGAGAGGAAGCATGTTCTTGGTGGTTGGAAGGAGAGGAGAAGATGGTGATGGTAGGCATGTAGAAAGGAGAAGATAGTGGGCATGTAGAGTGAGAAAAAAGTAGAAGGGTGTGTAGAGAGGGAGAAGAAGATAGAAAGAGGAGAACGTGAAGAAGAAGAAGATAAGGTGGTGGTGGGTGTGCGAAGAGGGAGAGCAAGAGAGAGGATGGGGAGGAGAAGAGAGGAGAACATGAAGAAGAGGAGGAGGAAGAGGGAGAGCATGGAAGGAGAGGAGAAGGTGCATGAGGAGTAGAAGACGAAGAAGAAGAGGAAGAAGAGAAGGTGAAGAGGAGGAAGAAGGACGATAGGACGTGGAGGATATGAGGAAGAAGAAAAAAAACGAGGAGGAGGGGAGGGAGACCTACGTTTGGAGGGGAAAAGGATTGGAGGGAAGAGGATGTGCACTGGGAAGAGAGTGCGAGGGCTGAGGGTTGTCATGATTTGTGTGCGTCGAGGAGAAGGAGAACGAGAAGGGAAGGTAATTGTGAGAGAAAAATAGAGAGGGAGAGCGCACGAGAGAGGTTTATAGTGAGTGAGATGGGGGTGCGTCTATGTGCATCGGAATAGGAAAGGAGAAAGGCGCGCGTGAGCCTCGGTCATAAGAATAGAGAGGAGGAATTAACATGTGCATGGGGGGCACATTTTTAGAAATTAGGAAAGAGTGGCTCATTTGAGTTTGCATGGGAGAGGAAAGTGGTTACATGAGGATGGGGAAAGAAAGGGAATGATTTGGCATTGGGATTTTTTTAGGATGGGAAATAGGAATGGGGTTTAATGGGATTTGATGGAGATAAATATGTAGGGAAATATGTAATCGATATGGCCACATATATAAAGATTTAGGATATTTGTTTTCTTTGGATGGTGAGGTGGAATGTTGCTGATAGCATCACCATCACCCATTATATTTAACCTAATTTGGCTAAGTTCTATAGTTAAATTTACATAATTAACACATTAAAAGGGTATAACTCAATCAGGACTGAAGAGAGAGGAATTAATAGACAAAAAGGGGTTAATTCTACAATTTTCACAAATAATTATAAATGTAGAATAGCTGGAGGGTAAACTTATGGTTAATTAAAGGTCAATTGAGCTTAAATGTCCTAAAAGTGGGTTGATACTGAGTAATTTAGAATTTTCATTCAAATTAAGTGTTAATCTTTAATTAAATTATTTAATTTCAACCCTACTTCAACTAAAACAATTTTGATAGAAATAAATGTAATCTAAACCTTCTAAAAATCATTTAAAAGTAATTATAAGATTTGGCATAGTCAATTTAACAATCAAAACTCATTTTGACCTAAAACAGAATTGTAGGCGGGTATTTGGTACATTTTGGATCTAATTGTAAATTGACCATGTAAACATCATTAAAACCCAAAATTTAAGTCGCCATTAAATTTCTTATGTCCAAATTAGGTTACCATAAAAATTTGGACTCATTTGGACTTCATCTTGGTCAACTTTACAATATGGCCCTCAATTCCTTATTTCCTAGCAAAAACCCCCTATCTTTCTCATTTACTTGCAATCAGCCCCCTAACTCTTCATCTCCTTCATGAAAAGGTCCTTCAACCTTCAGGTAGCCATGGCATGCGGTTTGGTGACTTTCATGCGCAAATTTCGGTTGACTTAGATCGTAGCTACCTTCAACGACTAAAGAGAAGTTCTCACCGTTCTGCATCTGCGTTCCACCGCCATTGTTCTCCTTTGCCGCCCGCGATCGTCGGCCAAAGTTGGAATTGTTGTTGCGAGATTGTTGTGAGTGAATCTTGCAACAACCGGCCACCAATGGCTCCTATATGCTACTATAAATCATTGTGAAGCCCTTTCGTGCTTCATCGTTTGAAAATCGCGAGTGAAACCTTCTTCTTCTTCCTCTTACGCGCGCTGCCATTGAAGGACCTCAGAGCTTCATCGACCTCTTCGTCTGTTGCTCTCTTGCCGAAATTGAGAGAGGACTTTCACTCTTCACCCTCGCATGAAGCTTCACGCGAAGCTTCAGAGCTTCCCGCCTCCACTTTGATTTCACCCCCAAATTCGTCGTTAGTCGCCTACCACCACCACTGGCCTCCTCGCCTTCTTCTCTCCAATAAAATTAGGGTTTTTCTTCCCGTTATCCTCGTCTATCTCCTCATCTCCTCAATTCCTCCTTTTGACCTTGTTTACACCTCCTACCACCCATCTCCATTAACGACCAAGGGAGCTTCTTCGCGAGCTTCCACCAGCCACCGTTATTGCCCATAGACCTAGGGTTTTGAGTATTTAATCAGGGTCGTACAACCCATATCTTTGGTTGCTAGGGCTCGCCGGACTTGCTACACTTCTTGCTGCTGTCGGCCTTCTTCCGAGCTTCCAACTGACGAGCCAACACCACCACCACGTCACCGGCAGGCCAGCGACCATGCTTCGCCCTTCGCCGGAGATCGAATCGAATTGGGGAGTGATTTCGGCCACTCTTCGACGATCCTCACCGAAGAAGAAGGCAAGGGACCTATCTGCGAAAAGGACATATTCACAAGAATTCTCAGGGACCTAATTGCAAGTTCTCAGGGACCCATTCGCAATGTTCCAGGGATTAATTTACATATCTTTTAATCTTTTAAAGAAATTGCTTCATCTCTTGTATCTTTTGGAGTTTTACTGCTATAACCTATCAAACATCCTTGTTAAGGCTCATTGGTGTCTAATTTGATGAATTTTTGTTTACCATTGATTATTAATTTTTATTGAACTTTTAACAAATATTTATTTGCACTCATACATTGTCTACTTGCTATAATTTGAGTGTCACAGTGAACTTATTTTATTTTCTTAATTTCATCCATAAGTTCACTAAAATCATTTGGACAAAATCAGATAGTGATATTTGCATATTTCTTGCTCTTAGAGACGATCTCGGAATACTTTTATTTCAAGTTATATAAATTGGAAATGTTAATCTCACTTTAATCAATATACTACGATGCGTGTTTTTGAAAATACGATCGAAGCATGTTTAACAGTTGATATGAAGTGATGTAGCCCAAGGATTTATAAAGGCGTGATGATGTGGCATCTCCTACAAAGAAGGGAATTTCTCATTACTGATCACTACATAAAATTATGCATAATTAACCTAAGGTGCATGCATGCTCTTCTGAATGCATTAATGCCTAACATGTAATATTTATAATGCAAATATGCAATGCAAGCTATGAAATTAACATAACTTAAAACATATAATGTATAATTATCATGTATTCATCAATGATATTGATATATAAGAGATAATTACTTAGTTTTATTCATGAGCTACTCCACCTCGGTCACTATTATTTACATGTGATGAGGGTTTTCATATTGAATGGATTAATGTACATTGCAACAAAAAGTATATAAGATGATAAAGAAATAACAACGATTAGCAATATTCATTATATTTCAAACTCAACAACGATTTAGATTATTTGTCATTATTTTTTTTTAAAATAACAATAATTTTACATTTTCCTCTTTAGACTTATCAACGAAATAATCTTTGTTATATTATTATTTATTAATAAAAAAATTAGGACTTATTATGCAAGTTTTCCAAATAAACGTCCTCCCATCTATCAGATCTTCACATTCCCAAACCCTTGTCTCTCTCTCCCTACTCTCTCCGAAGCCCTCTCGTGATCTAACACTGCAGAAGCTCTCTCGCACGCCATCACCGATAGGACCATTGTTGATCCCTAGATCGACGCCGATCACGACCTCTTTCGATCTCTCCTACTTCGTCATTGCCCAGTGGAGATCGACGTCGAGGTCGACGTGCTGGTTTGCCTCCATCTCGAGGGCCTGCGGGCGACACTAGAGGAGTAGGGGTAGCGGAAGCTCCAGGAGGCCATGGCGGCTTTGCGGCTCACGTAGCGACGGTTGAGGGAGAAGGACGCGAAGCTCGAGGCAGCGAGGAGGCGTGTGGCAAAGTTGAATTCGACGGTGGTGCAGATCGCTGTAGAGGGGCAGATCTCGCTTCACGTGGAGAGGAGCAGCGACGCGATGGTCGCAAGCCTCCGTGTCGCGACCGAGCAGGCCGAGGCCTCGACGCCCCTCTGCGACTAGGGGGACGAGGAGTCGTGCTGCGACGGCAGCGGAGGTGTGTTTGGGGAGGAGGGAGGAGGAAGAGGAAGAAGGAAGTGCATTCTTCTGTTGCATGCTTGTGAAGTCAAATCCTCACTGCCTTGGAGGAGATAGTTTGTGGATAATTTGTTGTATATATCTAAGGTTTTCATGTCCGATTTCAAGTTTTACCAAGTTCAGTTAAAATTAGCAAATAGAGATTGTATCGATCTCTGAAAGATATGAAATGGCCAAAGCCTTCGCTTCTCCTTTCGATCAAGGAAGAAAATAATAGGGTATTTGAATCGGATTCTCTAATCCAAGCTCGTGCAAAGGATGCTTTCTTTTTCCTTTTCATCTTTAATTTAGAATTTTGTTGGATTTCGATTCTGGACCTTTTGCCCCCCCTTTATTTTTGCTTATAGTGCTGTTTGGACGGTAACATTTGAGATCAAAGCTCCTTATTGGTACCTTCCCGGATTGAGATAGAGCAACGAGGAGTGGCGGATGATGTGGTCAATTCTCTTGCCACTTTAGGTGAGCTGCAATTTTCTAACTTTTTGGACTCCGTTAGGGCTTTCTGTTTTGAAAGATTTATAGATCGATCAATCTCTGTCCTACTATTCCTAGAAATTAAGGTTAGTATGTTAGAATAGTGTACTTGGTAGAGATTTAAGGATGACTTCTGCATGCCAAAGCCAACATCTTTAGTAACAGACAGTTAAACAAAGATGAGAATTTCCTATTCATTAGGTCGAGAGATTTGGAGATAGCTGTCGAAGAGCCATTCTTAACGACTTGAAAAGAAGTTTATTTCTCCTGCTATATTTGTAGCATCGATTGCTTAGCTATGCATTGTATACCTTATAAGGGCTTGCATGGTAGATCACGAGGAGGAAAAGGGGGCTGCTATACTATACTGGATATATCTATGGCTTCTCAGATAAGGATAAACTATTTATTGTAAGGTATCCTTTTGGTGAAACCTATTTAAGTTTTTCAAGTCCTAGGCTATTACATTGTAATGAACCTTGCATCGGAAATGAATCTGGTGTGGATCCTATATATTCCCTTCTAGTTTTTTTTTTTTTGGAGTATGGATAAAAAGAAAAACTAATTTCTCCTCCAACAATTGTAATGGTCACACTTAAGGGTAACGGATCTAGGAGTTCAAGTGTGGTTTATCTTTTGCTAGAAGAGAGATTTGCAACCAAGCAATCACACATAACACACGAAGTTTATCTGGTTTATTAGATTCATGCTTTTCTCAACATTATGTTATGGGGAGAGTGAGTCTACAGATGCACCATGTGGAAAAAAATGAGTACAATCAGTGGCGGCAAGTGATGATTGCATGTTGTTTTCAAGAAGTATTAAAGCTTTTTTGAATAAATTACAAAGGAAGAAATTCAGTTGGTATTTTAGCAGGTTGAAGTTGTCATATATCTGCATAAAGAGATTAATTTCTATAGCCTTTTGTCTTACTGGTATCTGTTAAATCAGCATCGAACCATTTCATAATTGTTTCTCCACTAAACTTTCCTATTATCAGGCTTTAGGATTTTCTATATGTCCAATGTCAGCTAGCTATGAGGATATCTGTTTGATGTTCCTTCTATCATGAAAAATATGGGATTTAGGCGTATGTTGTCCCGAAATTACTAAAAAAAAATTATGTTTACTTTCTATGAAAGAACACATTGCATATATCAAATAATCTATTTCTGAAGTAGCAACTGCTTTAGTTAAATTTAGAATACAAGTTATCAATTTGCTAATTGTATTTGCACGTATTGGCATCCAACTGAAAACCAATTGGATTGTGCATTAACCATCATACTTACCCCCACGTTTTAAGTGGCACTATTCTCCCAACACTAGCATTTTAAGTGAGACTATTCTCACACGGCTTTTGTAGTTACAAAAAAAGTTATAAGTTCCATGATTTATTTCAAAAATGTCATCACAATTTTCATGCAACGATTTAATCACTCCTAGCTTGTTATACATTGAAAATAAATGCTATAAAGTCTCACTTCTCCCTTTTTCATTGCCAATTCTCTCAATGTTCTAAATAATTGCAAAATTAAAGCTATATTTTTCTATGTGATCTTCCCATAGAATCCCCTCGAGTAATTTATCATTTTGGACCTCTTAGAATCGTGGCTTTAGTCCTATTTTGTCAAGTCCAGGTTATTCTAGGAATGCTCCTATATCATCAACATAGTGACTATCATACTTCCTTTGTTTTAACTTTTGTTAGGGCATTAGCATCATCTAGCGGAAAGAAAATTGCAACTTTTTATAGTTGATTCCCACAAAATTGAAGGATTTTTCTATTGCTTGAAAATATTTCATTTGACATATATAACACATAATGCATAACACATTTGTTTAGGTTTCTTGGCCAATTCTTGTTCCTTCAACTACAAGGAACACACTGTATTATGGATTTTACCAATAGGTGTAAAAGTTGGTTTACAATCTTGGCTTCAATTATTTCCTGTTAATAAGGTTGGTCTTATTTTGGATATGATGGATTTTCACCCCATAATCTGGATATAATGAATTTATTTTGATTCTTTACTGTTCATTTCATCAAGATCATAATGACCATGCAATCAAATTTTACTTTTACCTCGTAATCAAGGCAGTAACCTTCCAAACTGTAAAATATTCCCTTGATTTTTAATAATAAGATCTCTATACTCTTTCAAAAAAAAATGATCTCTATCATAACTTTAATAACCTTGAGTTACTGGACCTAACTCATTTTCCCTAGAAGATGCGGATTATTATTTCCTAAGAAATAGATTGCTCATTTCTAACTCTTTCCCTTACAAAACCAAGCATGAAAAGTTAATCTCCTACAAGTTTGTGGAACTAGGGGGACACTTTTGTTACTGAAGCATGTGTGGATAGCAAGAAAGTTCAATGGATGAAGAATGTTCAGATGCCTCTCTTTGAACTTGGGGAAGTACCTTCTGTCTAGTATAAAACATTGAAAAATTAGATACATGTCCGCTTCAATCTAGGTTCACCACTTCTCTACAAACTATTTGACTATAATTTCTGGCCTCTTTTATTATAAGGAGCTTTTGAAGGCATGGTAAGAGAGAAGGTGTTGGAAAAGGAAAACTAGATTACAATGATAGAGTCCTGCAAGGTGATGCTACTTTTGCAGTTTATCTTGTGGAAGCCTGTTAGAAAGTGCATGATTTTGATCAAATGCTGAACAATAAGGATGAAACCTTTTGGGCCAAAGTAGAATGTAAATTTCTTGTCTTTCCCGAATTGAGATGCACAATATTATGAGCTGTTAACAAGGATAAGCTTGAATCAACCACAAGTTGACCAGCAAATTTGAATTGGTTTATAGTCAGTGATTCACACCTGAGATTACACATTGGCTCCATATGCCCATTCATTTGACTAGAGCAACTCAGATGACCTTTATTCCATTCACATCAATGGTTGTCTTAAACTAGTGACTTTTTTTGCTCAATATGATGCCGCTTTCCCTTTCAAAAGAAGAACAACAATAACACTGAAATCTAAATGAGTGCTTGAATCCATAGATCCAACAAGTCCTATAATGGCCATCAGCTATCGAATATGACCCTCCTTGTTTATTTGGGCTGGGACTGGCGATGAAAAGACACAAACCATAGCATAGGTAGAGTTAGTGGTGGATTATTCAAAAAATTGTGATGCTACCTTGATTTCCACTTTTATCAATGGAAGTGGTGGTTGTTCGAAATGCGGGGAACAAAGGAGCTACTTCGGTTGTAAAAAATGATGCAACAATGCAATCAATGTAACTTTGAAGTTGCTTGTATTGATTTATCAGAGTTGTATGTGTAAGGAATCAGGTTTGAAGTTTAGTCTTACTGGGAAAAATTTACCATAAACAGATTGATTTATCAATCAGGCTTGTCTATCTGATTCTTTTCCCTAGTGGGTCATTGAAATTTTACTCAAACCCCACCTCACTTAATTTTCCCATCCCCATGAGATCCTCCCTCGTTTCATGAGATTAGTTTGTAAGAAGGTTGGGGTGGAAAGGATAAATTCTTCGACTGGAGCTTGCTTATTACTACATGGTTTTGCTGCCCCAATCAGGTTAGTCTAATGCTTCTTTCCCTTCATGGGTAATTGGCCTCTTTCCTAGAATTAGCAAGTGGGCAATGGGGGTAAGTAGGAGGTTAAAAAAAATGGATGATGATGATAATAATAATAATAGAGGATGGAGAAGATGTATATATGGAGTACTATATGGTTGGAAGTATCCATGAATTTGCTACTTACCATATTTTTTTGCTGCTTTTCCTTAGGTATGTATTTTTTTGGGCCACGTATTCACCTTAATATCTTCATTCTACCATATAATTTCTCTACATATCCTTCCTTCCCACTAAAAAAAAAACTTTGCACAAACACACAATTGAAAGCCCAATATATAGATTCATATCACATGGCATATCTACAATCAACATGCAAATATTTACACAGTTAAAAATTATAATTATTTCCTTGATCATATTTATTTATTTATCTAACTTGCTCTGGGCTTATTGAAGTCTAAAGTATTTCTTGTTTCTTTAGTTTTGTTATATAAACTTCAGATTTAGTTTTGTTATATAAAATTCAGATAACGGTACAGTAATTTAAGATATCATTTAGATGTGTTTGCATTCTTTTGAAAAATCTGAAAGTAGTATTTATAATTAGGAGCTACGAACTAAATTGTCCAAGGTCTTGGATTACTATTTGATGTTTGCTTACATACAAGGGAAAGTTCAGTTGGGGACAAAAGTTAAACTAAGAGTACTTCTATTAGACTTGGACATTTTTCTTAGGTGCACTTTTGGAATGTCAAAAGAGATCTTTTTGCAAGTTTCAGATACATTCTATGTAACTAATGAAGAATTACCTTCAAAGTATCAAGTTTGTGAATGCTTCATATAAATGTCTTGCAGTTTAGATTTTGGAATTAAATTGGAAAGTTATGTTGTGTTCTAACAACTTGCTTACTCCCTTGTTATGCCTAAAACCATGTTTCTCGTTTCATAGGACGTATGACCATATGTAAAGTTTATCAATTATAATCTTTTTTAACTCTTTTAGATATCTTGCTAACACCTTCAAGAGAAGGAAGAAGGTGGAAGAGGTCGACTCAAGTCGCATTCAATTGCACTAGCTTAGATATCAGATAGAGAGAAGAAAGCCCCTCTAAAGACATAAGGGATGGTAGAGCAACGTTATGTAGAAAACCACCTCATCTTGTACCTGAGATTGCAGGTGACAAGTAAACTTCAATCAAACAACACATTACAATTCAAAGCTTTTTAAGCATTAATCTAGAAAAGAGCCTTGAAAGGAACCTCGAAAGGAAGCTTTTTTTGTTTCCTTGAAAGGAGAAAAAAGAGTTCAAAAAAGAAAGTGAAGATAAAGGAGGGGGGTTGAAGAGGAAGGTCTAAAACAATAAATTTCTTTGGCTCATCACTTCATTTATTTCTTCTTCCAACTTAGACAACTTTGTAAATCTAACAATTATGGGATGAAGGTGAAATTGGATTTTTATTTCTAATTCATTCTTAAGGTATTTCTCTATTATTATTCTTATTCTAAGGAAGAGTTTTACCATGTGAGAGTTCCTATACTGGAGCTGTATGCTATCCTTGAGGCTTTCAAATGGATGAGACCCTCTATTTGGGGTTTAGATATCATTTAGGCATGAGGAAATGTTCCTAGCTTAGCTTTATCCACGTAGGCTTAGAGATTTTGTATAAGTCTTAAATTTAGCTATTTAAGGTTTAGATTCTAGCCTAAGAGGAAGAATGTTGAATAACAAACTTACTTCAAAATGAAAAAATAGCATCAATGTAACATCAAATCATCACAATGTCACTGAAACCTATTAAATGTATGCACATTTCATTCTTAAGACAATATATACAACTTCTTACCCATGAAAACTTTGATGTTTTCCTCCCTTTTACTGGCATTTTATTTATAATGTCATCCTTGTTAATACATATCTACTTTATCTTTTAGATTTTAATTTTACAATTATTCTCCAACTTGTTAATCTATTTTTACATATACTTGCATTAGTGTTGAAAGTTCTATCATTATTATTATGGTTGGATGCTTAGTGGGAACTATTATAGTGAGCATTTTCCTTTCTTCTTTTACATGGTAGTGACTTTTTCTCATGCGGTCCTTCTGAGGATGTAATGATGGGATTTTCTTCTCTTATTGATGAACAAGCAACCTAGCTTTGCAAAATATGTTTACGTGTGCCTTTATCGGACTTTTATTCATGAAGTAAAACTTTGATGTAGTAGACCTTTTTATATAGATCATGTCTACTGTGGTACCTGTGTTTTAGAGTAATTTAGCAGTTATTTCAAACTTTTGACTATTTTATATTGTTGGATTTTTTGTGGTTCCTTTATCATGGAAGTAAAGTAAAATTTTGATCCCTTCAAATATATGCTATAATGAAACTTGTCCACAATTTTTTAGATGTATTTTATATAAAGTTTTCATTGAAAAATTTCAATTTGTGTGGAATATTTTGGTGGCTATTATAAAACAATTGCCTATTATATAGGTAATCAAAAGAAATTATAAATATGATACATTATGAGTGATTTTAAGGATTAATAAATTTTTGTATCCTTTTTACATTACGATGAATTAATCGTTGACATATTCTTTACAAGGTGACGAAAAAAATCATTGTTAAAAGAAAGTCAAAATAACGAAAATATTCGTTGTTAAATTTAAATTGTGATGATTTTAATGATGATTTTATTGGTTGTTTGAATTTGTCAATGAATATATTATTTGTTGTAGATTTAACGACGACTCATATAGCAATGAATATGGTGACGAATAAAATATTCGTTGGTGATACATGCCAGTCTATCATCATTTATACCCTAAAACTAGTTTAGCTCTTAGGATTTTAACTCCGCAAATGGGGTTTCAGGCTGCATTTAGTCATTTACCTAGGTTAGGCATGTATTGCATTTTAGTTGTATTTTTGATGTGTTTATTTGAGTGTTAGGATTAAGCAAAATGTTAGATCCCACACACCTTGGCACTTAGGAAGGCGGAAGATGAAGAAGAATCTCTTATCAACTCATCCCAGTTGGATCCCAATTCCTTCTAGCTGGATCAACTCATCCTTAGCTCCATTCAGCTCATCTCAGCAGAATGGTAGCTCTAGCTAGTTCACCTCAGCTGCTTTCAACTCACCTTAGTTGGATGGCAACTTAAACTAGCTCAAGACGGTTGATCCTAGCTCCATTCTAGCTCCTCTAGCTCAGAACAGTTCATTAGAAGCTCAACTTGGCTAGGATTAGCTATTGCCATCAACTAGCTAGACTTAACCAGCTGAAGATGACCTCAACCAGCTCAGGACAGCTCAAATCGAGCTCCTGGAGACTTAACTCAACTCAACTTGGTTGAGCTGAGCTACTTGACCTAAGCTAGCTACTCTATCTAGCTAGGTAATTTTTGAGAAGACCAGATTCAGCTCACGTCAACACATTTTAGTAGAAGCCAGCTCATCTTAGCTTGGCTTAGCAACTAGCAAAGAACTAGTAAGCTAAGCTAGCTAAAGTAGCTCCTTGCAGTTCTCTTCAGCAATTACCAGCTTCAGTACAGCTCAAGAAAGCTCCTTCTAGCTCCTTACCTCCAAAACCTTAGCTCCCTCTACCTCTCTACCTTACTCCCTACTAGCTAAGCTAGCTTAACTTAGCTAGTCACCTCCTTGGCATCCCTACATAACCCTAAAATCCACTTACCTAAGCTCCACCAAATAACCCTAAACCTAGTCTACCTAAGCTCCCCTACTCTCAGTCTAATTTGGTGCCAAGACTAGGCAACCCTTCACTGCTCAACCACCACCAAAAGGCACCACAAAAGTGTCTCCAAAATGCCCATAACCAACCCCTTTGTTGGCACCACTTTTCCCTCCAAAAATCCCCCTCATCACCACCATACACCTAAGCTACACCTCATCCTAACCCCCCACCTAACCCTTCTTCTAGAAGCCCCCCTTGTTGGTGCCAACTAGTGGTGTCTCTCCACCACCAAGAGTTACCAACACCACCATAACCACCACCCTACATTGTAACGACCCGGTTCCCGAGTCCCTACGAGACACGAGAACCGGACCGACTCGACTAATCCCAAGACCTAGTCGTCCAATGGGGAAGTGACCAAAAGAGCAGTAAAATAAACCACATTCAGCATGAATACAACTAATAGTAAGAAAGTACAGCAGTAAGGAAAGAAACTACTACAGTATATACCACCACAACAGTAGAACAACACTTACCATATAACATGAACTGCAGGTAAAGAAAAGTACAGCGGAAACAAGAACTACTCACTATAATGGAGACAAAGAGGTACAAAAGATAGTGGTAACTCTACTGGACCCTACTCGGCCCAGCGTCCTCTGCAGCCGCTGACCCTGGCTGCTCAACACCTGGTCCTGAAAAAGGTAACGAGTGTAACACGTTAGCAAAACGCTGAGTAGAGTGGCAACTAAAACTAAAGACAACAGTAGAGTGTACAGTAGCTGTTATGTTCTATTACTTTCTTTATTCACATCTTTCAATTGTCTTACTATTTCATTTATTCCTCAGATCTCTTACTTGATCTCGAATGTTCCTCGTGGGAACGATCTTGATTGTAGTCTTTTCCAAAAAGTAGAAGTAGCATGTGGTGCTCTCCTGGCCGGGAGAGTCCCCCGTGGTGATCCTACCCTCAGTCAACCACCCCAAGGTCACTGACAGACGTAGCGGTGACTATGGCACGCGCGATAAACGCACAGGTAGCTAACCCGTATTGGCACGCGGTCAGTCGTTTCCGTTAACGGGTGCGCCCAAAGCACAGCACGGAACCAGTCCAGGGCAGAGCCCTCTCAGTAACAGGGGTCCAACCCCTCCACAGTAACCAAACCGGGGCCTTGCCCCTCCACAGTCCGCGCACCCTCGCCTGACTACCCTGGTTTGCCCCAGCAGGCCTAACAAGTCGGTGTGGGAGGCTAGCAGAACCCCGGGGCTCGTGGAGTAGCTAGTACCTCCCTACACTAGTAGCTCTCCTCGGTACTACGTACGCGAGGGCCAGCAAGTCAGTACAGAGTGGCCAGTCCTAACCTCGGGTCCCTGGGGCGGCTGGCTCCGCTTTGCACTAAACAGGGGGACAGTCGCTCTCCTTGGTACTCCGTACTCAAGGGCCAGCTCACTTCCCCAATACTATTCCATTCACTTTCCAGGAGTTCTACTCCTACTTCCCCGTAGGGTTCCATCCTTTTTACTCAAACATCCAGGTTTCACTTTCCAGTTTCACATTCTTACAATCCATGTTCTCAACCACGTTATTTATTCACAACAGGCAGCTGTTAATTCAAATTATAGGCAGCTTTATATTCAAAATACCGTAGTAGTTTCTTTCCTTACTGCTGTACTTTCTTACTGTTAGTTATATTCATGCTGAATGTGGTTTATTTTACTACTCTTTTGGTTACTTCCTCGTTGGACGACTAGGTCTTGGGATTAGTCGAGTCGATCTGATTCTCGTGTCTCGTAGGGACTCGGGAACCGGGTCATTACAGAAATGGAGGGGTGAAGGAGAAAGGAATGTGAAGAAGAGGGAGGAGAAAGGGAAATAGAGGGACGAAGGGGAAGAGGGGAATGTGAAGAAGAGGGAGGGGAAGGGGAATGGATGTGGGAAGGGGAATGTAAAGTGTTCGTGGCGTAGATCGCGTAGAAAAATTAGTGCATTGTAGTATAGCGTGAAATACGTCTCGAGTAAATAAATTAACGGAACTTGGTGAGTCCCAGTCGATCACAGGGAGGCAGAAAACACTTTATATTTCATGTGTTTGTTCCAAATAAAAGTACTAAATAATATAGACATAGTATATATATCAATCAAAGAGTTTGAACAAGAACTGCATACATCTAACTAAACAAATTTTAACATAAACGTAAACTACTTATGTAACAGAACAAGGGCACCACAGGTGGTTTGTGGTGACCTTTTGGAGAGGTTGAGAAAAGCAGTAACAATCCGTCAGGGTAGCCCAATGGATGCTTCAGATGGAGGTGCAGAGACGGAGGCAGAGAAGACGGGAAGAAGAGAGAGGTGTAGGAGGAAGAAGAAGAAATTATAAAGAATGCCTTTCAAAGGGGGTCCTTAGGCCTCTTTTTATAGCTTTAGTGAAGGGCATTTAGGGTATTTGGGCCCTTAAATCTGTGCAAAGGCTTCAGATTAATCAGATTCATTGATCAGGAGATCAACGGCACTGATTAAGCCTTCCAAATCCTTCTTTTATCCTCGGTTTGTTCTGATGTTACCATGTGGCGCTTTGTGTGCCCTTGCATCTGAATCCGACGGCTCCCGCTTGCCTGCGCTCGCCCACACGCTCGCATGCCCGCCGCTTGTCGTCGATCAGCGCCTCAAATCCTAACGCTTCTCAGTTGTCCGATCTCTCGATCGGATGGCTTAAAGCGCGCGCTCAGCTCTTGCTGAGTCCTAAGGCGTGCGTCATCGCACGTGTTTGCATCCGACGCTCCTGCGCCTGCCACATGTTCGTCGCTCCACCGCCTGATGAAGATTTGGCGGTGGAATTTCATCTGCGGGCTCTTGTCTCCTAATCGCGCTTCGATCTTGCGTCATGCGTGATCTGTTAAGTGTGCACTACGCTCCGCTATGCGCATGGTTTGTTGTGCTTTCCAATTCCAGTGCGGCCTCTCTCGGCCGTTGGATGGGAATCCAACGGTCGAGATCTTGCCCTCGCTTGATGAGGCAGCTGGAGGCGGGCATCGTGGCCGCATCGCGGCCGTTGGATGATGATCCAATGACCCACGGCTCTTCTTTCCAGATTAGGGCCTGGTGAGGGTAGCCAAGGTTCAAAATGACGATTTCGATGCCGTGCTGATGAAATTCCAAGTGTGCATTTTGTGGGCATGCCAAAGGCATGCCATGGAAATGTCCGTTTTTCGATGGGCATGCCGATGAGCATGCCGAGGGCATGCTGATGCATACCGACAAAAATAGCAAAAGTAATTAAAAAAACCAACAGCAACCTCGGCATGGGCACCAATTTTGCCAGCATGCCGACCATGCCGACGGCATGCCGACCGTGCCAAGGGCATGCCGACAATGCTGACGGCATGCCGATGATATCCCTGTAAATCGACATTTTATTCATGTCAGCACGACCCTTGTTAGGAAATGACCTTGCCGACGGCATGCCATCGGCATTTAAATCAATGGGGGCAGCTGCGATGGTGCCACATGGCACCATCGTGGTCATCCATCTTCTTCTCCTTGTATCTAATGATGTAGGCCTTCGATTGAGTTGATTTCGACATCGTTGGACTTCGAACATCGATCCGGATCCATCCGTGTAGTTGGATTTGTCATCTGAGGTCCCGATATTCTTCAATTTTCCCCTTGTCTCCTGCTTCTTCTGCGGACTCCCTAGGGCACTATGAGAGTTTGATTGATGCGCTCTTGGAAGCATTGGACTCCCATCGTTGTTCCAAACAGATTCATAAGGTTGGATCAGTCATCTGTAGCCCTGAATTACTTGCAATTATTAATACCTCTCAAATAACACATTATTATGTATAAAACATATAAATTATCTAAGATGTAATGTACCATGTGTATGCATGCAGAATGGCCATGTTAAGCTAGGTTCTACCTTAATTCAGGCGAATTAGGGCCTATGATTGCTGCACAATCATAAAGGGAGATTGAAATGGAGGAGCGAAGGGGAAGGGAATGTGAAGAAGAGGGAGGAGAAATGTATTGTGAATTTATTTTTTTTCTATGCTTCTTTATTTTCATTTATTTCAAATTTTATTTCATATAGGATTTTTGAAAAATCAAAATATATAAGGGAAATGCTATCAAATCTTTTAAAAAATATCTTATTATTTATTTTATTTTTACGTAGGTCATATTCAAGAAGAAGACTAATAGGAGTGGCAGAGATGATGCCACCTCCCAGGAGCCTAAGGCCCCCCGCCAGCAACCTTAGCCTCAATTTCACCACCGACAGCACCCAACTCAGCCCCCCTGTGAGGAGCCCCAGGTACCTTACCAGCAGTCTCTGAGGCCTAGAGATGTGGCTTGGTATCTCCAGAGTTCGTGGAGAGGGGGTAGGGGGAAGGGGAAGAGTCCGATGCCTCCTCCAATGGATTTCCCGGCAGAGGATGCTGACTACAAGGAGGATGCACCCGCTGATGAGGATGAGAAGGAGAATAGTACTTCATATGATGAGGAGGTTGGGTTGGATGATCAGCCAGAGCAGTTGGCTGACCTAGATCCATCTCAGCCAGTATGTTTTGCACCACCCTCTCGCAGTACTAGTATGAAATTAAAGTTTGGTAAATGTTACGATTTATTTATTTCTTTGTTATTTTTATTTTATGTTATAATTTTGTGTTATAGGTGCACGTAGGGGAAGGGTCCCACGCGAAATAGGGACCTAGAGGGAATTCCACATGGGGTCTGCATTTCAGTTAGGATCACACCAGCAGGGGAAGTAGTCGAGTATCCTCTATTTGTCAGCAGACTGGGTACATTGATGAAGGCGATCATCCCACCGTCCTACTTCGATTGGAGGAAGGTGCTAAAGGAGCTTAAGAGGCAGCTCATCCGAGAGTTAGAGGTAATTGGTAAAAATTAATAACTTATTTACATTACTTTATATAACTTTAAATTACGTAATAATATCCGTTCTCCTAGTAATGTAGGCCATCTTCGATTGGGGCGATGATCCGAATATCCCCAAATATATTCTCAAGCATGCAGCCAAGATTAACTAAGATTGGAGGTTGGAGATGAAAAGTAAGGTAAAAGATAAATTTTAATTGTATTTGTTTATTTATTTTATCATAATTCTAATATCACTTCTAACACTACAAATATATTTTTTAGTATTATAAGAACAGGAATTATGATGAAGCATTGCGTAATGGGCCTCTTCTGATACAGCTGCACACTTGGAAGAAAGTGTGCAAGCATTGACATGATCCAGTGACGCAGGTAAAAGTATTGCATATATTATCATTTAACTAATTTCTAATTTAATAAATTATACCTTTATTTGAGGAGCAAGATAAGAAGAATAAGGGAAATAGGGCTAAAGCTCCATCGAAGACCCATGTCTTGGGTAGGAGCATAAGTGGGATGAAATCCCTATACATAAGTATTTTTAATTATTATTTTCTTTTAAACCTTACAATATTTTTAATTTGTTTCAATTAACTGTTTCAAAATATTGTAGTCCGCCATGTATGAAGATGCCCAGCTTGATTAGGTGGGAGTATATGAGGCCACTCATAGCAAGAATAGTGAGGGAAATAGAGAGTGGTTTCATGACACATACCAGCAGAGACATGTAAGTTAAAATACATAATAATTTTATTTCATTTCATAATTATAATAAAATGAAATTACTTAACGTAATTCAATCTCTTTCAGGATAATATGATCAACTTAATGCAACCTCCTGAGGATGCCAACTTTGGTACAGTTCAATAGCCATTGACAGCAGAGGAGGCGTTCCGGACCATCATGCCGCCTGAGCATGGTGGGTATGTCCATAGCGTAGAGAGGAGCGAGACCGTCTCCACCTGGTATGGGAGAAAGGGGGCATCGACCTCTTCATCTGAGGTACAGGAGATGAGGAAGGAGATTACACTATTATGTTGCCTCCACGAGGACCAGCGGATCAATGAGTTGACCATGTAGGTCAGGGATGACGCGACGCAGTTTAGGTAGTCGACTCAGACTATCAAGGAGCTCTCAAGAGTACTTCAGCAGGTAGGTATTGATCACCCATCCTTTCATCAATTTAGATATTGTCGTGACGACGACGATTTAGGTGGTGGTGATACTGGAGGCGTTGGTGCCGCAGTATGATTGTTGTACTTTTTATATACATTACCATTTGTAATGAATTTTGTATACATTGTTAAATATATGAAACTTTTATTTTCCTTTCTAGTGTTTTAATTAGATGCAAATCTTTTAAGTTGTGTGATTGATTATATTTTTATAAGATTTTTAATTTTCTACAGGTCTTCCACATAAATAAAAAACATTAATTAAAAAAATTGCAACTATTCTTGACCATTTTCCAACGGACGAGAATAGTATCCAACCAAAAAATTACAAGGAATTATTGACCGTTTAAAAACAGACGAGAATATTAATATTTTCGGCTGTTAGATACAAATGGTCGACAATACTAAAATTTTCGACCGTTATACTATGGTTGAAGAATCATTTTAAGTTACAATGTGATTTAATCTTTAACAAACTAGAGACTAGAATGCAGATCCAATTTTTAGTATTTTTGGGTAATAGCTATGAAGTTGACTTCATATTGTTCCCTTAATTTATTGGGAGCACTAGTGTTTATGCAAAGTTGACTCTAGAACACTATTCTCAGCTTTATGTGTTTCCAAGGACCTAATTAACAATATAAATTTTTTGAGGGCATTCCATACAAAAGCTTTTCCTGAGGCTTGTTGGATTAGGGTTCTAAAACTCTTTTTTATTTAGAAGAAGAGAGAAATCAAAGATGGTTTAGAACATTGATCTTGGAGCACTATTTTGATATCATGTTGAGAATGAAATGGCTTAAATTATTTTAGGACTCAAGACTCTCCTATATAGAGGAGGTGAAAGGGAAATAATTACAAAGTGATGCTATAAGGAAAAGAAATTGACTAGAAAGACACCCTACACTTTGGCAAGACCTTGGAAAGATCGATCCACACTTTGAGATATTTGACACTTGGCCTTCTACCTCGCCACAGTTCATATGGACTACTATCTTTATGCATTAGGGGAACTCTATACAGAATATGGCAAGTTGTATTCAAAGCCTCCCCCCACATGTAAGATGGTAGTTTAGAACTTTTTAGTAGTAAGTTAACCATGTTTTTTAGGATTTTATTTTTTCGTTCTACAATTCCATTAGATTGTGATGAATAAAGCATAGTAACTTCATGAACTATGCTAAATAATTTGCATTGTTTGATGTGTATCCACAGACCCTATCTAACCTTAGACGCTTGAGGACTTTACCAATTTATGTTTCTGTTTCTTTCTTGAATATAAGACACTTTTCTAAGGCCTTGTCCTTAGTTTCAAGCAGATATACATAGTAGTATCTACTGTTAGCATTTATGAAGGTGATTGACCAAGGCTTTCAAGTGAAGTTCTACTAGGTTCGAGATAGATGGAGGATTCTTACAAGTGTTCGAATGCAAGAGAACATAAGCGATTGGTTACGCAATTCCACCTTGAAGGGTGTACGTTTAGGGAGGGGATCTAACCCTCAAAATTTCTCCACTATGTTTTTAATGTGAAGGAAAGAAAGAGAGAGCACACAATCTTGTTCTTTTTCACATGTTCTTAAATCCTCTCCAATACCCTCTTTTATAATGGATTACATGAGTACATTCTGATGTTTTCACTCATTAATCTGAAATCCCACGACTGTTGGAGGTGATCCCTCACAATGATCTTTCTTACACACATTATTCAGTGCATGTCTTGCACATTCCATTGATTCATCTTTGATCGAAGAAGATTGCATTGTCATTGTCGAACCACTTTTTGATGTCAATCTTTTGCAAGGTCATCTAACTCTTTCGTTCGACCATCTGGAGGGGCTCATCCACCAAAATTCTTAAGCAAGAATACTGGGTTGGTCTTTTGCCTAGGTTTTAGACAGTCGAGCAATCTACTTAATAAAGAGTTTAACTTGCGAGGCACCTAAGTACAGATGGGGTGGTGATTCGCTTAATTAGTTGAGGCAGTTCATCCGCCTAATTAGGCGAGGATCCTCTTAGGTTTGGGGATGAGTTATTAGGCTGAGAGGTTGTTGTGGGCATGTTTTAGTTAGGCCTAGGAGAGGAATCTTTTCTCTCTTATCAGTGATAAAGTATCTCCTATTGTTTCTTGTCATCACACCACCAAACTCGCAAATGCTATGTGCACTAACTCTAGAATATTAATTTTCATATTCACTATATGAAAAGGTTTTCTAAGTTCTTTTGTGAAGAATGGGGTCGAGGGGGGGAAGGATCCAATTTTCATTTGCAATAGGGGAAGCCTGGATCCAGTTACAGATCCAAAGTTTGTGAGTGCTTTTCATTTTCTTAAAAAGCCAGTGCTTTTGATTCCAGATCACATAGTCCATCAAAAGAAGCTTTCTTGGGTTCTCCATTGTCAAGCACATTCGGTTACCCTCTTCTGAGTTTGAACCATGATGCCTCTTCCTCTACAATGCCAATAGCAGGGAAGGGTGAGAAATAATGTTTTGTTTTCTAGAGAACCAAGAGACTTATGAATTTTCAGGAAATTGACATGTTCCAATAGTACTCTTTTGATTTGTGAAACTACCCACATAATTAGCATCACAAAAAGAGTAAAGATCCAATGTGGCTGACTTGGGATAGAAAAGCCTTAGGTCCGAGGTGGGGTTTAGGTTTTTAAGTATTCTTTTTACATCATTTAAGTGTGTTTCTTTAGGGTTAACTTGAAAATGGGAACACAGACAAGTGCTAAAAAGAATGTCAGGTTGACTAGCAGTTAAATAAAGCAGAGATCCTATCATGCTTCTATGTAACCTCTGATCTATAGACTTACTTGTTTCATCCCTCTTGAGTTGTGTTGAAGGTGCCATAGGTGTATCTTTTCCTTTCACCTTGTCCATGGAGAATTTCTTCAGAATCTTTGAGGTGTACTTCGTTTGGGATGTTAATATCCCAGATGACAATTGGTCTATTTGAAGACTAAGAAAGAATCGAAGTTCTCCCATTATGCTCATCTCAAATTGATCCTGCATAACCTTGGAAAACTCTTGGCATCAAAGATCCTTAGTAGCTCCGAAAATAATATCGTTAACATAAATTTGAAGTAATAAAAGATCATTTTCCTTTTGTTTTGTAAAAAGAGTTGGATCTATTTTTTCAATTTTAAAACCATTTTCAATTAGATAAGTTTTTAGTTTGTCATACCAAGCTTGTGGAGCTTGTTTTAGACCATATAAAGCTTTATGTAATTTATAAACATATTCTGGATGGTCAACATTTTCAAAACCTCGAGGTTGCTTAACATAGACTTCCTCCTTGATAAATCCATTTAGGAATGCACTTTTGATGCTCATCTGAAAGAGTTTGAACTCCATGTGGGCAGTAAAGGCTAATAGCATCCGAATAGATTCCAAGCGAGCCATAGGTGCATAGGTCTCATCAAAATCAATTCCCTTTTCTTAATTATACCCTTAGGTAACAAGTCTAGCTTTATTCCTAACTACTCCTGATTCATTTAGCTTATTTCTAGAAATCCATTTGGTTCCTATGATGGTCTAAGAATTTGGTTTTGGAACAAGTTCCCATACTTTATTTCTTTTAAATTGATTCAATTCTTCTTCCATTGTAATAATCTAGCATTCATCAGAAAAGGCATCCTTAACATTTTTAGGTTCTAGTTGGGAGACAAAGGTTGAAAAAGCTAACGTGTTGGCTGATGATCTGGTTTGAACTCCTTTGGATAGTTCTCCTATTACTAATTCCTTTGGGTGATCCTTCATGTATGATGTATCTTTTGGTAGATCTTCTGAGAGGTTTTCTTCAAGTATATTTGAAGGATCTCCTAGGTGTTCATCATCATCAATATGAGAAGATTGTGGTTGAGCTAGGGTTTCATCAAAAGATATATGTAGGGTTTCCTCAACAACTTAATCTTTCTGTTATAAACTATATAGGCTTTACTTCTGGTTGAGTAACCTAAAACGATTTCTTCTAAACACTTAGCATCAAATTTATCGAGATTATCCTTTGTATTCAATATAAAACATTTGCATCCAAATAACTTGAAATAGGAAATCCTAGGTATTCTCCCATGATAAAGTTTAAAGGGTGTTTTGTTTAGGATAAGTCTGATCAGGGATCTATTTTGGATATAGCAAGCAGTGTTTACAGCCTCATGCAAAAATATTAAAGCAGCTTTGACTCGTACAGCATTATGCAGGCACACTCTTGCAGGGTCCTATTTTTCCTCTCAACAACTCCATTTTGAGGTGTAGCTCTAGGAAAAACAAACTGATCTTTTATCTCAAATTGATCACAGATGTCAATAAAAGATTGATTCTTAAATTCTCCACCATGATCACTTCTTATCTTAATGACTTCTAATCCTTGCTTATTTTTCAATCTTCTCACAAATTTACTAAAGATATAAATAGTCAAATCCTTTCTTTTTAAGAAAGATACCCAAGTAAACATTAAAAAGTCATCAATTATGATAAGACAGTATCGACACCTACTCAGGCTTTTGGATTTGGTTGGTCTGAATAAGTCTAAGTGAAGTAATTCCAGGTGTCGAGAAGTGCTAACCATCCTTTTTGGCTTAAAGGAATTCTTTGTTTGTTTACCAATTTCATAAGAATCGCAAACTTTGCTTTTTTTGAAATTGATTTTTGGCAAGCCTTTAACTAGCTCATGTTTCACAAGTTTACTAATGTTTTTCATGTGAACATGTCTTAGTTGTTTGTGTCATAGTATGCTTCATCATCAGATGCGACAAGATATTCAAAGAAGTGGCATTTGTCAAAGTTGACAATATAAATATCTTTATATTTGTGACATTTAAGAAGGGTTTGCTTGGTTTTTTTTTCTTTTATTTTAAAACCAGTTGAGGTGAAACTGATTTTATAACCTTTGTCATATATTTGACTTACACTAAGCAAGTTATGTTTTAACCCTTTAACTAAATGTATATTATCATAAGAGATAGAAGAGTTACCAATTTGGCTAGTATCAATAATACGACCCTTGTCGTTGTTCCCAAATGTAACTGTAGCACCTTTCTGGCGGTTGAGTTGCAAGAATATGCCTTCTTCTACTGTCATGTGTTTTAAGCACCCATTGTCCATGATCCATCTTTCTCCTTGGTCCTATCATTGGTTTATGGCTTTGAGGACCAGTGTTTCTTCTTATAGCTACAAGCTTTCCATCTTTTTGTTGATAGATCCAATCTGAGTACTTAAGTAAGCTTTAAAAGTTTCCTACAAAATAAGATTCCAAAAGTCTTTTTGGTACCCATTTTCTTTTGGGTCCACGGTTGTTAGTTGGTGTTGCATGTTTAGGCAAACTACCTTTCTCGATCTTTTTGTTTGAACTAAATGCTTCATAATCATTTTTAGGTATATATCTTAACCAAAATCTTGTGTTGGTCTGGGTTTGTGTTCCTAGTAATTTATGAAGATTATGACTTCCTTTTGTAAATTTTTCTAGCTCATTTACAAGAGTATAAGTTTACCAATGTCGAGCTTTAAGTCATCTATATGTTCTCTTAGTGATGTGATTTCAAGAGATAGCTTCTGATTTTGTGATGCAAATTTCTCTTTTAGTGCATTTTCCTCATCTAGAGTTTTTACTAGTTTTCTATTTTCTACTTTAAGATACTTAGCTAGATCATGAATTTCATAAAATGCTTCTAACAACTCATCAAGAGTAAAAGATGTTACCTCATCTTTTAGAGCCATGAGTCCTAGAAGAGCTTCTTCACTGGAGGTTTCTTCTTCTTCTGAGCTTGAGTTAGACTCATCCTAGGTTGCTTGAAGAGCCTTTTTCTTGCCATCTTTCTTGGAGAATTTCCTTGTCTTCTTTCTTTCTGTCTCCTTTTTAAGAAGTGGACAATCCTTTTGAATGTGCCCCTTCCTTTTGCAGTTGCAGCAGATGACGACTTCTTCCTTGGAGTTTTCCTTCTTTCTCCGATTCGTCTTGTTCTTAAGGAACTTTCTAAAATTCCGTGATAGAAAAGCAATGTCATCTTGTTCATTGGTGGTTTCTTCTAAGTGGTTGGCTTCGAGCGCTATGGTTTTCTTCTTTGTTCCTTCATTCTCATTCTCCTTCATGTGCTGAAGTTGTACTTCATATGCCATGAGACTTCCAATCAAATCATCCAGTTGTAAGATTGTTAGATCCTTTGACTCCTGGATGGCAGTAGTCTTCATTTCCCAATCGTTGGTGAGAGATCAAAGAATCTTCCTCACTAGGGTTTCATTTTTGATCTCTTGATCCAAGTTTCTTAGAGAGTTTGCAATGTCTGTAAACCTTGTAAACATCTCTTTGATAGACTCCCCCTTCTTCATCCTGAACAACTCATATTTCTGGGTTAGTAAATTGACTCGAGTTTCTTTTACCTTGGAGGTACCTCCATGAGTGACTTCCAAAATGCTCTAGATCTCATGAGCTGTTTTGCAAGCTAACACTCGGTTGAATTCTTCCTTAGAGAGTCCACAGAAGATGGCATTCATCGCCTTGGCATTGTGGGTTGCCAACTTCTTCTAATCTGGAGTTAAAGCAAGTCCTTCTTTGATCTCGGGACGTGTGTATTTTGAAGCAATAACGTCCCATACTTCAAAGTCTATGGATTTTAGGAAGATCTGCATCCTGATCTTTTAGTACCCATAGTTTGTCCCATCTAACAGCGGAGGACAAACCGCATATTGCTCCTCAGCATACATGTCAGCAGAGGACTTTGACATCTCCTGGACGGATATGGCTCTGATACCAAATGAAGGTCCTACGGATCTAAAGTGGTATACTAGAGGTGAGGGGTGAATAGTATCGCTAATAATTTAAAAAATTAACTGCGAAGCAAATAAATTCACACCATAAAAATTCATACATGAGTGCACCTGAATTTATAGTGGAAAACCTCTTAGGTAAAAACCACTACCTGAACCCCCTAGCTTAGGATTTTCCCAACTAGTCAAGCTAGTCAATCCACTAATGCAACACTTGAAACGAGGGTGGCACAACCTCTTACAAATTCCCTTCTCTTAACAACCTGAAGAGAAGCACAACAACAACGAGTCTTCCCCAAAACAACTTGGGACCTGGATCAAAGTAGTAGATAAAAGTAAATATAATGTAATTCTATGGAACCTTAAAGGAAAATCAAACTGGCATTTTCGTAGAGGCCTTTTGATTGGAGTGCTTTAGAAAGCATGGAAGCAAAAGTGCACAAGCACTACAAAGATGAAAGCATGAGAACTCTTTTTCTAGAGATTTTTCTCTCAGATTGTGTGTTTGAAAAAGGATACCAAAGTCCTTTATTTATACTAGAAAATTGGCCTAGAAAGGAAGTTTTTCGAATCCTTTTAGTCGGTCAAAATGGCTTTTGGTCGGTCAAACTAATTATTTGATTGATTACCTATTGGTTGATTAATTAAGTTATTTGATAGATTAAAGGTATTTTAATGAACTTCCTAATTTGAGTATATTTGATCGATTAACTAAGTTGATTGGTCAATCAAATCATTTTAGTCGATCATTTTACTAATTGGTCGATCAATTAACCTAAAACCTTGATTTTGCTAAATTACATTTAACACAAAACTCATTTGAGGTTCCATACAAGTAATCTAGACTCAAATAAATGAAAATGACTCAACAGAAAAACTTCGAAGAGCTTTGTTCCTTTCGCTGAGTCAATCGTCAAAGTCCTAAAAGATTAGTCTTGACAGATAACATAATTTTGGTACATCAAAACAGAGGTACTAATAGACCCCTTTGGATCAGACGAGGCAGACCCCTTTTAAGTGTGATGGCAAGGTGATCCCCTCGAGTAGTGCAACTACATGCTAGGAGGTGCTCTCTTTTACCATAAAAGGATAAGTCCCAATCCATTAGTGGGCCACTCAAGTGGACCAAGGGAGGGCTTTGATGGGCTTCTTAACTCTCTACTTGACATGGCAATGTATCATGAGATTGCCCTATTGAGCACATGAGGAACTAGGCTTCCACAGGGGATGGCTCTACGATGGTGGCAACTTCTTCACAGCTTGGGGCTACATAATTACATCAGACTAGAAGAAAGCACCACCACCAACAAATGTGGAGATTAGGGCTGCCCTTGAAGATGAGGTTGGAAGAATTTTCCTTAATACGGTATTGAGGGATAAATATTCCTTAAATATCGTATCGGGGATTTATATTAGCAATTAACCATGTCAAGTAGAGGCAAGTTTGGTATTTCCCTACCCCCTGAATAACTCGCCTTTATAAAAGGCGATTTTTGTGTCGTTGTGATTTTTTGCCTAAACTCGCCTCTTAAGGATGCGAGTTTTGTGCTTATTGAAACTTGCCTCTTTAAGAGGCGAGTTTGCTTGTTATTTTTTTTTATTATCCCCTGCTCCTACTGCTAGTTGCTGTTGTGTGTTGATCCATTGATTTCTACATTCTTGACTTCGATTTGGAAAATTAACTAGAAAAGAAATGATAAAATGCAGAAATAAACATTGCTTCTGAAAACCAACCAATTAAGCAATCAACGACAACCAATCAAAGAATTAATCACAACCAACCGATCAATCACTACAACATACTTCACTTTTGCCAATGGTTGAAAACCAATGGCAAAACTCTTTTAAACGACGCCACTAAGTGACGCCGTTAGTAGCGTCGTTTCTTTTTCCTGTCGGTTACAAGGAACATTCGATGTTGAATTATTATTCGACCAACGAACGAATTGGATATTTTGCCGTAATTTGACAATTGATGGAAATTGGATTCCTCGTCACTTATAAAATAAGCGATGACGTTTGTACGTCACTTTTTCCCACATTACGCGTCCTTTCCTAACTTTTGCTGTCATTTAAATGAATATATTGTTACTTATATAAGCGACGATAAAAATATTTTTACCGTTACTTTCCTAAATAAGCGAAGGCATATAAGTTTTAGGGAAGACCAAACCAAAAATATTTTTGCCGTCACTTTTTAAAATGAGCGATGTCAAATATACAATATTCGCTATTACAATTATTAAACTTTAATGCCGTCGTTTTTTTCCAAAACGTCATATTTTAAAACAAGCGACAGTAAATGTAGGATTTTTTTAAAATGTGAAAATTATGGGAAATACCTACTAAACCTGCTAAAATGACTTGCTTTTATACAAAAATAGCTAATGAAAATGAAGAAAAGTTTATATTTCATAAATATAAAGTCTAGTACAGAAAAAGTTTGAAAATGAAATATTTACATAAAAAGGGTAACATGAAAATATAATAAAAGGAAATAGATAAAAATCAAAATAATGTTGCCTCGATGCCACCAGCTCTACCTGCACCGCCCATATCGTCGTCGTCTCATCTGTGAATGCTGGGATCTGATGAAGATGAATGCTCTTTAGAAGAAGGGTTAGAAGCCTGTTGATCTTATCATCTGTCTTACTCATCTGTGACTGCATGGCATCCATCTGATTCTTCATCTCCACCTCTCGTCACTGTAGTGTGTCAATCTTTCGATGCAGTTGATCGATGACATTAGATGAGACGACACATTTCCTCCCATACCAATTGGACAAGGTGTGTGCCCTTCTCGCACTATGAACAAAACTACTAAATGAGACGACACTAGAGGCATTGGGGTTATCACCCCAATTGTAACTCGCCTATATTTATTTTAAAATATATATATCAATCTTACTTGATAATAATTTTAGGGCAAAGTTATAGAAGAAATATTTAAGATACATGGTTACCTCCAACTGTTGGAGGAGTTGCCTCTTCAGCTTTGCAGGTACCTTCCTCTAGTCGAAGTAGCAAATAGGTACAATGGATTTAACCATTGTGCCCAATCGACTGATAAAGCCCGGGTAATTTTTCATCTCCCCTGTGGTTCTAAGACTAATCGTTATTCTCAGGCTTTCTGGGACACACTAGAGGTCTAAATTCTTTGTCTTTCCCCGTCCTTTTTTTATATATATATTTCTGAAGTTATGATAAATTTTAAAATATAGAAGTAATTGACTTTTTAAAAGTATAGGAGTTCTTACCAACACTTATTCTCACTGCTAAGGGGTCCACCTGAATTGGGGACGTACTCCCCACCATCTCATCCTTTGCCTCCTCCCCCTCTTCCTCTCCTTCCTCTTCTCTCTCCACGTCATCGTTCTCATCTTCTTCCTCCTCATCTGATACTCCATAATATGGATCATCCTGTACTCGCTCTGGCAAAGAATGAGCAATCTCCTTCCCCTTTCTGTTCCCCCCTGCATATAGTAAACATGCTAGGTCCCTGGGTCGTAAGAAACTTGATTAGGTGGGAGCCTGGTGCCGGGGGGTGGCTGAGCCTAAGGAGATGGCTTGGGCTGGGTGGATGGTTGTGTCTAAAGGAGACCCTTTTTTTGTGTTTTTTCCTAAACCCCTTTATCTGTAACAAGAAATAAATGCAATAATTAATATATAAATCATTAATGAAAAAAGTTTGGAGAACATTAAAAAATGTTTAAAAATTTTGGCAGAATTTTCCCTTAAATTTGGAGGTTTTTCTATAAACCTACTTATTAAAATGAAACATGCATATAGAAATTGCTATTACAAAGAAATGTTGGCTTATCCAAGTTATACAAAGTAAACTAAACAAAATATAACATGATACTAGGTTACAAAATACATTATCAACGCAAACCTTATTCAAAGTTACTTATGATCGATTACATAGGTGACGACCACATATTACAAAATACATCATAACACACATTTCTTTAATCAACGCAAACCTTATCCAAAGTTACTTATGATAGATATATAAGCACACAACTCCATGTTCCGTTGTCTTAACAAGATGGCTTAATCCCAACATCATGAGCAGATGGCTCCTCCTCCTCCTCAACCATGGCCAACACCTCCACCTTCACTATCATCCACAGCTAGCCACTCCACTTCTCAACCTATCCACCACCTCCAAGGCCTTCCTTGCTCATAACTCTCATATCCACCACCCTATCCACCTTGGCTGACCATTCATCAAAACTTTCATTTATCCATCCTCTTCATCCCCATATCCACCTCTATCCAAGGCTACAATCACCAACACAACCTCCTTAGTCTTGCCTTATCCTCCTTAATCCCATCCATTAATCCACACCTAGCCCTTGGGTATCCACCCCCAACCATAGTCGCCCATGTAATTTCAACATTAAAGAACTTTTTAAAAATTCGACGGAGTTTCCCCTTAAAATTTAAAGTTTTTCTATAAACCTGCATAGCACAAAAGTAGGTATACCCCACATTCATTTAAATAAAACAAATAAAGCAAACAAGCACCACATCCATTCAAATAAAACAAATAAACAACACAAATGAGTACACCCCACATCCAAAATGAAGCACACATAGAAATAAACAACAGAAGTGGGTACACCCTACATAGAAAATGCCAGTAGAAGTTTAGGTTTCTTCAACTTGAATATGAATTTGATTTAAAGAAAATAAATTGAATATGAATCCCTATTTAACTCTTGAGTACATACGATAGCCTAATTACCAAATATCTAACACTCGGGTTGTACAACTTTTTTGCATAAGTAAAACATAAATGAAACAAAGTAAAGAAATTATTACTAGCCTTAAATATCCACATCTATTACATTTAAATCTATATGACCATCTTTCGTTAATTCTTGGTATGCTTCAGACTGTGTGTCAAAATGATTGCGTGGTACTGTTCATATTGACATAGCCCATTTCCTTTAGCAATTATCGGGAATGTAGAAAACTTATATCGCTTGACATGCTAATGTAAACGGTTCATCATACTGAAGAATTTGACGATTACGATTTAAACTCAAGAAATTATGTTTCTTGTCAATTTTAAACCCAGTGCTCTCTTTAAAAGCAATAAACAAATGACATTTAAATAGGACAACTCTGCGATCATATCTAAAGCCGATCTCCATAATTTCTTTGATTTTACCATAGTATCCATCTGGACTAGTGGAAAGATTTGAATCAATAACTTCGACCTATTGTATAACCTTTCTTTCATCAATTTCTTTTATTCTAAATCTGAACCCATTTATTATATACTCAGAGTGGTAATGTACATAATGTAATGGTGTATCAGCAATTACATCAAAATCTGGTATCCATTGTGGGTTTTTATCCTTTTTCAATTGATTAACTCGATTTTTAAACCAATCTAAGAAGACAAATTTGGATGTCCTTGAAAGCGGGAATCGTTTAATTTTCTCGTAAAATGGATCAATTTTAGGAATTTATTTTAAAATATATAGATATGCCTAATATCTATCATTTTCTTAAATTTCCTTGTACTCTGTATGAAAAATAGATCTTCCTCTAATATAAAAAATTGACAAACATTCTTCATCATTGTCATTATATTCCCCCTCAGTTTTTTTTTAAGTTTATTAAAGCGGTTGTCTATTTCATTCATGTACATGGAGGTAAAATTTATACACTCCACAAGATAACCTTTTACAATTGAACCTTCTGGCTTTGCCTTGTTCAAAACATAATCTTTAAGCTTTTTCAAAAATTGCTCCATAGGATACATCCATCTGAATTGTATAGGTCCACCGATTCTTGTTTCATTTGCAAGATGCAACGTAAGATAAATCATTACATTGAAGAAGGCTCGAGGAAGAATCTGTTCCATCTTACAAAGAGTAATGACTATTTGTTTATCACAGTGATCTAGCGTATCATTTTGTAGCATCTTCGAATAAATAGTTTTGAAAAATCTGCTCACCTTTGTGAATGAATCAACAACTAACTCAGGTAGTATCCCTCGTATCGCTAGTGGAAACAATCTTGCATATAAATGTCGGTGTCATGACTTTTCAAGCCAGATATCTTTTTCTACTCTTCATTCACACAACAAGAAAGCTACGATGAAAAATCATCTGGCACTCGAATTTCCTTTAAGAAGGAGAACTGTCTACTCCCTTGATCCTGATTAAAGCTGTAAATAGCAGGTGGGAAGTAGGCATCCTACTCATGAATATGCAGCTCTGGACGTATCCCTAAACTCTTCATGTCGTTTCTTGTTTTCATCGTGTCCTTTGGATCATCGTCAGATTTAATATGTCTAAGATGTTATCCATCACATTCCTTTCTATGTGTATAATATCTAAATTATGACGTATTGTAAGATCTTTTCAGTATGGCAACTCTATAAAGAAAATGCTTTTCTTTTGAAACCCAGAATTTCTCAAGGCCGTTTGGTCTTATTTAAATGGTTGACCCAACTGTATCTCACCCATTTTTTGTAATCTCTCTATTATAACCTAACCTGACAACTTGATAGAATTTGTACTAAGTTTATTCTCTGGATTTTTCTTTGAATATCGACACATCTTGTCATCAAATTTACCCCTAAACTATGACGTTAGCCATCTATGTTCAATGGGTAGAAATCTGCAATGTCTTAAGTAATAGAACTTCTTACTTTCCGACAGTTGTAGGAGATGAGTATCTTCCATAAAGACTGGGCAAGCAAGCTTTCCTTTACTGCTCCAACTAGACAAATTTGCATACGCCGGGAAATCATTTATGGTCCACATCAGTGCTACATGCATATTGTAGATGACGTATTCTACAATATGTTCCACTCCTCTGAATTAGTAGGATGGCGTATTCTTCCATCTTGAGATTTAGAATCTTAGTGCCATTTCATCCACCGTGTAGTTTTAGTTGATATAAAACGACGTTGAAGCCTAGGTGTCAATGGGAAGTAACGAAGAACATTCTGAGGTTGTTTCCTCTTACTTTCATTTTTACCTCCTTTATATCTCTCATGTCCACATTCGGGACAGTTACTCAAGTTTGAGAATTCATTTCTGAAAAGAATGCAACTGTTCAGACATACATCGATCTTCGAATAGTCCAAACCAAGCTTATGAATTTGTTTTCTTGCCTCGTATCATGAAGCTGAAAAATCATTAAGGTTATTCAACAGCTCAGCAATAAACTAAAGTATTTTTGACATGAATTTAGCACTATCTATATTCATAACCTTTAGTTGAAACATCTTAAATAGAAACGATAACCTAGACATTCTCATAACACCGGGAGAAATAGAATCCTCAGTTGCCTTAACAACATTATAGAATGGATCACAATTGAATAGATCTTCCTCATCTGTATTTATATCCTCTCCTCTCATCTCGCTTAATATTTCTTGTATTTTTCACCTCCACTATTAGCAATTTTCTCGTCAATCTCTGTCAATAGAGTTTTCATTGTTTATTACTTTCTCAATAAACTCCTCTCCATTAGCTACCCAAGTAGTGTAATGCTGCCAACACCCATTACAAATCAAGTGCTCGAGCATACTATTACAGTCGTGCAAAGAACCATTCAAACATCTTCTGTATGGGCAGAAGATATTATCAAGTTGATCTCCTCGCCTAAATATCTTCCTATCATCATCAAAGGCCTAATCCAAGAGTGAAATTTCTCCATCCTTATATTTGGTGTAATATGAACCTCACAATCCAATCCAAGATTTGTCCATTATAACATAAAATTTATGGTAAACAAACCACTTATTAGGAAGGGAAAGGATTGAATGATATGTATCTTGATTAAGATTTTCACTTTATAGCTCATCCTCAAAGATTTGATCACAACTTAGCTTTGCTCGTTACATGTAACCTTCGTACGGTGAAATTTCGGCACTATCTCCCTGCACTTCTCCAGTATACCCCCCAATATTAACCTTATCTAGATTTCCTTTATCACCCAGTTAAGGGCATCGCAGGAAATTAGATAAGATTAGTTGGTATACCGAAGAAGAGTAGGAAGAAGCAACTGAAATTTTACCGCACAAGGTTACATGTAATGAGCAAACCTAAGTTGTGATCAAATCTTTAAGGACCTTCTTTAGTTCGGTACTTCACCAAACTAAAGTCGATCGAGTCTTATGACATGCTACAAAGACTATACATCATGCATGTGAGGTATATATACACTTCCTTCATTATTTGTATAACATGATCATAAGTCTCGACGGGCGAGTAATTTGACACAATTTGACTAGGACTTTTACCCTAAGGGTTAGAATACCTAATGTTTGGCATCGCGTACATATATATTCTTTAGCAAGTGTGTGTGTCTAAACAATAACTAATTTGAACTTTAAAGAAATTCTAAAAAATTTGGCAGAGCAAAATAATAAAACTAATATAAGTGGGCACACCCTACATAAAAAATGAATCACTTACAATTAAAAATAACATTAAAAGTGGGCATACCCCACATTACTGAATCACATTAAAAATAATATTCACATACCTATTCCTAAAAGTGGGCACCCCCTACATGCATTTAATGACAAAAAATAATATGTGGGCACACCCCACATCTAACAAAAATCTATATTATTATTTTAAAAAATAAAAATCATTAAAATTTTACCTCAAAGTAGTACAACCTCTAGTAACACCCGTCAGCGATAACTTGTAATTTCAGAAACAGAATTGATTAAATAACATGCTATTATCTAAAACTTAGTTTAAAAAATGAAGAATCAAGCTCCAATAATAACTAACTAGAACCTAGTTGGATTGGCCAAGCGACCATATTGTAGTAGACTCAAGAATGTATTAAACCATTCAATTGAACTTTCTTCCATCATCTCAAAATATTGAACTTTCTTCTCTTGGAGCTAATTAAAGAGTAAAGCACCTTCTTAGATTGTGGCTTTTAGTTTGCATAGGATGGCAATTAGGTAGGTTTTTCATACACCTTTCTATTTTAGGATATATTGGATTCTAATTTGATTTGCTTTGAATTACTATAAGAAAATATGTCAATTGCAATAGAATATTATTGTCGCAAAAACATTCATTACTGTCACAAAAAGATGTTTAGGATGGTAACATGAACCATCACAAAAAGGGACATCTCAAAAAGAATTACCGTCGCAAATGATCTATTATTTGTGACGGTTAAGAATCATCACAAAAATCATTACGTGACGTTTAACCATCACAAAAGATTTTAAGTGAGTTGAAAACCATCATAAAAGACCTTACGTGATATTTAATAGCCATCACGAAAGACTTTACGTGACGATTTAAAACCATCACGAAAGACTGTACATGACGTTTAAAAATCATCACGAAAGACTATGCGTGATGCTTAAAGGTCATCGCAAAAGACCTTACGCGACGGTTATAAATCATCACGAGATACCTTACACAATGGTTAACAACCATCATGAAAGACCATAAGTGACGTTTGAAAACCATCACGAAAAACCTTAAGTGACGTTTAAAAACTATCATGAAAGACTTTACGTGACGGTTAAAAACTATGACAAATTTGCGACAATAACTTACCATCTCAAATTCTTTGGCGTCATTTCACGAAAATAATATGGTACTAAAATTTATTTACCTATTTAAAAAATTTTAATTACTGTAATATAATCTCTTATGATTTACTTTTCTTTCATCAGCATTATTTTACCTATAATATTAATAGCACTCATTATAATAAAATTTACACATACCAAAAAAATTTATTTCATTCATTTTCAACCCAATATTCATGTTTTTAATTACAAAAGACTAAACATACGTAAATGAAACTAAAAGTCATTCCTACAAAAATTAACTAATTCAACACATGTTCCTACTCATCAAGAATGTAATCATCTTCATAGTCATTTCCATTCTCGAAGCCATCATCTTCAATATCCCTGCTTGCTCCACTTCCTACACTATTGAGACGACGCTGAGATGAAGAAACATCTTGTTGCTTAGTTAGCATATCCAAAACTTTCTCCATCATCTTTTCCATCCTATCCATTCAAGTCTCGAGAGCTTTATTGGAAGAATAAGCACCTCTTCCATGATAAGTAGATGGCCTAACACTAGGATTGATACTATGTACAAAACCAGGATGTTCTTTCCTAGTGACTTGCAAATAAGCATCATCATCTGACAACACTTAAGTAGAATTATGTCCCTCTGACCACGCTGTAAGATCTTCCATACGTTTCTAATTAACATAAAAACTCAATTAGTTAAGCAAAAAATTATCAAAAATTATTTTATATATTAAGTTATTTATGCACATAACTAATAAAAGAATTAATTCAACAAACTTACATATTATTTTTTCTACTCCTCATCATACCAAACTCTTGATCCATTTGGACCTTCTTGACTTTTGGAATACTTAAAAGATCACGACAGGTCGGCATAATGAGTCTCAAAGGTTTGCAAAGTTGAGGTAGTTGACATCTAGTTAAGCCACATTTTTTGTTTGCCAGAGTTGGGCTTCTTTCATTGTATATTTGGGTCAATGTTAGGACCAACAAGGTTTCCATTGGATGGTCGTGGGATGAGATTACCATGAGTTGGAATTAATCAGATAAGTGTAAAGTTGTATAATTCAATAATGATGTAACCTGATTATAGCAATCAATGGTCAAATAACAATGGGGCCTAAGCTTGGAAGCTGACGCCCAAGCTCAACTTGTTGATGCATAAGGGATTATAATGGGTGAGGTTCATTCTTTGGACATGACTACATTGGAATGCTTTTAGCAGCTTGAAGAAGAGGAAGGGAATGGTGACCCAGAATCTGGCATTTGGGAACATGGTTTGCATAAGAATTCTCGAGGACATTTGATATCAAAGCCGTTGCCTTTTCTACTTGAATAAAGGAAATGAGAATAGTAGGCAAACACACAAGAATCCAGGGAATTTTTACCAGAATAATGTACTTAATGAGACATTGTGAGAGCGAATGTACTATAGAGAAATGAGTACAAGCACATGCTAATGTTAATTTCTCATCATGCACACGACAGTAATTGCCCTTGCTATTTATGGACATTTTCTCGGGAAGAAAAATAGAATCATGGAGTCATACTTCTCCACCTTTACTGTCTGTATCAAATTTCTTGAGTTCAGATTTTTTTTTCTTAATTGAAATCTTCACTTCAACTTAGAAGAAACCAAAATGCAAACTATATGTCATTGCTTTGGGAAGACGAAGAATAGTTGCACCAAGCATCTCAAGCAATGAAGTTTGTCGCTAAAACATAAAGAATATATCAGACTGACCAATCCACACTCGAGGAATATAGTATCTAATACATAACTTCAAGGCCCCTATATTAGGAGTACAAAATAAAAGTTCAAAGATTGGAAGGAGCGCTAAGACTGGAAGCACACACAGCTTACTTGGGGCTAATATCCTTTAGAGACCAGATCTGCTCCTCCCCCATGGCAGACATGACACTAACGACTAGATACTTGCCATCATTAAACCCATCCTTGATCTAAGTAAGACGATTTTCATCAGTTGGAAGCCTTAGGTCATCTTTCGTGCCTCCACTGTCAGTCAAGAGACTCACAAATCCATCTTCAGATATATCAATCAGCCGGTATTCAGTACAATTGACATGAGGGCATCATAGTTATGAGAGGAAGGCACTATATCTTCAAGCTTTTTGCCAGTGAAGATATCAATTGCAACAAAATGACACTTTGCATGACCTTGCTTCCCAGTTCTGGAAGCAGACACTTCAACCACCTTACAGGCATTGATTTAAATGCTGACAGCATGCCGTCGGCAAGGCCGATTTTGAGAAATAACCATGCCGATATGGTTTCAGTGTTGAAAGACAGGTCTTTTGGCGGCATGCCGACCGGTATGGTCGGCATGCCGCCGTGCCACCGCCGGCAAAATGCTCACTCTCCCTCGTCCCCCTCACTTGTACAAGAACTTGGCAGGGTTGTAGGGCGTGCGGCTGCCAGAGAACACCGTGGAGTAGATCACATCGAGATCGCACACGAGGCACACGACCTTCCCGTCGTCGCCCTCGCCGCCCGCCTTCTTCCTCTGCTGCGGCTTGCAGACGTAGGGGTTGTGGCGGTCGCTGAGGAAGTAGTTCCTCAAGGGTGGGGTGTGGAGCAGCGCCTGCAGTACGGAGTTCATGAAGTAGGTGCTGCCGAGGTTGTTGAGCCCCCGGAGGTCCCACGGGACCTCGCGGCCCGACTCGGCGGCGGCGGCGTCGGGGCACCATAGTGGGCTGGAGCAGCAGTTGAGGAGTTGCTGCTCCGTGGGGGTGGGGGTCTAGGGGCAGAACTCGACCAGTCGCCTCCTCTTGGGGGGTGTGGGGGGAAGGGGGATTGAGGCGGTCCAGTATTGGGAGGCGAGGAGGACGGCGGAGTCGAAGTCGGGGTCGTAGACCTGGTCGCGGTAGGTGAAATATGTTACAAACGAGGCTTCAAGACGTCTTTTAAGATGTCTGGGAGGTGGCCCAGATGTCTGACCAGACGTCTGGAACCCCTTCCAGACGTCTGGGATTTTGTTTTCTACGGCACGCGCGATTTCGTCTGTGCGCCTGCACGCGCAGACCTGCGACGCCTCTTTTCCCTTCTCTCCTCCACAGGTGCAACGCTGCCCCCTCTCTCTTTCTCTCCCCGCGCGGCTTTAAAAGGGCCCTCGCCCTCTCCCTCACTCTCATCTCCTCCGCTCCCTTCTTCTTCTTCTTCCAGCCGGAGTGCGAGTGCGAGCGCGAGCGAGCGACGGCAGTGGCAGCCGCGGCGAGTTACGGGAGGAGGTGTCGCACGAGGGAGGAGACGCTCGGCTGTAAGGGCTCGAGCTTGCCGGGGTAGCTGGAGCCGGCCGGCGGGGGAGCAGCGGGTGCGGAGTGACGCGGGAGGGCTACTGCAGCTTGAGCAGCAGGCAGATGAGGCACGGTGCGGCCGTGCATCGCGGGCGGAGAGCGCGTCGAGCTCTGATTCTGGAAGTTTTTCCAGAATCAGACGTCTGGGCTTCCAACCAGACGACGGTGAAGACGTCTGGAGGACTGTCCAGACGTCTGGCAAGTAAGTTATTTTCGTCCTTCGTCCTTTTTTGCGACCGTTGTACTGTGAATGATGAGTGGGTACGTGCAAGCTCTGAGATTCGCATCCAACGCGAATCAGACGTCTGCCCGCAGTGCCAGACGACTGGAAGGACTTTCAGACATCCGGGGTGACCATCGGACGTCTGGGAACTAGGCCAGACGCCCCCGCAGGCTTCTGGACGTCTGAGAGACTACGCAGAGCAAAGGTACCATCTAACCCACATTTTAAGATGTCTGGAAGAGGTTCTAGACTTCTGATTTTGGACTGTTTCGTCGTTTTCGACCCGTTTAGGGCCCGTTCGGAGTCCGTTTTCCACGTTTCGAGTTGCGTTCTTTTTAGAATAAGATCCTCTTCCCGTCTACAGTAATTATATACTGTTCTGAGAAACTCCTTGTGTTTGATCCTTGTGTTAGGACTCCGTTCCATTGCAGTCTCGGGGGTTGCGGAGACGCTCGGGATTTTCGACCACGCCCCCAGTACTTCCGTTGTAGCTGGTAGAGTGGCTTTAGAAATTATTAACATAATTTGTTATAATTATGGAACAATTAATAGAACCTAGGGCATTGCATGAATCCTAGGAATGGGAAACCAGATTGAATGATTGATCCTAGGGTATTGCATGAATCCTAGGGCTGGAAAACTAGATTGAATGATAGATCCTAGGGTACGGCATGAATCCTAGGACTGGAAAACTAGCGAAATGAATATACATATTGCAGTCTTGGAAAATGTGGAAAGGAAATAATAGCTGCCTGTTATGAATAAATGAACATGATTGAGAATATGGGTTGTATGAACGTGAAACTGGAAAGGTGAAACCTGAATGTGCTGAGTTAAAAGAGCTGAAACCTGATGTAAACACATTTACACTACTTAAAATGTCTATTTATGCATGTTCTTAAGCATAGGATTGCATTTCATGATATAAAGATTGCATTACATGCATCATCTTGCATTTAGAGTAGTTTGAATAAAATGGAGGTTAATTGTCTCCTTTTATGTGCTTGGACAGGGCAAATATTTTATCGGGGCCTCGGATCAAAGATCCAACCGTATGGATATGATCAGGGCGACGATTGGAGTTCAACGACTCCAAGATCGCCCTAATCAGGCATCCGTAGCATCAGATAGAGACCGGGGAACCCTAGAAGATCAAGGGCCAGGATGGTGTAAATCCGTACTTCAGATGGAAAATCCGACCACACGGATGAATTCGGATCGACGATCGCAGCCGAACGACACAGAAATCGAGTCAATCCGACATCCGTGGCACCATCTACAACTTCCAGAAGATGGACGGCCAAGATGGCGCCACGTGGCGCCATCCCAGCCGCCCAATCGGCCGCAGGAGTCCTGTGAAGACCGCGCACCGTCTCCTCTCCGCCGTTGGATCTCGATCCAACGGCTGCGGTCGCTCGCGTTTAAAAACGCCCGCGCGACGATTTCGCCCGCGTAGCGCAGCGGCGACGCAGCTGCGGGCGAAGCGGAGGTCGCGGGTTCGAGCCGCGGTGAGGGGGTCGAAGGCGCGGGCGAGCGGGCGCGCACGAGCGTCGGATGAAGATCCAACGGCCGCGCGTGCCCGATAGCGCCGACGCGCAATTGGACGCTCTGGTGGACGCTCGATCGCACGCGGGCGGGCGCGCTACGCAGCGGGCGCGGACGCGATCTAAGCCGTCCGATCTCGCGATCGGACGGCTGAGACGACGCGGACGTGCGTATGCGTTACGCGCGCAGGCCAGCCGAGCGGGCGCGCGTGGGCGCGGCGGCGACGGCGACGGCGGGGCTTTAGCGACGGTTTTATCCGTCACTAAAGACCCCTTATTTATTATTTTGAAGATGTAATGTCCATTTTGCCCCCACTCCTTGCAACTATAAAAGGAGACCCCCTCCATACGAAATTGGCATCCCTTCCTTCTCCTCTCTACCTCTCCAAAGCTCAAGAGAAGCTTGTCCCACACCCGGGATGCTTCTCGCGAGATAAAGTCCAAATTTTCGTCCCCCTTCGGAAGTGGATCCCGCGACGACGACGGCGTGCTGCTTCGTTCCCGTTCTTCTGCTTCGTCCTCCTTCGTCCCGCTTCGTTCTCCTTCGTCCAGGCGTCGTCCCGTCCGGCTCGTCCTCCAAGCGACCGTCGAGGAGGATTTCTCTCTCCCTATTCTTTTTACTGCTTTCTAGTATAGATTTACTGCTTTCTAGAGTAGTCTATTCGTCCTCCGAGCGATCGTCGAGGAGGACATTTCTCCCTCCATTCTTTTAATGCTTTCTAGAGTAATTGTTTTATGTTTTCTAGTTGTAACGAAAGAACTCCTTTATGATAAATTCCTTGTCTATTCTACATCTCATTTTGATTTCCATGTATAGTATTCTTTCTCTCTCTCTTACTCCCTCTGTCTCTTTTATTTGTTGTAGATACTTAGATAGTTTAAATTGAATTTCTTTGTGACAAAATAAAAAGAAACGCGAAGTTTTTAAATCAAACGTTCGCCTCCCTGTGTTCGACCTGGAATTCTTATTTCGGTATAAATTTTATTTGTTGAACTCGAATCCTTCGCTTTCGAACTACAACGACGGGTTTTCCAAAACCAAACACGTTAGCGTAAAAAAATCGTTCAACAAAACCCTACGAGGAGTTAGGAGTAGAACTCCTGGAAAGAGAATGAAAGGGAACTGAGAAGGAAAGATGTGGAAGTGTGTTGTTTCTTGGGTACGTAGTACCAGGGGAAGCACTTGTTACCTGCTTAGTGTAGAGCGGAGCCAGCCGCCCCAGGGACCCGGGGTTAGGTCTGGCCACTTTGTACTGACTTTTTGGCCCTCGTGTACACAGTACCAAGGAGAGCTACTAGTGTAGAGCGAGTACTAGCTACCCCACTGGCCCCGGGGTTCTGCTAGCTCACCTACACCGACTTGTTAGTCCCACTGGGCAAACCAGGGTAGTCAGGCGAGGGTGCGCGGACTATGGAGGGGCAAGGCCCCTGTTTGGTTACTGTGGAGGGGTTGGACCCCTGTTACTGAGAGGGCTCTGCCCTATATTGGTTCCATGCTGTGCTTTGAGGCGCACCCGTTAACGGAAACGACTGACCGCGTGCCAGTACGGGGTAGCTACCCGTGAGTTTACCGTGCGTGCCGTAGTCACCATTACGTCTGTTAGTGACCTTGGAGTGGTTGACTGAGAGTAGGATCACCACGGGGGACTCTCCCAGCCAGGAGAGCACCACGTGTTACTTCTACTGTTCAGAAAAGACTGCAATCAAGATCGTTCCCACGAGGAACATTCGAGATCAAGTGAAGGATCTGAGAAATAGAAGTTGTGAAACAATAGAAAGACGTAAATAAAGGAAGAAAGAAAATAAAATAGCTACTGTACACTTTACTGCTTCTTTAGTTTAGCTGCCACTCTACTCAGCGTTTCGCTGACGTGTTACACTCGTTACTTTTCAGGACCAGGTGTTGAGCAGCCAGGGTCAACGGCTACAGAGGACGCTGGGCCGAGTAGGGTCCAGTAGAGTTACCACTGTTCTTTTGTACCCCTTTTGTTCCACTGTAGTGAGTAGTTCTTGCTACCCTCGCACTTTTCTTTACTTGTAGTTCATGTTATGTTATAAATGTTGTTCTACTGTTGTGGTGGTACATGCTGTAGTAGTTCTTTTTCTTACTGCTAGTTATATTTCATGTTGAATGTGGTTTATTTTACTGCTCTTTTGGTTACTTCCTCGTTGGACGACTAGGTCTTGGGATTAGTTGAGTCGGGCTGGTTCTCATGTCTCGTAGGGACTCGGGAATCAGGTCGTTACAAAATAGAAGAGCTCGGTGCGGTGGACGTCGAGGGCGAGGGCGTGGGGAGGGGAGGAGGGGGACTAGTAGAGGTGGTCGGGGGAGTGGAGGGGGCAGGAGAGGGCGGCACAGGAGAGGCAAAAGTAGAGGCGGAGTGGGGAGGAGGAGGGGGGGGCAGAGGGGATAGCGGTGGGGGAGGTCGAGGTGGAGCTTGACGTGGCCGAGGGCGGGGGGTTTGGGGCGGAGGAGAAGGTGGAGGGAGTGGAAGGGGTTGGGGGAGGAGTGGAAGAGCTGGAGGTAGGGGCAAGGAGGGATGGAGGGGGAGGAGGAGGACAAGGGGAGGAAGGTGGTGGTGGTGGAGCCGTAGGGTTGGTGGGCCCTGCGGACATAGAGGGTGGGGAGGGAGGGCAGGGGAGGTGGGAGGGCTATTTGATTTGGGTGTAGTGGGTGAATACATTCAAAGTATTCATCGACACAATAGTCAACAATGGTATCAATCAAGTGGTGATAGTACCCATGATAATGATATGCATCCAGCAAGACACTCTTGGTTCTGGTGAAATCTGTCTTTCAAGTTCCAAGTCCTGACTTCCGATACATCATACATCAAGACATTACAGTTTTAACTTTTACTTTGAAACTATACACTTTGATTCTTTCATTCTTAAATTCTTTGATTCTTAAATTCTTTGTATTCTTCTATTATTAAATTTTCTGTATTCTTAACATGGTAAGAATATTTCATCTTATTATTGAATTTTAACATTGTATGGTCATGTTGTATATGAATATTATGATGTAACACTCTTATTGTTACATAATCAACATTTGATTTTCTTGAAACTGATATCATTTTGACCACTTCTACCATTTTTGTCGGCATGCCTCGGCATGCCCTCGGCGTGCCTCCGAAATGGCATTTTTTTGAGCCATCGAAATCATCGAAATCTGCCATCGAAAAACGGACATTTCTACGGCATGCCCTCGGCATGCCCACGAAATGCACACTTGCAATTTCATTGGCACGATGTTGAAATCGGCATTTCGAACCTTTCTTACAGGGACTACCCTTGATGACGATGTAGGAGTTCTTGTTGATGGTTCCCGCCTGCTGCGATTAGGTCTTGGAGGTCCCAGCCTCGGCCTTCGACTCGAAGTGGTGCTCCTCGTCTGACATTGTCAATCGATCGATTTGGAGAGGGATGTTCGCGACGTGGCAATGATAGAGGGAAAAATAGGAGAATGGACTTAAAATACTAGATCTAACTGAGGGAAAAATGGGAGGTGGAAGGGGAAAAGGTTCTTGAGTGAAGATTTACTTAAAAAGAAAGCTCTTGTTTACAGCTAAAAAAAACACCAGATCTAATTGAAAAATAGGAGAATGGACAAAGGGAGGGAAAGGTTGTGTCGATCTGAGGAGGAGAGGAAAGGGACGGTGGGAGTAGGAGATGAAGGCTGACCTTGGAGGAGGGCCGACGTGGCGGTCGCTAGAGAAGCATGCATGCAACTCGAGGAGAGCAGTTCAAGTCGATGCTGAGGATGTCAGAGGTGGCCGAGGCAAGGTCATAGGTTAGTCCATGGAGAGGACAGCGCAAGCGAGCGAGGAGGTGGTCACAGGTGACGAAGCGGAGAGGACGCAATCGGTGACGAGGATGGGGAGGAGACGACCGGTGATGGGGGTTTCATGGGTAGGGTTTCGAGGGGGGGTGGCGGTGCGCACCAAAAGAAGTTCTCAAAATAGGGAAGGTTTTAGAGGGGGGAAGTAAATATCTTTGATTTTATTGTAATTTCGATTTTGCGACGGTATTAAGTTGATTAATTTTTATTTTATAATTTTTTTGGTAAACTGTCACAGAAAGTATCAATTTTGTGACAGTAATATTTACTGTCACTAATGTCTTCTCCCAAAAGATATGTTTTCTTGTAGTGAATCATTTTTTTTTTCTATTGTGTTGTTCGGAATACATGCAATAGAAACACATCACCCAATATCAAATATGGATTTTTAATTTGCATCAAAGAAGTTATTCGCTCTTAAGTAAGTTTCATTTGTTTTTCAAGTGATTTATATTACACCTATTAAATTTTGCTAACAACTGACGAAACAAAAAAAAAATTGAACGGTATGATGGGGAGGAGGAGTCGGCACCAAGACAGGGAGGAGGAGGATGAGGGGGTTGGGGAGGGGGGGGCAGCAGGATGGGGAGGAGGAGGAGGATGCCATCAGGAGGGGGGATGTTAAGACCCGTGCTGTTAAAGCCCTTTAAGACGTCTGGTCAGACGTCTGGACACCTTCCCAGATGTCTGGAAATCAAATTTTTCGTGTACGTCCTCGCATCTGCGCGTGTGCTGCACGCAGACAATATGCAGCCTCATTTTCTTCTCTCCTTCTCTCTCTTCTCGCCAACGCAACCCTAACCAACCGCCTACTTAAACCCCCCTCCTCTCCCTCGTTCACCTCACCTTCAGCCACCCTTTTTCTTCCTCCAGCGAGAGCGGTGAGAGGCGAGTAGCAAGGAGCGGGCGTGAGTGGCGTGGGAGGAGAGGAGCAGCGAGGGGAAGGGAGGAGAGCACGCGCGCGAGCTCACGAGGGAGCTCGTCAGAGAGCTCACGGCCGATCGGGCGTGCGCGAGGCGGAGAGGTGCGTTGAGGAGGTTCTCCCCGACACTGCTACAGCCAGAGCAGCGAGCGAGCAGGCGCGACGCGGCCGTGCACGACGTGAGAAGGTGAAGGCAGCTTCTGGTTCTGGGATTTTCCCAAAATCATACATTTGGATCGACATCCAGACGACGCAGACGACGTCTGGAGGAGGTTCCAGACGATTGAGAGGATTCGCTTCGAGAAGGCGCGGGACACACCCTCCCACGCAATTCAGACGTCTAGGAGAGGCACCAAACGGCGGGAAGTGTTTCCAGACATCCGGAGAAGTGGTCGGACATCTGGAACTGGGTCCAGACGGTCCAGCGGAGTTCCTGGACGTCTGAGGAGTGGCTCAGGAGTTGAGGACCTCGTTCCATTGCTGATTTGGGGTTTGTTGAGGCACATGGACCTGCCAATCAAGCCCCCATTATTCTTGGGTTTACTGGTAGAGTGGCTTCCCCTAGTTTAATTACAACCTGAATGCATATGTGGAATGAATGTTAGATCCTAGGGTCTGGCATGAATCCTAGGACTAGAAATACTGAAATATTTGTATGGAATGTATGGATTGCAGTCTTGGATGAGTAGATGGAATAATAACAATTGCCTGTAAATGAATAACAATTGCTTGCGAATTGTAATGTACTTGTGTTGCATGTAAATTCCTGTTGTTTACGTTAAATGTCATAATATGCGCTGCATGTATATGAACTATAAATGAAAGATTGAATGTTGGAAACACGAGCTACTTGCGAATAAACCTGGAATGTGAACAATAAAGCTACATGTTACATGTGTAGGACCTGAGAAATGGAACTAGAAATGATGAAACCTAGTATGGCTTGGCCTAAGAAACATGAGCATGAACCCTACGGGGAATTAGGAATAGAGCTCCTGGAAATAAATGTAATGGAACTGAAAATGTGAATGGGGAAGTGAGCTGGCCCTTGAGTACGTGGTACCAAGGAGAGCGACTGTCCCCCTGTTTAGTGCAGAGCAGAGCTAGACACCCTAGGGTTGGGACCTGGGGTTAGGATTGGCCATTTTGTACCGACTTTTTGGCCCTTGCGTACACAGTACTTGGGAGAGCTACTAGTGTAGGGAGAGAGCTAGCCACCCCACGGGGCCTGGGGTTCAGTTAGCCGCCTTACACCAACTTGTTAAGCCCACTAGGCAAACCAGGGTAGTCAGGCGAGGGTGTGCGGACTGTGAAGGGGCGAGACCCCTGTTTGGTTCTTAGGGGCTAGACCCTTGTTACTGAGAGGGCTATGCCCTATACTGGTTCCGTGCTGTGCTTTGGGTGCACCCGTTACCGGAAACGACTGATAGTGTGCCAATGCGAGGTAGCTACCCGTGCGTTTATCGCGCGTGCTGTAGTCACCGTTACGTCTGTCAGTGACCTTGGGGTGGTTGACTGAGTGTAGGACCACCATGGGGGACTCTCCCGGCCAGGAGAGCACCACGTGCTACTTCTACTCTTCGGAAAAGACTGTAATCAAGATCGTTCCCACGAGGAACATTAGAGATCAAGAAAGAGACTTGATAAATAAACCAAGTGATGAAAGAAAGAATAATTAGTTAAAGAAAGAAAGAATTGCAAAACAATAGCTATTTTTCCACTTTTACTATTTTAGTTAGCTGGTTGCCACTCTACTTAGCGTTGGCTGATTTCGTGTACTCATAACATTTTTCAGGTCCAGGTGTTGAGCAGCCAGGGCCTACGGCTGCAGAGGGTGCTGGGCCTAATAGAGCCCAATAGTTGTAGCTTTCTATTGTACTTCATTTCCTGTTGTAGTGAGTAGTTGTTACACTTCTGTATTCTTTTATTGTGAACTTTATATTCCTGTACTTGTTTAATTTCTACTGTTGTGGTGGTGTGTATTATAGTAGTTTACTTCTTTACTGCTGTACTTTTGTTACTGTTAGTTGCTTGCATGGTGAATGTGATTTATTTTACTGCTTTTTGGTTACTTTCTCGTTGGACGACTGGGTCTTGGGATCAGTCGAGTCGGTCTAGTCCCGTGTCCTGTAGGGATTCGGGAACCGGGTCGTAACAGGGGAGGAGGAGGGGGTGACAGGAGGGGGAGGAGGAGGTTGTCAGGGAAGGAGGGGGCAGCAAGAGGGGGAGGGCAATAGGAGGGGGAGGAGGAGGGTGTCGGGCAAGGGGAGGAGGAGGAGGAAGACGAGGAGGAGGAGTTACCTGAGGAGGAGGGGCGGCGACGAGGAGCTCCAGCGACGCGAGGAGGGTGGCAAGGGTTTGGAAAATGAAACAGTGATGGGGGAGGAGGGGGCTTGCACGTGGGTATAGATGAAGGACTTATGCCGTCGCTTTAATTAGAAAGCGATAGCAAATGTCGCACCAGCCTTTCCACTGCACGCCCAAATTAATTTGGGTGGCAGTGAATTCGATTCTCCATCACCTAGTATAGAAAACGATAGCCATTATCCATATTAAATTTTATTGTGAGTGACAACTGTTCTCCTCGTCAAGTGCTGCGACCAAATTTTGAAGATGGATTCACCGTCGGTTAAGCCAACAAACGACAACAAAAAACATATCACCATCACTTTACAAAATGACAGCAACTAATCGACGGTGAATGTCATTTTTCTAGTAGTGAATCAATGACAACCAAGGAACCAATCAATCATAACCCACCAATCATTCACAGTTTGTTGCGAGAAATGTATATATTCAGTAATGATTTGTTCCAACCTTCACATGACGACATTTACATCAAACTATTTTCCAAAAAGGGTGACATGCTGTAAAATACAATATAAGTGCAATGGCTATAAAAAAGTTCCACTTTCAAGTCAAAAATCATACAATAGGAAAAGCTAGTTTCTTCATCTTTTTCTTCTAGTGTATGCCATCGGAGGGTTTGGAGAATCAAGTCGAAATTGTTGCAACCGACCCTCTTAATCTATTTCATCAATTTGTGTCTCAGTGGCATCTTTTGATTCGCTGAAATTAAAAGCTGTTGGAGGTGGTGATGGCAGGGCAAGACGAACAACCTGTGAGGTCCCTCCTCCCAAGTCTGTATCTTTATCCTTTCTCCTTAGGGGAACTCCTAGTGTAATCTCCGAGATGGAATGTAACTTGATGGGTGGAGTCATGAATTGATCATCTACCGTAGCAGTAATCGCATTAGGAAGACATACGTCCACCACTTCAGATTCACCAAAAATTTGGAGCTACTGGAGGTGATAGTGGGGCACGACAAGCAACTTTTGACGTCTCCTCACCCAAGTCTCCATCTTCAGTCTTTCTCTTTAGGGGAGCTCCTTGTGTAATATTGGAGACAGTTGGTAACGTGATTGCTGGAGTCATGAATGGATCATCACATAGAGTTTAGTGTAAGGAAAATATTGTAATGTGTCAATGTATTGATGAGAAATGAAATATTAAATTTGTTTAAAGTTCTTACCTCAGATGGGGCCTATGAATGCTGGTATGGTTCCACCTCCATTCGATCCTGTGAGGCCTGCAAGGGTTCTTCTCTTAGAGGTTGCTATAAGGGAAATTTTTAAGTGTGTCAAAAATTAATTAGAATGAAAGTATTAAATTCCTATAAAGTTTTTACCTTAAATGGGGGTTGTGAATCCTAAGGGGGTTCCACCTCTATTTGATCTTGTGAGGCCTGTAAGGGTTCTTTTGTTAGAGATTGTTGCAACAAAAATTCTTAAGCATGTCAATAAATTAATGAGAATGAAAGTAATCGATTCCTTTAAAGTTTTTACCTTAGATGGGACCTGTGTAACCTGGGAGGGGTTTCACCTTTATTTGATGCTGTAAGGCTTGTGAGGGTTCTTGTCTTAAATGTTACCACAAGGAAAATTTTAAAGAGCGTCATTAAATTAATGAGAATGAAAATATTAAATTCGTTTAAATTTCTTAGCTCAAATAGGGCATGTGGATCCTGGGGTTCCACCTCCATTCAATCCTGTAAGGCATGAAAGGGTTCTTCTCTAAAAGGCTATTGCAAAAAAAAATTTCAACTGTCAATGTATTGATATCAATAAAATTTTAAACTGAATAGAAGGATTTTACATGTGGTAGAACATCTGAATCCTGGGGGGATTGTACATCAGGTTGAGGGGGGGCTTGTACATTAGGTGGAGGGTGTAGGGCCTTTGGTGGAGGGGTGGGGCCTCTGGTGATGGGTGTGGATCCTATCCTTGTGCCCTCCCATGTCCTCTCCTATACCCCCTTCCTTGCCTCTATCCTTGGCCATGTCATTGACCTCGTCCTCGTCCTCGCCCATGTCCCCCTGCAGGTGCGTCATCCTCACCGTCTGCTGCTTGAGGCTTGGGGGCTTTGAAATGGCCTTCTATTGTCGTAGAGTTTATCTCGATTGCCTGGCTTGCTAGATAATGGATGTCTACAAACTCGGGTTGATTACGCGTTACCTTGCAAAGTTGAACCCATTTAGACAACTGCATAAGGCAACGATAATTTGTTACAAATTAAATGAGCAGATATAAGTAGCAACTATAAATGTAAAACTCAATTATACTTACAAAAGAGATATGTATAATAACTTACCTTGTAATCCAGTAATGCTCCAAGTCGACCTATAAATCTCCTAGTGATTCTGTTATATTAAGTTACATACTCAGGTGTAATGGTAAGGCTATCTGCTGGTATCAGTAGAACGATATGTTCTGTCCTGGCCGCTCAATCCTGTATGTATGATGCATGATGTTGATGCCAATCGATCTCAATTTTCCCTCTCAGATTGATATCATGGAGGTAGTCATCTGAATCACATTGCAAAGGAACACCCTGAAGACTTCCAAACTGCCTGAGGATGTGATCTGGGAAATATTGCTCCACTATATGGAAGCACATCAAAGGGATTCATGCAAGCTAGATCTCCCTCTAGCCATGCAATATGAAAGTAGGTTTTGCTATATATCCTGCATGTAAGGCTTCCTAACAGCTTGCATAATCACATAACTTAAATAATTATAACATGATCTATATATGTCCCTATAAGCTTGCGTAAGAAATCAGGAGGAAACGGTAAATTATATACCTGATCTGCACTTTGGAAGTCAAATACATCCCTATAAGGAATAACACTGCGAAATCCATTTTGAGAGAATAACAATAAAATAGGGGTGGAGAAGAGGAAGAGATGGAGAGGAGAGGAGTGGAGAGGAGAGGTGTAGTTAGGGTTTGGGAGGCGGACGATGGCTGGAGGGTTTGGAGGTCTAAGAGAAGTAGTCAGAGGGAGAGGATGGAGGAGGCATGGGCACCTCCATGGGTGGCTCAAAGGGCTGGTGAGATGTGGAGGAAAAGGCGAGGAGGGAATGTGGATGTTCTGTGTTATCACTGCAGAAGAGGAGGAAATATGGCAGCTGTGTGCAGGTCGTCGACGTTATGCCTTGCGTGTTGGGGGGGGACACAAAAGGAATGAATGTAGAGTAAAGGGGAGGGAGACACAGAATGCCGGTGGGAGAGATAGGGTTCAGGGTGCTAGTGAGAGGCCGTCGCCACCTCCACCACCACCGCCGGAGGGGTTGGGGCAGGTGTATGATGTAGAAGTGCCTTAATCTAAGGAGACCAGGGCAGTGGAGATGGCGATCAGGGGGGCGCTCATCGGTGAAGTTATGATTGACACCTATGCTCATGAGACGATCCAAAAACTAGTAAGGTCTCTTTCACTTTCTTCTCAGGGGTGGAAGGTGGCACATTTGGGGGGGGGGGGGCAAGGTTTTTTCTTTTCGATTTGGGCATGTTGGATGTGGAAGGGCTATGTTTCCGTACATCAAGCTTTGATGGGGTGACGGTGCTATGGAGACTGGTGTCTCCTTTTGATGGATCTCTTCATGATCGTCCTCCTCAGAGGACCGAGGTCAGAAGGGGGATCATGGAGATCTGGGGACTGCCGTTGCATTTATGAACAAAGGGGGTGGTGGCTGGTGTGATTGCCAACTTCGTGACCATGGAGGAGAGCGTCGTGGTTGATCTGTGTGAGGGAGATGGGAGATCAATTAAGGTCGACCTGAAGTTGACAAGGGGGGGTCCAGTCTCGGACAAAGTTATCCTCAGGTGCGGGGGAAGTTCTTGGCTTCTCCGACTGAAATTGGCTTTCTGCCATGAGGTTAGTATGCAAGAGGAGATCCCTAATGTGCAGGTTGAGGATATGGACACCCAGAATGACCCCCAAAGGGATAGTGCCAGGTGTTCAGGCAGACAAGAGGTGAAGAAAAGGAAGGAGCTTCATTGGTCAGAGGTGCCGAATGCTGAAATGAAGGAGACAAGGGGGTCTAACCAACCACTACCAGAGGTTGCACTGGTGCAAGATGAAGGTGGAGGAAGGGAGCTTGTCATTGTGAATTTTGATGCTCTGAGGCAACATTTGACCCATGAGGCTACTCCACAGAATCCTGATAGCATCTCTTTTTTGGCGCTAGGGGAGCTGAACTATGAGGTAGGTTCCTCATCAAGGGGGATGTATGTGTGCTTGCCTTATAAATTGAGGGGGAGTGCTAGTGGAGGTCAAACACACAGTGAAGAGAAGGTAGCAGACATCCTGAAGGTTGAGAAGACGACTGGGGGGCAACAGGGGGTCTTGAAGTCCGGGGGATGAAGGTGCTCACATGGAATGTGCGTGGGTTGCGCGATAGATTGCGAAGGGCATCGCTAGCTAGATATCTTCGTGAGTAGGAGGTGGATTGCACCTTGTTACAGGAGACTCATATAGAAGAGGAAGGGGACTTTCTATGGCAGTCACTGTTACAGGGGGCAAGCTGATTTTAAAGCTGTGAATGCGATTGGTAGGGCAAGAGGGATGGCTGTGTGGTGGAAGAAGTCTTGTCTAAATTTGCAAGAGGTTTGGAGGGGAAATTTTGTGCTCTCTTGTAGATTTCAGGCATTTGGGGATGCACAGGAGTTGATTCTGTCATGTGTGTATGGATCATGTGCAGACAATTTAAGAAATGAATTGTGGCAGGAGTTGCGTGGGATGGCGAGTAATACAAATGGGATCCCTTGGCTTGTTGCTGGAGATTTCAACAACGTTTTATTCGTGACTGATTGATGGAATGGAAGGGGGGACAGGTCCTCTCTTGGCTTTCAGTTAGTAGTGTCGGAGGTGGGTCTCAATGAATATCCATCAGCGAGGGCTGAGCTCACCTGGCGTGGGGGTAATGGGCTAGTTTCCAAGCTGGACAGATTCTTTGGAAGTGTAGAGTTGTTAGAGCGATATCAGCTCTCGTCGATCATGGGGTTGGCTCGCCCGTTCTCAAACCACACTCCACTACTTTGGGACAGTAGGGAGGAATCGCATGTGGGCACCTACTTCAAATTTAAGAAGTCATGGCTAAGAGAGGAAGGCTTCAGAGAGATGGTTGGCAGCTGGTGGGTGCATAAGAAGATGGAAGGATCTGGCACCTATCGCTTGGCCATGAAATTGAAGGATCTGAGAGGGATTTTGAGGGAATATAGGAGAACTGTAGGGATTGTCAAAGATCAGAGGAGGTCTGAAGCTATGTCCATGATGCGGTTTCTAGATGAAAAGGAGAACAGGGAGCGGTTGACAACGGATGAGGAGGAGTAGAGGAAGCGTTGGTAGGGGGTGATTCAAGCTGAGAATCAGATTAGGGAAGTGGACTGGTGTGAAAAGTCCAGACAATTATGGTTGAAGTAAGGGGATGCAAACATGAAGTTTTTCCATATGGCTGCGAGCATTAGAAGGAGAGTGACTTTTATATCTTCTCTGAAGAAAGGGGACTCAGTGCTTACATCCTCTGATGATATTAGAAGGGAGACGGCTAGATATTTCAAGGAAGCATCAAGATCAAGAGGGAGAGGGGGCTGGAGAATGGCAGCTTCAGATTTCCCCCAGGTGGGAAGCATGGCAGCAGCAAAGCTGATTGAGGATATTTCAGAGCAGGAGGTAGTGGAGGCTATGGTTGGGTTGAATGCTGAGGGTTCTCCAGGTCCAAACGGCTTCCAGGTATTTTTCTACAAGGAATTGTGTCTTGTGGTTAAAGGGGATGTGATGGAGGTTATTAAAGAATTCCAAAGGGGCAACTCAGGCATGGAGAGAATCAACAAATCTTATTTGTTTCTATTACGTAAGTGCAATGGGGCAGAGACATTGGCAGACTTCAGACCCATTGCGCTATCGAACTCAATCTATCTCATCATTGGTAAGGTACTAGCAAACAGGTTGAAGCATGTCCTGGTTGATTTGATTAGTCCAGTGCAAGCTGCCTTTCTTCTTAATAGATCTTTATAGGAGTCATTCATCGTGGTGCAAGAGATGATCTCAGGTTGGAAGAGGAGAAAGTGCAGGGCATTCATGTGGAAGGTTGATTTCAGTCGTGCATACGATTCAGTAGAATGGCCATACCTGTGGGAGATTTTCAAGAGGAGGGGATTCCCTCCCCAGTGGATTCAATGGGTGAAGAGGTGTATTGTCACATCTTCTTTCTCCCCTCTTGTAAATGGGAGGCCTTGTGGAGTGTGGATCCAACCGCAGTGTGGGGTGTAGCAGGGTTGCCCTCTGGCCCCACTTATCTTCAATTTGGCAGTTAACACCATCGCACATTTCAGTTTCAAGCTGGCAGAGGCGGGCTTGGTTAGGGGATATTCGCTATCAAATTCTAAAGCCCTTGCACCTGTATTACAGTACGTCGATGACACGGTGTTTTTTGTGGAAGGTGGGCTTAGTGAGGCGGAGTCTCTAGCTATTACGATTAAAATATTTGGAGAGATTTCGGGCTTGCGGCTGAATGGAGCAAAATCTTCTTTGATCTGCTTTGGTATGGCTGATAGGGAACGTGAAGCGCTGTCAGCCACCTTGCATACACCACCTACCACACTTCCGGTAAGATACTTGGGCTTACCTTTAACAGATAAGAAGATGAAGAAGAGTGATTGGGCATCTCTTTTTGAGAAGGTAACTGCCAAACTAGAATCATGGAGTAGTAGATTTTTATCAAAGGGTGGATGACTGATCTTGTTGAATTCAGTCATCACATCGATTCCAATTTTTTTTTCTCGATTTTCAGACCACCGAAATCTATTTGGAAGAGGTTTGACATGATGAGGAAGCACTTCTTCTGGATGGGGGAAAAGTCAATAAGCAAGTTCCTACATCTGGTGAAATGGCATCATCTATGTAGACCTCGGTCAAAGGGAGGTATGGGTATCAGATCATTGAAAGAGTTCAACGACTCTTCGCTATTGAAGTGGGCAGTTAAGCTAACAGTGGATGTTGACAAGATGTGGTCCCAATTAATTAGACTCGTATGGTCTTTCATAGGTGTAGGTGTGGAGTAGGGCCCCTAGCTGACCCTCTCCATTTTGGCAGTCAGTGAGGAGGGTAATCCAGGACCATTGGTCAGAGTTTGCGCCTGAACTGGGTGATGGCAGAAGTTTTCTGTTCTGGGATGATGCGTGGTCTGATCTGGGCAAGCTGTGGGAGGCATATCCACGGGTCTTCACGACAGCAGGGGAAAGCAAGGCGTTGGTCGGAGATTTATGGGATGAGGAGAATGGCAGGTGGTTTCCTGATGCTGCTAGTGCGCGCGAGGGGGGAAGAACTCAGATTGAACTTACATGGATGCTTGCTGATGTGACGGCTTTCCAACTGGCAGAAGGGGAGGATGGCTACTGATGGAAACATGGTTTGTTTAATTCTACCAAGGCCTATTGGAGGCTGATGGAGGTCTCGGCTGATACTCCCACTCCTGCAGACACCGATTGCACCAAGATTTGGAAAATGAAAATTCCACTTAAGCTTAAAATCTTCTTATGGCTTTGTAGGAGGAATGTTCTTATAACTGGCAATTTAAGGAGTAGAAGGCTGGGTGCTCCACAGCAGAATTGTCCACTATGTGATTTCGACACGGACAATAGGACGCACCTTTTCTCTTCTTGCTTGGTGACGGATCAGATTTGGAGACCAGTATGTGGGGAGCCTTTACCCACGTGGGACAACCTCTGGAGGAAACTTGTGATGTCAGGGAACCAACAGCCGAAGATGGTGGCTATTATCTGGTGTATATGGCGTGCTCGTAATGAGCGTCTTTTTAGGGGGGTTCTGTTTATGTGGGCGCTATTGTAAGGTAGTGTCGAGGGCATGTGAAAGAGTGGTGTGACTCTATGTAATGGCTTTTTTGGCATATGAATAAATGAACCCAGTCTGCTATCATTTTCGATAGCACTCCTCATCTTTTTTTAAAAAAAAGGAATAATACCATTGGTTGACTGCTTACGAACATCGAAAGCAGCCACCCAATGAGCACCCAATGGTCGTCCCTCCCACTTTGGATGTTGATGCACAATAGGTACTATGTGGGGAAACCTCTCCCACACCCAAAGCTGTAGCACAATCAATGCTCCACCAATCTCATCAGTCCCCGCACGAGCAGCTAAGCAGAGTTGGCGATAAAGATACTCTAAATAAGCTGCTCCCCAGCTATACTGTCCCGTAGCCTGTGATATGCATTCAGTAATGGCAAGTAAAAGAAGTAAGTAGTCATTCAATATTAATCAATAAAAAATGCAACATTAAGTATAAATTCTACTAACCTGCAAGTCCTTTAATAATGGCAAGTACATCAATGAGGTGTAGTTACTGGACTTGTTTGGAAAAACTATGTAGCCCATGCATTGTAAAATGTAACCTTGAGCATAACGAAGACATGTCTCATCATCAACATCATCTACCATGTTGGCAAAGGTCCCCTGCAATGAACTCATTTGTATCCTTGAATCGGTGATTTGGTTCTTAGCGGAAACTGCTACAAGTAGTCGATGGCACAATCTGGTCTAGCTAGGAATAGTAGTCATGCCTATGACTACGGAGCCATCTAGAGGTAATCCAATGATGATAGCTATGTCCTCCACAGTGACGGTCATCTCATCCCCATCCATGTGAAATGTATGCATCTCCAGCCTCCAGTGATCTACTAGGGCTGTGATAAGATGGCAATCCAATGATAAGAAGCTAAAGTCTAAAATCCCTCCAAAGCCCACTTACTGAACAAGCTTGGCTACTTGTGGATATATTGGAATAGAATGCATAATTGCATCGCGACGACGGCATCTCAATGTTGAGTGAACCTATGTAAGTGTAACATGGAACTCGTTAATGGAAGATAAATTTAAAATTAATATTGGAAAGTAAAATAAACAAGACCCACATGTAATTACTTCACTTACATCATCAACATAAAACAAGTATATTTGGTCCATTAACATTGCACCCCTCAATGGGAATCAGGAATACAAAATGAATGTACATGCAATGAATTTGAAAAGGCTTCTTAGTTCCATACGAAATGAATGTACGCACAATCAATTTGAAAAAGTTTTACTGACCATATTCACTCTCATTTCCAAAATAAAAGGCTTCTCAGTTAAATAAGTAGTAAGGAGAATGTTAAATCTAAGGCTTTTTGGTTTACAGAGTGTGGACTTGGCTGGAGAAGCAATCAAAAGGGTGGATAATAAATCCTATTACCAAACTTGTAGGCCATTGGCAGTTTGTTTAAATGTGCATAAGAAGTTGTTGATGTAGTTTTCAAATCCGTAGATTTGAAAATTGTTTCCCTGTGACTTTTTAAGTGATATTCCAGAAGCAATAATTATGCCATCCAGTTCTGAAAATACTACTAGGTGAGTTAAAAGGGGTGCTTTTTGCCCCATTTTCAGTAATGTTCATACCAAAATTGAACCAAACCTTTTCTATATTTAAGTGGGGTGGTTTCATGGATTCTTTTTCCTTTATTTAGATGATATGTATCATTTTTCTGTCAGTTCATTTTTCAAGTTGGTTATACTGATTGTTCATTTCAACTTTATGTTTCTTGTATTTATTGAGCTTCCCTTAGCTGCTTTATGGGAGGATTCAAGCGTTTGCTCATTTCCTTATAAAATAGATTAAGTTGTAGTAAATACAAGAAACATAAAGCTGGTTTCAGAGTAAAGAAACTATCTTATGTAAATAGCAAATGCCGGTTTCTATAGTATGTGCAATTTCTTATATTTTCTAATAATTTTCATATGAAAGTAAATGCAAGTTACATATCAAATGTATAAATTAAGGATACTTATATCACTGTCGCAGACATTCGTGGATCAATGCACATCCTATCCACATAAAATAGATGGGTCAACTAGTTCTGCCTCCATCTGCATTTAAGAAAAAAAAAATTTAAGCACATTGTGTAACTGTAGGTATGAGACATTGACGAGATAAAAAGACATCACAAATTTACCCCTATTTGGATAAATTTTCCTATTATGACCAGTATTTTTACAAACGCTGCATTTATTGATATTTCTATTTTGTCGAAAAGTGTTTGGCTAATGGATTTGTTATGTGGATGATTGCGCAGCAATCATAGGACCTAAGTAACCTGAATTAAGTTAGAATGTAGCATAACTTAGGAGTAATTCATGCATTAGCTGTATACTTTGCATCTTTACTACTTTACCTACATATGGCTATAATAATGTCAATTTTCTATATTGATTAGTGTATTGTGTGATTTTTAGTTAATAAGAAATTCAAGAGTTAATCTGGAGAGGAATACAAACCAGAGCTGCAGCAGAGGTGGAGCGAAAGTCTGGAATAAGGTTGTAAATAAGATAGTGTAGGAGAGGGATGCTATGTTATTTATGGAGTTTTAATGTAAGAATTAAAATCTGAAGAACATTAGGACATCCCTACACTTACCTAGCATTAGGACAATCCTATCCCTATCCCTAGTTTCTAGGATAACCTTATCCATGTCCGTATCCCTAAGCCACCTTCCTATTAGGCTAATTTAGCCTAAAATCCAAAACATGGATAGTGTTATCCATGCCCTTATCCACACTATCCCAACTCTTATCTCCCTCATGGGATACCCTTATCCCTAAATCTCAATTTCCCCACTTTAGCTAAAACTTGGATAACACTATCCAGATTCCTTCTATCCACTATCCCTGTACCTAATCCTCTTATCCCTAACCCAATTCCTGCCCTAGAATCCCATTTAGTTCCTTCGATATCCCAATTAGCTTAATTGGAGTCCATTGGGTCAGCTGTGTTCTTATTAGGTCTAGTTGAACCAGATTAGGCTAACCCCAATCTGATTAGGCTCAAACTAGTCTAATTGGACTCATCTCAAACTTAATCACCTGGCCTACATCCAATTGAGTGCATCCCTAATTGATTGGGTGCATCTGAATTCAATTGGGTCTACCTATGATCTAATCGAGCCATCTCTACCTATTCAAGTCTAATTAGGCTCAGTAGAATCTAATTAGGGTTAGACCTGAATTTGATTGATTCAAATCAAGTCAAACAAGTTTTATTAGATCTACTCAATCCAATTGACTACCTAGCTCAGAACCTAATTAGGTTCTCACTAAGCCTAATTGACTTGGATCAAGTCAATCACACTCTACCTAGTTAATTGGACTCGTAGAGTCCAATTAAACTCAATCCTCAACAAGTACAAGTATAATTGGACTTAATTAGAGTCCAATTGACCCATACTTAACCTAATTGGAATCTCTCTCTCCCAATTGCGCACACATTGACTCAATTAAACTTGGCTAAGTTTAATTGGATCAATCACTTTAGCCATAGGTTGAATGAACCTATTTTTAGAAACCTAATTAGACCTACTACTTAGACCCACCTTGGACCTACTTGGACATGGACCAAGTGGTCCACTTGACCCACTTCACACGACCACACTCAACCACATATTAATGCACACACACACACACACATACACACTCAAATGCCCTGCCCAACCTAGAGAAGAATCTAGAATGCCCACATTTGGTCATTCTTAGATCCACAAATTGTGGATCTGAGAAGACATATTTTTGGCACCTTGGACGACCACTCTAGAGAACTCTAGAGTCTTCTTTCCAACCCAAGAGGAGCTGTCTAAGAGACTATAAAAGACTCCTTGGATGGCTTGGAGCCCCATCTTGGACCTCCACTCTAGACGCCACCATCTCCACCTCCATCTCCATTGGCGAGCTTCTCCTCCATAACCTCCACTCTCCAAGAGAGCTACTCCACCTTCATCAAGAGGCCGGCCACCCACAATGGCTATCCCTTTCTCTCCCTCCTACCACCTCAAGCCACACACAGCCACTAGAGATCACCTCTAGTGCCTATCTTTCTTGTAGTTAATGTTCTTCGTAGTTTAATTCTTGCATCAATTTTCTATTAGTAGTGTAGTTCTTATCTCTCCTAGAGTGCACGCATAATCTCTTCGAGATCCATCCGTGCATCTCTTTCTAGTAGCTTAGATTTAGTTATTTTCATTGTATAAGTATTCCTCTAGAAGTGACTGTAATGACGTGATTCATGAAATAAAATGTCTTATTATATATTTGATTCATAGCCTGTCTTTGTCTTGCAAATAAAATGTCGATTCTGGAAGAGATTAACAAATTAGCGATAGATTCTCTCTCCGTTAATCGCCATTGTGTAATAGAAATTGTGCGAACCAACACTCCCACGTTCACATTCGTGATTTATATGGTTCATGCGCACGTTTTGTGAGTGAACAACATGACTAGCGAATCTTACATTTGCACCATTGAAATCGGAATTCGATTTTGAGCGAGTAGAGAGTGAAAAAGAAATCAAATCAAAGTTGCCATATTTTACCTCATTGAGATCGATCGGGACTTATGTCTTGTTAAAAAAATATTTTTGTTTGGAGTAGATTTTGTGCTATACTATGATGTTTCAAAGCAAAATCACGATCTACGATTCCAATAGTGGATAACGAGCTTCTGTATTGTATGTGAGGGCAATGTCTTCTAGTATAGCCTTCTTGCATGCACACATGACAACTATTACTTTGCCAGCTTTCTTGAATATCCATCTCATTGTGAATACGAGACGATTTTGATCGTCCTTTCTCTCATTTTTTCTCCTACCATGAGATGTGTTTTTGAAATATGTATGGTTGCCAAGCTTTCTAATTAGGTATAGGCTCAAATTTTCCTTGAAAGGTTAACATTTGTTGCTCCCATGTATACCAATGACTGACAACAGTACAGATGTCAACACATTTAGATGTTAAAATTGCACATACGTGTGAGTATGGGTTTTGTATGTTTGCCAGTTGTTGCAAGTGCAAAATGCATTCCTTATGTCAACTTTGTGAAAATTTCCCCTTTTCAAACCCTATGTTGTCTCATGCTTTCCAGTGAGAACTTCATATTATGGATCTGGAATCCCATGAAAACGAGTTACATTATGACTTCTTCCAATATTCATCTAATTTTCAAGCCTATCATTTGCATATTTTCTGTATTTCTCATTTCTTGCCATAGCTGCATGTGCTTTCTCACGGCGCTTGTTGAAGTGCACAACATAATTATAGAAAGTCTTTCTAACTAAGGCACAAGCAGGTAATGCCCTAGCTTCTTTGAGCACCGCATTATAACTCTCTCAAATTTGTCATCGTGTTACCAAATCTAAACCCACCATCGAAAGCCATGGTCCACTTTTGGTTATCAATCACGTGTTCATTAAATCATTTTAGAGCATCTTTGCTAATGTTCTTCAACATATTCATGCAATACTACAATTTTAGGGGTGAGGATTGCAGTGTAGCTCTCATCACTAACTTTTTCATGTGCACATTCTTATGAGTAGTATTAAAATTGCTTGCAATGTGACATGCACAAAGCCTACAATGTACATGATGCAACCCATCATCCTCACTAGCCGTTGTAGCAAGAATCCCCCCACGGTAGTCAGAAATAGTACAAATTGGATCTTCCCGATTGCGGATCAGAAAATCATTTACTCTGAGAAACTAGGACCATGTATCAGTCGACTCCTCATACACTATGGAGAATGCAAGAGGTACAATATGTTGATCAGCATCCATGCTGCTTGCAGTCAGTAGTTTATGCTTGTATTTACCGTATAGATGTGTACCATCGATAGTAATAATTAGCCAATGATAAGTTAATCTTCACTTTCGATGAAATTTTAAACATGAAATGTCGCATCATTGTATTTAGTTGCGTGATCGAAAATCACTTTTCAAAACATTTAATATTTGAAATCGAACCACAAAATTGATTAGGTCGTTTCCACAGGGACGAACTAGCCTATTAAACTCAGGAGTGTGACTTAATTAGTTCACTATATCAAATAGTTCCCGCTTTGAAGATTGGATTATCCATTCATAGCAAGAAAGTGATAGAAGGCAATTAAATCATATCAGAGGAATATCTATGCAAATCTGCCTCAATAATTTAAAAGATCAAATAAATGATTAGTGTCTCCACAATGGATTCATTGTAATTATTAATAGGGGCGTTACTATAGCAAAACAGGAGAAACAAATCCCTTGCTTGCATGTGCAGAGGAGAGGCCAGTTGTGGCCATGGACGCCAGTGGTGATGCGTCATCGAGGGGGCTTTATAATGGTGGTGATGCGCTGGCGAGTGGCGGCCGAAGGGCATGATGCCAGCATTGATGGGTTGCTACGGTGAAGTATGGAGGCATCGACTGGTGTTTATGGTTGGCGAGGATGCTCGGCGATGCTTGAGATCATAGGAGGGTGCTTGGGGTCGAGGTTTGGAGGTCAAAGGGAACGAGATGGAGGTGCTACGTGTTCGAGACTTGGGGTTCTTCTGTGCGTGGACAGGGGATGGTGGGCAAGGAAGAAGAAGAAGAAGAAAGATGAGGAAGAGGCTCGACAGTGGTCACTATAGGGATGGCTGTGGTGAGGGGGTTGCTGTGAGGTTGGCGGGGGTTGTGGGTTATGTTGGGTTGGCAGTGGTGATGGTGATCTGGTGGGTTGCTGCGGTGAGGGGGGAATTTTTGGTGAAGATGAAGAGGGTGAAGGGGAGGGGTAGGCAATGATGATGGTGATGGTGTTGCTCTTTGTCACCGAGCATCACAAGTCTAGGGCAGGCAAAGTTGGAGCAGGGTTGCTGGTGATCCACGGTGCATGCTAAAATCCATAGTGTAGGCCTTGTCACACAGTGGTGGTGATGGAAGAAGAGAGCTGGAAGATCCCCTAATCCTTCAAATGATGCGCACGGGCCATCTCTTTTATAAACGTCCCTTCAATCTATTTCTTCCCTCGATATATTCTCCAACAACTTTGACGAAGATATCGAGTGGATACATTAAGGCTCGGAGGGATAGCACACAATTGGCGATGGAGACGACGAAGGTGGCTGTGGGTTTTGGGGAGTTTGCACACATGACCCTACATAATATAAAGATATGTATCAAGTTGTAACAAAATATCTCTAATTAAGATAAACTAACACTTCTAAATAATTACAATCTAATGAGACGTGTTTCAAATGTACTTAGGCTAATTAAGTGTCCAGTAAATTGGACTCATCAATTGACATTATTTGAACACTTCGATGCAATGTTCATATGCTCAAAAAGCTTTCATTAACACCATGTTGTTTGTATCATTGACATCGATAGATTCTAAATCTATGAATGTCTCAGGATTTAAGTCTCTAATGGCATGAAGAATATATGGCAGGTCTTCATAGTACTTGTCCCACTCATTATACACCAATTCAATGTCTTTTCGCTTTGTATCCCACACCCTACACCAATTCAATGGCTTTTTGCTTTGTATCCCACACCCTTCTTGTGATCGTATACTTAAATTTCTCATCAATTACCTCAAGTAAGAAATTCACTTTAACTATAGGTGATCGTTTCACATAACCCATTAGGTATCGTCCCATGAATCTACAATCGAGTTGAGGGTGATCTTCATTATCTTGGATATGGGCACAAGTGTGTTGACTATGCAAAGTGCCTAATACCCACTGTTGATTGAAAGTTCTGAAATGACCGCACAATCTCTATGCGCACCCTTCAAATTTACGTGAACATATCAATGACCATACATATCTATCTGATTCTAGAACTTCAAAATTCACATGATTCTTAATGTGAATTTTTTTGATAGCATACACCAAGTCATGCTTGGTTCTATATGTCATTACCTTCACCAGTTGTGTGTTTGGATGACTCATTCCAGTTCAAGAGCATTCATTAGAGCCATCTTCCATTTTAAGAGGATTAGGCAAATTGCCATACATCTTCATCCTTAGGCAACTGATTGCTATCATGCCTACTACTGGAATCAAACTGACGCACCCTCCTATTATGGGTTGGGACATGAGATGTTGCATTTACTTAAACATTCACTCCCTCATTCAACTCATCTTCTTCGTTTGTGTCATTATATGTGGTGAGCCACACGAGTCGTTAACAATTTGAGATATGTGCCTTACCCTGCATTCATTTTGAGCAAATGTATCCTATACTTCATTCTGGCTATCAAGGGGTACATTGCCCATATCATTGCCATACTGAACATCTAGTGGCTCGATGGGCATCTCTTGAATAGACTAATTCCCCTAAGGTATGTGACATGGTTCCTATGGAGGTCATTAAGGTGATCGTTCTACCAAAGCATTGAGTGGTTGAGGCATGCGTCCACCCTTACCTTCGGGCTCAATGTAAAGTTCAGTAAATATCTCTCTTCTCCAAGCAGGAATTGCCCAATCCATCATAGATTCCAAATCATCATCATCACCCACAATAGTGAAACAATAATCAGTCCCTCCTAAATGGGGAAAGTGATGAAAGATTTGAACTTGATGACTCTCACGATCAATTCCTAAACTCTTGCAAATCTTATCCAATAATTGCTCAAATTTCCAATTTGTATATATCCTAATCCTCTTATGTGGATCCTTGTCATAACGCAGTCTGTTTCCACTTCGGATAATAAAACCACCAAAACATAGCAAACAAGACACAAATTCAACTATTTCAATTAACCTAAAAAAATCATCAAATCAATGAGATTAAATGACAACTTATATTGACAAAACAATCATATATGGATTACACTTCTTAATTATGGATCAAAGGGTTGAAGTAGATAGCTGAAAGATTAGTCAAGTAAAAGATCTTCACCAACTTGGACAACATTAATGGTGGTAAACAACAATCAACATTGGAAAGTTTTTTAAGCTATATCTACATGCTATAGAGACAATGATTTATCAAACACATCCCAACTTCAATGTACAGAGTAAGAAATTATTTCATACTGATAGTTGTTTGGCAATGCTCTAGAGCAATGGCCCAAGCCAAAATAATCAATGATTATTGCATTGTTGTATGAAACAACCTAACCTAATATCTAAACATCTTTCATAACTAAAAATAAATTAATTCATTTCCTTTCTTCCAACAACATAACTAAAAAAAAACCTAAAAAAAAAAAAACACATGAAGTAGTAAGGGAAGGAGGAGAAAGGGAACCACTATGTAATCACAAGTAGCAGATGCAGTGGCTTTGGTAGGGTGAGGTAGAGTGACTAACTAGCGAGGTGGAGTGCCATTGCAGTTGATGAGGAGCATCACAAACGTTGAGGCACCTGCATGAGGGGTGGTGAGCATGAGCAGCAGAAATGACGTAAGAGGAAGAGCTAGTCAAAACAGTAGGGAGGAGGTGGGGCAAGCTGCTAGGGCAGAAGTTAAAGGTTAACAAAACTCACCTTTCCCAGATGCGAGTTACATTAGGAACTAATACAACGAAACTCGCCTATTCAAGAAGAGATATATTTTGGGCGCCACTTGCGGGAAGGGGTTCAAAATGTGAGAGGGGGCAGGGGAGTGTCAAACTTGCCTCTTCTAGAGGCAAGTTATGCACAACAATGTAAGAATACAAAGTTGCCTCTACAAGAGGCAACTTTAACATAGTTCATAATGAATTTTAATCCCCAATACGGTATTTAAGGAATATTTATCCCTAAATACCGCATTAAGGAATATTCTTCGATGAGGTTGATATACAAGCACAGATTTAGTTTTAAGAAATCATCAGTGTCGAATGAGACATCCAGGGAAGAAGACTGAGGACCATTGTCAACTGAACTATTAGTGGTGCCTATGGCTGGTGTAATTAGTTAACATGTAAGCACTGCTGAGGGGGCTGTTGAGGTCATCAATGGTTAAGGTCCTTACTTGCAATGTGAGAGGCCTCTAGAACTCAAACTAGATGGGGCACTGTTGCATTATGCCTTGGAGTGGAAGGAGAATTTCATGATGGTTTAGGAAATGAAGTTACACTCGAGACTCAACTGTGAGAAGGGAGATTGAGGGCAACTCTTATGATTCCTTTTTGACAGTTAACTCAGTTAAAAATCCAAGAGGGATACTGATCATGTGGAAGGGGTCGATGTACAAGATTTTTTCCCAAAACATGGATAGATAGACTCTTGCTCTCATGTCCATTTGTAGACCTTATAAAGAAGCGTTAAAGGATGAACTTTGGGAGGAGATTTGACAAGTGGCCTCCTTTGCAAATGGTAGGCCTTGATTACTTGAAGGCAATTTCAATGCATCCTTATCGATGGAAGATAGACCAAATGGAAGAAGGAACAGGTCCATGGACACTTTTGTGGATCTAGTGGTCAAATTGGAGTTATATGATATGTTGATTGTTGGCACTAGATTTATGTGGAGGAAATCTGCAAAGGCTAAATAAAAATTGATCGTTTTCTTTATTCGATTGATCTTGTTGAAGTTTCAAGCTGCTAGATTTAATGACAAAGTGAAGACCTTTTTTTGATCATACCTTGTTGGTCAATCCTCAAATAAGTGAAGTTCACCTCACATGTCAAGTTTCATAAATCATGGCTACTAGAACCAGGCCTTAGAGAGTTGGTGCGTGAGAAGTGGAATCAAGTGTAGCCATCCACCTTTGCAACAAAAGCCCTAGATGATAAACTACAGAACTTGAGGACAAGGTTGATTGCCTTTGAAAAGGAGACTCGAGAAAAAAGGGAGAAGACTAGAGTTGATGGTCTGTAGGGTATTGCTTAGCAAGATGGAAGGGAAGATGTTCAAGCTCGCAACCCAAGAGGATGATTGGAAGACCTTATAGGGGGTGGTCTATGAGAGGATTTAAAGGAGATTGACTGGTGCCAAAAATCTAGATAACTCTAGCTAAATGAGAGGGATTTTGATACATGTTTTCTCCACCTAGTAGCCATCTCGAAGACAATAAACCTCATTAGCTCGCTAGGAGTTGGCGGTGAAGTGGTGACAAAAAGAGAACTAATTATGCAAGCTTTGGACTCACATTTCCATGAGTTCACTAGACATGGTATCCCAAGTCATTGGTAGTGGTTTGATACTGATATCTGGTGCTTGATGATCACTCCACATGGCCTAGATGGTTTCGACATCCTCTTTTTTAAGGAATTCTAGGAGTTGGTAGAAGAGGATATCATGGCCATGTGTAGTGAGTTCTTTGAGGGAAACTTTGGCTTTGAAGACCACCCACTCCCCTCCCTCCCCAACACCTCCTTCTCCCCTCCCTCTCAAACACTTTGACCAATCTGGGCTTCGTCTTTGGGTTGCACGAAGCAACTTGGAAGAAAAAGGCCATAAGGTGGGGCTGTTGGTGCATGCAAATCCCAGTACTTCTCTTCTACTCATCGGCCACCCTTGCACACCACTGAAGGAACAAGCAGTGGTGTTTTCTTTCATTACAGGAGGTGGTATTAGTGGTCGATTAGAGCTATTGGGAGTCTACTTAGATTTGTTCATGAGGTTCCTCGATTACTAAGGTAACATCAAAATAAAGGAGCATCTGTTTTGTGGTTGTTATGATTAGGTGTTGTTCTAATTGGTTGCTTTTTGTTGTAGTGTTCTTGGTGCTTTAGGAAGCTTGAGAATTTTGAAAATTTTATTGCAATTCTATTGGGATTCTAGTTGATGCAATAGTTGGCTGATTTTCTGTTCTTGAAGTTTGTTTGGTCTATTGTGGTTATTGGGAGAGATTCTGTTATGAAGCTCTCTTATGCTGAGGTAGAAAAAAAGAAATCAAATGCTACTGCGATTCAATCTTGTGTTTCTTTGTTGAAATGGGAAAGTTCGATAGATTTTAGAGAAGATCAGTTGATTGATGGGAAGAATGTGGTGGTTATTAATGAGACTGATTTGAAGGTGCCAAGGAAGCCTTTCTAATTCTATTTAATAGGGTAGTTCATGAAGAAGAGGACTTTGTTAGAAGATATTGATAAAGATTTGAAGTGGAAGTTGGAATTTAATGATATTGTGTAGTTGGGATATATAAACAAATTTAATGTCTTGATTAGGTTGAATAACATGGAGGATTTTGTGACAATGGATTCAATTTGGATGGGTGTTTCTAAGATGAGGGTTATGTGATGGAATGCTCATTATAGGCCTAGTATGACCTTGTCCAAAGTAGCAGGCTGGATTGGGTTACTTGGTCTTAGTTTTCAATTCTTTAATAAAGAAGCTTTAAAATCCATTATAAAGCCTCTTTGGTGATTTTTTAATGATTGATAGGGGTGTTTAGATGGTTTTTGGGCCTGGTTTTGTGAGGTTGTGTCTTGAAGTTGATCTTGCAAAGTAGTTTCCTGAATGCTTATGGATTTAGCATGGATCTCAATTGATTAAGTAGAAAATTTTATATGAGTATTGTCCTTATTTTTTTTGCTCTTATTGGGCTCTTGGGCATGAGATTGCGAATTGCAAATAGAGGAATGTGAGAAATGTAGATTCAAAGAGGACGTTTTTTCAGAATGACAAGAAAAGGTCTCAACAAGTTTGGAGAAAGGTTGATGTTCCTATTAGCATTGGGACTGGTTGATAATAAAGAAGAATCTAAAAGGGAACTGGTAGAATGAGCACAATATTAGACAAATGAACAAATGTGGTCATGGAAGAGAAGATCACACTCTAGAAGCTCTTATGGGTAGGAGGGTTAGGGAATTGTAGTTGATCGGTGAAGGAGATTGAAGACAATAATGAAAAGCATGCTGATATGTAGGTTGATAAATCTATTGAACACATGTCTTATGAATAGAAGAAAGAAGTTCAAATTGATGAGGGGCAAAAACTTGATGGACAACATGGTTCTGGGTGGAGGAACGATTTAGATGAAGAGCAGAGAATTGTCATTAATGAAGAAGTTTTTGTTTATGATACATCAAAGAAAGAGATGATTAGTGAGATGATGACAAGATGTTGGCGATCGAGATAGGATTTGAAAGCATCGTAGTATAGCGTGTGAAATCAATCCCAACAAAATTAAAATAACAAAACTTAAAGGAGTCCCGATCAAACTCTAGGAGGCGTGTAAATGAGTGATTTGAAATCAAAACTTGACTTATTTCTAATCTAAAACTAATTCCTAAAATCTACTAAGCGTGGTGGATGTCTTGTACGGGAAATTCTCCGATAGTAATCTCGAAGTGCACAATCATAGTATGATGTAGATAGATATAGCAAGTGTAAGTGTAGCATTTGTCGTGAAATTCCTTGAGTACGTAAACACTATCGAGAGAGTTTTGATGGATCATAGCATCATTAACCTGTACAGGAGAAGCCATGCATATTTTGTTTGATTTTTCTATTTTTGATTTTTTATGATTTTTGATTTTTGGAAAATGGAAAGATGACATAATAAAGCACGATAAGAAAAAATTGATTAAACACACATGCCACAATGAGTATCAGAACAATTAAATCATCTTATTCATCAAAGAGAATTGGTTCACAACTTGATGAAAGATTGAAATAGAAATTGATATTCAGTAAGAACTAGAACAACTATAACTAGAACTAGATTATATAGCTAGAAGAGAACTAGACTACAACTAGAAATAATGCATAAACTAAGAGAAGAACTAATCTACTAGAAGGAGGGCACTAAGGGCTTCCAAAGGGAAGTCCTTGGTGGCCTTGGAGGGACCAACGGGAGAAGGTAGTGGTTTGCCACCTATGGTGGTGGTGGACAATCTTGAAGGTGGTGGATCTCAGGAGGAAGGAAGGAGGATTTATGGAGGTCTAAGGGGGTCTGAAAAAGAAGGCTTGGAAGGCCACCCTTGGTGGCTTTTTATAACAGGGGGGGGGGGGGGGGTCTTGGACGGCTACAAAGGGATAGGAAAAATCCCAAGTGGTAGCTTCCAAAAGATCTTATCCTTTGATCTTTTCATATGAAAAATCAAGGGATGGGATCCTTTTAGGTTTAGGTGTGGGAATAAGTGCCAAATAGGTTCTAAATAGGTTGGGCTAGCCTAGTAGGTAGCGGGCTGAGTCTAATTAATTAGGTTCTAGTCTAATTATGTGTATGTAAGTCTAATTAGGATGGGGGTATCCTAAATAGGTTGTGGGTAAGTTCAATTGGTTTTCAATTGAGTCCAATTGAACATGTGTGGGTTGATTTGGGCTCAATCAAGTTCTAGGTGAACTTGATTGACATTAGGTGCATCCAATCAAATAGGTGTGCACCCAATTAGGTTAGGGTTAGGTTCAATTAGACTTATTGAGTCTAATTAGGTAAGGCATGCTTGGGCTTGACCCAATTAGGTTCTAACTGAACCTAATTATAGTTGGGAGCACCCATCAGGTTGTACTACACCTAATTGGATGTGGCTAGGTCTATAAGGTTTGGTAGGGTTTAATTAGACTCATTTGAGTCTAATTACTTAGGATTGGTCCAATTAGGTCCCATGGACCCAATTGACACAAGGCTGACCCAATTGACTCGGATTGAGTTAATTAAGTATGGCATGGACCTACATAGGTTTCTAGGCTAGGATTGGGTAGTGGATAAGTGGACTAGGGATATGGATAGTAGGATAAGGTTGGGGATAGGGTGGATAAGTACATGGGTAAGGTTATCCATGTTTTTGGCTTTTGGGCTTAGATATCCTAGTGTTGAGGTAATTCAGGGATAGGTACTGGGATAAGGTTATCCTAGGGTTTTAGGGATTGGATAGGGATATCATAATTCTTCTCTTTCATTTTCTGCATTAATTCTGAACAAGTATTCAACATCTTTGTTCTTTCTCTCTTCTTGTGTTCTTGAGCCTCTTTATTGCAAATATCTAGCTCCAGCTCTGCTGTGGTTCTAGCACCTATCTAGCTTTATTCTACTCACCACACCTTCTGAGCTCCTTATTCCCTAGAGACAAGAATAAGCCCTAATAAGTACAGTAAAATAGCATTATAACATATGCAGCTAAATAAAAGAATGCAATGCATGATATGCAACTTATGAATGCACTAATTACAAGTTAATCTAGGTTCTAACATAATTTAGGTTAATTAAACCCATGATTGCTGTGCAATCACGAGGGTAAATGAATACAAATTATTTGGGAGAAATTGATGAGTGACAAGCACAAGTGACATCAATCATAATAAGAACACTGTTGTCGGATTTTTATCGTCTGCAACAACACAAAAAATATGATCGACAACAACCCATGTTGCATAAAAACAATGATTTTAATTATGTTATTGTTATAGTATAATGCTATAATGTGAACAGATGTCGTGTCATTTTATTTATTTATATAATTTTACTGGTTTATTCCAGGTTGTTCACTAGGAGACAATTATTGAAATACATCACTCTCTATGTTCCAAAAATGCTCTTTTATTCTAAAAATGTAAAATATATATATAAAATGAATCAATAAATCAAAGAAAGAATGAATGAGTTAATTATGTACAAAATGAATCAATTAAAGTTAATTACAATGCCTTGAACAGACACAAAAAACTAAGTAAAACTACTCTTTGTTAGTTATATACAACTATCTTAAATAATATCTAAGTGTAGGTATAAAACTAACTATTAATATGTATTATACTAAATTATACTAACATGTACTAGTAACTTTAGTAACATATAGTGTATGTACAGTGATATATATAAGTGTTGCTATAGTCTTAGTAAAAGTATGTACAAACTATAAGGCAAAAAGAACTAAATTTACTAATATATATATATATATATATACCTACAATGGCAGATAAAAATGCAACTAAAGCCTTAGGAAAAAACATATATATACACAATAAGGCAAAATTAGTCTTTTATACTCTAACTTTACTAATTATATATACATATATACATATACTACAAATACTTATATACAATATACATAATATATATACACTTATATACTACGTATATATATACATATACATATGTACACAACACACTCACACACACACTAAGGCACTCTTCACACTTAGTGGCATTTTGACTCAAACCCTCACTCACAACTCTTCAACACTTAGTCAAATTTTCAGCTTTAAGTTCTCACACTCAGACCTAACTTTACAAAAATTTGGATTTTTTAATGGGCAGATCGGTTTGGTTCGTGGGATACATAGCACCCATATGGATGGGATCAGATTGCTACTATAAATCAGTTCTAGTTTCTTTTTTACGTGTATATGAATGCATTCTTTTAGGCCCATACAGACCCAACACTGTGCACACCGAGCTCCCGGCCTACAAATCAATCTCAATTCATATGCTCAGAGAGGGGAAGGAAATGGGATTTTATTTTGCACCCTGTGCTGATGACTGAGTAGCGTAGGGGCAAGATTCAATTTATATCACGATGCTCACTTTGCCAAAAGTGAGGTGGGACTTTCTTTAGCGCCTAAATTTGGCGTGTGTTGCGTTTGCTGAGGCTAGATTTAGGCCTCGATTTTGGTGCCTATTTAAATAGTATTTACAAATTAAATTATATACACATGAAACCTATACATAGGGCTTCCTATTGCTATAGTTATTTTACAATAATTAATTATTTAATTACATTTTAAAATTACTTAAAGTTACTGAAATATACATATTAATTTAATGCTTAATTACCCAATTAATGTATAAATTAATAAATTGATTATTCAATTGACCCATAAATTAGTTAATTAACATAATAATGTATTTATTACACATTTTTAATTTATTTTAGAACATTAATTTTAATTTATATACATTTATTTACATGTTATAAATAGATATATACATATTTAAGGTATAAATACTATAATATAGTATAAATATATTATAAATAGGATGAAAATAATTGAAATTAATATATATAAGTGTACAACATAAATTACTTTAGTAAAAAGTTAATTTACTAGTTTATTTTATTTTAACTTAATAGTTTACCTAATTAACTTAATAACTTAATTTCCTACAATAAATAGATAATTAAATCAATGTATGGGTATAATTAGTTATATAATAATTACTTAAATACGTATGTACAGTTATAGATACAATTGTACATGTTTACTTATTTATTTATAATTACCCTAGTTTAAATACATATAATCTACTATAAGTTAATATATAATTATATAATAAAGTTATATATACATTAACTCAACATAAATATTTATTTAAATATATACAATACATTTATAAGTTATTTATGTACGTTATTTACATGTATAACAATATTTACATTTAACTTAGTGTTTAATTATATTTACAAGTACAAATACTATATCCAAGATATTTTTGAGTATTTTTAGGTATTTTCAAGTTTTTATGGTATTTTTATATAATATAGAGGTAGGAGAGGAGAGAGAAAAGGTGAGACAATGGAAGAACTCTCTTTTTTTTAATGTTTTTGAGTTTGAATTCTTTTATTGAGTTTCAAAGTAGATCGAATCGTCGACTGGTATATTCTACCAGTCCAGGGGTTCGAAATACTTTGAAACTTCACATACACCTAGAAAAGTACCTAATCTTACTCAAGACAGGTTTGTTTTATTTATTTGCAATTCTTTTGTATTTTTTTCTATTTTTGCAAGTTGGCATAAGCAAGGCTACAAGGGGTACGGAAGCAAAGAACCTAAGCCTTCAATATTTTATTTTGAGGTCTGAACTGAAGTATAAGGTCTTAAAAACATACAGACAACATCATGCAACATGATTGATCATTAAAACATGATTTTCAACTTTGATTTCATCAAATTTACCATTTGGATAGTTTAGACACAAATATGCTGCTAACAGAGATTTTCTATATGAATTACAAGTAATTCAATCAAATTTAACTCAATTAAGTGTACATGAATGCTTGTTCACATGAAGTTCTAAGAGTGTATTACATCAAATAGCTCAATAAAACAACTAAATGCAGCTCTAACACTTCTAAAGCATTCCATGTAAGTATTGTTGCTGCTATTTTAGCAGCTTATGCTGCTATTGTTGTTTCAAAACTCAGCAGCCAATGCTACTGCTATATCCAATCTCAGCAGCTGATTGCTGCTATCTCGAGTTTCTACTCAAACCAGCAGCTACTGCTGTTGCACATGCTGATTTAATTCGTGAAATCAGAACCAATTAAATCCAATTCAGAGGTCCAACACACTGCCCTTAGATCTGAAAAATCACATCTAAGAACTAAAAACTCCATGAAATCACCATTCATGCCCACATCCAATGTGATTCAACTTGAAAATCAGTGTAAAACATTTATGAAGATTTGAAAACCATTATACACAAATTTTGAGTCATAAAGTTTTGGAAACCTTGATTTTATCCATTCTCTTTGCCATAAACAACATAAGAGAATTGGATTGAATTAGATAATAAATCCACTTCTCAATCAACTCAAAATCTCTCTCAAAATCTTCAAAAACCTTAGTTAATCTTCAAATATCAGATTTAAAGCATTTTGAATCAGGAAATCAGTGTTGCCCAAATTGGGTTGTTGCTTAAGGTCTAACAAGTGATCTGATCACTTGATCATCCTATACACCATTGATTGGTGTTCAGGATGATCTATTGATACTCTCAAATCCATTGGGTCATTGCTTTGCCTCAAATCAGTACAACTGATTCTCCTTAGTAGAACTACCCAAAATACAATCAAATTGGGCTTATGCTCATCTGAAAATAAAAACCAAATCAAAACACTTCAATATCCTTGCATTACACCCAATTAAGTAAATAGAAACTCGAATCACTTGATTAAATCTATTTCAATCCAAATTGACTCTGAATCTTGCGATTGGGCTTGAAATCCAAATCTGAAGGAATCGAGCGAATCAAAGCAATCAAATTCAGATTAAGGGTCTTTGTGGACATATGAAATGGATGAAGAGACCCCAGGTGGTTTTTAGCACTATCTCGATCAGAAAGTCCTATCTAGATATGCTTGGATGGATGTGGTGAATTGCGAATCAAAATGCGAGGAAAATAGTGAAGATGGAATTGTGAGACGTAGAGGAAGATCAGTGAATGTATACGAATGCATGAAAACACCTCTCTGATCTGAATTGATCGGAGAGGGTGAATTAGAGCTAGTCTAATCTACTCCTAACTAAGCTAGAAAGTAGGAAATCCACCTAGAAAGCAGTAAATCCTATCTAACAAAGGAAGGCGATGTCCAAGGTCCATAGGCCTCCGGTCAATGGAGATGAAAGGGAGGAGCTCTCAACTGATGAAGGAGGTGTCCATGAGCCAACAGCTGGCAGCTGAAGGTGATTGAAAGAGAGAGATGACCTGTGTTGTCACCACAAGTGAGGAATAGAGGAAGGAGAGCTGAGGGGGTGGAATGAAGGGACCAACTCAAGGGGAGGAGCTAATAGCGTCGCGCAAGCTCATGGGTAGTGTTTAAGAAGGCATTGGAGTGGATCATAGCACCGCTAAGGTGGGATTAGGTGAGGTTATGTCTAATGGTGGGGATGGAAAGGGTTATGCACTGGAAGTTTTATACCAAACCTCCACTGTCAGATCAGATCTGAAGGAGGTGACGAAGTTGTGTGCAAAGGCACGTGATCTCAGATGGCAGATCCACCATTGGATCAATGATCCCACAAATGGACGGTGTTGGGTGCTTGAGTTCATCATGGTGAACAATGCTCTCGTGGGAGAAGGGCCACTGCCGATGTAAAGGGATAATTACATGAATACCCTTGAAATGAAGGGCTAGAAAAACATCATACAATGCCCATAACTCATGAAAATGATTACCAAATGGTCTCTAAAGGCTATCAAGTGAGTCCTTGTGCTTTTATGCTTAAAGAAATGTGAATGAATAAGGACCTAAATGTAATGTGATGGTTTCAAGGCCCTAATGACGTCCAACTGCTACGAAATTCTTATTGGAGCTTAATTGAACATTTAAGAAGTTAATTCAACCCTTGATTTGTACTTTTCAACTCAAACATCTGTTGAATTGGCAATTAGATCATCATTTTGTATTTATGTATAAAATATCTCATCAATTGACCTAATTATGCATTTTTAACATGAATTTGATGTTTTAGGTAATTTTCCTTAATTCCCACACTTAACCCATTTATCATGTTAATAATATAGTATTTAACTTAGTTTTTAGCTTAACTTGGGCATTTTAGCTATGATGAGCCATATCTCATTGTACCTCCATGCTTAGGTTTTGCTAGTCCCCTAGCAAACAACTCATTCAGTGCAAAGCATTTTAGTATCAGCTGGGTAAGTGTGATGAGATATCTATTTACTCTTTTCAATTTGTTAAGTGTTTAGAGATGATCTTTAAGCTGAAAAATTTTTCTAAAAAGCCAACTATGTTTATATCTAAACATTGTGGGAACTAGTTGCCTAGGAAGACTTACCAGAACTCAAGACTGTTATGACATAGACCATCTCTTAACCAACAAGGACTCTTGATATTTAAACCTTAAGTATGATTTCTAGGACTCAAGAGGGTTTTGTAAAGCTCAGAAGCTAAGAGGCTATGGTTGTGCTCAGTGAATGGTCAAGACTAACCAGATGAACCCTAAAACTCAATCCCGGGGTTTCACATCTTTTTTAGTCCAGGTTGGTCCTAACTTCAACTCATGTCTTCGGAACAACTCTAAAAAATGAGTGAAGACTCAAATCCAACACTTATTGCATTGTGGCTCAAAGAATATTTAGTGGAAGTAGAGTATTTGTAATGCACCCTGAAAAATATTTGGTGGAAAATATGTACAAGACTTTGGAGAACATACCTGACTTATTCAAAAGAATGTTATTTTCTAAATTCTTTTTGACTTTTTTCTATTTTTTCTATTTTTTCTGATATTTTCCTTTTTCTTCTTTTTCTGAAAACAAATGTTGGTATGCCTTCTACAACTTTATTTGGTAGAGCACACTTATTTGGTGTGTGAGTACTTTGGTTGGAAGAGCTTCTCCTAAACAAATGACTAAAGATTAGGACAAAGAGTCTACCTGCATGCATAGGTAAGGACTCCACCTTCCCTAATGAACATTAGGTTGAATTTTTAGTTCAAAAGGCCTTTCCCGACACTGTGTAGCGTAAAGCAAAGTTACTTAGACTCCCAAACCAAAGCAAACCAACGAATCCTATACTGGTGACTTAAGTACAAGAATATGTTCTAAGTTAGGAGAGATCCTAGTCTATCTTGTCAATGCTTAAAGTGTATTAAGCCAAAGCCTGGGCAAATCAAGCTATAGTGGCTAAGAAAGTTTAACCAGTAAAGGTTGAATGTTTATACTATTTTTTTTTCAACTATAAGATCATAATTAAACACTTATAAAACTTTTCAAAGCTTTTCTTCTTAGAATTTTGTGTTCTCCCTCAACAATAAGTACTGTAGATCTATTATTGTATTTTTGGAGTTTTTATTTTTTACATTTTTTGTATTTTTGACTTTGTAATTTTTTTTTCAGATTTTTTAGAATTTTTCAAAATTTTTTGGTATTTTAAATAATACTATACTATATACACTACAGGTGTGTCTATAATTGCATTCTAAAAAATGATTTCACCATTCACACCCCCATGCTTAAATGATGCAACGTCCTCATTGTATGAACAGGGTGGATGCAAATGCATGCTCTGCTTTTCAGTAACTTAGATTGGGTGACGGAAGGAAGTCAGAATGAGGAGATAAAAAACTTTGTGTGGAAGGTTTCAAGTCTGATACAAGGAAGGTTTCAAGTCTGATACAAGTATCAGAGTGGAAAGTCGGGCTAAGAAGTGAAATGCAAGACATATATGACTATGAATGCATGTTAAAAATGTAAGGATAGACACCTAAGGAAGAAATAGAAAATAAAGAAAGATGAAAATAGCTATATACAAGAGATAGGTTGCTAAGTTTAATGCCTTTAGCTAGGTGCAAACCCAGTAGGTGTCAAAAATGTAGGTTCAAAATATTGGAGTGAAGCAATAGAATTGACAAGTCTGAGATCATGCGGCTCAATGAAAGGTTTCAATCTCTGTCCATTCACAGTGAAAGGTTCAGATTTGTCAATCTTAGTGATCTCAACGGATCCATTGTCAAATACTCTCAAGATTGTGTAAGGTCTAGTCCATTTAGATATGAGTTTTCCTGGGAAGAGTTTCAGTCTTGAGTCAAACAGAAGGACTTTCTAACTAGGGTGAAAAGTTTTCCTACGAATGTGATGGTCCTGGAAGGCTTTTAATTTATCCTTATAAATCCTCGAGCTTTGATAAGATTCATTCCTTAATTCATCAAGTTCAAAAATTTGAAGTCTTCTATGATCACCGGCCTTCTCTAGGTCCAAGTTACACTTCCTGATGGCCTAATAGGCTTTGTGCTCAAGTTATATGGGAAGATGACATGGTTTCTTGTACTCAAGTCTAAAAGGAGACATGCCTAATGAGGTTTTGTGAGCTATCTTATACTCCCACAACGCATTAGAAAGGTGGGAAGACCAATCTTTCCTATCAAGTCCGATGGTAGTTTGTAAAATCTTCTTGATCTCCCTGTTGGACAATTCAACTAATCCATTGGTTTGAGGGTGATAAGGTGTTGCAATCCTATGTGTCACCCATACTTTTGTAGCAAGGACTGAAAATGTGTGTTCCTAAAATGAGACCCTCCATCACTAATGATGGCTTTTGCTACCATAAATCTAGAGAAGATGTAATCCTGAATAAACTAATTCACAATCTTATGATCATTTATCCTTATGGGGATGGCTTCAATCCATTTTGAAACATAATCTATTGCCAATAAGATGTACTCGAAGCCATAGGAATTTGGAAAAGGTCCTATGAAGTTAATGCCCCATGTGTCAAATACTTCACACACTAAAATCGGATTCAACGGCATCATGTCTCAGTGGCTAATACTATTGAGAGACTGACAACGTGGACATGCCATAGTAAATCACAAGCGTCTTTGAAGATCGTCGGCCAGTAAAAATCACTCTGCAAAATGTTAGCAGAGGTCTTTTTGTCATAGAAGTGACCGCCACACGCCTGGTCATGGCAGCACAACAAGATGCTTTCTATCCGTAACGAACGCGTGCCCCAGACGTCGTACCAGACGTCTGGGATCATTTCCAGACGTCTGGAAATCCGTTATCTTCCACACACGCGGGTCGTCTGCGTGCCTGAGCGCGCAGACCCGCATATTCGTTTATTCCCTGCGGCTGCAGACACCCTGCCGTGTTCTCTCTCCTCCTCGCATGGCCTTAAAAGGCCACGCCTCCCCTCACTTCCGTCACCACCGTCTCCTCCCTCTTCTCCTTCAGCCAGTGAGCGTGAGCGCGAGGGCGGCAGCGGCGGCCGCAGTGAGCGCGGAGGAGGTGCTGCGTGCGAGAGCGGAGCTCTGCCGTGAGGGCGAGCTCGCCGGGGCTGCTAGGGCCGGCCGGCGGAGGGCGCAGGGGGCGCGGAGCGACGCGGAGGGGGGACTGCTGCGATCTGAGCAGCAGGCGCACGAGGTGCGACGCAGGCGGCGTCGCGAGCGGAGGCCGAGTGGCGCCCTGATTCTGGAAAAATTTCCAGAATCAGACGTCTGGGTTGATAGCCAGATGGCGAGGGCGACGTCTGGAAGACCATCCAGACGTCTGAAAGGTGAGTTTTCCGTCTCCTTCTTCCTTCTTGTCGACTGACCGTACTGAGGGAGGGAGATGGGTGTGCGCAGGCTCGGTGATTCGCCATCCATCGCGAATCAGACGTCTGGCAGTAGTACCAGATGGCGGAAGCGACCTCCAGACGTCCGGGGTGACCATCGGACGTCTGGGAGCTAGGCCAGACGTCCCCGCAGACTTCTGGACGTCTGGGAAACCACGCTGAACAAGGTAATTCTCTGATCCACTTTTTAAGAGGTCTGGAAGAAGTTCCAGACGTCTGATTTTGCACAGTGTCGTCGTTTTCGGCCCGTTTAGGGCCCGTTCGGGTTCCGTTTTCCGCGATTCGAGTTGCGTTCTTTTCGGAATTAATTCCTCTACCCGTCTACAGTAGCTATACACTGTTTTGAGATACTCCTTGTGTTTGATCCTTGTGATAGGACCCCGTTCCGTTGCAATCTCGGGGGTCGCGGAGGCACGCGGGATTCCCGATCATGCCCCCATTACTCCCGTTGCACCTGGTAGAGTGGCTTTAAGTTATTAATAAAATCTGTTAAATTATGGAACCATAAATAGAACCTAGGACATTGCATGAATCCTAGGAATGAGAAATAGATGGAATGATAGCTCCTAGGTGTTGCATGAATCCTAGGGCTGGAAAACTAGATTGTATGATAGATCCTAGGATATGGCATGAATCCTAGGATGGGAAAACTGGTGGAATGTATAATACTGCAGTCTTGGAAAATGGAAAGAGATATAAAGCTGCCTGTAATTCGAATTAACAGCTGCCTGTTGTGAATAAATAACGTGGTTGAGAACATGGATTGTAAGAATGTGAAACTGGAAAGTGAAACCTAGATGTTTGAGTAAAAAGGATGGAACCTTACGGGGAAGTAGGAGTAGAACTCCTGGAAAGTGAATGGAATAGTATTGGGGAAGTGAGCTAGCCCTTGAGTACGGAGTACCAAGGAGAGCGACTGTCCCCCCTGTTTAGTGCAGAGTGGAGCCAGCCGCCCCAGGGACCCGGGGTTAGGACTGGCCACTTTGTACCGACTTGCTGGCCCTCGCGTACGTAGTACCGAGGAGAGCTACTAGTGTAGGGAGGTACTAGCTACCCCACGGGCCCCGGGGTTCTGCTAGCCTTCCACACCGACTTGTTAGGCCCGCTGGGGCAAACTAGGGTAGTCAGGCGAGGGTGTGCGGACTGTGGAGGGGCAAGGCCCCGGTTTGGTTACTGTGGAGGGGTTGGACCCCTGTTACTGAGAGGGCTTTGCCTTAGACTGGTTCCGTGCTGTGCTTTGGGCGCACCCGTTAACGGAAACGACTGACCGCGTGCCAGTACGGGTTAGCTACCTATGCGTTTATTGCACGGCCGTAGTCACCGTTACGTCTGTCAGTGACCTTGGGGTAGTTGACTGAGGGTAGGATCACCACGGGAGACTCTCCCGGCCAGGAGAGCACCACGTGCTACTTCTACTTTTTGGAAAAGACTGCAATCAAGATCGTCCCCACGAGGAACATTCGAGATCAAGAAAAAGATCTGAGGAAGAAATGAAATAGTGAGACATTTGAAAGATGTGAATAAAGAAAGTAATCGAACATAACAGCTATTGTACACTCTACTGTTGCTTTTAGTTTAGTTGCCACTCTACTCAGCATTTTGCTGACGTGTTACACTCGTTACCTTTTTCCGGACCAGGTGTTGAGCAGCCAGGGTCAGCGGCTGCAGAGGATGCTGGGCCGAGTAGGGTCCAGTAGAGTTACCACTGTCTCTTGTACCTCTTTTTGTTACGTTGTAGTGAGTAGTTCTTGTTTTCGCTGTACTTTCTTTACCTGCAGTTCAAATTATATTATGAATGTTGTTCTTCTGTTATGGTGGTACATACTGTGGTAGTTTCTTTCCTTACTGCTGTACTTTCTTACTGTTAGTTATATTCATGCTGAATGTGGTTTATTTTACTGCTCTTTTGGTTACTTCCTCGTTGGACGACTAGGTCTTGGGATTAGTTGAGTCGGTTCGGTTCTCGTGTCTCGTAGGGACTCGGGAACCGGGTTGTTACAAGATGGTATCAGAGCATGGTCGTCCCGAGAAGTGAATCAACTGACTGGAAAATAACCAATTCACATGTCTATAACTAGAGTATCCACCACAACATATCTCTTGACATGAGTTCTTAGACGTTTCCGTTCGGTATCGTTCCGTAGTGACGTGTTCCGTTTTGTTTCGCGTCTCCTTACAGGAGATGCCTCGTCGCGAGACTAGTGAGGCTGGCCGCGGGCGCGGCCGAGGACGAGGTCGGCGAGGTGGACGTGCTGTTGTTGACGTCTCGGTGGACCAGCCACCACTCCCGGGCATCCAGGCCCAGGACCTCGCCAGACTGATATGAGACATTGTACGAGAGGAGCTCCACCCACCACCCCGAGCACCTCCTCCTGGGGCTGCAGAGTGGGAGTCCGTTGTGGGACCATGCGACGGACATGGAGCTGGACACGAGGGAGGGGATGGGCCGCTGCCGCCCCCACCTTCCTCCGACACTTCTGTACATGAGGCACCTTCGCCTGGAGGTGCACCAGCGCCTCCCCTACAGCGCCACTTCGAGCTTTTCGGACAGTTCCGGAAGTTGAAGCCCCCCCTCCTTCAAGGGGGATGAGGACCCGACCGAGGCAGAGGACTGGCTTGAGCAGCTGGAGAAGATCTTCGACACCCTTCGCCCCCCGGTGGAGTGCCGCGTGGCCTTTGCCACGTACCAGCTGGAGAGTGCGGCACACCGGTGGTGGAGGGCGGTCCGGGGACAGGAGAGGGACGAGCCGACGTGGGACCAGTTCGTCACCCTCTTCTGCAAGTAGTACTTTCCCCAGACGTGGCAGGACCAGAGGAGGCGGGAGTTCCACACTCTCCGCCAAGGGACGATGACTGTGAGCGCGTACCGCACGCGTTTCTTGGAGCTGTCCCACTTTGCAGCGACAGCGGTAGCCACTGAGGAGGAGCGCCTTTGGAGGTTCACCGAGGGGCTCCGGCCTGTGATCCGGGGGTATGCCAAACCCCTGAAGCTGCCTACGTTTTCGAGGGTGGTAGAGGCAGCTATGACTTACGAGGAGACCAACCCGTCCGCATGAGACACCGACAGCGGGCGGAAGAGGCCCTTTTAGCCAGACTTTTCACAGGGCCGGCGAGAACGGAGACACGTGGCGTCTGCAGGAGAGCCGTCACATTGTGCAGGGCCATCAGTGGCCTTTGGGGGCCCTCGACAGGGGCCAGTCGCCAGCACCGGACCCCCGCCTAGTCGACAGCAGGGACCCACTGGGGGTGGGAGTCGGGTTCCCCTCTGCTACCAATGTGGCCAGCCGGGCCACGTCAGGAGGGACTGCCCATCTAGGGCAGGGGGTCAGCAGATACTCCCCGCGTAGAGCATTGGAGGGCTCACAGGAGGCCGCGGTTCCCAGGCGCGAGGAGGAGGACAGCAGTCGCGAGGAGGGTACCGGCCAGCACCTACCCGTCTGACGCAGAGTGTGGCTGCTTCGTCCACACCTAGAGCTGAGGGGCTTGTCAACGCCCTCACACACAGGGATGCCAGAGCTTCGGGATCAGTGGTAGCAGGTATGGTTTCAGTTTCTGGCAGACTCGTTTACATGCTTTTCGATTCCGACGCTACGCACTCGTTTGTCGCATCCAGTTTCGTAGTTAGTTTGGACCAGGATTATACACTGTTAGAGAATCCGTTCGTAATCAGAGGTCCGAGTGCCCAGCTGTTTGTAGCTGAGGAGGTGTACATGGATTGCGAGGTCAGCGTCGGAGGACATAGCCTGCCAGCTGACCTGATTATGATCCAGATGGAGGACTTTGGAGTGATTCTGGGGGTGGATTGGTTGTCCGCTTACCACGCCTTGGTGGACTATTTTGAGAGGAAGATTGTCTTCTCCATTCCGGAGTTGCCTTCTTTCGAGTTTCACGGACAGCCAGTGGACGGAGGTTTCAGGTGCATTTCGGCACTTCGGGCGGCGAGACTTTTGAGCCAGGGGTGTGAGGGCTTCCTAGCTTGTGTGGTGGCAGAGCCCAGCCCTGTGGCAGACTTCCAGAGCATCCCGGTGGTCAGAGAGTACCCCGACGTGTTTCCAGACGAGTTACCTGGACTACCGCCCGAGCGTGAGATTGAGTTTGATATATCACTAGTACCAAGGACCAGCCCCATCTCCACCGCGCCATACAGAATGGCACCGCTTGAGCTGCGAGAGCTCAAGTCCCAGTTGCAGGACCTTTTGGAGAAAGGCTTCGTGAGGCCCAGTGCGTCCCCCTGGGGAGCCCCGGTACTGTTTGTGAAGAAGAAGGATGGGACCCTACGCCTTTGTGTGGACTACCGACAGCTGAACAGGGTCACCATCAAGAACAGATATCCGCTGCCGAGGATCGACGATTTGTTTGACCAGTTGCGGGGTGCCACGGTGTTTTCCAAGATAGACTTGAGGTCTGGATACCACCGGTTGAGGATCAGGGAGACCGACGTCTCCAAGACAGCTTTCCGCACCCGGTACGGACACTACGAGTTTTTGGTCATGCCGTTTGGGCTGACCAATGCCCCCGCTGCTTTCATGGACCTGATGAACCGGGTGTTTAGACCGTACTTGGACCAGTTCGTGGTGGTTTTCATAGATGATGTACTCATCTATTCTAGAGATCGGGCGTAGCACGGACAGCACTTGCGAATGGTTCTGGACACTCTCAGACGACGCAGGCTGTACGCCAAATACAGCAAGTGCGAGTTCTGGTTGAGGGAGGTGACCTTCTTGGGTCATGTGATCTCTGGAGACGGCTTGGCGGTGGACCCAGCCAAGGTCGAGGCAGTGCTCAGGTGGGAGAGACCGCGTTCAGTCACTGAGATTCACAGTTTCCTGGGACTGGCAGGCTACTACAGACAGTTCATCAGAGGATTTTCGCAGATTGCGCGTCCTATGACACTGTTGACCCGGAAGGACGTGCCTTTCGCTTGGACAGACGCCTATGAGGCGTGTTTTCTGGAGCTGAGGAGAGGTTGACCTTGGCTCCCATGCTCACCATCCCTGACAGTAGTGGCGGGTTTGTTGTGTACATGGACGCCTCCTTGCAGGGGTTAGGAGGTGTGCTCATGAAGAGGGGTCACGTTGTCGCTTACGCTTCGCGGCAACTGAAGCCCCATGAGCATACCTACCCTACCCACGACCTAGAGTTGGCAGCTGTTGTCTTCGCACTGAAGACCTGGAGGCACTACTTGTACCGTGAGACCTTCGAGATTTTTACTGATCACAAGAGCCTCAGATACCTTTTTGATCAGAAGGAGCTCAACATGACACAGAGACGTTGGTTGGAGCTCCTGAAGGACTACAACTGCAGCATCTCCTACCACCCGGGAAAGGCCAATGTGGTGGCTGACGCCTTGAGCCGTAAGGCGCCCGCAAGCTTGGCCAGTCTACAGTAACAGAGTTGGAGCCTTTTGGAGGAGGTGGGCAGTTGGCGACCTCTAGAGTTACGAGGGTACTGTGGGGCAGTGATGGTGACATGGCATACCAGGCCAGAGCTGATAGACTGCATCATCATAGGGCAGATGGCCGATCTGTACTTGCAGTCTTTGCGCGACAGAGTTCTGTCAGGAGACCCTGGGGACTTCTCTTTCACAGACCAGGTGCTACGCTTGAGGGGACGGTTGTGCGTTCCCAGAGACGAGGAGCTGTTGAGAGAGCTCTTAACTGAGGCACACGGTTCCAGATTCACCATACATCCCGGAAACACAAAAATGTACCACGACTTGAGACGTGAGTTTTGGTGGAGAGGGATGAAGCGGGATGTGGGTGAGTTCGTGCAGCAGTGTTTAGTGTGCCAACAGGTGAAAGCCGAACACCAGAGGCCTGCAGGGCCGCTTCAGCTGCTTCCAGTGTCAGAGTGGAAGTGGGAGAGCATCACCATGGACTTGGTGGTGGGCTTACCTGTTACCCAGCGGGGACACGACGCAGTCTGGGTAATAGTGGATAGACTGACGAAGATGGCGCGTTTCTTGCCGATCCGAGTTACTTTGGGACCAGCACAGTTGGAAGAGAGGTATATCTGTGATGTGGTATGACTACACGGAGTTCCGCGAGAGATCGTATTCGACCGGGATACCCACTTTACGTCCCAGTTTTGGGCTGAGTTTCAGCAGGCCTTGGGGACGAGGTTGAGGTTTAGCACGGCTTACCACCCCCAGACGAACGGACAGTCTGAGCGCACGATACAGACACTTGAGGATCTTTTGCGTGCTTGTGTACTGGACTGGAGGGGCTCTTGGGAGGAGCACCTGCCCCTGGCAGAGTTTGCATACAACAACAGTTATCACTCGAGCATCGGCATGGCTCCCTACGAGGCTCTGTACGGACGGAAGTGTACGACACCCTTGAGTTGGGTTGAGGTGGGGACCAAGTGGGAGGTTGGCCCCAGGTTGATCCGGCAGAGTCAGGAGGTAGTCGAGCAGATCCACAGACGACTTCGCACTGTCAGGAGCAGACAGAAGAGCTACGCGGATCGGAGACGCAGAGAGGTGCAGTTTGAGGTTGGGGACCACGTCTTCCTTCGTGTCTCACCCATGAAGGGCTTACAGCGGTTTGGGGTGAGAGGGAAGCTCGCGCCGAGGTTTGTGGGGCCCTTTGAGGTCCTGGAGCGGGTTGGACCCGTTGCTTACCGGCTTGCCCCCCCCGCGGCTTTCTGGTGTGCACGGCGTGTTCCACGTGTCCAACCTCAGGAAGTACGTAGCCGATCCCAGTCACGAGAGCGTCGAGGTGGGCGACGACCTGACCTACCCCGAGCGGCCAGTGCAGATCCTAGACCGACCCGCCCGCAGTTTGAGACGAAAGCAAGTACCCCTGGTAAAGGTTTTGTGGAGGAGCCAGCGGTACGAGGAGGCTACCTGGGAGCCTGAGGCGGCAATGCGGGAGCGGTACCCGGAGCTTTTCGCGGGTACGTCTTTTCGGATCGGCTTCGGTCCTCTTTGAGTTTGTTATGGTTAATTGGACATCTTTTCCCGCACCATAGTTGGCGCAAGTTTCGGGGACGAAACTTCCTTTGAGTTTGTTATATTGTAACGAACGCGTGCCCCAGACGTCTTTTAAGACGTTTGGGAGGTGGCCCAGACGTCGTACCAGATGTTTGGGATCGTTTCCAGACGTCTGGAAATCCGTTATCTTCCACACGCGCGGGTCGTCTGCGCGCCTGAGCGCGCAGACCCGCATATTCGTTTATTCCCTGCGGCTGCAGACGCCCTGCCGCGTCCTCTCTCCTCCTCGCATGGCCTTAAAAGGCCACGCCTCCCCTCACTTCCGTCACCACCATCTCCTCCCTCTTCTTCAGCTAGTGAGCGTGAGCACGAGTGTGAGGGCGGCAGCGGCGGCCGCAGTGAGCGCGGAGGAGGTGCTGCGTGCGAGAGCGGAGCTCTGCCGTGAGGGCGAGCTCGCCGGGGCTGCTAGGGCCGGCCGGCGGAGGGCGCAGGGGGCGTGGAGCGACGCGGAGGGGGGACTGCTGCGGTCTGAGCAGCAGGCGCGCGAGGTGCGACGCGGGCGGCGTCGCGAGCAGAGGCCGAGTGGCGCCCTGATTCTGGAAAAATTTCCAGAATCAGACGTCTGGGTTGATAGCCAGACGGCGAGGGCGACGTCTGGAAGACCATCCAGACGTCTGAAAGGTGAGTTTTCCATCTCCTTCTTCCTTCCTATCGACTAACCGTACTGAGGGAGGGAGATGGGTGTGCGCAGGCTCGGTGATTCGCCATCCATCGCGAATCAGACGTCTGGCAGTAGTACTAGACGGCGGAAGCGACCTCCAGACGTCCGAGGTGACCATCGGACGTCTGGGAGCTAGGCCAAACGTCCCCGCAGACTTCTGGACGTCTGGGAAACCACGCTGAACAAGGTAATTCTCTGATCCACTTTTTAAGAGGTCTGGAAGAAGTTCCAGACGTCTGATTTTGCACAGTGTCGTCGTTTTCGGCCCGTTTAGGGCCCGTTCGGGTTCCGTTTTCCGCGATTCGAGTTGCGTTCTTTTCGGAATTAATTCCTCTACCCGTCTACAGTAGCTATACACTGTTTTGAGATACTCCTTGTGTTTGATCCTTGTGATAGGACCCCGTTCCGTTGCAGTCTCGGGGGTCGCGGAGGCACGCGGGATTCCCGATCATGCCCCCATTACTCTCGTTGCACCTGGTAGAGTGGCTTTAAGTTATTAATAAAATCTGTTAAATTATGGAACCATAAATAGAACCTAGGACATTGCATGAATCCTAGGAATGAGAAATAGATGGAATGATAGCTCCTAGGTGTTGCATGAATCCTAGGGCTGGAAAACTAGATTGTATGATAGATCCTAGGATATGGCATGAATCCTAGGATGGGAAAACTAGTGGATTGTATAATATTGCAGTCTTGGAAAATGGAAAGAGATATAAAGCTGCCTGTAATTCGAATTAACAGCTGCCTGTTGTGAATAAATAACGTGGTTGAGAACATGGATTGTAAGAATGTGAAACTGGAAAGTGAAACCTGGATGTTTGAGTAAAAAGGATGGAACCCTACGGGGAAGTAGGAGTAGAACTCCTGGAAAGTGAATTGAATAGTATTGGGGAAGTGAGCTAGCCCTTGAGTACGGAGTACCAAGGAGAGCGACTGTCCCCCCTGTTTAGTGCAGAGCGGAGCCAGCCGCCCCAGGGACCCGGGGTTAGGACTGGCCACTTTGTACCGACTTGCTGGCCCTCGCGTACGTAGTACCGAGGAGAGCTACTAGTGTAGGGAGGTACTAGCTACCCCACGGGCCCCGGGGTTCTGCTAGCCTTCCACAACGACTTGTTAGGCCCGCTGGGGCAAACCAGGGTAGTCAGGCGAGGGTGTGCGGACTGTGGAGGGGCAAGGCCCCGGTTTGGTTACTGTGGAGGGGTTGGACCCCTGTTACTGAGAGGGCTTTTCCCTAGACTGGTTCCGTGCTGTGCTTTGGGCGCACCCGTTAACGGAAACGACTGACTGCGTGCCAGTACGGGTTAGCTACCTATGCGTTTATTGCACGGCCGTAGTCACCGTTACGTCTGTCAGTGACCATGGGGTGGTTGACTGAGGGTAGGATCACCACGGGGGACTCTCCCGGCCAGGAGAGCACCACGTGCTACTTCTACTTTTTGGAAAAGACTGCAATCAAGATCGTCCCCACGAGGAACATTCGAGATCAAGAAAAAGATCTGAGGAAGAAATGAAATAGTGAGACATTTGAAAGATGTGAATAAAGAAAGTAATCGAACATAACAGCTATTGTACACTCTACTGTTGCTTTTAGTTTAGTTGCCACTCTACTCAGCGTTTTGCTGACGTGTTACACTCGTTACCTTTTTCCGGACCAGGTGTTGAGCAGCCAGGGTCAGCGGTTGCAGAGGATGCTGGTCCGAGTAGGGTCCAGTAGAGTTACCACTGTCTCTTGTACCTCTTTTTGTTACGTTGTAGTGAGTAGTTCTTGTTTTCGCTGTACTTTCTTTACCTGCAGTTCAAATTATATTATGAATGTTGTTCTTCTGTTATGGTGGTACATACTGTGGTAGTTTCTTTCCTTACTGCTGTACTTTCTTACTGTTAGTTATATTCATGCTGAATGTGGTTATTTTACTGCTCTTTTGGTTACTTCCTCGTTGGACGACTAGGTCTTGGGATTAGTTGAGTCGGTCCGGTTCTCGTGTCTCGTAGGGACTCGGGAACCGGGTTGTTACACTATCTCCTTATCAGGGACACACTTCCTAATGATTTGGTCAAAGCAAGATTTGAATAGCCAAGGTTCTTCGCAAAAGTATTGCTTAGCTTGGCCAATAATAGGAAGAGAAGGAGAGATCGCTTCAGAAGGAAGGCAGGATAAGTGCTTAGCTACCACATTCTGCTTCCCAACCTTGTCACGAATCTCTAAATCAAACTCCTGCAACAGTAGGATCCATCTAATTAAACGAGATTTCGCATCCTTCTTGGCGAGAAGATGTCGTACTGCTGTATGGTCAGTGTAGACTATAATGTGGGAACCTAAAGGATAAGGTCTGAATTTTTCCAATGCAAATATTGCTGCTAGCAATTCCTTTTCGATAACTGTGTAATTCCTCTGTGCTTCATCTATCTTGCTAGCATAGTAAATGATTGTTGGTTTCCCATCAAGTTTTTGACTAAGGACAGCCCTTACTGCATAATCAGAAACATCACACATGATCTCAAAAGGGTGAGACCAATTTGGAGGTTGCAATATTGGTGACTTGGTAACCAGATCACGAAGTTTCATATATGCATGAACACAACCATTAGAGATCTAGAAGTCTACATCTTTAGAGAGGAGATTGGTAAGTGATCCGGCTATTTTTGAGAAGTTCGCTATAAAGCGACGATAAAAACTAACATGCCCAAGAAAAGAATGGCTCTACTTAACCGACAAAGGTAATAGTAGGTCAGAAATCAATTTTACTTTTGCACGATCAACCTCAATTCCTCTCTCAGAAATAAGGTGACCTAGAACATGTCCTTCTGGTACCATAAAGTGTGATTTCTCCCAGGAGAGTACCAAATTCACATTGATGCATCATTGCAGGACCTTAGTCAAGTGGTCTAAACATGCATCAAATGTTTTCCCAAAGATCGAGAAGTCATTCATGAAGACTTCCAAACAATCACCTACTAAGTCAGAAAAGATTGCAAACATACACTGCTAAAAAGTAGCAGGTGCATTGCAAAATCCAAATGGCATCCTACGGAAAACAAAAGTTCCGTAGGTGTAGGTGGAGGTCATTTTTTCCTGGTCATCGAGGTGAATTGTCATGTGATTATAGCCTGAATAGCCATCTAAAAAGCAGAAAAATCTATTCCCTGCCAATCTTTTCAATATCTGATCAATGAAAGGCAATGGGAAATGATCTTTCTTTGTATCTTGGTTGAGCTTTCGGTAGTCAATACATACTTGCCATGAACTAGCAATCCTTGTAGGGATGACTTCTCCAGACTCAGTGGTTATGACAGTAAGTTCGACCTTCTTAGGCACAACCTGAACAGGACTTGCCCACTGACTATTAGAGATGGAAAAAATTATTCCATTGTTTAACCACTTAATCATTTCATTCTTTACCACCTCTTGAAGTGTAGGGTTCAGTTTACGCTGTGGTTGACGGGTAGGTTTAGATCCTTATTCAGTGAATATTCTATGGGTGTAGTAAGAAGGACTAATGCCAATCAAGTCAGCTAAGCTCCATCCTATAGCTTGTCTATGTGCTCTCAGGACAGATCAGAGTCATGATTCTTGATCAGACGATAAGTGGGAATTGACAATCACATGATAGGTATGATCTTGTCCTAAGAAGATATACTTTAGAGAATCAGGAAGAGGTTTAAGCTTGATAGGTGTAGGCTTAGATGAAGGAGAAGGTGTGGAGTTCTCAGAAGATCCTAGATTAAGGCTGGTGTCTCAGGAAGAGTCAAGTCAGAGGTCAAAGGGTGTTGAGGTACCAGAGTGAGTGAATCAATCAACGTATCCTCGACCAACTTTTCCAAAGAATCCAAAGAACATATTTCCTCAATTAAGCTATAAGATGGTTCCCTTTGAGCCTAAAAAATATCAATTTTCATACTTTGATCTCCAAATTTCAATTCTATAAGGCCCTCCTCACAGTTTATGTTCGCCTTTGCTGTTGCTAAGAAAGGACTTCCTAGTATGATGGGTATGTTATGTATATCCTCAGGTACTTCCATGTTAAGGACAATAAAGTCCACGGGGAAATAAAAGTCCTTGACCTACACTATAACATCTTCCAACACTCCCTGCGGTGTCTTAACTGATCGATCAGCTAATTACAGGGACACCTCGGCTGGCTTCAGATTGTCAACCTCTAAATGTGTCAATAGGGAGGTTGGGATAAGATTTATGGAAGCACCTAAGTCAAGTAAAGCTCTATGAAATGTGGTGTTTCCTATCATACAGGAGAGAAGAGGGGTCATAGGTCTTTCTTCTTAATAGGGAGGTTTGAAATAATGGAACTCACTTGTTCCGAGAGGATTATAGGACTACTCCCTTTCTGAATTCTAGCATTACACTTAGGTGTACATAGGTCTTTCAAAAATTTAGCATAAGGTGGAATGTGGTAGATTGCATCCAATAAGGGGATGCTTATGTGAATTTGCTCAAAGAGCTTAAGTAAGTCATCCTCAGTTGCCACAACAAACTTCTTGTTGTCATTACTCTTCTTCTCTAAAGCCTCCGGGAAAGGTACTAAAGTGGTAGTAGGAGATCAATCATAGGCTCACAAGAGTCAGGCAAAGGTAAATCAAATGTAGGAGTGGAGGTGGAAGGTCCAGGTAAAGATGTAGAAGTCGAAAAAGGTGGACCAGTTGTTCTTCTACCATTCCCAGTGGTGATGGCATTTAAATCAACTTGAGGCATAGACAAAGAATCAGGATCAAGTAGAATAGGTGGTTGTGAACCAAAATAAGAAGTGGAATCATGATAGAAAGTATTAGGATCAGGGTAAAGCTCAAGTTCATGCAAGGTTTGTGATATGAAGTGTGCTTGACCTTACAAACGAGGTCAGGGTTGTGTTTGAGATGGGAGTGAATGTGTTTGATGGAATTCTATCAAGTGTGAAAGCTAGGCTCTCATCCCAGCTAGTGCCGTGTCCTATCTCTGTTGCATTGCAATATTCTGTTGCTGCATGTCAGTAACAGCTTTCATGATATTCCTCAACTGATCATCTCGTGTAGGCCCAGATTGAGAGTATTGGGCGGGCCTAGGTTGGGTTTACTGGTAGGCACGCGGTGGATACCTGTGTTGTTGTGGTGGTGGAGGTGGTGCTTGGATAGGGTTTTGAAGTGGTGGTGTAGAAGGTTGTTGGAAGTTGGGTCTCTGTGAATTTCCCAACCACGAGAAATTTGGATGATTACGCCATTTGGGGTTATAGGTTTGGGAATAAGGGTTGTTGTGAATGGTGTGGAGCTCCTCCAAAGCTTCGAAAGGTGCAAGGAATTTAGTGTATAGAGGAACAAAGGTTCCTCCAACTGGTGAAGGATATGGAAATGAATAGTCAGAATGTGATGGCGCCAGAGATAGGTTGTTTACAATTTCCCTCCCTGTGGGAAACTGAGAAGTGTGTGGTGCAGGTGATTGAGAAGAAGATGAAGGTTTAGATAGGAATTTTCATACTTCATCAACTTTCTTCTCAATTAAGCCTACCTTATTGAGTTGACTAGCCACTATCTATAAGTCTCTTGTGCTGGATTGGGCTTTGTGTACCCCTAAATGTGTATGGGAATGTGAGAACTTTCTATTAAACACGCTCATCGAAGCATTGTTAATAGAGTTTTTGGCTATGCTTTTGTAGAGCTCAAAGGCTGAGTCCTCATCCCGAAATAAGAAGTTACCTCCACAAGTGGTATCTACAAAGTTTCTTGTGTCATCATGGAGCCCATGGTAGAAGATTTAGACCTGTTGCCAGTGTGGGACACCATGGCGGGGACATTTGCACAGAAGCTCGTAAAATCGCTCCTAAACCTCATGCATTTGTTCTCTTGAATTTTTTGAAAATGTAGTAATAGCATGACTTAATGCGTTAGTGCAGCCTACAGGAAAATACTTCTTTAGGAACTCATGTTCCAAAGAATCCCATGTGTCTATACGTGTAGTCCGTGTTAGAGTTCTATAGCAGAAGGCGACTTTGCCATTAAGTGAGAAGGAGAACATTTGCATTAGCAACATGTGCTGATCATGGCCCTGCGGACCCAAGGTCTAAGAGAGATTTTTTAGCTCTTCTAAATGCTGAAAAGGGTCCTCAGAAGTAAGACCATAGAATCCTGTAGTTGAGGTCTACAAGCCTGGGGATGAGGGTTTGCTAAAAGATTAATGGTTTGAGTAAGATGTTACACCTATTAGGTAATGGTATCCATTTGAAGTTGTGTATTGTACAGGTGTTGAAGATTAGGTTGTAGACCTCTCTCCGGTTGAGGTTGGTTAGGCAAGTTTGGGTAGGGAGGAGGTTGGAACCTATGATGTGAAGGTGGTGGTGGAGAAGAATGTGCAAAAAATGAGGAGGATCTTCTTTGAAGTCCTTGAATTGTGCGGAATCGTGGTCATCCTCCAGATGAATGGAATGGTGGATAGGAGTTCGAGGCTCAGGAGGTATAGGATTGGATGTGGAAGGCAAGGATGTGGAAGTAGAAGCTTGGGCATCAGCACCCATAGGAGGTACCAAAGAAGGGTTCTGGGATCTCCTACCGTCCATGAGTCAGTTTTTGAAAAACAAGTTTTGAATCAGTCACAACTCAAGGAAGGTAAACTCAATCTCAATCCAAACAAAACTAGAAATCCCAATATCTCATAGAATCAAGACTAATCAAATAGACAAGCAAGAAGAAATCACGAATTTTTTCCTAAGAGTCTACTATGCAAAAAATATATGTAGTACGCAAACAAATATCTTAGTACAATTGTACGTGCCCTATGGAATACCTAGCGTGGTGCAGACCTCTAAAATCCACCCAGAATCTGGATAAGATTGACATGCAAATGTAGACCCTGTTGTTGCACAAGGAGATGAGATAGAAACCTGTGTGTTTGTGTACTTAAGTGATCATGTAGTGTGTACATGATAAGCAATCAACAGAGTGCGGTGAAAAGCTTAATCAAGGTTTCAAACAAGTTGTTATGTCTCCTTTTGAATTAGATTTGAGTATTTAGAAGTAAATTCTATGCAACTGATCTTGCTTTTTAATTCTTTCAAGCAAAGGATGGTCTTTTTAATTTAGTCAAATGCAAGAGATGGCAGGAGCACAAGAAGGAGAGAAATGCATACCTGACTCCAGCAATGAACAATTATGCAATTTGACTGAATTGAAATCTAGAAGGAAATAATGCAACCTATGTATGGATTCCTATGAGATGATGCTAGTAGATAAGAGATGAGATATTTTTGGTATTTTTGATTTTGTAATTTTTTTTGGATTTTCTAATAATGCAACACAAAATCAAATCGAAAAAGAAATCGATATGGAAAATCGAGTCAATGAGAGATGAGTAGAGAGATAGAATTGGGAGAGAGATTACAGAGTCCAAGTTATTACACAAATGTGTGAGAACATGCTCTCACAACTTATGCCTAACAAAAATATCCTAAATATAAACCAAGTCTAAACTACCACTATACTAAGAAAAAGAGGGAAATAGCAGCTCCATCAGGAAAAACTCCTCCTGCAAGTCGAGTCTGAATCGCAGTGGGTCCTCCAAGAAGATGACACTCTTATCCTCAAGTGCTGCAAAAACAACAGATGATTAGTATGATGATTATGTACAAAAACAAAGCAAAGAATAAAAATGAATAAAAGAATATAGATACAACAAAGAATATGAATAAATGAATGACTATTTATAAAAAAATAAAAAATATGTACAAATTAAGAATAAAAGAAAATTTTTGGTATATAGAGAGTTACCTCCCCAGCAACGGCTTCAAAAATTGACAAGCACAAGTGACATCAACCATAATAAGAACGTTGTTGTCGAGTTTTTATCCCCGGCAACTGCGCCAAAAATATGATCGACGATAACTCATGTTGCATAAAATAGTGATTTTAATTATGTTATTGTTATAGTATAATGTTATAATGCAAACAGATGTCGTGTCATTTTATTTATTTACATAATTTTTACTGGTTTATTTCAAGTCGTTCACTGGAAGGCAATTATTGAAATGCATTACTCTCTATGTTCCAAAAATGCTCTTTTATTTCAAAAATATCAAATATGTATATAAAATCAATCAATGAATCAACGAATGAATGAGTTAATTCTGTACAAAATGAATCAATTAAAGTTAATTACAATGCCTTGAACATATTTACAACTAAATAGGAATAAAAAACTACGTAAAACTACTCTATGTTAGTTATATACAACTATCCTAAATAATACCTAAGGGTAGGTACAAAAATAACTATTAATATGTACTATACTAAATTATAATAACATATACTAATAACTTTAGTAACATATAGTGTATGTACAGTGATATATATGTGTCGCTATAGCCATAGTAAAAGTATGTACAAACTATAAGGCAAAAAGAACTATCTTTACTGACATATATACTTACAGTGACAAATAAAATGTCACTAAAGCCTTAGAAAAAAACATATATATACACAATAAGGCAAACATATGTCTTTTATACTCTAAATTTACTAATTATATATACATATATACGTATACTATAAATACTTATATACTATATACCTATATACAGTATACATATTATATATATACTTATATACTACGTATATATATACATATATATATACACAACACACACACACACAGGCACGCTCTACACTTAGTCGCATTTTGACTCAAACCCTCACTCACAGCTCTCCAACACTTAGTCGAATTTTTAGCTATAAGTTCTCTCACACTCTGCCCTCACTTTACAAAAAATTGATTTTTTTAATGGGCGGACCGGTTCGGTTCCTGAGATACACAACACCCATATGGGTGGGACTAGACTGCTACTATAAATCGATCCTAGTTTCTTTTTTACGTGTATTCGAATGCATTCTTTGAGGCCCATACAGGCCCAACACTGTGCACACCGGGCTCCTAATAGGTGTATTTTTTGTGATGAAAATTAAGGTTTTGGAGAACCCATCGTCGTAGTCGCAAAATCTCGCTTATAAAATAAAATTTACCGAAACTTCAAGGAAGTCCCGAGTCAAACATAGGTAGGCAATGTTTGTTTCTTTGAAATCTGCCTTTCACTTTGTTTCTTTTTGGTATTTTTGGTTTTTATGATTTTTTCGATCTTTTATGAGTATGATAACAGAATATCAGAACCACTAGCTAACTAAGCTAATCTAAAAAAAAATGAGTAGAGAACTAAAGGAGAACTAATATATTGAAATAAAATGAAGTTTATTACAATTTCACTAAGTATAAATATATTAAACAAGCTAAAGGAAATGGAGGTGTGAGGAAATCTCCCAAAACGGATGTTTGGTGAGACGATGTCGCTTGGCGACAGCTTGGACGGAGGAGGTGAGGTGCTTGGACGTCGAGGATGAGGCGCAAGAAGAATCCGGGTAAAGGAAAGCTTCACCAAGCTAGTAAGAATGGGGATGAGGCGGCGAAGATGATCAGCTTCCTGAATGGAGGTAGGAGGACAGCCCTTTGGTCACCTGTGAAGGTGGTGAGAGGTAGGTTGAACATTTGGTGGATGTGAAGGATTTCTACACTGGTAGGTGGCCTAGGGCTTGAGAGGGAGCTCTTGGGAGCTTTGATAGGCTTTTAGAGCTCTTGAGTAGGTAGGAATAGCATAAGAAGTGATGGGTAGGCAAGGGGGTGTGTAGGTCCTTATATAGTGGATGAGAGGAGGCTAAAACAGGCATGGGACAATTAGCAACATCCAAGTCGTCGCTGTAGATCCCACTCATTTGTCGCTGTAGATAGCTTGCGTGCCTGTTACCACTCGCTAAGGCAAGCTGTAACCCGCTGCGCAGCGTTGGACCACACTGGGCTTCGCTTGCTGTCTATCTTGCACACTAATCACGTTAGTTAGGGATGCAAATGGGTCAGGTTCGGGTCAAGTTTGGCTAAACTCATACCCATACCTATTTACAAAATTCATACCCATACCTTATTTACCCATCAGGTATAAAAATTCTAACCTGTACCCACACCCATCTACCCATCGGGTACCCATTTACCCATCGAGTATCCATTTATAAATTGATCTTATAAACAAATCATGCCAAATTAGAGTCAAAGAAGAGGAAAATTCTATAACACAATTCATTAATTATTTATTTTTAGCAAGCTCTCAACATAGGAGCTCGGGTTACTCTAATTTTATTGATCTCCACTAAAATTATTACAAAAAGAGCCTTCTAAGGGGAATATATCAAAAATAAAAATACAAAAAATACAAAGAAAGACAAAATACAAGTACCTTTCAAACAAAAAATCCCCATCTCCAAAATAAATGTATAATGGAAGCTTTAGAGCACTCCCAACCTTCAAAATCATAGAGGGAATCATGAAGAAGATTAAGGTTGGGGGAATGAGGGACTTAGGATTGGACTGATATATATCTTGGGTAAATGGGTATTTTATTCAAGTATTTGGGTAGGGTAATCAAGTATAGATTCATACCCATACCCATACACAAACCCGGTCAGTGTTTTTAGATAAAACCCATACTTGAACCTGATCGGGTTCAAGTCGGGTTTCACCCATTCTTTTCAGGTTGGATTTGGGTTAAGTTTACCGAAACTTGCATCCCTAGTGTTGGTGCTACACTGGCCATCCATCTCGTGTACTGATTGCGCTGCAGCTGACGTCGGTTGGCGCTAGCTGGAGCCATGGTGGAGTGGATTGCAGCCCTTGGATTGAGGATGAAGGGCTTAGAATGCGCAAGAGAGGATGCTCCGGATCACACCCACGTTGCACGTATGATCACATGTCCTCATGCGCGTCAGATCTTACGTGTGTAAATCACATGCATCGGATGGAGCCACGTAGCAGCTTCTTTCGTCACTTGATTGTTCATCGACGGCTCAATTTTCACCTGCGCACGCTCAGTGGATTAAATTCGCTTGTGGGGCTTTAATCACTCGTCCATGCATTACGGGTGGAGGCGCTAACTGCTGCACTATGGGCGAGTTTGCATCTCATTTTAGAATTGAAGCTCATGCACCCACGACCTTTGGATCTTGATCCAACAGTCGAGATTGCGTGAGGCTCTTCCTCGCTTGGCTTGAAGGGGGCGACGTGGCCTCTCAAAGACCGTTGGATTTGAATCCAACGGTTGAGATCTCGTGAGCATGGCTTGGGAGGAGTGGCTACAGTCAGGCTAGAGGGTTGCGATGGCGTCACGTGGCACCTTCGTGGTCGTCCAACTTCTACTTGTAGAGGGTGCTACGAAGCTCTGATCGGAGTGGTTTCTGTGTTGATGGATTGCAATTGTCGTTTCGAATCCATTTGTATAGTCGGATTTTTCATCTGAAGCACATAAAGATGTCGCATTGCCCCCTGTTCATATAAAATGTAGAGATTAATATACAAACTACACAAATCATCCTAAATGCAATGTAATAAATGTTATGCATTATTCATAATGTTGCATGCAATGTTAAGTTTAGAAACTAACATAAGAAGGCATTTTATCATGAAGAAATGTGTATTTATTAGCTCCCAGCCCACAAATCAATCTCAATTCATATGCTTAGAGAGGGGAAGGTAATGGAATTTTATTTCGCGCCCTACGCTGATGATTGAGTAGTGTAGGGGCGAGATTCAATTTATATCATGGTGCTCGCTCACCCACAAATGATGTGGGACTTTCTTTAGTGCCTGGATTTGGCGTGTGTTGCATTTGCTGAGGCTAGATTTAGGCCTCGATTTCGATGCCTATTTAAATTGTATTTATAAATTAAATTATATACACATGAAGCCTATACATCGGGCTTCCTATTGATATAGTTATTTTACAATAATTAATTATTTAATTATATTTTAAAATTACTTAAAGTTACTGAAATATACATGTTAATTTAATTCTTAATTACTCAAATAATGTATAAATTAATAAATTGATTATTTAATTAACCCATAAATTAGTTAATTAACATGAGAAGGTATTTATTACATATTTTTAATTTATTTTAGGACATTTATTTTAATTTATATACATTTATTTACACGTTATAAATAGATATATACATATTTAAGGTATAAATACTATAATACAGTATAAATATATTATAAATAGGATGAAAATAATTGAAATTAATATATATAAGTGTACAACATAAATTACTTCAGTAATAAGTTAATTTACTAATTTATTTTATTTTAATTTAATAATTTACTTAATTAAATTAATAACTTAATTACCTACAATAAATAGATAATTAAATCAATGTACAGGTATAATTACGTATATAATTATTACTTAAATACATATGTACAGTTATAGATACAATTGTATATGTTTACTTATTTATTTATAATTACCCTAGTTTAAAAACATATAATCTACTATAAGTTAATATATAATTATATAATAAAGTTATATATACATTAACTCAACATAAATATTTATTTAAATATATACAATACATTTATAAGTTATTTATGTACGTTATTTATATGTATAACAGTATTTACATTTAACTTAGTGTTTAATTATATTTACAAGTATAAATACTATATCCAAGATATTTTTTAGTATTTTTAGGTATTTTCAAGTTTTTATGGTATTTTTATATAATATAGAGGTAGGAGAGGAGAGAGAAAAGGTGAGACAATGGAAGAACTCTCTTTTTTTTAATGTTTTTGAGTTTGAATTCTTTTATTGAGTTTCAAAGTAGACCGAACCGTCGGCTGGTATAGTCTGTCAGCTCAAGGGTTTGGAATACTTTGAAACTACACACACACCTAGAAGAGTACCTGATTTTACTCAAGACAGGTTTATTTTATTTATTTATTTGTATTTTTTCTATTTTTACAAGTTGGCACAAGCAAGGCTTCTAGGGGTATGGAAACAAAGAGCCTAAGCCTTGAAAATTTGATTCTGAGGTCTGAACTGAAGTGTAAGGCCTTAAAAACACACAGACAACATCATGCAACATGATTGATTATTAAAACATGATTTTGAACTTTGATTTCATCAAATTTTCCATTTAGACAGTTTAGACACATATGTTGCTAACAGAGGTTTTCTGTATGAATTACAAGCAATTCAATCAAATTTAACTCAATTAAGTGTACATGAATGCTTGTTCACATGAAGTTCTAAGAGTGTATTACATTAGAAAGCTCAATAAAACAGCTAAACCCAACTCTAACACTTCTAAAGCAGTCCATGTCAGTATTGCTGCTGCTATTTCAATAGCTTATGCTACTGTTGCTATTTCAAAACTTAGCAGCCAATGCTGTTGCTATATCCAATCTCAGCAGCTGATTGCTACTGTCTCAAGTTGCTGCTCAAACTAGCAGCTACTGCTACTGCACATGCAGATTTAATTCGCGAAATCAGAACCAATTAGATCCAATTCAGAGGTCCAACACTGCCCTTAGATCTGACAAATCAGATCTGAGAACTAAAATCTCCATCAAATCACCATTCATACCCAGATCCAATGTGATTCAACTTGAAAATTAGTGTAAAACATTTCTGTAGATCTGAAAATCATTTCACACAAATTATGAGTCACAATGTTTTGTTAACCTTAATTCTATCCATTCTCTTTGTCATAGACAACATAAGAGAATTGGATTGAATTAGACAATAAATTCACTTCTCAATCAACTCAAAATCTCTGTCAAAATCTTCAAAAACCTCAGTCAATCTTCAAATATTAGATTTAAAGCATTTTGAATCAGGAAATCAGTGCTGCCCAAATTGGGTTGTTGCTTAAGATCTAACAAGTGATTTTTCACCTGATCATCCTATACACCATTGATTGGTGTTCAGGATGATCTATTGATACTCTCAAATCCATTGGGTCATTGCTTTGCCTCAAATCAGTACCACTGATTCTCCTTGGCAAAACTACCCAAAATGTAATCAAAATTAGGCTTATGCTCATCTGAAAATAAAAACCAAATGAAAACACTTCAGAATCCTTTCATTGCACCCAATTAAGTAAATAGAAACTTGAATTGCTCTATTAAATGTATTTCAATCCAAATTGACTCCGAATTTTGCGATTGGGCTTGAAATCCAAATATGAAGGAATCGAGCGAATCAAAGCAATCAAATTCAAATCAGGGGTCTTTGTGAACATATGAAATGGTTGAAGAGACCCCTAGGTGGTTTTTAGCACTATCTAGATCATGAAGTCCTAGAACTTCAGATCTAGATATGCTCGGGTGGATGTGATGAGTTACGAATCAAAATGCGAGTAAAACAATGAAGATGGAATTGTTAGGCATAGAGGAAGATCAATGAATCAATACGAATGCATGAAAATGTCTCTTTGATCTGAATTGATCAGAGAGGGCGAATTAGAGCTAGTCTAATCTACTCATAATCTAAACTACCAAATCTATGAGTGGAGCAAACTAATCTTCTCTTAACCAATCTAGAAATCAGTAATTCTATCTAGGAAAGTAGTAAATCCTATCTAACAGAGGAAGGTGATGTCCAAGGTCCACCAGCCGTTGGTCAATGGCGATGAAAGCGAGGAGACCCTCAGTTGATGAAGGAGGTGTCCACAAGTTAGCTGTTGGCGGCTGAAGGCGATTGAAAGAGAGAGATGACTTGTGCTGTCACCATAGGCGAGGAATGGAGGAAGGAGAGCTGAGGGGATGGAATGAAGGGACCAACTTGAGGGGAGGGAGCTGATAGCATCATACAGGATCATGGGTTGTGTTTAAATAGGTGTTGGAGTGGATCAAAGCATCGCTAAGGTAGGATTAGGCGAGGTTAGGTCTAATGGTGGGGATGGACAGGATGATGTGTGGGAAGTTTCATACCAAACCTCCACTGTCAAATCAGATTTGAAGGAGGTGACGAAGTTGCAAGCAAAGGCACGTGATCTCAGATGGCAGATCCACCAATGAATCAATGATCCCACAAATGGATAGTGCTAGGAGCTTGAGTTCATTATGGTGAACAATGTGCGTGCGGGAGAAAGGCCACTGTAGGTGTAAAGGGATAATTACACAGATACCCTTGAAGTGAAAGGCTAGAAAAACATCATACAAAGCCCATAAGTGATGAAATGATTACCAAATAATCCCTGAAAGCTATCAAGTGAGTCCCTACGGCTTTTATGATTAAAGAAATGTGAATGAATAAGGACCTAAATGTAATGGCTCTAATGATGTCTAAATGCTATGAGGTTTTTACTGGAGCTTAATTGAACATTTAAGAAGTTAATTCAACTCTTGATTTGTACTTTTGAACTCAAACATGTCTCCAATTGGCAATTGGATCATAATTTTGTATTTATGTATAGAATATCTCGTAAATTGACATAATTATGCATTTTTAACACGAATTTGATATTTTAGGTCATTTTTCTTAATTCCCACACTTAACCCATTTATCATGTTAATAATATAGTGTTTAACCTAGTTTCTAGCTTAACTTGAGCATTTTAGCTATGATGAGCCACACCTCATCAATAAGCAAAGCTTGATTTAGAGCATGTCTGATATGGATGGTAAATAAAAACATTTAGATGTTTAAAAGAATGAAGAACAAATGGGCAGTTGGTGGATGAAAGAAGATTCTATTAGTGAGGAAAGGAGGAACAAGCAAAATCGGCATGATGTTTTTTTGGACCTTGATAGCCAAAGTGCAAGTAGAGTGGACTACTCTATAGACATTAATTTGGTCAAGAAGAAAAAGGAGATAGAACACAACTTTCAAATGAATTACAATTGTCTTATGAATGCTATAGCTTATGTCTTTTCTAGTAAGGATAATGAGAGTAGAATGAGCTCTTAGGAATTAGATTCATATTTCTATATGAATCTTAATGATGTTGATGAAGATATTCTATACTATGCTACTTAGAGACATTCGTTAAGAAGGTTGAAGAGGCTTCAAAATAAAGCTTCTTCTTTTAAAAGGGGAAGATAATCTTTGAGCTCAGTTTGGGCTAAAGTGTTCATTCAGCTTCAGTTTAGTTTGAAGAGGGTAGATGACATGATGTTAGGGGTTAAAGTTTGAATAGAGCTTTCAAATGTTGCAGACTGATAGAGAATGTAGAATGGAGATAGTGATAGGTGTCAACTTAATTATCTAAGATCTTTTAAACTTACTATTGCTATTTTATTCGAGTAGCTACAAAGTCACAGTTGAAGATAGTTATTCATTGACTTTGATGGCTGAATTTTGAAGTTGAAGACATGCTGGTGGAAGAATTTTTGAAAAAGTTGCTATTATTCTGCTACTATTTGCTTGAAGTCCTTCAGATTTGATGGGAAGTTTGATGGTTTAGGGTTGTTCATGATCTAAAATGGTTGAAAGTGTTGCTGCTTTCAGTTGTTCATAGTTGCTGCTACTGTCCTCCAGTTTGGACAATGGTTGCTGGTCTTGGATTGGTGGTCACAATATTTTTTCTAGAAGTGCTACTGATAGTTGATGTATGATGGGAGGATTTAAGGTCATTCTTTTTGAAGAGTTTGAAGGAAGATGATGCAAATGAAGCCCTTTCAGATATGATATTCTTTCCAATTGTAAATGCTTAATACTTATTCATTGATGCTACTATGAAGATGTGAGATCATGGAGACTTCCAAAGAAGCTAGTTGTAGATCATTCATAGAGATATTTTGCTGATTTGAAGTCTTTTTCTTATAGAAGATATTCAATTTGAAAAGGTTCTACTGATTTGAGTAGCTACAGAAGATTTAAAGTTGAGTTTATGTGCTGCTGTAATGAAAAGGGCATTTCTATTTATAGTCTATTTGGAGACAACCACCGACTTATTTAGAGATAATAGCCAACCTATTCAGCTGTCTGACTTTGATGGTTGAAGATGTTGTTGCTTTGATGAGCTGCTAGAAGATCTTGAAGTATTGAAGATATTGCTGAGTTAGAAGATTTGTTTTTTCATTGTATTTTTTTGCTGTATTTTTTAATTTCCTTGGTATACCCTTAAGAGGGGCTCTATACTTGATTTTTGGGAGGTCAATAATTGGGGTAACCCAAGCCTTTATGTTTCAGGTTTGATAAAAAAAACTTTGGCTTTGAAAGGTTGAACATGTCTTTTATTTTTCTATTGCCAAAAGATCTAGGTACTGAGTCAGTGGAGTAGTTTTATCTTGTAGCCTTATCAAATTTGATTTATCTTATTTTGGCTAAGGTCCTTCCTAATAGACTATGAGAGATGATTCCCAAGCTCATTAGCCCAATCTAATCAACATTCATTCGTGGCAGGTCTTCACAGGAGTTCTTCACTTAGGTAGAGGAAATAATTACCTCCTATAAATGAAGGCAGGAGAGGAGCATTTTTTGGAAAGTTGACTTTGGCAAAGCCTATGACTCCATTTCTTGGAACTACCTTTGGCAGGTCCTTATAAGAACATGCTTTTTGATTGAGTGGATCTCGTGGATGAAAAGGTTCATCATGACTTTTTGCTAGCTCCCCTTTTGTATGTATTGGCTATCGACACCCTGGCGTTGATAGCTTTCAAAGCTTAGAGAGATGGACTCTTGAAGGGATACATGATGGCCTCAAGTGGAGGCCTAGTCACTTTAATTCTTCAATATGTGGACAACACCAATTTCTTTATAGAGTGAGAAGGCCCTGAGGCGGAATACTCAAACACTCTAGTGTGTATTTTTGGTGATGAGTATGGGATTTTAGTAAATTATGCATAGCCAGCCTTCATATTGATGAATTTGTTTGTAGAAGAGATTGTTATATGCTTACAACCCTTTAGACATAGGCAGTTGGCTTGTTTGTTACTCACTTGGGGCTTCCCTTAAAGGGAAAGCAATCTACTTCGAGTGTTGGCTTCACACATTGACAAATTAGAGAAGTGCATGGCTATTGGGATGGAGAGGAAGGGTCTTATCCAAAGGGGGACAACTAGTCCTTATGAAATCTATACTCTCGACCATCCTGGTTTTTTACCGTTCCATTTTTCAACTGCCGAAAATGATCATTACGTGGATTGATGATATTAGAATAGGGTTCTTTTGGAGGGGTGCAAATCACAAAGGAAGGTTACTTAGTTTAGTCAGCTGGGAGGATGTTTGTAAGCCTATAGAACAAGGCTAGCTTGGAGTCATACACTTGTAGGACTTCAAAGACTCATTACTATCAAAATAGGTGGTCACAGGGTTTTAAATATCAATATTGTATTGACAATTCAAAAAGGGGATATATTAGGGATATACTACCGATATATTGCTGATATTAGGGAAGTTTGGGGAAATTAGTCAAAATGACCCAAAACAGCTCAAAATGTCACAAATTTGATGAAATTAACATTTTAATAACCAATACATGCATGAAGAAATGCCTAGAAGTCCAAAATCATAAATTTTGAATGAAAACACAATCTAAATGTGTTACTGGGGGTGTTTACTTAGCTACAGGAAATGATCGCAAGTAGTTGTAGTTGCCGCATGCTGACGAAAAATTTTTTTCTTGAGGAGAAGATAAATTTGGGATGAGGCATTCAAGTAGGTAGAGGGGAGGGACAGAAAATGACACATAGTTGTTCCACTAGTCATTGGAATTGTTGGCATCAACTGGTTGATATATAGGAATAATTAGAAAGGCACCCATTAATATTTAGGGATATTGATTGATAACCCTCGATATTGGTGATATTTCACTCTATGTATGGGAAAATAATACATAACCTGTATCAATTATTGGATTTTGTACGCCCCTAGAGAGGCATTCAAATAATGTAATATAATTACATTAGCATCTAAATAAAATGAATTAGATTATTTTCCAGTACATGAATTACCTCCCTTAATATGAATATAATAACATACTTAGCAAGATTGAATAAACATGATGTGTGTTTGATTCAGAGATCTAAATGGTTTAGAGGATTTGATAGCACATCAAGAAACCATTTGATTCAATCACTTGTTTCCGATTGGAGTTGGGATTTCTCTAGAGGCTATCGCCTGATTGATGTTCTTGAATAGTGATTTAGAATTGTCAGGCAGGTTAAGTTAAGGAGTTAACCTAATGAAATAGGGGATAGGCAAAGTCCTCCAATCCTGTCATGGGTGTTAGTGCTAGGCATTAATTAACTCAATTTTTATTTTAACAAACAAGTTTATTTGATAAGATACAGAGATTAGAAATGATTATCATACAAAGAAAATGCAAGGAATAATGATGCAAGATCAAATGAGGATGACTACTTCAAGAGCTTCATGGACTCAAATGGAGAAGCTAAGACTTTATTTTTATTTTTCTAGAACTATTGTGAAGAGACAATAGTACTACATACACTTATCGCATCTCTTAAGAATTGCACACTAAAAATAGTTAGAAAATGTTTCAAAATTCATTTAAAATGAAAATTATTTGATTAAGAACATTTAGGGATAGTTTAGAAGGTTAGTTACTAAGTTAGATACACTCCTTAGCCAAAAGACATGACATTCAAAAATTCAAATGTTTCAAATAATGTTTTAATCACTTAAATTAATCAATTAATCGATTGAAATTGCAGTGTTAATCGATTAACACACCAATAGAAAAGTTCTAGAGTTTGGTTAATCGGTCAACTGATCGAGTAATTTCTCTTTTTTAAGCCTTGAGTAGCTCTGAGAATTTGAAAATTAAATGATTAATTTTTCCTTCACTAATGGATTAATTTTTGAAAAGATGATTTTGCTATTGTGCATTAATCGATCTCAAGAAGGATTAATATCATGTTTTTGTGAACTATCGCATCTTTTCATTGTCACAACTTTTTGATATGAAACCAAATGACCCCAACTCAAACTTTCAAATGGTTTCTAAGGGTCTTATCACTTCTATAGATACCCTATGAAGGTTTTGAAGATGGATATGCCAACTCTCTTAAGTGCTATTGAACTCAAATATTTTTGGAGAAATTTTTCTCATAAAAATGCTCATTTTCACATTCCGCTTACAAGAAGCTTCCATACTTCTCATCCACTACACTGAACTCTGATATTTATACTAAAAGGAGTATAAGGGAGTATTTTTCTTAAGTCCTATTTGCATAAACTTATTTTGCACAAGTTATTAGCTCTATAGGACTTGCAATCTTGTAATTTTTATTTTTTTTGATGTGCTTGGGTGCCAAGGTGTAAGCTTCCCAGTTTCTCTTAAGAGAAACAAAATATCCTCTTGAGGATGTTCAAGAAGGAGAAATTGTACTTGAGGTGCGCTGCCCTTGGTTTAAGTGGTGTAATAGTTATTCTTGCTTGGGAGCACAGGTGAAATCCTAGTTGGGATAATTAAGTAGACGTTTTTCTCGATTTAGGTTTCCTCTCTAAATATTTGTGTTTATTGTGGCTTGATTTTTGTGAAGTGATTTTAAATTGCTTATGATTTCCAATTAGCACAAATCACCCCCTCTTGTGTCAATTTCAATGGGGAAGGCATATCCTTTGACCTGAGATAGATATGTGTCTCTATTCATAAACACAAGCATTTGGTGGACCAATAGGAGATGCACCCACCTTTTGTGTTGATAGTGGAAAGCTGGTGTATATGTAAAGGGACAAGAGGTACATGATCTTGTTGGAAAATTTTAGGTCCCAGAGGGGAACTTTGCTCGATAATCAGAAGGTTGGGAATCGAATGATTTGATCTCCGATTTCCCATAACATCGCAGAAGCATGAAACACAACCATTTAAAATTTTTCTTTGAATCGAATACTCAAATTGATGCTCGTGAAAACTTGAATAAGAGAGATGAGAAACAATAAATATCTTATATAACCAGAACCACATGGAGAGATCTAGTATCTCTCCATTTTGGGATCCCCACGAGTAAGAACTTTATACCTATGGGTGGCATACCACAACACCCCATGTGTTGTGCCTTCTCAAATAAGTTCTGCCTTAGGAACTCCCTTCATCTCGACAGGTAGATGGGGCACTTCGTGCTGAGGATGACTAATTTAGATGTGTGCAATGCGAACACTTTGCATTCCTCGAACTCCTTCACGAGTAGAGAAGCGACCCTCTCCTCGAAATCCACCAAAAGAGGGACAAGAGGATTAAATCCACTCGACCTTGCACAAGGGAGTCGACCAACTCCCCATTGGTCAGCACGTAATGGGAACACCATCATGAGCCATAAGTAGCTCATTTTGACCCAATTGAGAGAATAAATGCTCCTACACAACCTACTAAAGGTCCTAATTCACTGCATAACCTTTCTGAGAGTAAAATAAGAAACTAGGGTTAAAACTGTAATTTTACCAATACAGTACAACAACAGATTTTCTCAAGGGCTAAACAAAGGTCAAATGGTCTTAATAAGATAATAAGTGGGTTGGATTTGACATAAAAGGGTTTGTGTGTGTCTTATGAATTAAATGACTTCTTGAAACCCTAAAACAGACCCATTTGATTAACCAAGGTTCTGGTCAGGATAAAATTCACCTAAGCTCCTTAAAAATTATCGAAAAATATTCTCTATGGCTTAGAACCTTCAATTTGGTCATTGGAACCCATCTTGACCTAGAATGGGGTCTCAGACAGATATTTACCCTAAATGAGGTTTTTGCATAAATTTCCCAGTCAAATGTGGTCAAACCCAAAATCGAACTTCACCATTGGATTCCTTAAGTCTAAATTAGGTTTGTATCAAAATTCTAATCCAAGTTGAGTTTTCCTTGACTTAGTTTGCAAAAAGGTTCAACCTGATTACATTTATACTCCTATCTTTCAAAAACCCTTAAAAATAGCCCCCTAGCTTCTTCATCGTATTTGCAATTAGGTCCCTCCACCATTATAGCGGAGGAATCCTACTCCAGTGAGCTTTGGAAGGATGTTTCTCCTTGATTGCTTAGAGAATCCCTTCCAAAATTGGAAGGAGATTCTCTGAGAAAATCCCTCCAATCTGAACCCATCTTTGATCCCAAATTCTTTTCCAATCTCTCATGCAAACGCATGAGAGACATGAGTGTCCTAATGGATTCCAACTTCAGTGAGCTTTCCTTGCTTGGGAAGTTTGCTTCCCAAGCCCTAACCGACCTTCAGAGCTCTATTTAAAGGAGCCCAGACCCTTCCGATCACGGCAAGCTTGAATTCGACCGGAGACCCTCTCAAATTCTTCTCTCCTCCTCTGGCCAATTCGCTCTTCAAGCTCCGGCGAACTTCCCTACTCTCCCTCATCGTCTGACCACAATACCAGTGGTAGACTCTTCCTCCTTGCTTTCATCCATGTCACGCAGCACCCGCCGACACTCTTGGCCCCCCTTCATCCTCGCCGACCGTCTCTCTTTGAGCACCTTCATCTCTGGCATCGACAATACGCGTCTGACGCCATTTTCATCTCCCCTTCATCCACTATCACCCCAGATAAGTTCCCTGACTTCCCCTCTTCATTTTTCAGACACTCACCGCTTCGTTTCAATCGCTAATTCGCCTCACCGTCCTCCGTCTTCCACCTCACCGACGCACCTCCAATGAGCTCGCATAGCCATTACACTCCACCAATCCGACTGCCATCCATCCCTACACCTCCGCCGTGTTTTAGAGCGCAAAAGCCCTCTGGTCTTCAGGGCCGTTCTCCTCTCCACTGCACCCCCGAACACACGCACTCTAACACGCACATTTCGAGGTCATTAGACTTCCTTGCTCTGCTGATCACCTCCACACCACTGCAGTTATGTTTGTCATCATCCGATGACACTTTTGAATGCTTTTAATAGGGTCGAAAGACCATCTTTTGAGTTTCAGGTTTCGAGCTTTATCTGCCATTGCTGAAGCAGCTTCGAGTAAGCTCGAGCTGCATTCTTGAGGTCTCATCCCCTGGCATAGGTATCAGGTGATGCGGAAGCATCAGGAGAGCGTCTCTAGCTGATCAAGTTGAACATTTGACCAACATCGAACATGAATTGACCACGAGAGCTTCACAGTAGCAGTAGGCAAAGAAGGGACTCACATAGTCCCACATTGCGGATTCTAAAGCAGCCACAGTGGTATAAGAGTAAAAAGTCTCTATGGCTTATCACCTTTATGTCACTGGGGTCAGGTCCCTATCGCGCCCCTTACACACGTAGCACCCCACACACTCGCCCTCACCCACGCTCACGCCCCATGGGCCTGGGTCTGATCTGATTACCCGGGTACTCGGGTCTTGTCTGAAGAGAGAGGATGAGAGATTGCATAGGGGAAGGGGGAGGGTTTTGCTGCTGAAGACATTGGCGGACACTTAGCCAATTTGAGAAGTTCCCCTCCCCTAAGTAAAGAAGGAAAAAGAAGAAGACAAGAGGAAGCAACAGAGAAAGAAGAGAAAGACAGAGTTAAAGAAAGAAAGAAGAGGAGTAGAAGCAGAAGAAGGTAGAAGGAAGAGGAGCCGTAGAAGAGAAGCAGAGAAAGAAGAAATCAGAAGGGACTTGCACTGTAGCATCAGACGTTTAAGTTGTCTAATTTACAAATCAGACATCCAATTTGAGTTTAATTCATATTCATATACATTGAGTTCCTTAGTTGATATTGTAGGAGTATTTGGTGATCTAAATCACCATTTTACTCCCACTTTTTTGCACTTTGATCTTGTTATTATTGCAAATCCTTTTACTTTGAATTATGATCTTGATTTCTAAATACCAATTTTCTCCCTGTGTTCGACCCCAGACTTCAAATTCGAGTAATAAAATTATATCTGTTTTGAATGCTTTTTCGGCTGTACTATAATGCAATACCTTTAAATACCAATTTAGTGCTCTAAACATTTTAACGCCGTTGCCGGGGAGCAACGGGCAATTTAGAATTCTTAATTACAATTTCTGATTTGATACTAACTTGCTATATCTCTTTTTTGTGGTTGTTTTAGGGAAAAGATTCAAAGAAAGATAGCCGCACATCAAACACACTAGGAGCAGGTAATTTCTGATTACTTTCTCTTAAGCCCCTCATTCTGAAAAGGAAAAAAAAAGAGATAAAATCAATTAGAGCTAGTTGCTTTACATTCTTAGCTAATTCATCAAGTTTCCTGCTTTGATTTCAACAACAAAATCTAATTTGCGCATCCACTTAAGGTAACCAGGGCTATAACTTTCTTGATTGAGCCCTAGATACCACATTTGGCAAATTAAATTGGACCAAAACTAGAGCCAATTAAGGATTTCAATTTAGGGTTTTAGAGACACACCTTCATAAGCAAGAATCAACTCTCCAAAATGATGTGTGCCTAAGCCTTGGTTGAAGTGATTTATTCAAGAAAACCCTGAAATTCAGGCTCTTAATCTCACTTGAATCCTAAAAGAAGGGACCTAAAACTTCTCAAAGGACAAATAGGTGAAGTTGACCCACCTTGTTGGGTCAACCAACCTTGAAATTAGGTCACTTTGTGCACTCAATACATCTAAAGTTAAAGTGAAATCTTAAGCACCCTTGCTCTTTAATAAAACTGGTAGACTTAAGAGGTCAAGTCCCGATTCTAGTCTACCTGGAACATTAGTGATAAGAGAGGTCGGGTGGGGGAAACCCTGTAACTCGTGGGGGCGCTCTACCGTGTAGGGGTCTTTGCGGGACTCTCCCTCTCTAGCTACCTAAGTATTTCTTAGGTGGACGGCTTTCTAACTAAAGGGTATCATCCACCCCGAACCTCTATAGTCATCCAAAGTTTTTGGGTGTCTTGATTGGGTCCATCACATTCTACTCTCATCCAGACCATCGGTGCATGTTCAGTAGGAGGTCTTTAAGACCATCCTTGAGGCCTCCTTTAGTCATTCACTCCTGTCGAAGCCAGGCCTCGACTTTCATTTTTGTGCAGCAACCCCATCACATAGACATCTCCTCTGATTCATCTGAGCCCAATTCTCCTTCATCCATCATCATGGCACAACCCGTAGAAGAAGAAAATAACCTTGAGAACCAACTTCAGCGCCTTAATGATTTATTCCAAGCCTTTGTGAATCCACCACAGCGTCCTATGATGCGAGATCACTACAATCCCGCTGCGGTGGCGATCGAACCTCGAGTCCAAATCCTGGTTGGAGGTTTTGATTCTGAACTCAAGCCCAACATGATTCATGCTATTCCAAAATTTCATGGGCTCAATTCCGAGGATCCTTTTCAACACATCAAACAACTCAAGCATCTAGCCTAGACCTTCAGGTCAGATGTCCAAAATCAGGATATTCTTCTCATGAAGATGTTCTCCTTCTCTCTCATGGACAAAACAATTCACTGGTATCAGACTCAAACACATCCAATCAACACATGGGTTGAACTACAATCTGAATTTTTGAAAAAGTTCTTCCCAGTTGGTTGGACAAATGCTTTACGACACCAGATCACACACTTCACACAACAGCCTGGAGAACCACTTCACAAAGCATGGGATCATTTCCTAGACCTCATGTGGAAGTGCCCCTATCACAGAGTTCCTAAATGGGAACAAGTCTAGGCTTTTTACCAGGGACTTCGTGAAGATATTCGTCTATTCATCAATGCAACTTGCGGAGGAAATATCATGGGTCAACACGAAGACACTGTGTGGGAGATTCTCGAGAATGTGTGAGAATTCCATCAATAATGACTCCATGGGCTTATTCGACCGGATGAATGCCTGCGCATCGACGAATCCAACGGGAGCACACGAGACGCATGGCCTGTCCTCATCCGTCGACTTGGAATTGATGGCTAGTCATTTTGACAAGGTCTCTATCATTAAGAAGAAGGTGGATGAGCTAACTCGACATCTGCAATAAGCCACCTTTACGCAAAACCCGTTCACATAGCCATCCTCTGGGAGGGAAGCTATGCATAACATCTATCACCGATCTTCTCAGGGGATGGACCCGTATCCACCCCCGTCTAACTCTAGGACCGGAGGAAACTCCAATCCTGCCTACTCTAGTTGGGGGAACTCTGAACCCTCATACTCTGACTTTTCTGTGGTTCCTCAGACCTGCGAGGACCTCCACGCCATCCAGAATGACCCATTCTCTAACACCTATAACCATAGATGGCAGAATCATCCCAATTTCCTGTGGGCGGGAAATAATCAGAATCAGAGACCACCATATCAACCCCGTCCACAAGTTCCTCGTCCATATTAGTGGCCTCAGCCTCGGCCCAACCCCACCTATCAATCTGGGCCAACTTAGATAGATCAAATGACTCTTATCCTTCAAACTCTGGCTGACATTCAAAAGACAAATGCGGCTATGTAGAAATAGCACAAAGACGAGATCACAGAGGTTCGCAATCAACTCGCCTAGATGGAGAATTCCCACCAACGTGGCACACTCCCTTCGCAACCTCTACCGAATCCAAATAATGTGCCGAACCAGAGGTGCGTTATGAACCCAAATCCAGGCCAAGCCTACATGATATATCAGGCCCCTTCTACTCCATCGCCCAATGGGATGGAAGCTTAGACATCATACTCGGGATTACAGTAGCAGCCACCTATTTTACCAACACCGAATTAGAACCAGACAGGACTAAATTCAGTTATATCTCGTAGTGGCAGATCAACACAAGACCCACCTTACCCAAACCACTTTCAGCTTGATAGTGCTAACCCAAGCCCTAAGATAGTTATCCAGGACACCCCTATCCCAGATCAAGAACTTGGACCTATTCTAGAGGAACCATCAAGGGTTCCTCCCAAGGCCTTGACCAAGGGAAAGAGGACAACCAAACCCATGGCACCTGAGGAAGACCTGGTCAAGCTCTTTGAATAGGTCCAGATAAACATCCCCTTGATGGATGTAATTCGCCACGTACCAGCTTACACACGATTTCTGAAAGACGTGTGTACACCTAAGTGTAAGCCACGAACCAAAAGTGGAAGCCCAATCATATTGTCAGGGCAAGCCAGCTCTGTAATTTTAAGCAAACTCCTACCTAAGGAAAAAGACCTAGGTACTCTCCTGATTTTCTGTACAATTGGTAATATTCAATTTGATAGAGCTTTATTGGATCTAGGGGCCTTCATAAACCTAATACCTACATCCCTACTCGACCATCTTGAGGAATCTGAGCTCAAATCGACAGAGGTGACATTACAGTTGGCTGATTGATCTATTAAGTCACCTAAAGGAGTTCTTGAGGATGTCATTGTTAGGGTTCGGGATTTCTATTTCCCTGTGGACTTTGTAGTCTTGGATATGGATGCTCCAGAAAACTTGAGGAATACACCAATCATAGTGGGGAGACCCTTTCTGGCCACTGCTAGGGCCAACATAAATTGTGAAGAGGGCCAAATTGAACTGAAATTTGGGAACCAAACATTAAAGATTGTCATCTTTAAGGCCCAACAAGGGATTAATTGCAGTGTTATAGAACATATATGTGATATCAAGGTTGTGGTTGACAATCCATATATTGAGGAAAACCTGGCTACTTCTGATCAACCACAAGAGGATTAAAACCCACAATCAGGGGAGTCCGAACTTGACTTAGACATACCCATAACTCCCTCCCTTACTCCTGACACACACCTTGAACCACCCGCTGCTGCTGATAACCCTATTTTGGAACTCAAGCCTCTTCCCGATCATCTAAAGTACGTCTTTTTGGGTTCCAATCAGACGTTTCCTGTGATTATCAACTCCAAACTCACACCTGATCAGGAATTTTGTCTGATTTTTGTTCTCCTTCAACATCGTAGAGCCATTGGATGGACTCTCGATGATTTAACTGGTATCAACCCCTCTTACTGCACACATCACATCTATACTAAAGAGGGCACACGACCTTCCCGTGAAATGCAGAGACGTCTGAATCCTAATCTGCAAGAGGTCGTGAAAAAGGAGATCATCAAGTGGTTAGATGCTGGGATCATCTACCCGATCTCCGACAATCAGTGGGTGAGTCCAATCCAGATTGTGCCTAAAAAGGTGGGACTCACTGTGATCACGATTGAAATCGAAGAAATCATACCAACCCGTGTGGCAAATTCGTGGAGAGTCTGCATTGATTACAGAAGACTCAATACCTCCACAAAGAAGGATCTTTTCCCATTACCGTTTATTGATCAGATTCTTGAGAAACTAGCGAGAAATAGGTTCTTTTGCTTTTTGGACGGGTACTCCGGTTATAACTAGGTGGCAATCCATCCTGAGGACCAAGAAAAGACCACTTTCACCTGCCCCTTCGGGACATACGCGTTCCAAAGGATGCCATTCGGTCTCTGCAATGCACCCGCTACTTTTCAGCAGTGCATGCTTGCCATATTCTCAGATACGGTAGGTGATTATCTGAAAGTCTTCATGGAAGACTTTTCAGTGTTTGGCGAATCATTTGACGATTGCCTCCTGCACTTGGTCCAGATCCTCTGGCGATGCATTGGCATGAATCTGGTTCTTTCCTGAGAAAAGAGCCATTTCATGGTGCCTGAAGGAATTGTCCTGGGACATCTGATATCAGAAAAAGGCATCAAGGTCGATCGAGCCAAGGTGAATCTGATTTCTAAACTCCCTATGCCTAGCTCGATCAAGGACATTCGATCTTTTCTGGGGCATGTCGGTTTTTACCGTCGATTCATTCTTGATTTCTAAAAGATTGTGCACCCCCTGACTACTCTACTATCTAAGGATGTTCCTTTTGAAATTTCCAAGGAATGCACTCAAGCATTTGAGATCCTCCGTGATCAAGTTACGCAAGCTCCGATCCTACAGTCCCCTAATTGGTCTCAACCCTTTGAGATATGTGCGATGCATCTGATTTCGCTGTAGGAGCAGTACTTGGGCAGAAAATTGACGGGAAACCTGTGGTCATCTACTATGCTAGCAAGACACTTGATGAGGCCAGCGTTACTATACAGTTACTGAGAAAGTGCTGCTAGCCGTAGTATTTGCCCGGGAAGATTTTAGATCGTATCTTCTGGGTTCCTGTGTTATCATTTACTCTGATCACACAACTGTAAGGCATCTCCTTGCAAAGGATGCGAAACCTCAACTAATCCGCTGGATCTTACTATTGCAAGAATTTGACCTCGAGATGCATGACAAGGCAGGAAAATAGAATGTGGTAGCTGATCACTTGTCCCACATCTCTTTTGACATTATCGACCCTTCCAGATGCATCACGAAACATTTTCCTGATGAACACCTCCTGACTATCAGTACAGGTCTTCTATGGTTTGCTGATCTAGTAAACTACCTGGCATCACATCAGATCCCATTGGATTGGCCGAAAGCCAAGAAGGACAAATTGCTTTCCGATGCCAAGTACTACTTTTGGGAAGACCTGTATCTATTCTGCATCGGTGCTGATCAAATCATACGACGATGTGTCTCGAAAGAAGAAATTCAGGGCATCTCGTCCTTCTGCCATGACTAGGCATGCGGTGGATACTTCTCAGGTCATAAAATCGCAGCAAAAGTCCTCCAGTGCGGCTTCTACTAGCTCACGATTTTCAAAGACGCATACAATCACTATAGGGCATGCACTCGTTGCCAGACCTTAGGCAACATGAGCCACCGTGATATGATGCCCTTGCAGTCGATTATCGTATGCGAAATCTTCGATGTTTGGGGGATCGATTTTATGGGACCCTTTCTTGTTTCGGACAGCTTCAAGTACATTCTACTCGCTATTGACTACGTGTCCAATTGGATCGAAGAAATTCCGACTCGAACCAATGATCAGAAGATGGTTACCAAATTCATTCATTAGAACATCTTTTCTCGGTTCAGGATTCCACATGCTATAATATCTGATGGAGGGACCCATTTCACTAATGCTCAGTTTAGGTCACTGATGACCAAATACGGGGTGTCACACTGAATCTCTACTCCTTATCACCCCCAAGCTAACAATCTAGCTGAGCTATCAAATCGAGAGATCAAGAAAATCCTCCAGGTTACTATTCGACTTGACAGGAAAGACTGGTCATCCTGACTTCCAGAAGCTTTGTGGGCTTATAGGATTGCCCACAAAACCCAATTAGGTATGTCTCCCTTCATATTAGTGTACAGGAAGGCATGTCACCTCCCCGTCAAATTGGAGCACAAAGCCTATTGGGTAGTACGGAGCTGCAATCTAGATCTTTCTAAGGCAAGAACCCACAGAAAACTTCAAATGAGCGAGATCGATGAATAACACCACGATGCGTATGAGAACTCGTAAATTTACAAAGAGCGAGTTAAGGCCTTTCATGACAAGCACATATTCAGAAGGATCTTTCACCCTGGTCAAAAAGTCCTACCCTTTGATGCCAAACTCAAGCTATTCCCAGGAAAACTCATATCAAAATGGATTGGACCTTACCTCGTCTGATGAATCTTTGGAAATGGAGCCATCGAGATCAGTCCACTCAGCACGATTCAGAATCTTTCGTCGTGAACGGTCAGAGACTTAAACCGTTCATTGACCTTACCGATACAAATTTGGCTGAGACATCCTTTACCCTCCATTCTCCCTGAGCTCATTGCGCCTAGCCGATGGCGTAAAACTCAGTGCTTAACGGGAGGCAACCCGTCATTTTTGAAAAACCCGAAACCTTTCTTGACATTCCTATGCTGAATTCACATTGCACTTTAGGGTTCATCCATTAGAGCAACCGACCCCACCTCAGGTACCTGTACCCAAGCTTGAAATCGTTCATAATAGTCACCTCGATCCGTTCGCCCACCCAGAACCTGTTCTAATGAATGATCTAAGCTGAACTCGAACCCACCTAATTTACAATGGGGACATTGCAAATTGCAGGCATGGGAGGGTATGAAAGTGCAAAATGCCGTGAAAATCATCTCACAAGAAAAGGCTTCATCAAAAATATCACATATTCCAAAAATACCAAAAAAATGAAAAAAAATTCTTGAAAAAGAAAAAAAATTTTGAGAGGAGAAAAAAATTTTGAGGCCATACAAATCTTGAAAAAGGGAAAAGTGAAAACTGTCAAAAAGGAGCACAAGTTGAAAAGAAAAAGAAAAGAGATAGTCATTAGTAAGAAATTAAGGAATTAACTGAGTTCTAGACCATATCAAGAAAAAGAAAATAAAAGGCAAAAAGTGCTAACGAAGCACAGAAGAGATTAGTAGGAACGTTAATTTTAGGCCTCTTGGGCTATACTCCTAGGCTTAAAAATTCAAGTATCCGCTAAGATCGGGATAGTCCTCAAGAGGTTGGGGAAAATGCGAAGTAAGTATTAGGTCTAAGGCTTAGGGAGTATTCGGCCTCGTTAACTGACCTCTAGTTTACGTGACTCAGTAACCTAAGGACCCCAATCCACACACAGTCTGGTTCAGTTTGCATAAGTATCAAAATCACATAAATGAGTTTAAATCGTTCTGAAAAAGTCGAATAGATTAGGAGCTGCTAATCAACACAAGTTGATTTGGATGAGTTCCCGGTACGGAGAGGCGGGAAATTCCCCTAGAAGATGCACAATAACATATCATCTCCTCGGTGCTTGCCTCATAGGATATCCACATATCCTACTGGGGGCATGTAAGCACCCTGTACTGGTTCAGATGCCATGGGTGGCATTATCTCGAAATGTCAATTGCCAGGGTCTGGATTTAGCTACATAATGCCATGGGTGGGATTATCTCGAAATCTCGAAAGCCTGGGTTCTGGGGGTTGCCATGGGTGGTGCTATCCTGAAGCATCGATTGCTAAGGACCCTTCGAGGATTGATGATGGGGACTAGGAATCCTATACAGATCGTGTTGTGAAGCCAATCCGAAGCTAGAAATAAAAAGAAAAGAGAGAGAAAACTCTCCAACCAAAGAAAATTCCTTTGTCTCTCTCTCATAAAAATGCACTACAAACTAAACCAAGGCTAGAATATGTTACAAGCACGGGTGCTTTAACCATGGAGTCCAACAAACCTTAGGATAGTTCTTGCGGGCTTTAAAAACCTTCGTGATAGACTGAGGCTAGAGCTAGTCAGGTCCAGATCTTGGTTGGTACTTGAGTACCTCTAGGCTTACTATTGGCATTCTAACCTAATCTACATAAGAAAGCACACATCACAATTTTGAGCATCAAAAAGATTACATGGTCAAGAATCAAAGTTAAAACTTTAGAATTTTTGCTAAGGGACTAGCAAAAGCTAGGCATGGGGGTATGATGGGAACACCATCATGAGTCATAACTAGCTCATTTTGACCCAATTGAGAGAATAGATGCTCCTACATAACCTACTGAAGGTCCTAATTCACTGCATAACCTTTCTGAGAGTAAAATAAGAGACTAGGGTTAAAACTATAATTTTACCAATACAATACAACAATGGATTTTCTCAAGGGCTAAACAAAGATCAAATGATCTTAATAAGATAATAAATGGGTTGGATTTAACAGAAAAGGGTTTGTGTGTGTCCTATGAATTAAATGACTTCTTGAAACCCTAAAATAGACCCACTTGATTAACCAAGGTTCTGGTTAGGATAAAATTCACCTAAACCCCCTAAAAATCATAGAAAAATATTATCTAGGGTTTAGAACCATCAATTTGGCCATTAGAACCCATCTTGACCTAAAATGGGGTCTTAGATAGCTATTTGCCCTAAATTAGGTTTTTACATAAATTTCCCAGTCAAACATGGTCAAACCCAAAATCCAACTTCACCATTGGATTCCTTAGGTCCAAATTAGGTTTTTACCAAAATTTGAACCCAAGTTGAGTTTTCCTTGACTTAGTTTGCAAAAAGATCCAGCCTGATTACATCCATACCCCTATCTTTCAAAAACCCTTACAAATGGCCCCCTAGCTTCTTCATCATCTTCGCAATTAGGTCCCTTCGCCAGTATAGCGGAGGAATCCTACTCTGGTGAACTTTGGAAGGAGTTTCTCCTTGATTGCTCAGAGAATCCTTCCAAAATTGGAAGGGAGATTATCTGATAAAATCCCTCCAATTTGAACCCATCTTTGATCCCAGATTCTTTCCCAATCTCTCATGCGAATGCATGAGAGACATGGGTGTCCTAATGGATTCCAACTTTGGCAAGCTTTCCTTGCTTGGGAAGCTTGCTTCCCAAGCCCTAACCGACCTTTAAAGCTTTATTTAAAGGAGCCTAGACCCCTCTAATCACGGCAAGTTTGAATTTGATCGGAGACCCTCTCAAATTCTTCTCTCCTCCTTCGACCTATTCGCTCTTCAAGCTCTGGTGACCTTCCCTACTCTCCCTCGTCGTCTGACCACAATACTGTGGCAGACTCTTTTTCCTTGCTTTCGTCCACGTCGCGTAGCACCCGTCGACGCTCCTACCCCCCCTTCATCCTTGCCGACCATCTCTCTCTGAGCACCTTCGTCTCCAGCGTTGGCAGTACGCATTCGATGCCATCTTCGTCTCCCCATCATTCACTATCACCCCAGATAAATTCCTTGACTTCCCCTCTTCATTTTCAAACACTCACCACTTCTTTTCGACCACTAATTCACCTCACCGACGCACCTCTGATGAGCTCGCACGGCCATTACACTCCACCAATTGGACCGCCATCCATCCCTACACCTCCTTCGTGTCCCAGAGAGCAAAATCCCTCTTGTCTTTGGGGCCATTATCCTCTCCACTTCACCCCTGAACACACACACTCTAACACGCACATTCCGAGGTCATCAGACTTCCTCGCTCTACCGATCACCTCCACACCACCGCAGTTATGTTTGTCATCATTTGGCGACACTTTTGAGTGCTTTTAATAGGGTCGAAAGACCATCTTTTGAGTTTTAGGTTTCGAGCTTTATTCGCCATTGCTGAAGCAGCTTTGAGTAAGCTCGAGCTGCATTCTTGAGGTCTCATCCCCTGGCACAGGTATCAAGTGACACGGAAGCATCAAGAGAGTGTCTCTAGCTAATCAAGTTGGACATTTGACCAACATCGAATGCGAATTGACCACGAGAGATTCACAGGAGAAGTAGGCAAAGAAGGGACTCACATAGTCCCACATCATGGATTCTGAAGCAGCTGCAGTGATATAAGAGTAAAAAGTCTCTAAGGCTTATCGCCTTCGAGTCACTGGGGTTAGGTCCCTACCGCGCCCCTTGCACACGCAGTGCCCCACATGCTCGCCCTCACCCGCGCTCAAGCCCCGCGGGCCTGGGTCTAATCTGATTACCTGGGTACTCGGGTCTTGTCTGAAGAGAGAGGACGAGAGATTGAGTAGGGGAAGGGGGAGGGTTTTGCTGCTAAAGACATTGGCGGACACTTAGCCAATTTGAGAAGTTCCCCTCCCCTAAGTAAAGAAGGAAAAAGAAGAAGAGAAGAGGAAGCAGTAGAGAAAGAAGAGAAAGACAGAGTTAAAGAAAGAAGGAAGAGAAGGAGTAGAAGCAAAAGAAGGAAGAAAGAAGAGGAGCAGCAGAAGAGAAGCAGAGAAAGAAGAAATCAAAACGGAAGAGCACTGTAGCATCAGAAGTTTAAGTCGTTTGATTTACAAATCAGACGTCCAATTTGAGTTTAATTCATATTCACATACATTGAGTTCCTTAGTTGATATTGTAGGAGTATTTGGTGATCTAAATTGCCATTTTACTCCTACCTTGTTGCACTTTGATCTTGTTATTATTGTAGATCCTTTTACTTTGAATTGTGATCTTGATTTCTAAATACCAATTTGCTCCCTGTATTCGACCTCGGACTTCAAATTCGAGTAATAAAATTATATCTGTTTTAAATGCTTTTTCGGCTATATTACAACGCAATACTTTAAAATCGATTTAGCGCTCCAAACGGCACCCAACACTTGGGTGTGAGAACCAAGGGTAGTTTTGTGCTCCAAAGAGAAGGCCCCAAAATTCCAATAATGGTAGGCTGACTAGGGATCTTCTTGGTCAGCACCCTTTTACTAGAATCAAGAGGACGTCGGTTGGGGCCTTCCTTAGTCAGACTCCTTTCCTAAGAGGAGGAGGGCGAATGATGCAAGAGGAGACTGACCCTCTCCTTTTCTCACAACTACAAGAAGAGAAGAGCAAAAGAAGAATTAAAGTCCACTAACCCTTGGCCGGCTGCAATTCTTCTCCTTTTATAATTTCTCTTGGCTTAGAGGATGGTGCACATAATTAAATCCATTGATTGATTTGATTAGGAAAGAAACCTACAATTTCCCTTTTGGCTTGGGAGATATTTGCAGGGCTCCTAATCAAATCCTAATTTGATGTGAACCCTTGGGTCTCCATCCAAGTGTTGGGATTAAATCACACTTGATTTTGCAAGATTGGGCTATGACTTTTTATGGGTTGTTTAGATCAAGTACCTAAACTTTAATTACTTGCAATTAAACCCTTTGTACCTAATTAAATTAGGTGTAATTAATTTGATAAATTGAATGCAATTTAACACCTTAAATCGATTCAATTAATCCAATCAAATAGGAACACACTAAAACGATTATTGGTTTCATGACTCTAATGATCAAACCCTTAGGATTAGAAGAATCATGATGCTATGCCTCCCTTAGGTATTTCAAATACCTGTGAATACTTCACACATATGTAACCCTTAGGATTCAATCCCAAATTCGTGGTCCATCCCATTATGGGTTAAACACTTTTCACATTCTCTTTGTATCATTGGAACGAGAATGGAGATCAGATCATTTCCCAAAGGACTATCTTCTCTTCATGTATGGGTTTGATTGGGACCCGTGCAACCACGCATAAAATTTCATACTTCCCTATATACACGAAGTGAGCTTGAGTCACCCAAATATGCTATGTGCACCTACAACAGTTGGCCTATGTTATCCCTTGGAGAGATCATGTATCTCTTGTGCCCTCACATGCACACTAGCTTTCCAGTTGCAACACCAAGGTGGGTGCATCCCCTATTTGTCTACCAAATGTGCATACTCAAACACAGAGGCACATATTTGTCTCAAGTCAAGGAATACACCTTCTTTGTGACAATGATAAAAGGACTTTCGTATCTCCATCTCGTCGAGTTAACTCCTTGACCTCACTTGTGTGATAGCCCCAAATCTCTATTTCCATGCAAAGAATGTGCATCAGTCAGTGTTGGATGAATTTTCATTGGGTTTGAGAAATACGTCATGGAATAGTAGGGAAGCATGTGTTTTGAAGGTCATTCGCAAGGAGCAAAACAATTGCAATTCAATCCACTAATCAAAGATATATAAATGAGCACAATAAATGATTCACAAGAAATAATATGCAATGTATTCAATCATTAAAATAGATAAGAAATTTGAGTCTCCAATGAGTCAAAAAGAAATAAATAAGAGACCAAAAAAATGTGGTTTATACTTCAAGCACAAGCCTCTTAGCAAATTCTTACACTTAGCAAACTCTTCGAATCAACTCCTCAGCATTTAGCCAATTCAGTGACTTCACTCCTCAACACTCAACCAAATTCTACTCTTCAAATCAGACTCTTAGACGTCTCTTTAATGCCTGAGACATCTTAAGTTCCAACTTTAATTCTCTAAAGAGCAAAACCCTCCTCCCACTCTCTCACAAAGCCTCTCCTCTTTCTTTCTCCAAACCCAGGCCTTTCTCTCTTTCTTCAAATTAGATTGGGTAATCAGACTAAGCCCGCTCAGGTGTGGGCAGCGGGCGAAGAGTGTGTGAGGCGTGTGTATGGGGACCCAGCTCCCATGTTCGAAGGCAAGCTAACAATGCACACAATTCCTTATGTATCAAAAATAATTTTAGCTTTACCTGATGTGCGGTTAAGCTGTCCAGTGTTTCTTCAACTGCTTGCATGAGAGTTCTTCGTCTAATTGAAGCTGTTGTGGCTACTCCTTCAAATTAAGAGCCCAGAAGGCTTCGTGGCTACTATTCGTAGTTGCTGGAGGTCGTGGCAATTGAAATGATGTATGATTGGCAGAGGACGACGATGGTGATGAAGGTCGATGGCAACGAACCCCTGAACATCAAAATACGAGCCTTAAGCCCCAATCAGACAGTTCATTAGCATCGCTGTGATGCAAGGAACATGGTGTTGGTGGGGTAGTGTTTAATGGCATTTGGCATTGGCGCGAACTTGTTGGAGTCGCTGTTGGAGATGGAGAAGAAGTGGGATTGAGAGGGATAGTGGTTGAAACTAAGTTCTAGGGTCCTAAAAGTAATCTAAGGAAGGAGAGGGATAGGAAAACCTAAACTATGGGATGAAAGGGGGAAAAACTTGCGCTAGCATGCCTTGCCGGACTGAGGGAGACGAACCCTCTGATGAGGTTGAATGGCGACGACAACGACGAAGGAAGCCCTAACTTGGGTATGCTAGGTGCGGACGAAGGTAAGGAAGAATTTGACACTCCTAATTTGGCTATTGGATGGCCAGAGGAAGGAAATCGAGCAGGTCGCCAGAGCTGAGGTTGGAGATGGCTGAAGGAAGAGAAGAAGATTTCTTGGCGTAAGCCTTGCTCCTTTTGACTTAAGAACATGAGGAAGATTATATAGAGGACGATTTAGGCCTCAATTGGGAAGAATTTGTGAATTTAAAGTAGGTATCAGGTGTGTTTCCTATTTGCGAATCCTAAGCTCAATGGATCTTCTCAAGCTCTAATTTGCACAAGAAATTAAGTCCAAATGAAAGAGGATCTCCTAATGAGCAATTCCTCTAAATTTGGGGGGATTTGAAGGAGATATTCACAGTCAAAAGTCAATTTTGTTGGGTTGACTGCTGTGATTAGGAAAGTAGGTGTTTCAGGTGGTGGGGACCTCTTTGTGAAGAAGATGATAAAGTTAGGGTCTTGTATGTAATAAAACATAGAACCTATGGGTTTAGATGTGAGAAATAGATATTTCAAGGGCTAAAATGCAAACTAGGTCAAGATGGACTCTGATTGGGCCCAAATTTTGGTGTTAATCTAATTTGGGCACAAGGAATCTAATGGTGAACTTAGATTTGGCTTGTGATATGTTTGACTAGGTAAATTACATAGAATCCCAAATCAAGGCAAATTCCCATCTGAATCTCTATTTTTGGTCAAAATGTGTTAAAATGGTCAAAGTGAAGGTAACAAACCTCTTAAAATATTTTTCTATGATTGTTAGGAGGTTTAGATTGAATTTATCTCTAACAAAACCCTTTCAATTTAAGTGAAGCTGATAATTAAGGTTTTCTGTAATATTCGAATACTCAAAATATATGAAATCCTGATTCAATTATTTTGAGCCTACTTCTTGGATATTTAAGTTCATTTGACCTTGAATTAACCTCTGATCAACCTCATGGTTAATCTGCATTAATGGTCATATGTTAAAACAACAGAATTAACCCTTTTTTCTATCTTCTTCCTAAATCAGTTCAACATGGAATTATGATCCTCATATGATCATTAAGGAGCAGTTAACACTTGATTTTGACTAATTTAAGTTAGTTATGAAAAATTATGATGTTACCATTAGTTAAGCAATAAACTCTAGAGAAGATTGCCATTCTTCTCAAACTAGAGACTATAGTTGGATATCATAATTGTTCTTGATGATTTATTGAAATCCTTGATCCAAACTGTTTGGATCCTTAGATACCTGTCATCGACATATCCAACATGGCATAATACATTATCTCGACTATATCAAGGGACCTATCTAACCATATTAATGTGTCCACATGATTTGACACTCATATCTAAATCATAGATCGAGTGATTCAACTCAGGTTGGTTCTCTCATGACAGAACTCCAACAGATCTCTCGAAAGGAGCACACAAATCTATCCTATAACTGTATGTGGTAAATTGTAGGAGTGTGCTCACTCCAAATATGTTGGGAAAGATAATTCCACAGGTGTGTTGGTGTAAATGTACCTTGATCTTTGATTTTGATGATAACAAAGCATGTCATATTTAATAATTGCAATTTAAGTGAGATTTCAAGTTATCGCAATTAGTTAAGGCTTTTTGAAAGAGCTCAAGCTCAAGTTCATGGTAGAGGAGCTTGATGATAAAAAAGAAGCATCAAGGAGCATTGGAGGGGAAAAACATCAAGGAGCATGATGATGGAGTAAAGGAAGAAGGGCTAAAGCTTGAAGATGAAGAGAAGAAAGAAAGATAAGATAGATTATTTTTACATTCAATGTATTTGTCTTTGCTCTTTCATTTTTACTTAGATATTTGTTAAATAGCCCAAAATACAACAACCTAAGTCCTAAACACTAACCTAACCTTAGGACACTTAGGCAAATCCTAGAATCTAGTTAGAAATCCAAAATAGCAAACAAACAACCTAATCAAATGTCCATCACTCTTGTTAGATGTCTGATAAATACTCTTAAGTAAACCAGACCTTGGCCCAGACATCCAATAACCAAAACATTGGAAACCCAAGTTTGTTGCATTGGCTTTCAAACATCCATACATTTCTCTAGACATCCAGATTGGACACCAGACATCTGAAGACCTTCTCAGACATCTTGTAGAGAGATGTTAGGTTTAAATTAAGCCGTAATCTTTGTGTTAGACCAAATCTTGATTTTCCAATTCACGAGAAATTAGATTCTTGGTAACCCACCTCACATCAGACGTCTAGCATTAAGTCCAAACATCCACCAGACGTCTAACCATTTGACACAAATGATCCAGCACATCAGGGCTAATTCTAAGAAATATTTCTCTTATTATAAGATGACTTATGTGTCTATACGAGACATATGACCTTGTGACACATGTACCCTACATAAGATCCAATCGATTTGAAGGATACTTCCCTCCAAAATCAAACGCCCAAATTTCTTATCAGACGTTTGCTAAAGTTTACAAATGCCTGATACTGTGCTGTCAAGTAGTGATTACTCTACATACACATTGGATTTCGACCAAAACTCATTGAATTTGTTTCCAACGGCTACAAGACATCTCCTAAGCATTCTTGAACCTTCCTAAGACATCTATAAATAGCTTAGAGCCTCTCCTTTGTTAAAACATCCAAGAGATAATACTTTCCACCATTATACTCACTATGAGAAGATCAAAAGAGAGAAAAATTATCCTTGCACTTCAACCCTTGTTCTACACATCAGAGTGCATCGATTCATTGCGCCTTCACGCTTATCCACTTCCACAAATAGGTATGTTTCTTATGCTTATAAGAGCTCAATGTTAATTTGTACTTTGTGGCTCTATAGGTCCTTTTGTTTTCACTTTTAGTTGGGTATTCGCGTTGTGAATTTCCACCTCCTCACGAGACAAAATACTCTTTGTGAAAAAGATGGGATTGAGGTACACTTCTCTTAGTCCAAAGTAGTGTCGTTATATTAAGGTTGTGCCACCCTCATTTTAAGTGGTGTGTATAATGGATTTGATCAACTAGGGCGATCAGGAAATCCTAAGTCGAGGTGACTTAGGTGGTGGTTTTTACCCTTGGGTTTCCACTTAAAATTTGTTGTCTAATGTGATAAATGTTTCTACCGAATTGATTTTTTTTTTTTTTCAATTGACTATCATTTTATTTCTCTCGTACTATTCACCCCCTCTCCACTACAAATTACAATGTGGTCATAGAGTCTTGATTAGACTCAATGCAAGAAAGAGAAGAAGATGGTGCTTTAGGAAGAGATCTAATCTTCATTCTCATCCCAATGATACTAAGAGATGTTGGAAATGATATTATCCAAGGATGCATGATGGCTGTCTAATAGGATTAGATCTTTGGATAATATTATCCTTTATGTGTGAAGGATTCACGGCTATTTGGAATACCTAGGAAGGTGTAGTGCCATAATTCCTTGAATCCTAAATGTGTCATTATTAGCATGATGAAATTAATAATAATTTTGATGGGTTCCTACTTGTAGGATAAATCAAATGTCATTTAAGGAGTTAAATTGCATTTGATTTGATGATTAATTACACCTAATTAAAAATCCAAGGGTTGGATTGTAATTAATTAATGTTAGGAGACTAAATCCTAACATCCTATAAGTTGCCATGGACTTATCCTATAAAATTTATATAAGATTAGATCCCAACCCTTGGATGGAGATCCAAGGGTCCCCATCATATTATGTTTCGGGTTGGAATCCTTATAAATATCTCCCAAGGTAAACCCTAATCCTCCAATTACCACAATTATCTCCACCACTGTGATGAGAGAGAAGAAAAGAAGAGAGAGGTGGCTACGCTCTCCCTCCCTTCAAAATCAGACTTTTGATCTTCGCATAAGAACTTTGAAGGCTCTCCTAGATGTACAGAGAGCATCCTGGATGTCCATAAGCCGTTCCAAACGTTTGATCCTACGAGTTCTCTACCGATTTTTCTTAAGCATTAGGAGTGTCATGTCGATTAAGGAGAAGGAGAATCCTTGCCCTTGATCTACACGAAGGAGTTGGTGGATTTTAATCATGGTTGAACATCCTCGACATGAATGGCCTAATTCACCTATCGAAGAGGAGGGTTCCAGGTGCTCCGAGACTTATTGTAGGAGGCATCGTTCTTTGGGGTGGTGATCTAAGTCATTTGGGAATGTATAATCCTCTATTATGTGGGAACTCCAAATGATTGGAAACTAGTTTCAATCACATGGTTTTGGTATTAGGGTGTTTTTGTTTCATTATGTGATCGATTTTTGGCATCGATTCGATTATCACTTTGAAATGTTTTAAAACACGGATTCATGGTTCTACGATGCCATGGGTCATTCCATTCAACTCCCTATAGATTGGACCAACTTTGCACTTTGATTACAAATATATTTTGAAGGGCATGATAAGGAGCATATTCTTGTCAAGTTAAAGCCCACACAAAAGGTTGGAAGGTATGCTATATGGGAAAAGGATAATGCTATTGTTAGGACTAAATTATCAACATGAGTATCTAGCAAATTGTGCCAATGATCATGTACTGCAAGTCTTTTTTTCTAATAAAGTTCATTTACTGCATGTTTGCAAAAGATATGTAGGACATACTCTGTGACACATTCTTGTAGAACAAGAATGTCAACCACATTCTCCAGCTCTATCGTAAGATAGACATACAAATTACTCAACTCCTATGTTTATGTTTGAGACTAAATACTCACATGCTTGTTTGCTTATGTGAATTATAGAAGAAATTCAAAGCTTAGACCGACAGGGCATTTTCGTGTTGGATTGGATCAAGTCACAAATGCTCATGCTCTTTGAGATATTGATTATGGAGGAGGCATGTAGTTAGCTAAGTAGATTTGCCATCAGCATAGAGCACATTTTTGCTATGGTTGCCTTATAAGATGAGGCAGAGGATTGTTGCTCTTCACCTATGCCTGTAGACATGGGGGTTTCAGACATGCTCAACCTATGGGATGCTTGGAAACATGAAGGATACTCGTTGAACCAAGCATGGCAAGCCTACTACTACCCATCACATTGTGGCCCCTTTTCATCCAGTGCTTGAGGTTATTACAATTTCCATGACAACATATGATAAGCTTATTTAAAAGTGTAGCCAACATGGCATTTTAGTTTCTACCTATTCAATCACCTTCAATTCTTCCATAGAGGACTCCAACACTGCCACTTATGCTAGCCAACCAAATTTACTTTTAGCCTATGCTACTTCTCAAACTAATACTTGAGACACTGATTGTAAGTTAACTTGGGTGCATTCTGATACATATGTGGTATGCTAGAAAGTTTACTAGGTTAAGGCATGTCTTGTTTAATTGCCCCCTGATGAGACGTCGGTTCGACCGGTTTCGGTTATATCGTTGTAGTAAAGCCGGTTGTTACCAACGTTTTCATATAAAATTTTTTACTCGGAAAAATAAAAGAGTTCCCGAGGTCGAACTCAGGGAGCAAGTTGTATTCTAGAGGTATACAAGTTCTATTACAAAAATAAAGAGAGAGAGAGAGAGATGAAAAATTGGCTTCTTCTTCTTTTCTTCTTTCTTCCTCTTTGTCTTTGGTTCTTCCTGTTCTTCTTCTTCTTCTTCTTCTTCTTCTTTTTCTTCTGCTTTCTTCAGATTTTCCCTGTTTCCTTTCTTTCTTTTTTTTCGTCAGATCGTCTTCTTCTTTTCTTGCTTCTTGCTTCTCTTCATTCCTTCTTCTTCTTTGTCTTCACCTGCCTTGACCTCTCTTTTTCTTCTTTGGCTGCTGACCTTCCGTCGTCTGCCCCGGTGCTGAGACGACTTAACAATGCCTTCGCTACAGTGCAGCAGCTCCTTCTTCTTCAGCGGGTCTGCTTCTTCTTCTTTGGCCTGCACACTTCAGAGCTCATTCGTCAAGAGGCAAAAACCTATGCTACCCCCCTCCCCCGCGTATCTCTCTCTCTGAAATCACTCTTCGGAAGCTCTCCCAGAGCGCTATCGGGTAATCGGGTTCGGGTCAGGCCCGGGTCCAGGCCCACCGGCGTGCGTGGTGGGCGAGGAGTGCAGGTCAGTCTAATCGGGTCGGGCCAGGTCCGCGGAGCGTGGTCACGGACGAGGCCGAGTCGGGTCGGGTCGGGTGAGAGGGACCTCACCCCGTGGTAACTGAGGCAAACAGATGGTGGCAGTTTTTCAATTTATGTGGGTGCGTGGCTTCAGAAGGTTCCGAGGTGGGACTATCCGCGCACCCGTTTCTCTCACGCCTGCAGCAGGGATGGTGCTCCCAATTGCATCGACTGTTGAGGCGTACAGCTCCAATCGAGGGCCAGGGTGTGTGCGTGAGACTCTTCCGCGCTGGCCGTGGCTATTCAATCTGGGATATCTCGGCTTGGAGCAACCTCGAGCAGGCTTCGAGCTTCCTCGCCAATGGCGGTCAAGGCCTGGAACCTGAAACCAATGGCACGGCCTCTCGGCCAAATCAGACAGGCGGGGGACCTTCGCCGTGGCACGGCGAAGGTGGTCAGGGGGTCTGCAGGGGGCGAGATGGAGCTGTTAGGTCGTCCTAGGTCAGACTGTGAGCGAGGGAGTGGGTGTGTTCGGTGGGTCTGCAGAGGGTGTTTGGTGGGAAGTGGAGGGGCGGAAGAGGATCAGGGTGAGGAGGCGGAAGTTCTGCGGTGGTCGGCGAGCCGTGTGGGTCGCTGAGGTGATGGGAGCGGCTCGCCGGAGGGTGGTCGGAGGCGGAGAGGATGAGGGTGAACAGGGTCGGTAGAGGGCTTAATTGATTAAATCGAAAGCGGGGAAAGAAAGAGGAGAAGAAGGGGAGTAAGTCTAACTTAACTGCAGGGACGAAGGGGGAGGAACAGGGCGACAGTCGTATCGACTGTCGCCGGAGAAGACGATGCTCAGGGAGAGGGGCGGCGGCGAGCAGAAGGCTGGAGAGGCGCCAGCTGGGTGCGGCGTGGCGCGGGAAGAGCAGGGGAGGAGGTCTCTGCTGCTGGTAGTGCGGCAGAGCGAAGAGGTGGAGGGGGAGGAAGTCGCCGGAGCTGGTGAGCGTCTGCCGGAGGAAGAAGAGAGGAAAATTGGGGGTTTTCTCCGTCAGATCCAGGCTGCCTTGGTCGGTGGAGCGGCGGGGGGTATTTATAGGGTTGAAGCAGGGAGGAAGGCGGAGGGAGACGACGTGTCTCCCTCGCCGGAGCATGGTCGGAATTCGAACCCATACCGTCCGTGCGTTCGCACGGCCGGTATGGGGGGCTACAGTGACCATGGGGGTGCTCCTGCGACGGCTGACGACGCAGGGCACCCCCGGTACACTTGCCAGGTCCTCCACCTCACCCTGCGCGGCGCCATGCTCCGCGCAAGGTCGCCGGAGCATGGTGCTGGCAGGGTTTTGCAGGAGGGACCTGTTTGCAAAGAACGAAGGAGAGTTAGGGGCCAAAATGCGAGGGTTCAAAAGTTGAGGGCCAAAGAGTAAATATATGAGGACCAAAGTGTGAAGTCGGTCAAGGAGGTTTCTTCTTAGGCTCAAGTTTTTATACATGACTAATTAGGACCTAAGGAATCTGATGGTGAATTTTATTTTCATATTAAACCTTGTTTGACCGGTCAATTTGCGCAAAAACCCAAATTAAGTTATTAATTGGGCATGGTTCTCAATGTAGGTCAAAATGGGTTCTAAAGGCCAAATTGAAGGTTCTAAACCCTAGAGATTATTTTTCTATGAATTTTAGAGGGTTTATTCTATTTTTACTTTGCCTCGAACCTTGTGAATTGAAGTGGGTTGTTTTAGGGTTACAGATTATCATTTGGTTCCTTGGAAGTGCTGTAGCCCTTGCTAGATCATCTCATCCCACTTTTATTCTCATTAAGCTGTTTTGACCTGTGTTTGGGCCCTGAATTACCCTGTATGCAGATTATACTGGTAAAATTGCACTTTTACCCCTTATGACTTGTTTTCTTCTCAAACTCAGAATTCTCTGAGTTAAGCTTTTCCTTGAGATATGTAGGAGCTTTTATCCTTTGTATTGGGTCAAAATGAGCTAGTTATGGCTCATGATGAGGTTCTCATCATACCCCCATGCCTAGCTTTTGCTAGTCCCTTAGCAAAAAAACTTAAGGTTTCAACCCTTGTTCTAGACCATGAAGTTTTCAATGGTTTTAGATAAGTGCCTTTTTTATTTGAGCATAGATTAGGTTAGAATGCTGACCATAGGCCTAAAAGATACTCTAGTACCAATCAAGATCCAAATCTGTCTAGCCTTAGCCTCAGTCTTTTAGCAAAGGTTTTTAAGGCCCGCAAGAACTAACCTAAGGTTTATTGGACTTCGTGGTTAAAGCACCCGTGCTTGAAATGATTTTAGCCCTGGCCCAGTTCGCAGTGCGTTTTGTAAGAGAGAGATAGAAAGTTTTTTCTGTTTGGAGAGTTTTCTCTCTCTTTTTCTTTTTAGTTCTAGCCTAGGATTAGCTTTTCAACACGGTCTGTATCAGATTCCTTGCTCCCATCATCAATCCTCAAGGGTTCCTGGCGATCGATGCTTCGAGATAGCACCGCCCATGGCAACCCCCGGAACCCTGGCTATTGAGATTTCGAGATAATCCCATCCATGGTATTCCGTGGCCGAATCCAGACCCTGGCAATTGACACTTCGAGATAATGCCATCCATGGAATCTGAACCAGCAGAGTGCTTACATGCCCCCCGTAGGATATGTAAATATCCTAAGAGACAAGCACCGAGGAGATGATATTTTGTTACGCATCTTCGAGGGGATCTTCCGCCTCTCTGCGCTGGGAACTCGTCCAAATCAACTTGTGTTGATCGGCCATTCCTATTCTAGGTGTTCTTTTCAGATTTTTGCGACGCTTCTGCGTGATTCTGATTTTTACGCTTACTGAACCAGGCTGTGTGTGAGATTAGGGTGCTTAGGTTACTGAGTCCCGTAAACCAAAAATTAGTTAACGAGGCCGAATACTCCCTAAGCCTTAGACCTAATACTTCAGCTTTTCATTTTCCTCAACCTCTTGAGGAGTGTCCAGATCTTAATGAGTACTAAGAGTCTATTCAAGAATGCCTAAGGTTTGCATTCTTACTAATCTCATTGTGCACTTTTCAGTTATTTTCTTGAATGAGGTCTAGAACTTAGGTTAATTCCTTAGTTCCTTACTAATGACTATCAACTTTTCTTATAATTTTGTGCTCCTTTTTCATTTTGTTTCTTTTCTCCTTCACAAAATTTTCCTTCTCCTCTTTTCCTCTTATTCTTTTTCGAAAATTTTTTTAATTTTTATGGTATTTTTGGCATATGTGAATTTTTTTGTTTGAAACCTTTTCTTACGAGTTTTTGCACTTTCATACCCCCCCATGCCTAAGATTTGCAATGTCCTCATTGTAACCTAGGGGTTTCTATTCGACTAAGTTCATACATTAGGATAGCTGTTTTGATGAGTGAATGGGTCGGGGTGACTGTTGCGGACGATTTCTAATCTCAGATGCAAGCACCTGAGGTGGAGTCGGCTGTCCTAAAGTGTGAACTTCAAGTGCAAAAAGCTGTCAGAACAAGTTTCAGGTTTTCAAAGAGAATGACGGGCTGCCTCCCGTTGAGCGCTAAATTTGATGCCTTCAGCCAAGCGGGAAATGCGATGGAGAGGGGATGGTCAACTCAGCAGAGTTTTGTAAGACAAGCACCTTGATTAAGAGCCTGGTTGGTCCAACCAGGTGCTTGTTCAGATCAACAGGCTGATGATGCAGCCCAAACCCAATCAATCTGGTGGGTTGATAGATGTGGATAAAAAGGTGTGGAGCCCACCAGAAATTATGAAGCTCAGATGGATGTGGAAGTGTAAACGCAGGGTTTGGCTGTGCCGAATCAGCCTGGTCAGAGTAGGGACCCGTAGGATAATCAGTGGTTGATGCAGGAACCCTACAGGGGTGATCAGAGAATGATAGAGCATGGTATGTAGTCTGATCAATGTTCGAAACCCGATGTGGAAATGCAATCGGCTCGGTGAGAGGTGAATCAGCATAGAAATTGAGTCCGGTTGCGGGTCGGGGTTTGGGAGAGGTTTTGATCCGTTCTGTGTGTGCGGATGAGGTGGCCATTGTGTACGAGGGCTCTTCTAGAAACAGATGATAGGTGATTTTCTGTAGAGAGTCCTCTGGGTAACTATCAAATGCCGGAAGAGTGTTTGTAGGACGAAAGAAATCGGATTCGAGAAAAAATTTGGATTCTGGGTTGCAATCACTCTTGGCATTTTCTGTTTTTGGTTCCTGAGGATCGAAAAGGAATGATTCTGTGTTATCGGTGATCTCGGGAATCAGGACCTCAGAGTCAGAGTCAGAGTCAGAGTCATGTGAACTGAGGTCGTAGATAGGCCTGGCGTGTTCAGGAAGGGGAATCTCTCCGCAATTATAGTCAGATCTGAAATTGTCGGAGAGTTGGCGAAAATGATCATGAATTCCACCACAGCAGAAATCATCAAATGTGGAATCAGCAGCCTGATTGGGTTCTAGCCTATATATCACTTCTGGGCTCAAAAAGATGTTCTGTTCAAGCTCTAAGCTGGTAGGATAGACCCTATTAAAACCTTGCTCATCCAACTCCTCAGTTTCTGTATCATAAATTGGCATGTTTTCTGAAAAATCGATCAGATTTCCTGAGGATGTTGGAGAGGGATACTCATTAAATAGAGGCCCGGAATCATATCCTGTAAAAATTTGATCTTCCTCATAAAGGGCCTCATAATCTTCCCAATAAGTTTCAGATCTAGGTTCTAGGCTTAGGATGTGGGTAGAATTATTAGAACCTAAGTCCGAATAACCTTCGAGGGTCACCTTATCAAAACAAGGGGTGGAATTTATACCCTCCAGAGGTTCAATTCTAATCTTGTTATTGCAGGAGTCTTGGAGTTCTAAGTTTGGTGATTTATGGCCTAGGGTTGGCTCAGCATTGTGTTTTCCTGCAATATCCCAACCTAATTCAACATTGTCTTCTATCTGGGTTGGGATTTTACAACCACTTTGTGCCTCAATCCCGAGGTCTGGGAAACTGGATTGATTCTTAGTACTGTTCCAAGATGACTCATCCTTTGTTTCTGGTATATACGGGTATTTCTGGTTGATAATTTGTTCTACTGATTTCATCATTTCTACCCGTTTTATAAGGGCATCTTGGTGTTGTTCCCAAAGTACAGGATTTGTCAAGCATTGAAGGTATTCAGATTGGTGTAATTTTTCCATCTCAATGTATCCTGTCATGAGCATATCTCGGGTTGATCCTTTTGAAATTCCAGTCAATAGAATTTGGGCACAGTTCATGATGAAGGATGTGGTTGTTGGGACATCAACCTGAATATCTCCTCTTGGTGTTGAGGTTTTTTCTTCTTTTTCATAGAATCTTATGGCATCCTCGATCATTTTATCTTTCATAGATCTCCGATATTCAGGTTTCTTGAATGGTAGTCTTGCTAGGTAATTAGGCTGCATAATTGGATCTGGTGGTGGAATCAAAGTTTGAATCAAGATGGAAGAAGGGGATTTTGTTCAGAATCAGAGGAAAGAGGGGCTATGTGAATGATTTCTGCAAAAACAAAGGAGCCGAGGCTTAGCCTCGGGAAGAGTGAATTTCTATTGGAGGTTTCAAGGACCTCCTGAAAAATACTGAAGGGCTGGATGAGATAAGCAGGTGCTGGACCAAATCAAGACACCCAAAAATTGTTGGGTGACTATAGAGGTTCGGGGCAGATGGACCCCTTGATCAGAAAGATCGTCCACCTGAGAATTACCTGGGCAGCCAGAGAGGGAGAGTCCCGCGAAGACCCCTACACGGTAGAGCGTCCCCACGGGTTACAGGGTTTCCCCCACCCGACCTCTCTTGTCACTGCGGTTCCAGGTAGACCAGAATGGGGATCTTGACCTCTTAAGTCTACCAATTTTAAGATCAGGGTGCTTAAGGTTTTCACTTGAACTTTAGTCTTTTAAGTGCAAGGAGTGACCTAATTTAAGGTTGGTTGACCCAAGGGGTCAACTTTACCTCTTGTTTTCTTTGAGAGCTTTTAGGTCCTGTCTTTTAGGGTTCAAGTGTTTAGAGAGCCAATTGTTTTAGATTTTCTTTGAATAGGTATTTTCAGACAAGGGCTTGGGCACACTTCATTTGGTTTTCTCAATTCTTGCTTAAGGAGTGTGTCTCTAAATCCCTAGTGTTGGATCCTAGGTTGGCTCTACTTGGTCCAGTTAATTCTTTGTTGGGTAATTAGGGCTCAAGCAAGAATGTGTTAGCCCTTAAATACCCTTAATAGTGTGCAGAAATAATGAGTTGAAAACATGCAACTTTTATGGTTACTAAATATGGAAGACAGGTTAGCCCTAAATTGGCTTGTTCTTTTCTTTTCTTCCTCTTTAGAGCTTAGGGGTTAATAGTGAGAGGAAAAATTTACCTGTCTTTGGTGTGGTTGCTTGTCTTCTTGAGTTCCTGTAGCTGCACAAAAGAGAGGAGATTATCAGAAATAAAAAGATACAGGAATGTTTACCTCTAGAATAGCCGTTGCTCCCCGGCAACGGCGCCAAAATGATGAGACGTCGGTTCGACCGGTTTCGGTTATATCGTTGTAGTAAAGCCGGTTGTTACCAACGTTTTCATATAAAATTTTTTACTCGGAAAAATAAAAGAGTTCCCGAGGTCGAACTCAGGGAGCAAGTTGTATTCTAGAGGTATACAAGTTCTATTACAAAAATAAAGAGAGAGAGAGAGAGATGAAAAATTGGCTTCTTCTTCTTTTCTTCTTTCTTCCTCTTTGTCTTTGGTTCTTCCTGTTCTTCTTCTTCTTCTTCTTCTTCTTCTTTTTCTTCTGCTTTCTTCAGATTTTCCCTGTTTCCTTTCTTTCTTTTTTTTCGTCAGATCGTCTTCTTCTTTTCTTGCTTCTTGCTTCTCTTCATTCCTTCTTCTTCTTTGTCTTCACCTGCCTTGACCTCTCTTTTTCTTCTTTGGCTGCTGACCTTCCGTCGTCTGCCCCGGTGCTGAGACGACTTAACAATGCCTTCGCTACAGTGCAGCAGCTCCTTCTTCTTCAGCGGGTCTGCTTCTTCTTCTTTGGCCTGCACACTTCAGAGCTCATTCGTCAAGAGGCAAAAACCTATGCTACCCCCCTCCCCCGCGTATCTCTCTCTCTGAAATCACTCTTCGGAAGCTCTCCCAGAGCGCTATCGGGTAATCGGGTTCGGGTCAGGCCCGGGTCCAGGCCCACCGGCGTGCGTGGTGGGCGAGGAGTGCAGGTCAGTCTAATCGGGTCGGGCCAGGTCCGCGGAGCGTGGTCACGGACGAGGCCGAGTCGGGTCGGGTCGGGTGAGAGGGACCTCACCCCGTGGTAACTGAGGCAAACAGATGGTGGCAGTTTTTCAATTTATGTGGGTGCGTGGCTTCAGAAGGTTCCGAGGTGGGACTATCCGCGCACCCGTTTCTCTCACGCCTGCAGCAGGGATGGTGCTCCCAATTGCATCGACTGTTGAGGCGTACAGCTCCAATCGAGGGCCAGGGTGTGTGCGTGAGACTCTTCCGCGCTGGCCGTGGCTATTCAATCTGGGATATCTCGGCTTGGAGCAACCTCGAGCAGGCTTCGAGCTTCCTCGCCAATGGCGGTCAAGGCCTGGAACCTGAAACCAATGGCACGGCCTCTCGGCCAAATCAGACAGGCGGGGGACCTTCGCCGTGGCACGGCGAAGGTGGTCAGGGGGTCTGCAGGGGGCGAGATGGAGCTGTTAGGTCGTCCTAGGTCAGACTGTGAGCGAGGGAGTGGGTGTGTTCGGTGGGTCTGCAGAGGGTGTTTGGTGGGAAGTGGAGGGGCGGAAGAGGATCAGGGTGAGGAGGCGGAAGTTCTGCGGTGGTCGGCGAGCCGTGTGGGTCGCTGAGGTGATGGGAGCGGCTCGCCGGAGGGTGGTCGGAGGCGGAGAGGATGAGGGTGAACAGGGTCGGTAGAGGGCTTAATTGATTAAATCGAAAGCGGGGAAAGAAAGAGGAGAAGAAGGGGAGTAAGTCTAACTTAACTGCAGGGACGAAGGGGGAGGAACAGGGCGACAGTCGTATCGACTGTCGCCGGAGAAGACGATGCTCAGGGAGAGGGGCGGCGGCGAGCAGAAGGCTGGAGAGGCGCCAGCTGGGTGCGGCGTGGCGCGGGAAGAGCAGGGGAGGAGGTCTCTGCTGCTGGTAGTGCGGCAGAGCGAAGAGGTGGAGGGGGAGGAAGTCGCCGGAGCTGGTGAGCGTCTGCCGGAGGAAGAAGAGAGGAAAATTGGGGGTTTTCTCCGTCAGATCCAGGCTGCCTTGGTCGGTGGAGCGGCGGGGGGTATTTATAGGGTTGAAGCAGGGAGGAAGGCGGAGGGAGACGACGTGTCTCCCTCGCCGGAGCATGGTCGGAATTCGAACCCATACCGTCCGTGCGTTCGCACGGCCGGTATGGGGGGCTACAGTGACCATGGGGGTGCTCCTGCGACGGCTGACGACGCAGGGCACCCCCGGTACACTTGCCAGGTCCTCCACCTCACCCTGCGCGGCGCCATGCTCCGCGCAAGGTCGCCGGAGCATGGTGCTGGCAGGGTTTTGCAGGAGGGACCTGTTTGCAAAGAACGAAGGAGAGTTAGGGGCCAAAATGCGAGGGTTCAAAAGTTGAGGGCCAAAGAGTAAATATATGAGGACCAAAGTGTGAAGTCGGTCAAGGAGGTTTCTTCTTAGGCTCAAGTTTTTATACATGACTAATTAGGACCTAAGGAATCTGATGGTGAATTTTATTTTCATATTAAACCTTGTTTGACCGGTCAATTTGCGCAAAAACCCAAATTAAGTTATTAATTGGGCATGGTTCTCAATGTAGGTCAAAATGGGTTCTAAAGGCCAAATTGAAGGTTCTAAACCCTAGAGATTATTTTTCTATGAATTTTAGAGGGTTTATTCTATTTTTACTTTGCCTCGAACCTTGTGAATTGAAGTGGGTTGTTTTAGGGTTACAGATTATCATTTGGTTCCTTGGAAGTGCTGTAGCCCTTGCTAGATCATCTCATCCCACTTTTATTCTCATTAAGCTGTTTTGACCTGTGTTTGGGCCCTGAATTACCCTGTATGCAGATTATACTGGTAAAATTGCACTTTTACCCCTTATGACTTGTTTTCTTCTCAAACTCAGAATTCTCTGAGTTAAGCTTTTCCTTGAGATATGTAGGAGCTTTTATCCTTTGTATTGGGTCAAAATGAGCTAGTTATGGCTCATGATGAGGTTCTCATCACCCCCCAATTGTACAACTGGAGAATGCTCTCCCCACTTTAGATTTTCCTTTGAGTTTATTATCTATCAATAAAATTAAGCTATATTTGATCCTGTGTCTCTTATCTTCTAGGATGTACTACCTAGGCAAGCAATTGGCTATGTTTGTAAGGAAGTTTCTATCACCTTCTACGGTTAAGGAAGGATCGCATTATTTTTATCATCTTAAATTTCAATGCATAAATATTGTGTTTTGAATTGTGGTAGAATTTGGATTCTTTTCCAAGAAAAAAAGGAAATTAGCAAACTTTTATGTAGGGTTGCATTTTGATCCATGTTTCAAGTATAAGGTTCTTCAATTGTGTCTTTGTCCTTTAGGTTTGTAATTTGCTTTAAGAGAGTCAAATGCAAATTTGAAAATGAGGTTTATGATTAGAGATTTGAAAATGATTATTTCTCTAGTTTCGTTTTCATATTTTTAATCAGATCCATGCTATAAGAAATGTGAACATAAACCTATGAAATGTATATGCATTGTGGATTGAGTATTAAGTTAGGCCTTAAAGGGTGGTCATTAGATGTTATCTAATATTAAGTTAGTTCTGATAGTTTTTGGGCCCTAGAAAGATGATTGATGTTCTCTTGGGGCCACTTATGATTATCTTTCCTAATGTTTTTACCCAAGCTTAAGATCAAGATGCTACTTTTAGAGACTATTGGAGTAGTCCTTGATGGTTGGTGGTGGGAGCTGAACATTGCTCTTTGCATTTCCTCTCTCGGAGGAAAACCTAACTAATTTGCTACAATTACATGGGTTTCTTGAGGTGCTACAAATACCTGGGTCCTAAAGGGGCATGTCCTAAATGTGAATGAGATTTTTGTGGCCCCCCATTTGATAGCTACTAATCATAGCAAAACCACTTGAGTCCACAAACCTCCAGTCTATATCCCTTGTATGTCTGAACAACATGGGATCCAACCTTGATATCATTGTTTACCACCATGCCATCCATTCCACCAGTTGATAAAATATGATTATTCCATGAGAGCACCCTTACTCATTATTAGTGAACTCCTCAAAGAGTTCTTACCAATCAAGAGGAGGTGGCATCCCATATCTGAACCTCTTCCAAGAGAGATTCCATCTAGATCCCATACTTGTGACGAGACCATCATCTTCATCCACATCCACAAGCTTGGAGGCAAAGTCATTCGAAGCATCCCATAAGTAGATAGTGTTACCAAGTGCTAGAACATGTTGCTACTTTCCCACTCTAGTATATTCAAATAGTAGTCATTTATGAGGCCTGACACAATTAATGTCCTCTCAATAGGCTACGCACACAGACATTCATACATAGCAATGTTATAACCAAAATCAAACAAAAATTAAGTTGCATTTCTAATCATATAGATATATAAAAATTAATGATTACCTAAGGAATATATCTTTGTTGCTTTACAGGCCTCCTTTAGTATGAAAAAGGAAGACAATGTGAGGTAGTATTACTTAATGAATAATAATGAGGACTATAAACCAAATTAGCAGATGGTGTGCTCCAGAACAAAAGGATCCATGTTCAATTCTGCAACATGCATTCAAGCCATTGTTCGTACAATTAGTTGCTTTAGATTTCAACCACCCATGAACCAACCTGAGTTGAATCACTCGATCAGTGATTTAGATTTTAGTGTTATATTATGTGGACACACTAATATCATTAAATGGGTCTCTTAGTACAATTAGGATAATGTACTGTGACATGTTGGATATACCAATGATAGGTATCAAAGAATCCAAAAGATTTGGATCAAGAATTTTGATGAGCCATTAACAACCATCATGATATCCAAATGTTGTCTCCAGTCTAAGAAGAGTGGCAATCTTCTCTAGAGACTGTTGCTTGACTAATGCCCTTGATGCACATCCTCTGCAAGGGAATACATATTCGAGACTGTCATGCAAGTTGGGTAAAGGAGTTGACTTAACTAGATGGAGATGCAGAAGTCCTCTTATCACTGTTATTGAGAAGGTGTATCCTTTGACCTAAGGCAATTATGTGTCTCTATGTCTGAGTATGCACATTTGGTGGACCGATAGTCAATACACCTACCATGGCATTGAAATTGACAAGCTAGAATGTATATAAAGGCACATGAGTCACATGATCTCTCGAAGGGATCATACAAACCCATTGGTGTAGGTGTATGCAACAGATTGGGAGACTCGAGCTTGCTTCATGTATATTAGGAAGTATGGAATTCCATGCATGGTCGTACAAGTCCTAATCAGACACATAATGAAGGAGAAGACAGTTCTTTAGGAAAGGATCTAGTTTTCATTCTCATCCTAATAAAACAAGAACATGAAAAGTATGTAAATCGTGATAAGATGGACAGTGAATCCAAAATTTAATCTTAAGGGTTACATGTCTTCCAGTGTGAAGGATTCACAAGTATTTGGAATACCTGAAGAAGGCATCACTCCATAATTCCATTAATCCCAAACCCTTCGTTATTGGTGTGATGAAACCAATAATGATTTGGTGTGTTCCTACTTGTAGGATTGATTGATATTATTTAAGGAATTGAATCACATTTAATTTGGTAATTAATTTCACTTAATTTGATTAGCTACAAAATCCCAGGGTTAGTTTGCAAGTAATTAATGTTCAGCTACTATGTCTAAACATCCTGTAAGTTATTATGGGACAATCATGTAAATTTGAAGTGGAATTAGATCCCAACCCTTAAATGGAGATCCAAGAATTCTCTTCATATTAGGATTTCATTGGGACCCTATACATATTCCCCAACCCTAAAGGGAAACCCTAATTGATTCTAATTAACACAAATCACTTAGTGTGCTTCTTCTCTACTAAGAAAGAAGAAGAGCCATCAGCTCTTATTCTTCTTCTGAACTCCAAGATGTTGTTTGTGAGAGCAACAAGGGCTTCAAGAGAAGTGACACGGCTAGCCAGAACCCCAACCGACGTTGTCCCCTTGTCCCATGCATAAGCAAGTCATTGTGGACTCTTCCTGGATGACTTTCTAGTCCTTGGGTTAGAGGAACATATCGCCAAAAAGATGTTCTTGGCAATTTCCTCTTCTCATAAGTGTTGGGTGTCGACTAATGGACCATATAGCTAGGTTGACTAGCTTGTACTGTGCCATGAGGATTCGATCCTCAAGGCCAAGATTTTGGTGGATTCAAGGCAAGGGTCGACCCCCAGTTTGTAAAGGAGTTTGCAAGGTGCGAAAGGTTTATGTTGCACACAAAGGAATCAAGTCTTCTTGGCGTGAAGGGTCTCATCCGCTTGCCAAGGAGAAGGGAGACCTTGGCAAGACTTATTTAAGAAGGCACAACACGTGGAGTGTTGTGCTATGCTACCCACAGGTATAATCTCTTACTCATGGGGATCTTGGAATGGGCAGATACCAGATCTCCCCATGTGGCTCCGATTACATAGGCTATTATAGTTTATTGATTTTCGTTATTCGGATTTTTGGGCATTGATCCGAGTTGCGATTCAATGAAAAGAAATTTTAACGCCCATGTTTACACGCTTCCGTGATGCCATGGGAATCGAGGATCAAATTGAGGATCGAATTGTTTGAGTCCCCACACCCCCACGATTGTCAATTGGGTCTAAGATCGATTTCCCAACACTGCGATGGTGATAATCATGTTCCTCTCTTTCTTTAAGCCATTCTATGCATTATTCTCTGTTCATGTTTAGGATGATGTGGAATCCCCTTAGGCGTTAATGCCCTAGGAGACTTCTTTGTTTGATGAAGTGGAACTCAGATTTCTTGATAAAATGTTAGGCCCTTATTCAAGTTCTTCCATATTGGATAAAGGATAGTTTTAGGGGGCATTCCATAACAACGTAGTGTGTAAGTCATCCATGAAGGCTATAGTAGCATCATTTAATGGCTTTTACACTTCCCATACTTATTCAAGGATTGTTGGACATAGGAGTGTAGGGATAACCCTTTCTCCTACTAATGATGTAATAGAGATTAGGATTCCACCTGGCTGCCTAACATTTGTGAAATGCTTTATAAATTTCTTCCTTGGCTTGCAATTGTAGAGTAGGAATATAGATTATTTATCCAAGTATTTGAGAAATGAATTAAAAATTCTACAAAGGATAATGCTTCAGGATCCTTGTACAATCATACCTAGTGATAATGGGTGCATGAAGTCCATTAGATTGGTGGATCCGTTGTATAGAAGAATAGAGAGATCTTAAATTTTAGGGGAGGCAATGCCGCCATGATCATGATAAAGAAGGGGCAACCATCATTGTTGATGTTAGGAGGTTGGCGCCCTTAGCCCTTCTTTAACTGCCTCTTTATTGCACCATTAATGGCTGTCTACACTTGGATTGGTGGAAAAGAAGTTCAGGTGATGGCATAGGTCCTTTGGATTTTGTGGTAGGGGATTCACATTTGAATGCACTTGCTTAAGTAGGTAGGGTGGTTGTTGACCCTCGAGGCTATGACCTTGGCCAAATACAACTTACTACATTTGAGCAAGTTGTTCACTAAGGTCCTTCAACCTTTGAGAAGATCAACGAGAAAGCATTAAGGGGTGATGGCAATTACCATTCTTTTATTTACAGCAATGACAACACACCTCCTTATTCGAGGTGACCCGAAGGGATGGGCTGCTCATCAATGTAGATGTCTGGAGTTAGGGATTTGATGGTAGGGTTGCATGGTTGAGGATCTTCATTTCACCATTAAAGTAGGTGTCATTGTTGGTGTAGGTGACATTTCGTGGGGTGATGGCAAGGTAGCATGAAGATAAAGAGAAGAGAGCTTAAGTAGTTGTGAGAAATTACCAAGTGACACTTTTCCACAAATAATGCCACTTGATGACCTTTTCTAATATTACGGATCCTAAGGCTTCTAGTTGGGCATACACATGATCCACAGTTGTATTTGGTGGAATGAAGGTAGAAAAAAGTGGGGGAATGCAATAACACACATAAAAGAAAAGGATTTTTACCAGGCTCCACCCACAAAAGGGTGTCTTGGGAGGGGATCTAACCCTTGAATTTCATTACACGAACGAAAGGTTTCTTACAACAGGAAGAGCCTATGTTCAATGCCATTCCGTTGCTGCTCTTGATCTTTCTTTATAGGCACATGAGTGGAACTTTTAGATGGATACTAAATCTTGGATTGAGTGGCAAGGATGATTTCCTCCCAATTTAAACTTGATCCAATCATTGAGGCTTGTGATTTGAGGTTGATTCCTGCATCCTATGTAATTAGAGAATGCACTTCACTATAAATGACATGCCAAGGCCCTTAAAACACACAAGATGATCATCAGTAATCAATTAATCAAAAGGGTGGAAAACTAGATAACACAAAGGTTAGGCCAAACTCAATAGGCTGGAGTCTAACTTGATTTTACTTTAAGAGATTAGGCCTTATTAATATTCCAATTTGATTGCAGGCCTCAATTGGCATGTTCCCTTGATTGCTCCGACATTAGGGAATTCCAAGTGATGAAATGGATGGCTTACAGATTCATGATCATAGGCCTATCTTTCACTTTAGGAAATTCTACAAGAATTTTGAATACAAGCCCATTCCAGCACAATTGCTTTCTCAATGATCAAGTTGGAATGAATCTATCCCAATTCTATGTCTTAACTTAGCCTTTTCAAATTAGTCCTTCAGCGTTAGGAGCTTCCAATGGTCTCCTAATGCTAAGTAGCCATGACCTAATGTTCTTAGGAGATTGATTTAAGAATCCCTTCAAAATAGCCATTTCTTTCTAATTTTGTTTGTCGAATGCCTTGCTAAATCCTACATAGTCAAAGACACATACCCTTCCTACTCTTTCTACTCGTCCTAACCAAATTGTCACTTGAGCCAGTCATGTTAGTATTTACGAGCTATTGAGGAGTTTTAAAAAGTAATCGTCATAGAAAAGCCTCAATCGCTCGAAAATAATTAAATTTATAAACTCAGAATTAGAAAATGAGTTCGAGGTCGATCACAGGGAGCAAATATGGAATTCACACAATAATCTTCAATCATAATCAATAAGCACATTAATAACAAATGTGTAATGAATAAGTATGATCAAATTGTTATTCAATGAAACTCACAAGATCATGGAATCAAAAAGAAAAGAGAAAACAATGGTGATTTAAATCACCACTTATTCTCTTAATTAAGCATGCATTCAATCATTCAACAGTAACTCTACTTAGATACTCAATGTTAACTTATTACTTAAATCATTCAACAGTGCCAAATCAGATCAGACGACTTATGTGAGCATAGGCACAAGGCTCTTCAGAAGCCTTTCTCTTCTTTCTTCTTCACAACCCTCTCCTTCCTTCTTTTCTTCTTCTGCTTCTCAAAGCTTCCCTTCTTCACAGACACACGGCTAACACTTAGCCTTCTTTCAGCACAAGGCCAAACCCTCAAGAGCAAAACCCTCCCCTGCTCTCTCACAAATCCTCTCTCTCTTAAACCTAGCATGCAATCGGATCCATGTACGAGTAAGCAGGTGTTTATGGCTGCTTGATCAAGTTTTTAAAAAGTCACATTGTAGTATAGTCGAAAAAGCGTTCAAAACAAATACAATTTATTACTCGAATTTGAAAGTTCGAGGTCGAACACAGGGAGCAAATTAGGGTTTAGAAATCAAGATCACAACTTGAGAATTTGAAAGAATATAATATGCAATAAAATCAATATTATAGTGCAAAAAGATAGGAATAAATGTAAGGCATAAAAGAACCAATGTATGTAAATCAACACAAAATTGGACGTTTGATTTATGAATTAGATGCCTTAAAATGTTGATGCTACAGTGCTTCTCCTTTATCTTCAAACTTCTTCCAATTCTTCTCCTGTTCTTTTTTCTTTTGCCTTTGTTTTCAATCTTCTTCTGATTTCTTTTTCTTCTTCTCTATTCTCTGGTGGCTCCTTCTTTCTTCTTCTAATTCTGGCTTCAGCTTCTTCCTTCTCTTTCTCTGCCTTTTTCTCTATCTTTCTTTGTTGGCTGCCTTCCTTGCTCTTTCCTTCAACTCCTTCTTCTGCCTTAGCCTTCTCCTTCTCTCTGTTGCAGCCCTTCTCCTTCTTCTTCCTTGGATTTAGCCCTTAGCTTCCTCTTCGACCTTGTCTTCTCCTTCCCCTACCTTTGGCCTGGCTTCTCCTTTCTCTGCAGAGCAAAACCTACCCCTACCCACACGAGCTCTCTTCTCTCCTTTCTCTCTTAGGTTCACTCTCCCAGAGCCACTTCTCGGGTAATCGGGTCGGATACGCGCCCGGGACCTGGCCCATAAGCGTGCGGTGGTGGGCGAGGTGTGCAGTCGGGTCGAGTCACCAGGTCCACGGGGGGTGGTCGCGGACGAGGCATAGGGTCAGGTGAGAGGGGACCTCACCCTGTGAGTTGGAGGCAACCAGTCCAATGCAGAAATTCACTTTATGCAGATGCGACGTGCCAGATGTTTTTGAGGTGGGACTAACTTCCCACCCTCTTTCACGCGCATCTGCAGTAGAGGGACGTCACTCAATTGCAACTGCTGGGATGGCTCTTGGCTTCAATTGGTCAGCTGGAGGTGTTTGCGAGAGTGCCCAGCATAACCTGGGACTGGATCCTGGAGTGGGCATGACTTGGAGAAGCTTGCAAGCAAGCTTCCTGTTGTATGTCAATGGCGGCGAACCCCTGGACCTGAAATCACACAAATGGCCTCGCAGCCACATTAAAAAGTTCAGGGAGTTTCGCCAAGGTGTGGCGAACGTGCAGAGGTGGTTGGCGTGGCGTGGGACTGCCTGAGGTAGCATGCCTAGGGCACACTGCGACCGTGTGTGTGGGTGTGTTCGGGGACGCTTGTGGGTGAGTGGCGGAGTGTTGTAAGTAGAAGGTTATGATCAGTGAGTCAGGGCGGTGCTTATGGACCGGTCGATGAGGAGGGAGGCAGTCTGTGGAGGTGGAGCGAACTCACCAGAGTGGTGGCTGGAGGTGAAGGGGATGATGGTGGTGAAGTGCGGCAGTGGTTGTTTGAAGGAAATAAAGAAGGAAAATAGAGTAGAGGGTGAGAGGACTTATCTGGGAGTGAAGGGATGAAGAGGGAGGTAGGGATGGCATTTGGCTCATATCGTCGACGTCGGAGACGAAGGTGCTTAGTGAGGGAGGTCGGCGAGGACGAAGGGGAGGCAGGAGCGTTGGCGGGTGCGGCGCGATGTGGACGAGCGAGAGGAAGAGGAACCTACCACCGGTATTGTGGCTAGGTGATGAGGGAGAGTAGGAGAAGTCGTCAGAGCTTGACGAGCAGATCAGCCGGAGGAGGAGAGACGAAATTGAGGGGTTTCTCCGATCGAATTCAAGCTTAGCAGATGCGGGGCGAATCGGGGTCTCTTAAATAAGCCCTGGAGGTCGGGTTTGTGCTTGGAAGCCAAGCTTCCAAGCATGGCAAGTTTGCCGGCAGAGGAAACTTGAGAGAGACCCAAATCTCTCATGCGTTCGCATGAGAGATTGGGTACCAAATAGGGCTTCTAATTGGGTTCACACTGGAGGAGATTTTTTAAAGAATCTCCCTTTCAATTTTGAAGGGGATTCTCTGAGAGATCAGGGAGAAATTGCCCTTGCAAGCTTACCGAAGTAGGATTCCTTCCGCTATAATGGTGGAGGGACCTAATTGCAAAGAATGAAGAATAAGATAGGGGGTCAAATGTAAGGGTTTTTGAAATCTTGGGGTAGAAATGTAATTAGGCTGGACCTATTTGCAAAGTGGGTCAAGATGAATTCCCCTTAGGTCCAAATTTTGGTAAAATCTAACTTGGACATAAGGAATCCAATAGTGAGGTTGGATTTTGGGTTTGACCACGTTTGACTGTGTAATTTACATAAAAACCCAATTTAGGGTAAATATTTGTCTGAGACCCCATTCTAGGTCAAAATAGGTTCCAATGGAAAAATTGAAGGTTCTAAGCCATAAAGAATATTTTTCTATTATTTTTAGATGGTTTAGGTGAATTTCATTTTGACAAAAACCTTATTTAACCAAGTGGGTCTATTTTAGGGTTACAAGAAGTCATTTAATTCCCAGAATTCACACGAACCCTTTTTTTTTTTAACCAACCCACTTTTTATCTTGTTAAGATCATTTGACCTGTGTTTATCCCTTGAGAAAACCCGTTGTTGTACTGCAATGGTAAAATTACAGTTTTACCCCTTGTTTCTTACTTTTCTCTCAGAATGGTTATTCATTGAATTAGGACCTCCAGTTGGTTATGTAGGAGCTTTTGTTCTCTTTTTATGGGTCAAAATAAGCTAGTTAGGGCTCATGATGGTGTTCCCATTAGCGGGTAATCGGGTCCGGCCAGGGTCACCGAGCGTGGGTGGTAACCGAGGAGTGCGTGAGCGGGTGAAGGGGACCTCACCCCGTGTGCTTGAGCAGGGAGATCACTTCACAAAATCAACTTAAGTGCTACGATTGGTCTGTATTCCCATGATGTGGGACTATCTGGAAGGGCTTCCTTCATGTGCAGCTGCTGGTGATTCTTTTTCCAAATCGATGTAGCTGTTGTGGCTTCGAGTCCCAATTGAGGCCCCGGGACGACTCCTGGAATTGGGCTGTAGCTATTGAGAGCAGCAATTGGGCAGTTAGAGGCTGGAGTGGTGCTTACGGTGATGGAGGTGGCGATAGCGACGACGGTCGTCTGGTGAAGGCCTGAAACCAAGAACATGACCTTGTGGCCTCGTTAAAATAGTTCAGAAGCTCCATTGTGAAGCGGCGAGTGCATTGGTGGTGGTGGCGTCACGTGCAAGTGAGTGTGGAGGTCTGACGACCTCAAGAAGATGGTGAGAAGGTGCGTGAGTTCGGTAAGGTGATTTAGTGGATGAAAGCCTAAATTAGAAGAGGGATTTTGACGAGGGCGGTGTGACGAAGCTCATGGAGGTGGCGGCTAGTCATTTGATGGTTTGTAGCGGGCGGGAGGCTATGTTGGAGCGTTGTCGGAGTGGAGGAAGAATGTGGTGTTGAGGGCGGTACGGTGGTTGTGAGTGATTTGTGAGTGTGGGGAAAGAAAGTAGAGGGAGAGAGGAAGGGATAGAGAGGCTTAGAGGGGAAGGAGGTGGACGGAGATGGTCGGCATTGGTGAGATGGAGCCAAAGAAGATGAAGTCGACGGTGAGTCGGAGCGGCAACGAGGAGGAAGGAGGCCCCTGCTGTGGCTGGCGAGGAGTGGAGTTGAGAGGGGAAGGCAGAGGGCCATCCAATTTGATTATTGGATGGTCGGACTAGGAGAGTGGAGAGATGTCACTGGAGCAAGGTGTGAAGGTGGTCGGAGAGGGATGGAGGAGGGATTTCTCTTGCCAAAACTTGCTAAGGAGCTTGGCTATGTGTTGGGGAGGCTTTTATAGAGCTTCAGGCAAGCTTCCAAGCTTGGAAACAAGCTTGAGAAGCTCCGATTTTCAGGGAAAAAGATCCTTGAAATTTTTGAATTCGCATGATCTTTATGAGGGGATTTGGAGCCCAAAACTAGGTTTAGATGGTTAAAGGTTTCCTCGAGATCATCCCTTCTAAATTTGGAGGGAATTGGCCAAGAAATCAGGGAGGAATCCTTGATTGAAAGCTCATATATGTGGATTCACACCTGCCATGGCGGTAGGGACCTATTTGAAGAAAATGAAGAGAATTTAGGGGGCTAAATGCAAGGATTTCTAAAGCTAGGGGCTCAATTGTGAGAAAGAGTTTAAATGGACTAAAATGCAAACTAGCTCAACATGAACTCTGATTGGGCCCAAATTTTGGTACAAACCTAATTTGGATCCAAAGAATCTGATGGTGAAGTCAAATTTCAATTTTGATCAATTTTGTGTAGGCAATTTGCGTAGAAGCCCAAATTAGGGTAAAATTGTGTCTACGATTTTGTTTAAGGTCAAAATAGGTTCCAAAGGTCAAATCAAAGATACCAAACCTCATGAAATATTTTTATATGAATTTTATAAGGTTTAGATGGATTTTATTCTCACCAAAACCTGTGTTATTTAAGCAGGTCTGAAATTAGGGTTTTTGGTTATGAATAAATTCTCGAAGTGCGTGAAACCTTGTTTCTGTCTGTGTGGACCCTCTTGTTATACTTTGATGCTCATTAGACATTAGATTAACACTTGGCAAGCCCTTTGATCATTTTGCATTCATGATATGCTGCTAAAATTGTAGAATTAACCCTATTTTAATGCACTCTTCTCAAAATGGATATTCAGTGGGTTATGGCCCTCTAGAGATTATGTAAGAGTTTTTGTCAATTAATCATGACTAATCAAAGTTAGTTATGGCTCATGATGATGTTATCATTAGTTAAGTCACACAACCACTCAAACCTGCCTAGGAAATCAGACAACTAGCACCTTCCCAACCTCCATGCCACCTTAGTAAACATCACTAACACCAAGGTTTAAATAGTCAGTACGCGGTACCTAGTCGGTAGGTCATCACTTAGTGATCAGTATGCGAGAAAGTATCTGAGTGAATATGTAGTTTTGTATTTTTAAATAAAAAAAATATAAATAAATTAAAATTTCAAGTATCAAGCCAAAATATAGCTATTGAAATAAAAACATGATAACTAATAAGGAAATACCACATCTTAGGCAAAAACAAGCACTACAACCAATGGCACGACATCTTAATAACATATTTTTCTAAAGCATATGTTGTCAAAGTTTTAAACATTATGTAGTGTCTGATATGAGTGCCATTTAGAGAATGTTGAGGGTATTATGCTTTTAAGTGTCTGTAACGAACGCGTGCCCCAGACGTCTTTTAAGACGTCTGGGAGGAGGCCCAGACGTCGGTCCAGACGGCTGGGATCACATCCAGACGTCTGAACAGACGTTTGGGATCGTTTCCAGACGTCTGGAAAATAGTTATTTTCGCACGGGAGAGTCGTTTGCGCGCCTGTGCGCGCAGACCCGCGATTCCTCTCTCTCTCTCTTTTTCCCTCTCTCTCTCTGCGGCTGCAGGCGGCCTGCCACCCCCTCTCTCCTCCTCGCGCGGCCTTAAAAGGGCCACGCCTCCCCTCCCGTCTCCACAGTCTCCTCCTTCTTCTCCTTCCTGTGCACGAGAGCGAGCGGACGCGAGGGTGGCAGCGACGGCCGCAGTGAGCGCGGAGGTGCGGCGTGCGAGGGCGGAGCTCTGCCGTGAGGGCGAGCTCGCCGGAGCGGCTTGGCCGGCTGGCGGAGGGCGCAGGGGGCGCGGAGCGACGCGGAGAGGGACTTGCTGCGGTCTGAGCAGCAGGAGCGCGAGGTGCGACGCGGGCGGCGTCGCGAGCAGAGTCCGGGTCGCGCCCTGATTCTGGAAAAATTTCCAGAATCAGACGTCTGGGTTGATAGCCAGACGGCGAGATAGACGTCTTGAAGCTCATACAGACGTCTAAAAGGTGAGTTTACCGCCTTCTCCTTCCTTCCTGTCGACTGACCGTACTGAGGGAGGGAGTTGGCTGTGCGCAGGTTCGCTGACTCGCCATCCCTTGCGAATCAGACATCTGGAAGTTGTACCAGACGGCGGGAGTGACCTCCAGACGTCCTGAGTGACCACCGGACGTCTGGGAGATAGGCCAGACGTCCCCGTAGACTTCTGGACGTCTGGGAAACCACACTGAACAGGAAATTCTCTGATCCACTTTGTAAGACGTCTGGAAGAAGTTCCAGACGTCTGATTTTGCACAGTATCGTCTTTTTCGACCCGTTTAGGGCCCGTTCGGGCTCCGTTTTCCGCGATTCGAGTTACGTTCTTTTCAGAATTAATTCCTCTACCCGTCTACAGTAGCTATACACTATTTTGAGACACTCCTTGTGTTTGATCCTTGTGATAGGATCTCGTTCGGTTGCAGTCTTGAGAGTCGCGGAGGCACGCGGGATTCCCGATCACGCCCCCATTACTCCCGTTGTACCTGGTAGAGTGGCTTTAAGTATTAAAAAAATCTGTTAAAGTATGAAACCATAACTAGAACCTAGGACATTGCATGAATCCTAGGAATCAGAAATATATGGAATGATAGTTCCTAGGTGTTGCATGAATCCTAGGGCCGGAAAACTAGATTGTATGATAGACCCTAGGATATGGCATGAATCCTAGGATGGAAAAACTAGTGGAATGTATAATACTGCAGTCTTGGAAAAAATGGAAAGGAATATATGAAGCTGCCTGTAAATTGAATTCACAGCTGTCTATTATGAATAAAGAAACATGATTGGGATCATGGTTTGTAAGAAGGTGAAACTGGAAAGTAAGACATAAGATGTTCTGGAACCCTACGGGGAAGTAGGAGTAGAACTCCTGGAAAGCGAATGGAATAGACTTGGGGAAGTGAGCTGGCCCTTTAGTACGGAGTACCAAGGAGAGCGACTGTCCCCCTGTTTAGTGCAGAGCTGAGCTAGCCACCCCAGGGACCCGGGGGTTAGGACTGGCCACTCTGTACCGACTTGTTGGCCCTCGTGTACGTAGTACCGAGGAGAGCTAGTAGTGTTAGGAGAGTACTAGCTACCCCACGGGCCCCGGGGTTCTGCTAGCCTCCTTCACCGACTTGTTAGGCCCACTAGGGCAAACCAGGGTAGTCAGGCGAGGGTGCGCGGACTGTGGAGGGGCAAGGCCCCGGTTTGGTTACTGTGGAGGGGTTGGACCCCTGTTACTGAGAGGGCTCTGCCCTGGTTCCGTGCTGTGCTTTGGGCGCACCCGTTAACGGAAACGACTGACCGCGTGCCAGTGCGGGCTAGCTACCTGTGCGTTTATCGCACGTGCCGTAGTCACCGTTACGTCTGTCAGTGACCTTGGGGTGGTTGACTGAGGGTAGAATCACCACGGGGGACTCTCCCGGCCAGGAGAGCACCACGTGCTACTTCTACTTTTGGAAAAGACTGCAATCAAGATCGTTCCCACGAGGACATTCGAGATCAAGTAAAGGATCTGAGAAATAAATGAAATAGTGAGAAAAATTGAAAGATGTGAATAAAGGAAGTAATAGAACATAACAGCTACTGTACACTCTACTGTTGCCTTTAGTTAGTTTGCCACTCTACTCAGCATTTTGCTGACGTGTTACACTCGTTACCTTTTTCAGGACCAGGTGTTGAGCAGCCAGGGTCGGCGGCTGCAGAGGACGCTGGGCCAAGTAGGGTCCAGTAGAGTTTACCACAGTCCTTGTACCTCTTTTGTTTCTGTTTTAGTGAGTAGTTTTTTTTTGTTTCCACTGTACTTTCTTTACCTGCAGTTCTTGTTATATGATAAATGTTGTTTTACTGTTGTGGTGGTACCTACTGTAGTAGTTTCTTTCCTTATTGCTGTACTTTCTTACTGTTAGTTATATTCATGCTGAATGTGGTTTATTTTACTGTCTTTTGGTTACCTCCTCGTTGGACGACTAGGTCTTGGGATTAGTCGAGTCGGTCCGGTTCTCGTGTCTCGTAGGGACTCGGGAACCGGGTCGTTACAGTGTCTCATAATTTGATTTCATGAAGATCTGAATTCACTCTATTAAAAAATCATACTAGGATTTGGATGATTATGTTGACTATGAGTATGTGACCAAGTATGCAGCCTACTCGGTTGACTTTCTAAACACTGGCTGATGCTCAGTTGAACTTAACAACTTGTACTAAGGTAGATTTTGCTGACATTCTAAGCACTGGTTGATGCTCAGTTGAACCTAACGACTTATAGCAAAGTGGATAGGATTGAAAGATGTATTAACTTCCCTAACTATATCTAGGTATCGTTGTGCTTGTGCATCTTTCAAAAAAGGAAAGATTGTCACTCCACTTTTGACTTCGTACGGGGTATGGTCTTAGCTCCACTTCATTTCTCTACATATTGTAGGGTATGTTCTCTTCGTTTCTTTAACTACATTACCTTAGGTTCTCCTCGTTAACTGAAGGGTTCACTCAAATAGACCTTAGGCATCGTAGAAGCGTGAAAACAAGGTATTTTGAAAATGTTCATATAACTGGATCAGATCGATGCCAAAACCCAATCGAGAAACAAAAATAGAAATAAAATACCCTAAACCAGAACCACATGGGAGGAACTAACTTCCTCCCATTTCAAAATCACACAAGTATAGACTTTGTACCTTCGTAAGTGGCATGGTGTAGAACCCATTTGTAGTGCCTCCTCAAATAAGTCATGGTAATCCCTTGACTCCGTTTTTGTTACGAGTGGATGAGACCCTTCTTGTTGTGGAGAGGTGATCCCAGACAAGAGTCGCAAACTATTAGTGATTTTGAAGAGACCCCTCTCATTGTTCCTTAAGCGTACACCAAATAACCCTTCAAAAGAGTCAAGAAGACTTGTTGTAGTATTGACTGAACGACTAATCAAAGAGATTAGTCAATGATCGTGTGAGATGATAAAAAGTATCGTTGTACACGAAAACACAGTTGTTTATAAAATTTTTGAACTCTTGAAATAAATAAAAGTTACTTTCTACTATCTAAACTATTTTATTTTTTGGATTTTTGGGGAATATTTCATATTTTTTTGAAATTTTTTGAGAAGAGTAGAGATTAAACCTAAAAGACAGGGGTTGGAAGACAAAACCACTATGAAATAATTTTACAAAAGTACAAAAATTCTTAAAAAGTTTAAGAAGGGAAACTTTCTTTTGAAGAAATAATTTTACGAAATTTAACACAGGAATTTTAAGGAATAAATTTTGGAACATAAATTTATTGAGAAAATAATGTAAAGGTTACAAATAGAGAGAGAGAGAGAACGAGTAAGGGGAGCTTCTTGGTGTGGTGGTGTTATCATGATGAAGGTGTGGACGTCCACGAAAGTGAGGGAGTTGCTGAAGAAATGAAGAGGACGAGAGGATAGATGAGAAGAATTATGAGCTGTATCCAATACAAAGGTCAAGGAGATGGTATTTATAAACCTCAAGTAATCCCAAAACCATTAGGATTAGTCTAATTACATGCTCCACATTTTTGGCAATTTTTGGAGGGCAAGGAAGTTTCAAATCTAATTGAACATGAGATTAATCTATGATTTTTGCCCTAATAATTTCATTTGGATCATTCTTTTTTTCCTCATTTCCTTTTTCCCTCTTTCTTTCTTTATTTCAAGCCCACTTGCCAATTTTGGCCCTGGGAACACATTTGGCTCCCATTTAACGTGTGGAGGATGTTGCCGGTGAACATGCTGGTGTGCTGCTAGGTGTATCATTCCTGTGGCAATTAGCATGCGGAGAACACGTACTAAGAAGGGTCAAGGCACGACTTGCGCCTAGGGGCACACTTCTAGGCATGTTGACATCATCCAAGATTTTTTTTTATTTTCTTCATTTTTCTATTGCAACTTGAACGATTATCATTTTTGAGATCCTTCTTCACCATTGGCTATCTCATCTCGTGCTCTTTCATATGAGACCTACATTTGGTATATCTTGATTGCTTTTATTTTTCCTATATTTAAAAATTAAATAAATTATATTATCACAAATGTAAAAATAAAAATTTAAAAGTATCTAAAAAATAGGCGAGAAATTTATGCAAATTTGTGATGCGATCTCACCCCGATACCTATATTTTTCTAGTCCTCAAGTAAAATAAAACAAAATTGAAAAGCCCAACTCACTTTCGCAGGAACTGCAATTACATTTACCACATGCAACAAGGCTTTAAACCTTAAGGTTGCCCCAGTGGAGTTGTAGTCTTCTGATGATTTACAACTAATACACCCACAAAGTCGAAAATGAAATTTATAACAATCGATTTTAGGGATTTATAAGTCAAAAGGTTGAAATCATCGCTGATCACATAAAATATATGAGAAATCTAAACACAAAGACTCAACAGTATTAGAGTACCGACCAAGAAACAAACCACCTTGTCCTGTCAAATTCTAATGAACCTTGAACCTGGGTCTCAAGTATAGGTTTCCATGGCTCAAAAATCAACCCAAAGATTTGTATAGAATCGGAAGGAGTTAGCACCTATGAATGTGATAACTGGTGAGATAAATGGGTGACACATCTAGAAAATCAAGTTTTCTTCCAGTCTCAAGACTACCCTTCACTCCTCACAAACCATGTCTTTGGATTTGCCTTACCACAAAGTAGTATCTTTTCTTCCTCCCTTTTTCTATCCCAAGGTCAACACAAGATCGAAATCAATGTATATCTCTTCAGCTGTGCCATTTGGTATCTTTTACTTTATTTTATTTCTCGCCACCTTCTTTCTTTTACTTTCTTTTTTTCTCCATTTTTTTCTTTTCTTTTTTTTATTGTTTTTGTTTATTTTCTACTTATTTTTCTAGGGTAGGTGACTCTTCCGAATTTGGCTCATGAATACCTCCTTAACAAGAATTTGGAGGAGATCAAGGTGCAAGGTTGGGATTTGAACACCCGACATCTAGGGGGATCCAATGTAACATGTCATCCAAACCAATGAGAATCTTAATATTATATAAGAAATTAAGTTTGATTTTAAAGAATAAACCCTCAAATCTTACATCTCTTAGAAAATCAAGCTTTCAATCATTGATTACCCACAAGTCAATTAATTAATGTATAAGTATAAAGGACACAATGTTTAGGCTTCAAAAATATTCTATCCACAGGGTGGAAGAAAAATAAGCCATGTACTTCCTACATTGTTAACTTTATACCTTAGCAAATCAGTCTCTTCAAGGACTTGGAAACAAATTAATATCTTTGTAAATACTTGAGTTAATTAAGTCAAAAATGACTTGAGGAGTCTATGTTACGACCTGATTCTCGAATCCCTACAGGACCCGAGATCTGCTCGACTTGACTAATCCCAAGACCCAGCTGTCCAACAAGAAATAATCAAAAAGCAGGAAAGTAAACCACATTCACTATGCTAAGTAACTAACAGTTAAAGAGTACAAGTAAAGGAAATAAAAGCTGCTAACAGTACATATCACCACCACAACAGTAATGTAGAACAAAGTACAGAAATAGAAACGGTAACAACAGTCTAACTCACTAGCAAAAAGGAAGTATAACGACAACAGGAACTACTGCTGGGCTCGACTGGGCCCAGCACCCTCTGCAGCCGGTGACTCGAGCTGCTCAACACTTGGACCTAAAAAGGGTTATGAGTCAACGGAGTCAGCGAACGCTGAGTAGAGTGGTAACCAACTAACTAAAGTAGTAAAAGCTAATAGGTAAATTTATATTCCCCTTTTATTTTATTTTACAAGTCATTTCTTTTCACCCATTGGTTTACTTTCAGATCTCTTTCTTGATCTCGTATGTTCCTCGTGGGAACGATCTTGATTGCAGTCTTTTCCGAAGAGTAGAAGGCACATGTGGTGCTCTCGTGGCCGGGAGAGTCCCCCGTGGTGATCCTACACCAAGTCAACCACACCTAGGTCATGGACAGACGTAGCAGTAACTACAGCATGCGCGATAAGCACACGGATAGCTACCCCGCACTAGCACGCGGTCAGTCGTTTCCGCTAGCGGGTATGCCCAAAGTACAGTACGGAACAGTATAGGGCCTAGCCCTCTCAGTAATAGGGGTCTAGCCCCTCAGAACCAAACAGGGGTCTCGTCCCTCCATAGTCCGCGCACCCTCGTCTGACTACCCCGATTTGCCCAGTGGGCCTACCAAGTTGGTGTAGGGTGGCTAGCTAAACCTCGGGCCCCGTGGGGTGGCTAGCTCTCTCCCTACACTAGTAGCTCTCCCTGGAACAGTGTACGCGAGGGCCAAAGAAGTCGGTGTAGTGTGGCCAATCCTAACCCCAGGTCCCAACCCAAGGGCGGCTAGCTCCACTCTACACTAAATAGGGGACAGTTGCTCTCCTTGGTACCACATACTCAAGGGCCAGCACACTTCCCACTCACATTTCCAGATCCATTCCCTTTATCCATAGGAGCTCTACTCCTAATTCCTCGTAGGGTTCATGCTTGTATTCACCATGTTGTTCCATACCAGGTTTCATCATTCACATTTCCATTATCATATTATACACATGCAGCTCGAATTTTCACAATTTACATATACATCAAGTAATGTCACAGGTAACTATTTAACTAGCACAGGCATTTCATATTTCACAGGCAGCTCTTATTTATTAACGGGCATTTGTTTACATTTCTATTCATTCATTTAAGACTGCAATCTCAAACACGCATTCAAACAGTGCAAGTACTTCTCGTCCTAGGATCCATGCCACGTCCTAGGATTTTAGTTATCCAATTTCACATATGCATTCATGTTTTATAATTTAAATCAGAGGGAAACCACTCTACCAGACAATCCGGGAGTACTGGGGGCTCGAACGACAGACTCACGTGCCTCTGCAAGCCCCAAACACGCAACTGATCGAAGTCCTATACCAAGGAACATACCACAATGGAACATTCAGAATAGTATATAAGGCCTTCTAACATGTAGAGGAACTCACAAGGAATCCACAGATATCTTGTTTGTGTAGAACATACCACAAACGAACCCTAAACGGGTCAAAAATAGAACTACAGACCTAAATCAGACGTCTAGCACAAGGTCCAGATGTCTTAAAAGTCACCAGGGTCTTACCTCAAGTTCCTGCGTCGACTTCAGACATCCAGACCCCTACTTGATCGTTTGGACCCAACTCCAAACGTCTGACCTCTCCTCCAGTCGTCTGGGAGTGCTTTCGGTCGTCTGGTAAGCTGTCTAGACGTCCGAAATGCGTGGAAGGGCATGCCCGCGCCTTCTCGAAGCTATCCCTACACGCGATAGACGATATCTTCTACTTTTAGCCATGTAGATCGTAGTTGCGGTGTGGCCTGCATGGCCGTAACCACAAGAGGAATGTACCTTTGCGAAGCTCTACTTTCAGATGTCCAGTGTCATCACCAGACGTCCAAACCGTCGTTTGGATGACTCGCCAGACGTCTGATTCTGAGAAAAACCCAGAACCAGATCGACCTCTTGCTCCTCTCACCGCGTGTAGCCTTGGCCTCTCCTCCTCGTCTGCAGCTCCAGCTGCAGTAGAGTGTCGGGGATGTCTCCCTCGACGCACTCCTCCTCCCGCACGCGTCGCTTTGGTCGTGCATCCTCCGGCGATCTCCCATGAGCTCATGAGCGCAAGCTCCTCCTTCTCTCTTCACGCCACCTCTTCTCCTCGCTCCTCGCTCTCGTGCCCTCTCTCACGCTCTTCCCTGTCACTGCAGTGGAGAGGAAGGAGGAAGGTGGTGGTGGTGGAGTGGACAAGAGAGGGAGGGGGGAAGAGGGGTTATATATAAGGGAGTAGCTGGGGTTTAGTGGAGGAGAAAGAAGGGAGAGAGAGGAGAGAGAAAAGTTATCTGTGCGTAGCCAGCGCGCAAATCGGACCCTGTGTACAAAATTTTCAATTTCCAGGCGTCTAGGAAGGGGTCCAGACGTCTGACTAACAGTCCAGACATCTTAAAAGGCTCAGAACAGAATGGGTCTTTATAGTCTAGGTGGCACATCTCTAATATATTCTTATAGTCGACAAATACTGAGAACCTAAGTTGCATCATTTTTAACTCAATACTCAACAAAACTTCAAGAAAAACTCACTTTTCTTTTTTCAAAAATTCAACAAAATTTCCAGAGACTAGATATATATGAAAACTCAATGAAAATTACCCACCTACCATGCTTATTTCATGCAATGTCCTCATTGTACTAAATATGCATGAGATAAGAAGATGTCACTTGAATAATTTTGAGTTGGTGCACTAAGAATCGACTAGCTCTAGACCTACAAAATTAACCATATATATATATATATAGACGCATACACACACACATAATTATGTTGGGTTGTCTCCCAACATGTGCTAAGTTTAACATCTTTAGCCAAATGAAGACCCCAACAAATATGTTGTAATTCCCTACGGGAGGGGGTGAGATTCGTGGAAAATATAAATGATGCAGAAATTAAATATGCAACAATCTCACAAAAACCACAAACATAAGTGCACAAGGATTTTTAGGTGGAAACCCAAACCCGGGTGAAAACCACCACATAAGCCTCTCGACTTAGGATTTTCCCGATCGACCGAGTCGATCAAATCCACTAACGAGTCACTTAAAACAAGGGTGACTCAACCTCAATACAACTGACACTACTTTGAACGAGTGTAGCATGCCTCAAACCCCTCCTCTTCATGAGGAGTATTTAGTCTCTCAATGGAGACAGGAATTCACAAAGCGAATACCCAACCAAAGACAATAAAACAATAATAACCCTATAGAGCCACAAAGTGAATAATTAATTCTAGCTACTGTAGGTAAAGGATATTCCCTTTGGTGGAAGTCTGTTGACTTGGCAACACAGATGTGTGAACCACGCAAGGGCACAGCAATGCTCTCGTAAATGACAATGGGAGAGCGTGTGCACAGCGAATGTGGTGCTCTCTAATGTGGGCTAGAGGATCTTAGAAAGCAACAACACTTCTAGATGATCTTCTTCTTCTCTAGGACACAATGTGAGTGGAAGTGGTAATGCTTGATGTGTCTTGAGTGTATGTAACAAAGGAGGGCTCCCCCTCTATTTATAGATGGCCTAGGAAGGCTTAGGAACCCTTAGGTAGCCGTTGGGAGTGAACCCAAGGCAAAATAGGCTGGAATTAGGGTCATTAATGATTCTGATAGTGTTATCAGACATCTGGGAAAAGTATTAGATGTCTGAAAACTACTTTTATGATGTCTAGAAAGTAAATCAGATGTCTAATCCTAAACAGGTTTCCTTACTGACTTGAGTCAAACCTAAACAGAGTTTTAGTGAAAGTTAGTCAGACGACATCTTGGACGTCTGATGCTAGGTCTGGACATCTGGAAACGTAGATAACTGCAGGAATGGATTTACTGAGGCACAAACAGCTATATTACTGATGAGAGGTGATTTTGGCTTAATCGAGAGCTAACGTTTATATATCAGACGTTTGAGATCCTCTACGGACGTCTGACAGAAGATTAAGGGTCAATCATCAAGGATTATATTTCTAAGCCAACGTTCCACCAATTGGACATCTGACAAGGTCATCAGACATCTGCTAAGATGTCTGGACTAAGGGCTGAACATCTGAAACTGGCAAACAGAGAGTGGTTCTCTACCTAAGTGGTTTGGACATCTGATCAAATAGTCAGACATCTTAAAAGTCAAGATTAGACGCTTGAAGTCTAGATTGGATGTCTGATCAGGCAGTCTGAAGCCTACTTTGGTTTTCTAAGTTAACTACGAAAAGTCTAAGTAACCTAGGCTTGAGTAAGTGTTCCTACGACTACTGTTTTGTTACTTTGAGGCCCTTTAACAAGCACTCTAAGAAAATAAAGAGCAAATAACAAAAGATACAAAGTACAAGATAGAAAAGACATCTATCCTATTCTTCTGGTTTGTCTTCAAGCTCTCGCTCCAAGCGAAGCTCCTTCTCCTCCAATGAGCTCCTCCAATCTATCATGGATGCGAGCTCTTCACACTTGTATCCATTTGCAATTGACTTGAAATCTTGGACTCAAAAGCAAATGTCAAAGATCAAGTGATTTATTATCATCAAAATTAACAATCGTGGTTCCCTTGCACCAACAGATGTATCATGGGTTTTGGATTCAAGGGGAAGTTGTTCATTTGTAACTCCTAGCAGGACCTCTATCTCATGAATATCATCCTTAATTAATTTCATAAGATCATTCACAATGTAAGAGGCTTGCTTGTATTTATCTTCCTCCCTAAAGTGGTCAAATTCAATTCCCCAATTTTTGTTTGATTCTATTCCAGGTGCGACAAATTGCTCCTCAACCTACATGTGATTGTGACATCAACATCTAACAGTTCATCATTTGGTTTTATGTTAGGATCCTTTATGCCATGATGGCTATTATCCTTAGTATTGGTCTTCATTTGCTTTTTAATTGTTCTTCTGAATAACGCTCTTGATTCCACATATCACATAATGTTTTTTCATAATTGAAATCCTCTATAGAATATAGAGATTCATTATCCTCCAGATTGAGAGCATTTTCAAACATTGGTGGATATCCTGATTCAACATTATCCCCATTAATTATATTCTAATCCTCATCACGGAACGTACCCTCAATATGATATAAATTAGGTATCCCAAGGTTCATAGAGCCATTATTATCCTCACTATCATTTAGCAGTGTTAGAACTTGAGTCAATATATTCTTATCTGTAGTTTGGGGTGGTGTAGATGGTGGCTCAGGAAGTTTTTCTATCTTAAACTCTTGATTCTCATATTTGGGCTTTTCATTAAAATTAATTGGCAGCTTGTCTTGGAGAATCACATGATTAGTGAGTGGTTCAGTCTCTAAATCATTAACACAAACCCTTTTAGAAGAAAATGATTCCTCTCGAATATCCTCACATGATTGTCCTCCAAGATCTTAATCTATCTCTATCCCTGATTCACTTGATCTAACCCCAAATATCTTGTAAGATTTAGTTTCAATTTCATATGGTTCCTTATCATTTAACTCAATTTCAGAGTTTCTTATGCTTCTCTAGAGAACCTCATTGATCTTCATAGGGTTGATACGTTGTTTTTTTTTCAACCTCTTCAAGATGTGCGACATTATTTGATTGATGTCATACATTTCTTTATGCTTTTCTCAACTACTTAAGATCTTAATTGTTCATGGCATGAATCTATTTGCAAATTTGGATCTTGAGTCAATTCTGGAGTTGAGTTTAGCTCCACAAGTGGACTTTTAAAGGTAGGACCTTGGGTAATTATGATGCGATCATTTTCTAGGTCCAATTCCTTAAAAGGCACTAATTTAGCCTTTATTTTGCTCCTGAAAAGATTAGGTGAAAGTTTAGGTTCAAGAAGGATCTCAATAGCAGATTGATCATTTTCAAGTGAGCTAAAGAAGATGGATGAGTTTGATTTGCAATTAAGTAGAGAAGGGTTGATAGAATTGAAATCACATCCGTAATGCAGGTTCTGATATGTAGGTTGAGATGTGAACTCCGACGATTGAGCTTGGTCATGGTTTGCTTCTCTACTTGCATAATGAGGTTGAAAGTTAAAGTATAGATCATTCAAGTAATCAAGTTGATCCTTACTAAGATTGCTTATGGAGGGACTATTATAATGTGATCTATTGAAGATGGCCTGAATCGTATACGGCTCAAGTGAATAAGTAGATTGACTCGACCAACTAGGGTTATAAAGTGATGTAGTTTGATTGGACTAACAGTTGGATGAGTCATATAAGTTTGAGTCAAAGCTAGGGTTACTAGTCCAACCTTGGTTTGATGATTCATTCGGAATGTGGAGGTTGGGTGTCAACATATGATAGCTTGGCCCTAAATGAAAGCTAAAGTTATCGGAGAACATAAGAGATGGATTCATAGATTGAGAAGGATCTGAGTAATTTTGGTGGTCTCTAGGGAAGTTATTGTACCCCTATGAATGTCAATTTTGTATTGTATAAAGTGGGTGATCCATATGGTTCAAATGAAGAGTCACGTATAAGGTGTTAATAGATGGGCAGTATTCAAACCGAGGGTTTGGTTGACTTTGACATGAATAAGTTATCTCATGTGTCTAGACCATCAGAAAAAATATGGAGATGTGAAGAGAGACAGATGAGAGAAAGAGTGCCCTAGCTACACAAACAAACAATTCAATCTAGCCTTAAATGTTCACTCTATGGGACTTAAAAGCTTCAAAAAGCATGACAAGACTTGCAAGCAATTACACCTCTTTTCATAAAATCAATATAGCCAGGTTGAATATGGGTGGGGTAGAGGGAGCATTTCCAAAGCTTTCACTAAGGTGCTAATTGAGGAATCTTTTGCTTGCTTAAGTCGTTTCACTTTGGTCCTGCAGTGTAGACACTAGATTTAACCTTAAGAATCAAGGCAAACCACTTAGATAAAGCCAAAATCGCACCCTTAAGGTTAGAAATTATCCAACCTCAAGGCTAATATCCACTCAATTTTAGGGCTTAAGCAAATGCAAATGCTTAGAATGTGATTGGCATTTTTAGGGAGTTGTACCCCTAAAGATTAATTCAAAGTGCAAATGCAACAACCAAGCAAATAAGTTCTTTAATTTTAGAATTCTTGTCTTCTAAAGTTTCACCTTGGTTGAATGTATTTTAGGGTTTCTCTTGCCTCTTTTTGGTTACAAGCAATGTTGTTATTGTTAATGTCTCTTCCTTTAATTCAAGTTCAATGCAAATGTGTGCTCAATTTCAGGATAATTAATCACAAAATATCAGAATCCTCTAAAGGCAGTTGAACCCTAGAATGAGTGCTCTAGTAATAAAATATCTTAAAATAGAGTGTGGATCTTAAGGTGAGATTTTTTATTTTTTATTTTTTTAAAAGAAAACTAACTATGAGATGAGATGAGTCAACTAACTTGTTGGGTTGGTCTGAATTTGTTCAAGATCTTTGCTTGTAAAATGTATAAATCAAAATTGAGGTAGATGAGTCAGAAACCTTGAAAAGAAAAAAAAAGAAAAATCTAACTAAATACATGCAATGTAGTAAAAAGAAATCTAGATTCTTTGCCTCCTTGGCAACGACACTAAAAACTAATCATGAAATTTGTGAGAGGATAAGTGTTGTGCACGAAAACATGATTATTTACAAAATTTTCAAACCTTTGAAATAAATAAAAATTAGTATAGCAGGAGTCTGAGTCATCCTCAGGGAGGAAAAATCATCTAAATTACTTTCTACTAATTGTTGAAGCGAATTCGTCGTCGTTTAAGATATGTGTTGTAGTATAGAACAAATGCGCTCAAACAAATAGAATTTATAACTCGAATTGAAGTCCGAGGTCAAACATAGGGAGTAAGTAGGAATTCACGTGTTAATCTTAATAAAAATATAAATGAGCACAGGAAATCAAGCTAATAATGATAATCAATGAATAATATCTACTCAAATCTGATATTCAATGTAGAACATGAGTATATCAAGAGTTTAATGAGGCAAAAAGATGTATAAGATAAAATAATGGTGATTTGAATCACCAATTATTAGCCTTAAGCATATACATATCAATCACTCAATAATATCAAATAAACGCAAAGTGGCCTGAACCACTTAAACCTTATTTCCACGCCAGCAGTGCACGATCTCTCAAGGCCTCTCCTCTTCAGCTCTTCTTCTTCTCTTCTTTTCTTCTTCTTTCAGAGCTTCCCTTCTCTCTTCTTCTTTCCTTCACAGCACAAGGATGAAATCCCTCTAGCGGCTAACTGTTGGAATATTGCCCTGAGGAGCAAAAACCCCCTACCCCTCTCTCTCTTTCTTCTCTTTCTCTCAAACCCAGAGTGTTAAGACCCGTGTCATTAAGCCTTTTTAATACGTCCGTACTTTAGGTCAGACATCTGGTAAGACGTCTGGACTGAGGGTCAAATGTCTTGCAAGACGTCTGGACTCATTCCCAGACGTCCGAAAATCAAAATTTTTGTGTATGTCCCCGCGTCTGCACGCGTGCTATGCGTAGACAGTACGCGACCCTCGTTTTCTTCTCCTTCTCTCTCCTCTCGCCCGACGCAAACCTGAACCCCACACCTTATATAACCCCCTCCTCTCCCTCACACCAGCCCCAATTCCAGCCACCCTTCTCCTTCCTCCAGCGGGAGCAGCGAGCAGCGAGCGTGAGCGGCGTGGGAGGAGAGGAGCAGCGAGGGGAAGAGAGGAGAGCAAGCACGCAAGCTATCGTGGGAGCTCACCGGTGAGCTCACAACCGGTCGACACGTGTGCAAGGCTGAGGAGCACATCGGGGAGGTCCTCCCCGACACTACTGCAGCCAGAGCAACAGGCGAGAGGGTGAGGCACGACCACGCGCGGCGCGAGAGGTCGGAAGCAGGTTCTGGTTCTGGATTTTTCCCAGAATCAGACATCTTGAGAGACGTCCAGACAACGTAGCCGATGTCTGGAGGAGGATCCAGACGACTGAGAGGTAAGGTTTGCGAACGTACATCTTTGCGGATACGGCCATGCAGGCCATTTCGCAGAGGCGCAGTTTCGTGCCTTATTGAGAAGATTTCGATTGATTTGCATAGAGGTTGCTTTGGGAAGGAGCGGGACATGCCCTCCCACGCACTTCGGACGTCTGGGCGAGGCACCAGACGATGGGAAGCGTTTCCAGACGTCCGGAGAGGTTGTCGGATGTCTGGAACTGGGTCCAGAGGGTTCAGCGAAGTTCCTAGACGTCTGAGGAGTAGCACGGGACTGAGGTATGGCTCTGGACTCTTTTAAGATGTCTGGAAGGTGTTCCAGACGTCTGATTTGAGTCAGAATCACTGTTTTTGACCCGTTTATGGTTCGTTTGAGGTCCGATTTCCGCAATTGAGATACCGATGCTTCCCATATGTTTTCCTCTACTTGTTGGAATACTTTCTATACTGTTCTGAGTATTCTCTTGTGATTGATCCTTGTGATAGGACCTTGTTCCGTTGCGGGTTCGGGGTTTACTGAGGCACGTGAGCCTGCCGTTCAAGCCCCTATTACTCCTGGGTTTACTGGTAGAGTGGCTTCCCCCTTAATTTAATTACAACTTAATTGCATGTGTGGAATGAATGATTAGAACCTAGGATATGGCATGAATCCTAGGACTAGAAATACTGGAATGTCTGTATTGAATGAATGAATTGCAGTCTTGAATAAGTAGATAGAATGATAACAATTGCCTGTAATTGAATAACAGTTGCCTACGAAATATGTAGTAATTGTGCTAGTTAACTGTTAAATGTAACCTTCCTGTCTCACATGTGAATTGACATAATATGAGCTGCATGTATATAAATTTGAAAATGGAAAGGTGAATTGTTGGAAACACTAGCTACTTGTGAATAACCTGAATATGGAAATGTGAATGATAGTATTACAATGTGCATGTGTATAACCTGAGAATGGAAATAGAAATGATGAAACTTGGTATGGAATGGTATTAGGCATTTGAACATGAACCCTATGGGGAGGATTAGGAGTAGGGCTCCTGAGAAATATATGGAATGGCTCTGGAAATGCTTTGGGAAGTGCGCTTGCCTTGAGTACGTGGTACCAAGGGGAGCGCACGTTACCTCTTAGTGTAGAGGGGTGCTTGCCACCTTTCGGGTTGAGACACAGTGTGGGTTTGGCCACTATGCACCGACTCGGTGACCCTCGTGTACACTGTATCGGGGAGAGCTACTTGTGTAGGGAGAGGGTTAGCCACCTCATGGGGCCCGGGGTTCAGCTAGCCGCCCTACACCGACTTGTTAGGCCCACTGGGCAAATCAGGGTAGTCAGGTGAGGGTGCGCGGACTATGGAGGGGGATGTTGGTGCTAGAGCACCACGATCATTTGTTTTGATGATAACAAAACACGTGTTATTTAACATTTGCACTTGGAGTCTTAGATTTCAGGTCAATTGCAAATGTAGACGTGATTAGACGGAATTCGAGCTCGCATCCAAGACGGATTGGAGGAGCTTGATGGAGAACAGAGGAGATTCGTGAGGAGCGATAGATTGAAGATGGAAGGACAAGAAGAATAGGATAGAATTCTATTTATTCCTTTCATGTACTTTTGTCTTTATTTTCTTGCTCTTTATTTCCTTAGAACATTTTGTTAAAGAGCCTCAAAGTACCCTAACAGTAGTCCTAGGAACACCGGCACAACCCTAGGATACTTAGGTTTTGTGTAGAAAACTTAGAAAACCAATATAGGGTTCAAACAGCATTTCCAGACGTCTAATTCCAAAATCAGATGTCTGATAATGTGTTTTAAGACGTCTGACTGTTGATTCAGACGTCTGATAACATTTAGGCTGGACATAGTTAGTTCTATCTGATGAAATTAGACGTCCAGACCTTAGACCAGATGTCTTAGGAGACGTCTGATGACTTTGCCAGACGTCCAATTAGTGGACCGTTGGCTCTCTTAGCATCGACTCAAGGATATGACCGTTAGAGCCTTATCAGACGTCCTTAAGCCCTTCCAGATGTCTGATAATTGACCGTTTTGCCTCGACTGACCCGAAAATCTCTTCTCAGAGATTTTCTAGCCGTTGCAAATCCATTCCCATGAAAAAGTAGGTTTCCAGACGTCTAGACATAGTGCCAGACATCCTGTATGTCATCTGATGGACTTGCGTTAGAACCCTATTTAGATCTGATTCAAGTCAGGAAGAGACCCATCCAAAATCAGACGTCTGACCTTGTTTTCAGACGTCTTAAAGTGGTCTTCTAGACGTCTGATTCCAGAATTAGATGTTTGATTACCCTGTCACTGCAATGATTTTTCCTGATTTCGGGTTGATTCACTTGGGCTTTGCATCCAACGGCTATGGAAGCTTTTCTAAGCCTTCCAAAGCCTTCCTAAGGCCTCTATAAATAGAGGGGAACCTCTTGCACACTAAGACACACCTAGTTACACAAGACACACACCTTGCAATACACTTTCAAACAATTTTGTGTCTCTCTTGCTCTCTAAGCTCTAGTTCTACATCTAGAGAGCATCAAGCTGTTTTGCGCACCCGCTCTCCCGCCATAGTTCACGAGAGCAATGTTGCACCATCGCGTGGCTCACGCACCCGCGTCATCGACTCGACGCAGTCCTTGCAAAGGGGAGTTTATTAATTCCTATAGAAGCTTAGGTTTAAAATTACTTTGTTGGCTCTATAGGATTATTTGTTATTTTATCTTTATTTTTTGGTTGGGTATTTGCTTTGCGAATTCCCGTCTCCTTCGTGGGACAAAATCCTTCTCGTGAAGAGAAGGGGTTGAGGAACGCTACCCTCGCACTTGTAGCATGGTTGTAATTGAGATTGAATCACCCTCGTTTAAAGTGATTCATTTAGTGGATTTGATCAACTTGGTTGATCGGAAAATCCTAACTCGAGAGGGTTAGGTGGTGGTTTTCACCCGATTTGGGTTTCCACCTATAAATCTGTGTACTTTGTGTGATTGTATTTTGTGAGATTGCTTTATTTTCATTTCCGCAATTATTACGTCACCCCCTCCTGGTAGGGACGATTCTACAATTGGTATCAGAGCAGGTCTTGCTGTTTCGGCGTAACAACCCAGCAAGAAGATCTATGGAGGGGAGCAGTTCCGCGGGTAGGATTTCCGAGGGCCAGTCTACGACTTGTCCGCCGTTCTTCGACGGGAGAAACTACCATTACTGGAAGCTACGGATGAAGACATGGCTTCAAGCCACCGATTTCACAATCTAGGCCAGGTGTGAGACCTCCTTCGACATTCCACAAAAATCCACCGCAGGATACTCGCAGCAGTAGATTTGGGAACTCTCGCTCAATGCAAAAACAATGAACGCGTTGTATTGCACACTCAGCTCGGACGAGTTCAACAGAATCTCGCAATGCGCCACCGCATACGAGATTTGGCACACACTTGAGGAAACTCACGAAGGTACCTCTAAGGTAAAAACTTCTAAAATAAATTTACTTTCACAAGAGTTTGAGTCTTTTTCAATGAAATCTAACGAATCTTTAAGTGAGATGAACACTAGGTTCACTCTCATTGTAAATAACTTGAAAGCTTTAGGGAAGACTTTCATCAAGGGGGAGCTTCAAGGGAAGCTTCTTCGTTCCCTTGGACCGGAATGGGAATAGAAAGTCACCGCCATTGAGGAGGCAAACGAAGTGGAGGAGCTCAACATGGAAGATCTCCTAGGCAATCTAATGGCCTACGAGACAAGGTTGAAGCAGAAGAAGAAGGATACACCGGAGCCTCAACCGAAAAAGATTCTCGCCTTCAGAGCCGCGTCGGATAGCGAGGTAAGTTCTGACGAAGAAGACTTCAAATTTTTACTTAAAAAGTTTTCCAAGTTGTGTAGGGAATTGAAGAAGAAGGAGAAGGAGAGCCCGAGACGTTGCTATCACTGCAACGAGAAAGGGCACCTACGACCAGAGTGCCCTCTTCTCAAAAAGGAGAAGAAGGAAAAGGAAAAGAGATCTAAGAAGAAGGCATTCCAAGCCACTTGGGACGACTCCAGCTCGGAGGAAGAAGAAGAAGAAAAGTCCATAGAAGAAGAAACCGCTTGCTTCGGTTTCATGGCTAGAGGAAGCGACAGCGAAAGTGGAAGCGACTCAGACAACGAGGTAAGTTACGACTTACAAGAAGCTTTTAATGAATTATTTGATGTTAGTAAATCATTAAGAATAGAAAACAAAAGCATTAAAAAGGACCTTAGTTTTCTTAAAAATGAAAATGATAGGTTAGAAAAATAACTTAAGGACATAGAAGCTAGTCCTAGAATTGATAACCTATTATAAGAAAATCATAACCTCATCAATGAAAATAATAAATTGATTGAGGAAAATGATAGTTTAAAGTTAGAAATCTGTGATTTAAAAACTAAGATGCATACTATAGAAAAAGAAATTGCATGTCTTAGGGAAAACTCTAACAAATTAATCAACAAAGTAGATGATTTATATAGCCCTAAGATTGGGAAAGGATCTCCATCAAGGAGACCTGCTAACAGATCTGAATCCAAGCTCACTTGGATACCGAAGAAAAATTTGGAATCTTGTTTTGTAGGGTTCAGAGATAACTACAACACAAAGGACTGGACCTACAAGCTCAAGGCTGGTCAACTCGAATTGGGAGGACCAAGGAGTAGACCAAGGAGGAGAAGACCGACGAGACGGCGAACAAACAATGATCCCGCCGCACGTCGACCACCAGACTGGAGACCAACGCCGATGCCGGGGCCTCCAAGCTATGGATGGGAGCCCCATCCGATGTGGCATCCACCACCATTTGGGCCATTTTATTGGCCATGGTAGGTGAGGTAAAACCCTTTACCCTATCCTTTTATCATAAGCATTTAGATAGGGGGAGCAAAAAATTATAAGCTAATTGTCAATTTTTAAGGGGGAGATATAAGGTAGCTAAATTTCCTTTAGAAAGGAGGAGAAAAATAATAGTTATCTTGTTGTTATAAAAAAAGGGGGAGGACATTTCCTTTGTTAAAAGAATTTTATAGAAGAGAATGTTTTAAGGGGGAGTTATATAAATTTTAAAATCAATCAAACCTTTTTGATAATGTCAAAAAGGGGGAGGATTTTTTGCATTATTATTTATGGTTTTGTCATCATCAAAAATGGGGAGATTGTTGGTGCTAGAGCACCACGATCATTTGTTTTGATGATAACAAAACACGTGTTATTTAACATTTGCACTTGGAGTCTTAGATTTCAGGTCAATTGCAAATGTAGACGTGATTAGATGGAATTCGAGCTCGCATCCAAGACGGATTGGAGGAGCTTGATGGAGAACAGAGGAGATTCGTGAGGAGCGATAGATTGAAGATGGAAGGACAAGAAGAATATGATAGAATTCTATTTATTCCTTTCATGTACTTTTTTCTTTATTTTCTTGCTCTTTATTTCCTTAGAACATTTTGTTAAAGAGCCTCAAAGTACCCTAACAGTAGTCCTAGGAACACTGGCACAACCTTAGGATACTTAGGTTTTCTGTAGAGAACTTAGAAAACCAATATAGGGTTTAAACAGCATTTCCAGACACCTAATTCCAAAATCAGACGTCTGATAATGTGTTTTAAGACATCTGACTGTTGATTCAGACGTCTGATAACATTTAGGCTGGACATAGTTAGTTCTGTCTGATGAAATAAGATGTCCAGACCTTAGACCAGACGTCTTAGGAGACGTCTGATGACTTTGCCAGACGTCTAATTAGTGGACCGTTGGCTCTCTTAGCATCCACTCAAGGATATGACCGTTAGAGCCTTATCAGACGTCCTTAAGCCCTTCCAGATGTCTGATAATTGACCGTTTTGCCTCGACTGACCCGAAAATCTCTTCTCAGAGATTTTCTAGCCGTTGCAAATCCATTCCCACGAAAAAGTAGGTTTCCAGACGTCCAGACATAGTGCCAGACGTCCTGTATGTCGTCTGATGGACTTGCGCTAGAACCCTGTTTAGATCTGATTCAAGTCAGGAAGAGACCCGTCCAAAATCAGACGTCTGACCTTGTTTTCAGACGTCTTAAAGTGGTCTTCCAGACGTCTGATTCCATAATTAGACGTCTGATTACCCTGTCACTGCAATGATTGTTCCTGATTTCGGGTTGATTCACTTGAGCTTTGCATCCAACGGCTATGGAAGCTTTTCTAAGCCTTCCAAAGCCTTCCTAAGGCCTCTATAAATAGAGGGGAACCTCTTGCACACTAAGACACACCTAGATACACAAGACACACACCTTGCAATACACTTTCAAACCATTTTGTGTCTCTCTTGCTCTCTAAGCTCTAGTTCTACATCTAGAGAGCATCAAGCTGTTTTGCGCACCCACTCTCCCGCCATAGTTCACGAGAGCAACGTTGCGCCATCGCGTGGCTCACGCACCCGCGTCATCGACTCGACGCACTCCTTGCAAAGGGGAGTTTCTTAAATCCTATAGAAGCTTAGGTTTAAAATTACTTTGTTAGCTCTATAGGATTATTTGTTATTTTATCTTTGTTTTTTGGTTGGGTATTCGCTTTGCGAATTCCCATCTCCTTCGTCGGACAAAATCCTTCTCGTGAAGAGAAGGGGTTGAGGAACGCTACCCTCACACTTGTAGCGTGGTTGTAATCGAGGTTGAATCACCCTCGTTTAAAGTGATTCGTTTAGTGGATTTGATCAACTTGGTTGATCGGAAAATCCTAACTCGAGAGGGTTAGGTGGTGGTTTTTACCTGGTTTTGGTTTCCACCTATAAATCTTTGTGTACTTTGTGTGATTGCATTTTGTGAGATTGTTTTATTTTCATTTCCGCAATTATTACGTCACCCCCTCCTGGTAGGGACGATTCTACAATTGGTATCAGAGCAGGTCTTGCTGTTTCGGCGTAACAACCCAGCAAGAAGATCTATGGAAGGGAGCAGTTCCGCGGGTAGGATTTCCGAGGGCCAGTCTACGACTCGTCCGCCGTTCTTCGACGGGAGCAACTACCCTTACTGGAAGCTGTGGATGAAGACATGGCTTGAAGCCACCGATTTCACAATCTGGGCCAGGTGTGAGACCTCCTTCGACATTCCACAGAAACCCGCCGCAGGATACTCGCAGCAGCAGATTCGGGAACTCTCGCTCAACGCAAAAACAATGAACGCGTTGTATTACGCGCTCAGCTCGGAGGAGTTGAACAAAATCTCACAATGCGCCACCGCATACAAGATTTGGCACACACTTGAGGTAACTCACGAAGGTACCTCTAAGGTAAAAACTTCTAAAATAAATTTACTTTCACAAGAGTTTGAGTCTTTTTCAATGAAATCTAACAAATCTTTAAGTGAGATGAATACTAGGTTCACTCTCATTGTAAATAACTTGAAAGCTTTAGGGAAGACTTTCATCAAGGGGGAGCTTCAAGGGAAGACTTTCATCCTATCTTTGTTTGTGCACGATGTGGCAGTAAAACCACTAATCTCCTTTGCATGCAGCTACTAGCGGTTGTAGGATCTAAAGATAGGATATATGGCTATGCGCACAAAAACTCAAACACAAAATCAGTAATAACAAGAAAATTTTCACAATCAATCAAACCACAGAAATAGGCACAATATGTATAGTGGTTCCCCTCCCTTGGGTACTCCACTACCTAAGCCTCCCAGCTTAGGGTTTTTAACCCGATTCCCTCAACCCCGAGGAAATCAATTTACTAACTGATCACAATATTTATCCTAATTTATCTCTAATTATTTTTATGATCTAAGTTATATTCCTTTGTTAAGAGGCATATACAATCTATAAATAAAAAATCTAAACTAGAAACACTAAAGGTCAAAGATGATCTTCTCCTCGTTAATTCTTCCTTGCCATCTTGCCCTCTTTCTTATCATGATCTTCTCCTTTTCATCAAGCCTCCATCATTTCCTGTTTGCCTTAATCTTCACCTAAATCTGAAAAGAACTCAATTGCAAATATTAATTTATAATAATTTTGTTAACACCAAAATAAGATGTGGAATAAGGTTCCAACAATCTCCCCCTTTTTGGTGTTGACAAAACTATCTTGCAAATAGATAATTATAAGAACAAAATAATTTTTAACAATGTTATATGAAGGAAAAAAAAACTTTTAATTAAATCCTCCCCCTCAATATATGCTCCCCCTAAAAATATTACTATTTGCCATCTATCTTTCTCCCCCTTTTTGTCAATCACAAGAAAATGAAGAAATATCATACCATAAAATTTACTAATAGTAAAATGGAGCTTGTGGATACCAAGCATCTCTCGTCCAACATTCTTGGTCTTCATTCAACCTATAGAAAGGTTGAAGTGTTTCGTTATGTGCCTTGAACACCCATTGATTACTTTGATCTACTCCTGCAAAACAAATATCTTTTCTAGGTACCCATTTTCTTGTGTGTCGTTTAGAGTTAGCACCTTTCAAATCCTGAGATTTATAGAACTTTTTAGTGTTAGATCTATAATTCTTGGGATTTTTAGCCTTTTGATACAGCCATGCATGCCTAGGTGCATGTGATTTATTTTGTATATTCTTTTTACTTTGAAATTTTGATTTTAATGAATCACAAAATTCAATGTTTAGCCTAGTTGTTATTTTAAGATTATTTAAAGTCCCTTCAAAGTGCTCGTAAATATCTTCTAGTTCTAATATCTTTGCATGCAGTTGATTATTAGTTTCTTTTGACATTTCTAATTCTATTTCTAAACATGATTTTTCTAATTCTAATGTTTTATAATTATTCTTTAAAACCTTATTTTCCTTTTTAAATGACTTAGCTTTTGATATAGTTCTTCATAAGCTTTTAATAATTCTTCAAAAGAGAAATCAGGATTTACCTCATTGTCCGTATCTTTCGTAGTTGCTGCCAAACATAGATGAGCGACCTCATCGTCATCCAATTCGCTAGAGTCGGTGTCCATGTCGGAGTCACTGTCATCCCATGTTGCTTTTAAAGCTCTCCTCTTCTTGACTTCTTTTATGTCTTTCCTTTTGTCTTCCTTCTCCTTATTCATAGGACAATCCTTCCGCAATTGGCCCTTCTTCTTGCACTCATAGCAAATAACATTAGTTGAAATTTTATTGACTTGCTTACCTTGTTTCTTGAGGAATTTGTAGAATTTCCTAGTAAGCATTTCCATGTCCTCGTCTTCGGATTCCAATGTTGTTGAGTCCGAGTCCTTTGTGATTGCTCTAAAAGCAATACTTTTCTTCCTGCTTGTTGCCTTCTCCTCACTCTTCTTTATGTTCTCCAATTGAACTTCATACGCCATGAGGCTTCCAATTAGATCATCCAAGGGGAGAGTGGATATATCCTTTGCCTCTTGGATCACTGTGGTCTTTGGAGACCAATCGCCTGTTAGTGATCTCAAGACCTTTCTTACAAGTTGCTCCTCTTTCAGCTTGATGATTAGCCCATATTTGTGGGCTATTTAAGTATCTAAATGTCTAGACATTAAGTTCATTTTAACATTTAGATAGCATACATTAGGATGTAAATAAATTAATTCATATTTTTAGCTTAAGTACATAATTCATGCATTTAGAATTAACCTAGGGTTGCATACATTTAATTAGTTAATTAATTAGGTGCACTATTTTAATTAACATAGAAGTTAAGGAGTTATGTATAAATAATCCTAATTATTTTATTCTTTTATTCTTCTCCTTTGCACAGGTAACTCCTCCGTCTCCGCCTCCTCCTCCTGCTCATCACATTGATTCTACGGTGTTTTGAATTTCAAATCTGTGTGGTCGTGGATACAAAAGAGAAGGAAGAGCTGCCGTTGAGGAGGAGGCCACCACCCATTCCACCACTGTGCAGCATTCCACCACTGTGGGCCTCCATGGCCAAACTCCATCATACCATGGGTCGGCGGGGTGACAGATCGCCGCGCCAAGAGGATGGACTTGACTGCCACTATTCACGAGCTCCTTGAAGCTTGCCTACCATGAGTGCATCTACTGATGCGCGACTTGTTACCCCTGACCACAAGCACCATCACCACCTTCATCTTCTTCCCCATCCTCTGTTTTTCCTCTACTCCACATAAACAAACCCAAAAGCCACGCCATTCCCGCAGCAGCAAGACCGTGTGCGCCCCTTGCTGCGCATCCAGAACACTCGCAACAGCCCTCCACGACCACCCCGCATGCGCCACACACCTCCTGCAGCACGCACCACGCACCCGCAGCTTAACCCGCACGCCTTCCAACCGCACGCACAGAGCGTGCTGCGCCTTCGCCACCTCACCTGCGCGCACAGAGCAACTCCACCCAGCGACCCTCGCCTCTAGCCGCACGCGCAGAACGCGTTGCACCTCTACCCGCACGCCTTCCTGTAGCACGCGTCTGCACACCCTCCAGCTGCACTACACCTCCACCGTAGCAGGCGCACGTGCCCACTTCTAGCAACTCAGCGCACCTTCTCCCGCACCTCAGCCGCCGCCCGCACCTCCAGCCAGTGTGCCTTAGCCCCTGCCGCATGCCTGCAGGTGCGTGCGCCTACTTCCCGTGCGCGCGCACCTCCCTACGTGCGCCTGCACCTTGCCGAGCTGCTACCTGCAGCACCTGCTGCGTGCCCTCCAGCAGTAGCACGCGTAAGAGCAGCAACCACAGCCACCGCCGCTGCCCCCTCTTTGCTTCATCCCATCAGCTCCGACCACCATTTTCCACTAGACCACCACCATTGGAAGCGGCGTGGCTCCTTCTCCCTCCAGCGAGCTCCTCCCCTCCAGCCATCACCCCTTGTGTGTGCTCTCAGCAAGGGGAGTTCTCCCCTATTTTGCTACAGGGAACTTGCAATTAGTTATTACATTTCAATGCCATTGCCAAAGTCTCATTTTTTATTTTAGTATGTGATATATTGAGTGAAATTACGACTTCATACTCTTGCTTTCTTATAATTGCGTGGCTTTTGTTATTCACATCTTTTGACATTAGTTTTGGATTAAGATGTCCACAAATTCTCTCTAATGCATGTCAATTGGAAATTACATAGATTCATCACATATTTATTGAATATTTCAGTGAGGAAAAATTGCACATATAACCTTACATTTTCAAGTTATTGTGTATCTTCTTTTTGTAGCATTTCATGTCAGATTTTACTGTGGATTTCACACTTTATTAAACGAATACGAGAAAAATATTCATGATTTTATTGCATCATTGCCTCCCTGTGGACACGACCCACTCTTCTGTGAGTGATCTAATTTTTATTTTAATTATTTTATTAAGTGATTTTCCACCACTTTGATCCTACAACGACAAATCATCTTAATACATTATTCGAAAGCGAAAATCGTCTTATCACTTGACTCCTAGATTTTTCATTGGATTCACGATCTCTCCAAACCTTGTGTACATGTCCTTGATTGTTTCTCCTTTTTTCATCCTGAAACACTCATAATTTTCTATTAAAATAGAAATACGTGTTTCTTTTACCTTGCTTGTACCTTTGTAGGTGACCTCGAGAGTGTTCCATATCTCATACGCGGACTCGCATGCTGAAATTCGGTTGAACTCCTCCCTTGATAATGCACAATAAAGTGCATTCATCGCCTTTGCGTTACCTACGATCTTCTTTTGATCCGTTGTCCAAGCTACGCCTTCCTACGGCTCTGGATCCGTGTACTTCTCTTGAATGAGAATCCAAGACTCCTCGTCCATTGCTTTGAGGAAGACTTGCATCCTCCTCTTCCAATATCCATAGTCCATCCCATCAAAGAAGGGATGACGAGTGGATGACTGTCCTTCGGTGCGCTTGACTGAAGATGCCATTGCAAGTCGATTAGTCACGTCTTCTCGCAACTTGTCTCTGATACCACTGGTAGGATCTAAAGATAGGATATATGGCTATGCACACAAAAACTCAAACACAAAATCAGTAATAATAAGAAAATTTTCATAATCAATCAAACCACAAAAATAGGCATAATATGTATAGTGGTTCCCCTCCCTTGGGTACCCCATTACCTAAGCCTCCCAGCTTAGGGTTTTTAACTCGATTCCCTCAACCTCGAGGAAATCAATTTACTAACCGAGGTAATTAATAGGTTACCTCAACCCAAGTACACAAATGGGTTTGTTACAACCCAACGAGCAAATGCTCAAGAACAAATGAAATACAGCTGTAAGACAGAAAAATAAATCTTACAACTAGAACCTAAGCCTCTCAACAAATGTAAATGTAATGTTACTAATTTGAGAGCCTAGAATAAAAGTGAATGCCTTGACAATGTGTAAAGAAATCACGTTGATGTGCTTGCAAAACCGTAGAGAGATTGATAGCCGCAAGCTATTCCTTCTTCAAAATATTGTGAGAATATGAAATATAGCTCTAGAATTTTTCTTCTCTTTTCTTATGTGCAAACTAAGGGTCCAAGGGATTATTTATAGAGTTAGGACCTAGTTGGGACGTCTACTAGATGTTGGGTTTAAATCCCAACGTTCATATAGCCAAAATTAATTTTCTAGCCATTCAGTTTTGAGCCAATGGCTACCTGGTACCGGTACTAAAGTGTGGGTACCGGTACTCGTTGCTTTCAAATTTAGGTTTCAAACTCTTAACACAAATCTGTAACCACTTGTACCTGTACTCATGGTTAGTACCGGTACTGATCATGAGTACCGGTACTCGTGGGGTACAGGTTTGTTTCTTGAGAAAACCCAAACCTGTAACTCACATGTACCGGTACTAAAGTTTAGTACCAATACTTATGGGCTAACAAGTACCTTTTTTAAGTGATGTAATCAATTATGTTCTTTGAAAATGATCACAATATTTATCCTAATTTATCTCTAATTATTTTTACGATCTAAGTTATATTCCTTTGTTAAGAGGCATATATAATCTATAAATAAGAAATCTAAACTAGAAACACTAAAGGTCGAAGATGATCTTCTCCTCCTTGATTCTTCCTTGTCATCTTGACCCCTTATCATGATCTTCTCCTTTTCATCAAGACTCCATCATTTCCTGTTTGCCTTAATCTTCACCTAAATCTGAAAAGAACTCAATTGCAAACATTAATTTATAATAATTTTGTTAACACCAAAACAAGATGTGGAACAAGGTTCCAACAAGAGTAAGGCCTCCAGTTAAAGGTGACGTCATGATTGTGATGTCCAATTGAAGGCTTGGGGATGCACTTGGAGCTGAGCTGCGTCACCTGGAGATGATAGTGCGGACGAATGTGGCTGGCGAACTACATTGGAGCCGAAGAAGATGGTGGTAACGACAGTGCTCTGACGAATACCCTGAAACACGAATACGTGCATGAAGTCCCCAATCAAAAGGTTTTAGAGTGTCACCAGACCACGTGGAGTGCGGTGGTGGTGGTCTTGTGGCGTGAGAGTGCGTGAGGTGGTGCGTCGAAGTCGGTGAAGGTGGACGGCAATGGGTTTGTTGGTGGGGAGCTAGGGCAAGTGATGGAGTGAAATAGGAGAGGGCTTTTGATGGAGGGAGTACGACGGATCTTATGGGGGTGAAAGCAGTGAGAGTCGAGCAGTGTAGCGGTGTATTATGGACGGGGGAGGCCGGTGGTCGTGAGTCAAATCGAGACGTTAGAGAGAGAGCAAGCAAGTAGAGAGGGAGAGGGAGTTATAGCACCTAATTATGGATGAAAGAGATGATGAATTGGTGCCAGTGTGATTGTCGGCGTCGGAGATGAGTAATTCTCCGACGAGGGAGACGGCGAGGAAGAAGGGGTTAGGGCGCCTCTGAGTTGACTGTCGAGAGGTGGAGGAAGTCGCGGAGGAAGGAGACACTCCCAATTTGGCTGTTGGGAGGCCGTAGGATGACGAAGGAGGAGTGTAACGAACGCGTGCCCCAGACGTCTTTTAAGACGTCTGGGAGGTGGCCCAGACGTCGGACCAGACATCTGGGATCACATCCAGACGTCTGACCAGACGTCTGGGATCGTTTCCAGACGTCTGGAGAACAGTTATTTTCGCACGGGAGATTCGTCTGTGCGCCTGTGCGCGCAGACCCGCGATTCCCCTCTCTCTCTCTGCGGCTGCAGGCGACTTGCCACGCTCCTCTCTCCTCCTCGCGCGGCCTTAAAAGGCACGCCTCCCCTCCCGTCTCCACCGTCTCCTCCTTCTTCTCCTTCATGTGCGCGAGAGCGAGCGAGGGCGAGGGCGGCAGCGGCGGCCGCAGTGAGCGCGGAGGAGGTGCGGCGTGCGAGGGCGGAGCTTTGCCGTGAGGGCGAGCTCGCCGGAGCGGCTTGGCCGGCCGACGGAGGGCGCAGGGGGCGCGGAGAGGGACCTGCTGCGGTCTGAGCAGCCGATGCGCGAGGTGCGACGCGGGCGGCATCGCGAGCGGAGGCCGAGCAGCGCCCTGATTCTGGAAAAATTTCCAGAATCAGACGTCTGGGTTGATAGCCAGACGGCGAGGGAGACGTCTGGAAGCTCATACAGACGTCTGAAAGGTGAGTATTCCACCTTCTTCTTCCTTCCTGTCGACTGACCGTACTGAGGGAGGCAGTTGGCTGTGCGCAGGTTCGCTGATTCGCCATCCTTTGCGAATCAGATGTCTGGAAGTTGTTCCAGACGACAGGAGTGACATCCAGACGTCCGGGGTGACCATCGGACGTCTGGGAGCTAGGCCAGACGTCCCCGCAGACTTATGGACGTCTGGGAAACCACGTTGAACAGGTAATTCTCTGATCCACTGTTTAAGATGTCTGGAAGAAGTTCCAGACGTTTGATTTTGCACAGTATCGTCTTTTTCGACTCGTTAAGGGCCCGTTCGGGCTCCGTTTTCCGCGATTCGAGTTGCGCTCTTTTCAGAATTAATTCCTCTACCCGTCTACAGTAGCTATACACTGTTTTGAGACTTTCCTGGTGTTTGATCCTTGTGATAGGACCTCGTTCAGTTGCAGTCTTGGGAGTCGCGGAGGCACGCGGGATTCCCGATCACGCCCCCATTACTCCCGTTGTACCTGGTAGAGTGGCTTTAAGTATTAATAAAATCTGTTAAAGTATGGAACCATAACTAGAACCTAGGACATTGCATGAATCCTAGGAATGAGAATATATGGAATGATAGCTCCTAGGTGTTGCATGAATCCTAGGGCTGGAAAACTAGATTGTATGATAGATCCTACGATATGGCATGAATCCTAGGATGGAAAAACTAGTGGAATGTATAATACTGCAGTCTTGGAAAATGGAAAGAGATATAAAGCTGCCTGTAATTTGAATTAATAGCTGCCTGTTGTGAATAGATAACGTGGTTGAGAACATTGATTGTAAGAATGTGAAACTGGAAAGTGAAACCTGGATGTTTGAGTAAAAAGGATGGAACCCTACGGGGAAGTAGGAGTAGAACTCCTGGAAAGTGAATGGAATAGTTTTGGGGAAGTGAGCTGGCCCTTGAGTACGGAGTACCAAGGAGAGCGACTGTCCCCCTGTTTAGCGCAGAGCGGAGCTAGCCGCCCCAGGGACCCGGGGTTAGGACTGGCCACTCTGTACCGACTTGCTGGCCCTCGCGTACGTAGTACCGAGGAGAGCTACTAGTGTTAGGAGAGTACTAGCTACCGCACGGGCCCCGGGGTTCTGCTAGCCTCCTTCACCGACTTGTTAGGCCAGCTGGGGCAAACCAGGGTAGTCAGGCGAGGGTGCGCGGACTGTGGAGGGGCAAGGCCCCGGTTTGGTTACTGTGGAGGGGTTGGACCCCTGTTACTGAGAGGGCTCTGCCCTGGTTCCGTGCTATGCTTTGGGTGCACCCGTTAACGGAAACTACTGACCGCGTGCCAGTACGGGTTAGCTACCTGTGCGTTTATCGCACGTGCCGTAGTCACCGTTACGTCTGTCAGTGACCTTGGGGTGGTTGACTGAGGGTAGAATCACCACGGGGGACTCTCCCGGCCAGGAGAGCACCACGTGCTACTTCTACTTTTGGAAAAGACTGCAATCAAGATCGTTCTCACGAGGAACATTCGAGATCAAGTAAAAGATCTGAGAAATAAATGAAATAGTGAGACAATTGAAAGATGTAAATAAAGAAAGTAATAGAACATAACAGCTACTGTACACTCTACTGTTGCCTTTAGTTAGTTGCCACTCTACTCAGCGTTTTGCTGACGTGTTCTCTCGTTACCTTTTTCAGGACCAGGTGTTGAGCAGCCAGGGTCAGCGGCTGCAGAGGACGCTGGGCCGAGTAGGGTCCAGTAGAGTTTACCACAGTCTTTTGTACCTCTTTTGTTTCTGTTATAGTGAGTAGTTTTGTTTCCGCTGTACTTTCTCTACCTGTAGTTCGTGTTACATGATAAATGTTGTTCTACTGTTGTGGTGGTACCTACTGTAGTAGTTTCTTTCCTTACTGCTGTACTTTCTTACTGTTAGTTATATTCATGCTGAATGTAGTTTATTTTACTATCTTTTGGTTACTTCCTCGTTGGACGACTAGGTCTTGGGATTAGTCGAGTCGGTCCGGTTCTCGTGTCTCGTAGGGACTCGGGAACCGGGTCGTTACAAGATGGTATCAGAGCAAGGTCGTCCCGAGAAGTGAATCAACTGACTGGAAAATAACCAATTCGCATGTTTATAGCTAGAGTAGCCACCACAACATATCTCCTGACTTGAGCTCTTAGAAGTTTCGTTAGGTACCGTCTGTTTTGACGTTTTCGTTTGGTTTCGCGTCTCCTTGCAGGAGATGCCTCATCGCGGGACTGGCGAGACTAGCCGCGGGCGCGGCCGAGGGCGAGGTCGGCGAGGTGGACGTGCTATCGTTGACGTCTCGGTGGACCAGCCACCACTCCCTGGCATCCAGGCCCAGGACCTCGCCTGGCTGATTCGAGATATTGTACGAGAGGAGCTCCACCCACCGCCCCGAGCACCTCCTCCTGGGGTTGCAGAGGGGGAGTCCTCTGTGGGACCACGCGACGGACATGGCGCTGGACACGAGGGAGGGGATGGGCCGCTGCCTCCCCCACTTTCCTCCGACACTTCTATACCCGAGGCACCTTCGCCTGGAGGTGCACCAGCACCTCCCCTACGGCGCCACTTCGAGCTTTTCCGACAGTTCCGGAAGCTGAAGCCCCCCTCCTTCAAGGGGGATGAGGACCCGACCGAGGCAGAGGACTGGCTTGAGCAGCTGGAGAAGATCTTCGACACCCTTCGCCCCCCGGTGGAGTGCCGCGTGGCCTTTGCCACGTACCAGCTGGAGAGTGCTGCACACCGGTGGTGGAGGGCGGTCCGGGGACAGGAGAGGGACGAGCCGACGTGGGACCAGTTCGTCACCCTCTTCTGCGAGCAGTACTTTCCCCAGATGTGGCAAGACCAGAGGAGGCGGGAGTTCCACACTCTCCGCCAAGGGACGATGACTGTGAGCGCGTACCGCACGCGTTTCTTGGAGCTGTCCCGCTTTGCAGCGACAGCGGTAGCCACTGAGGAGGAGCGCCTTTGGAGGTTCACCGAGGGGCTCCAGCCTGTGATCCGGGGGTATGTCAAACCCCTGAAGCTGCCTACGTTTTCGAGGGTGGTAGAGGCAGCTATGACTTACGAGGAGACCAACCCGTCCGCGCGAGAGACCGACGGCGGGCGAAAGAGGCCCTTTCAGCCAGACTTCTCACAGGGCCGACGAGAACGGAGACACGTGGCGTCCGCAGGAGAGCAGTCACGTTGTGCAGGGCCATCAGTGGCCTTTGGGGGCCCTCGACAGGGGCCAGTCGCCAGCACCGGACCCCCGCCTAGTCGACAGCAGGGACTCACTGAGGGCGGGAGTCGGGTTCCCCTCTGCTACCAGTGTGGCCAGCCGGGCCACGTCAGGAGGGACTGCCCATCTAGGGCAGGAGGTCAGCAGATACTTCCCGTGCAGAGCACTGGAGGGCGCGCAGGAGGCCGCGGTTCCCAAGCGCGAGGAGGAGGACAGCAGTCGCGAGGAGGGTACCGGCCAGCACCTACCCGTCCGACGCAGAGTGTGGCTGCTTCGTCCGCACCTAGAGTTGAGGGGCGTATCAACGCCCTAACACATAGGGACGCCAGAGCTTCAGGATCCGTGGTAGCAGGTATGGTTTCAGTTTCTGGCAGACTCGTTTACACGCTTTTCGATTCCGACGCTACGCACTCGTTTGTCGCAGCCAGTTTCGCAGTTAGTTTGGACCAGGATTATACACTGTTAGAGAATCCGTTCGTAATCAGAGGTCCGAGTGGTCAGCTGTTTGTAGCTGAGGAGGTGTACACGGGTTGCGAGGTCAGCGTCGGGGGACATAGCCTACCAGCTGATCTGATTATGATACAGATGGAGGACTTTGGAGTGATTCTGGGGATGGATTGGCTGTCCGCTTACCACGCTTTGGCGGACTGTTTTGAGAGGAAGATCGTCTTCTCCATTCCGGAGTTGCCTTCTTTTGAGTTTCACGGACAGCCAGTGGATGGAGGTTTCAGGTGCATATCGGCACTTCAGGCAGCGAGACTTTTGAGCCAGGGGTGTGAGGGCTTCCTAGCTTGCATGGTGGCAGAACCCAGCCCCGTGGCAGACTTCCAGAGCATCCCGGTGGTCAGAGAGTACCCCGACGTGTTTCCAGACGAGTTACCAGGACTACCGCCTGAGCGTGAGATCGAGTCTGAGATCTCACTAGTACCAGGGACCAGCCCCATCTCCACTGCGCCATACAGGATGGCACCGCTTGAGCTGCGAGAGCTCAAGTCCCAGTTGCAGGACCTTTTGGAGAAAGGTTTCGTGAGGCCCAGTGCGTCTCCCTGGGGAGCCCCGGTACTGTTTGTGAAGAAGAAGGATGGGACCCTACGCCTTTGTGTGGACTACCGACAGCTGAATAGGGTCACCATCAGGAACAGATATCCGCTGCCAAGGATTGACGATTTGTTTGACCAGTTGCGGGGTGCCACGGTGTTTTCCAAGATAGACTTGAGGTCTGGATACCACCAGTTGAGGATCAGGGAGACCGACGTCTCCAAGACAGCTTTCCGCTCCCGGTATGGACACTACAAGTTTTTGGTCATGCCATTTGGGCTGACCAATGCCCCCGCTGCTTTCATGGACCTGACGAACCGGGTGTTTAGACCGTACTTGGACCAGTTTGTGGTGGTTTTCATAGATGATGTACTCATCTATTCTAGAGATCGGATGCAGCACGGACAGCACTTGCGGATGGTTCTGGACACTCTGAGGCGACGCAGGCTGTACGCCAAATACAGCAAGTGCGAGTTCTGGTTGAGGGAGGTGACCTTCTTGGGTCATGTGATCTCTGGAGACGGCCTGGCGGTGGACCCAGCCAAGGTCGAGGCAGTGCTCAAGTGGGAGAGACCGCGTTCAGTCACTGAGATCCGCAGTTTCCTGGGACTAGCTGGCTACTACAGACGGTTCATCAGAGGATTTTCACAAATTGCGCGTCCTATGACACAGTTGACCCGGAAGGACGTGCCTTTCGCTTGGATAGACGCCTGTGAGGCGTGTTTTTTGGAGCTGAAGGAGAGGTTGACCTCAGCTCCCGTGCTCACCATCCCTGACAGTAGTGGCGGGTTCGTTGTGTACACGGACGCTTCCTTGCAGGGATTAGGAGGTGTGCTCATGCAGAGGGGTCACGTGGTCGCTTACGCTTCGCGGCAATTGAAGCCCCATGAGCATACCTACCCTACCCACGACCTAGAGTTGGCAGCCGTTGTCTTCGCGCTGAAGACATGGAGGCACTACTTGTACGGTGAGACCTTCGAGATTTTTACAGATCACAAGAGCCTCAGATATCTTTTTGACCAGAAGGAGCTCAACATAAGACAGAGACGTTGGTTGAAGCTCCTGAAGGACTACGATTGCAGCATCTCCTACCACCCGGGAAAGGCCAATGTGGTGGCTGACGCCTTGAGCCGTAAGGCGCCCACACGCTTGGCCAGTCTACAGTTACAGAGTTGGAGCCTTTTGGAGGAGGTGGGCAGTTGGCGACCTCTAGAGTTACGAGGATACTGTGGGGCAGTGACGGTGACACAACAGACCAGGCCAGAGCTGATAGACCGCATCATCACGGGATAGATGGCCGATCCGTACTTGCAGTCTTTGCGCGACAGAGTACTATCAGGGGACCCAGGGGACTTCTCTTTTACAGACCAGGTGCTACGTTTGAGGGGACGGTTGTGCGTTCCCAGAGACGAGGAGCTGTTGAGAGAGCTCCTGACTGAGGCACACGGTTCCAGATTCACCATACATCCCGGAAACACGAAAATGTACCATGACTTGAGACGCGAGTTTTGGTGGAGAGGGATGAAGCGGGATGTGGGTGAGTTCGTGCAGCAGTGCTTAGTGTGCCAGCAGGTGAAAGCCGAGCATCAGAGGCCTGCAGGGCTGCTTCAGCCGCTTCCAGTGCCAGAGTGGAAGTGGGAGAGCATCACCATGGACTTGGTGGTGGGCTTACCTGTTACCCAGCGGGGACACGACGCAGTCTGGGTAATAGTGGATAGATTGACGAAGACGGCGCGATTCTTGCCGATCCGAGTCACTTTGGGACCAGCACAGTTGGCAGAGAGGTATATCCGTGATGTGGTGCGACTACACGGAGTTCCGCGGGAGATCGTATCCGACCGGGATACCCGCTTTACGTCCCAATTTTGGGCTGAGTTTCAGCAGGCTTTGGGGACGAGGTTGAGGTTTAGCACGGCTTACCACGCCCAGACGGACGGACAGTCGGAGCACACGATACAGACACTTGAGGACCTTTTGCGTGCCTGTGTACTGGACTGGAGGGGCTCTTGGGAGGAGCACCTACCCCTGGCGGAGTTTGCATACAACAACAGTTATCACTCGAGCATCGGCATGGCTCCCTACGAGGCTCTGTACGGACGGAAGTGTACGGCACCCTTGAGTTGGGTTGAGGTGGGGACCAAGTGGGAGGTTGGCCCCAGGTTGATCCGGCAGAGTCAGGAGGTAGTTGAGCAGATCCACAGACGACTCCGCACTGTCAGGAGCAGACAGAAGAGCTACGCGGATCGGAGACGCAGAGAGGTGCAGTTTGAGGTTGGGGACCACGTCTTCCTTCGTGTTTCGCCCATGAAGGGCCTACAGCGGTTTGGGGTGAGAGGGAAGCTCGCGCCGAGGTTCGTAGGGCCCTTTGAGGTCCTGGAGCGGGTTGGACCCGTTGCTTACAGACTTGCCCTTCCCCCGCAGCTTTCTGGTGTGCACGACGTGTTCCACGTGTCCAACCTCAGGAAGTACGTAGCCGATTCCAGTCACGTATTGAGTCACGAGAGCGTTGAGGTGAGCGACGACCTGACCTACCCCGAGCGGCCAGTGCAGATCCTAGACCGAGCCGTTCGCAGGTTGAGACGAAAGCAAGTACCCCTGGTAAAGGTTTTGTGGAGGAGCCAGCAGTACGAGGAGGCTACCTGGGAGCCTGAGGCGGCGATGTAGGAGCGGTACCCGGAGCTTTTCGCGGGTACGTCTTTTCAGACCGGCTTCGATCCTCTTTGAGTTTGTTATGGTTATTTGGACATCTTTTTCCCGCACCCTAGTTGGCGTAAGTTTCGGGGATGAAACTTCCTTTGAGTTTGTTATATTGTAACGAACGTGGGCCCCAGACGTCTTTTAAGACGTCTGGGAGGTGGCCCAGACGTCGGACCAGACGTCTGGGATCACATCCAGACGTCTGACCAGACGTCTGGGATCGTTTTCAGATGTCTGGAGAACAGTTATTTTCGCACGGGAGATTCGTCTGCGCGCCTGTGCGCGCAGACCTGCGATTCCCCTCTCGCTCTCTTTTTCCCTCTCTCTCTCTGCGGCTGCAGGCGACCTGCCACGCTCCTCTCTCCTCCTCGTGCGGCCTTAAAAGGCACGCCTCCCCTCCCGTCTCCACCGTCTCCTCCTTCTTCTCCTTCCTGTGCGCGAGAGCGAGCGAGCGCGAGGGCGGCAGCGGCGGCCGCAGTGAGCGCGGAGGAGGTACGGCGTAAGAGGGCGGAGCTCTGCCGTGAGGGCGAGCTCGCCGGAGCGGCTTGGCCGGCCAGCGGAGGGCGCAGGGGGCGCGGAGAGGGACCTACTGCGGTCTGAGCAGCCGACGTGCGAGGTGCGACGCGGGCGGCGTCGCGAGCGGAGGCCGAGCAGCGCCCTGATTCTGGAAAAATTTCCAGAATCAGACGTCTGGGTTGATAGCCAGACGGCGAGGGAGACGTCTGGAAGCTCATACAGACGTCTGAAAGGTGAGTATTCCACCTTCTTCTTCCTTCCTGTCGACTGACCGTACTGAGGGAGGCAGTTGGCTGTGCGCAGGTTCGCTGATTCGCCATCCTTTGCGAATCAGATGTCTGGAAGTTGTTCCAGACGACAGGAGTGACATCCAGACGTCCGGGGTGACCATCGGACGTCTGGGAGCTAGGCCAGACGTCCCCGCAGACTTCTGGACGTCTGGGAAACCACGTTGAACAGGTAATTCTCTGATCCACTGTTTAAGACGTCTGGAAGAAGTTCCAGACGTTTGATTTTGCACAGTATCGTCTTTTTCGACTCGTTAAGGGCCCGTTCGGGCTTCGTTTTCCGCGATTCGAGTTGCGCTCTTTTCAGAATTAATTCCTCTACCCGTCTACAGTAGCTATACACTGTTTTGAGACTTTCCTGGTGTTTGATCCTTGTGATAGGACCTCGTTCAGTTGCAGTCTTGGGAGTCGCGGAGGCACGTGGGATTCCCGATCACGCCCCCATTACTCCCGTTGTACCTGGTAGAGTGGCTTTAAGTATTAATAAAATCTGTTAAAGTATGGAACCATAACTAGAACCTAGGACATTGCATGAATCCTAGGAATGAGAATATATGGAATGATAGCTCCTAGGGTTGCATGAATCCTAGGGATGGAAAACTAGATTGTATGATAGATCCTAGGATATGGCATGAATCCTAGGATGGAAAAACTAGTGGAATGTATAATACTGCAGTCTTGGAAAATGGAAAGAGATATAAAGCTGCCTGTAATTTGAATTAATAGCTGCCTGTTGTGAATAGATAACGTGGTTGAGAACATGGATTGTAAGAATGTGAAACTGGAAAGTGAAACCTGGATGTTTGAGTAAAAAGGATGGAACCCTACGGGGAAGTAGGAGTAGAACTCCTGGAAAGTGAATGGAATAGTTTTGGGGAAGTGAGCTGGCCCTTGAGTATGGAGTACCAAGGAGAGCGACTGTCCCCCTGTTTAGTGCAGAGCGGAGCTAGTCGCCCCAGGGACCCGGGGTTAGGACTGGCCACTCTGTACCGACTTGCTGGCCCTCGCGTATGTAGTACCGAGGAGAGCTACTAGTGTTAGGAGAGTACTAGCTACCCCACGGGCCTCGGGGTTCTGCTAGCCTCCTTCACCGACTTGTTAGGCCCGCTGGGGCAAACCAGGGTAGTCAGGCGAGGGTGCACGGACTGTGGAGGGGCAAGGACCCGGTTTGGTTACTGTGGAGGGGCAAGGCCCCGGTTTGGTTACTGTGGAGGGGTTGGACCCCTATTACTGAGAGGGCTCTGCCCTGGTTCCGTGCTGTGCTTTGGGCGCACCCGTTAACGGAAATGACTGACCGCGTGCCAGTACGGGTTAGCTACCTGTGCGTTTATCGCGCGTGCCATAGTCACCGTTACGTCTGTCAGTGACCTTGGGGTGGTTGACTGAGGGTAGGATCACCACGGGGGACTCTCTCGGCCAGGAGAGCACCACGTGCTACTTCTACTTTTGGAAAAGACTGCAATCAAGATCGTTCCCACGAGGAACATTCGAGATCAAGTAAAAGATCTGAGAAATAAATGAAATAGTGAGACAATTGAAAGATGTAAATAAAGAAAGTAATAGAACATAACAGCTACTGTACACTCTACTGTTGCCTTTAGTTAGTTGCCACTCTACTCAGCGTTTTGCTGACGTGTTCTCTCGTTACCTTTTTCAGGACCAGGTGTTGAGCAGCCAGGGTCAGCGGCTGCAGAGGACGCTGGGCCGAGTAGGGTCCAGTAGAGTTTACCACAGTCTTTTGTACCTCTTTTGTTTCTATTATAGTGAGTAGTTTTGTTTCCGCTGTACTTTCTCTACCTGTAGTTCGTGTTACATGATAAATGTTGTTCTACTGTTGTGGTGGTACCTACTGTAGTAGTTTCTTTCCTTACTGCTGTACTTTTTTTACTGTTAGTTATATTCATGCTGAATGTGGTTTATTTTACTGTCTTTTGGTTACTTCCTCGTTGGACGACTAGGTCTTGGGATTAGTCGAGTCGGTCCGGTTCTCGTGTCTCGTAGGGACTCGGGAACCGGGTCGTTACAAGGAGGGTCGCCAGAGTTAGGGCGGAGGTGGTCAGAGAGGGAGTTTGAAGAGGGTTTTTGGGCCAAAACCTAGCTAAGGAGCACGGCCTTGCATTAGGCATGCTTTTATAGGGCTTAGGATGGAGTTCCAAGATTGGAAACTCCGAGCTTCTTGCGTACGTGGGATACCCACATCTCCCATGCATTTGCATGGGAGATTGGGAAAGACTTAGGGTCCAAGGCTGGGTTTGATTGAAAGAGAATTCCTCAAGGAATCTCTGGTTCAAATCTGGGACCGATTGATTGAGAAACGAGCAAGAAAATCTCGCTCAAATCTCGCTGGAGGTGCTACAGCTATTCCTAATGGCAGCAGGGACCTGGATGTGAAGAAGATGAAGAAGTTAGGGGGTTCCCTACAAGGATTTCAAAAGCTGAGGGGTCCTTTGTAAGAAAAAGAGTTAGAATAGAATTAAAATGCAAACTAGGTCAAGATGATCTCTGATTGAGCCCAAATTTTGGTATAAATCTAACTTGGACCCAAAGAATCTGATGGTGAAGTTGGATTTATGTTTTGGCCAAGTTTGACTAGGTAAATTACGTAGAAATCCAAATTAGGGCAACTGTCTGTCTGAGACTATTTTAAGGCAAAATGGGTTCCAATGGTCAAATCAAAGATACCAAACCTTATAGAATATTTTTCTATGATTTATAGAAGGTTTAGGTCAATTTTATCCTAACCAAAACCTCATTGAATTAAGCAGGTTTGTTTTTAGGATTTCAGATGTCATTTAATTCTTGTAACGCGTGAAAACCCGTTTCTATCTACATGAACCCACTTATTAGATATTTATGATCATTTGAACTTTAATAAACCCCTGGAAAAATCCACGGTTGTTCTTTATTTATGATATGATGGTAAAATTACAGTTTTAACGCTGGTTTCATGTTAAACTCTTATAAAGGATGTGTAGTGAATTACGATCCTTTGGTGGTTATGTAGGAGTATTTATTAATGGATTATGACTAATTAAAGCTAGATATGGTTGATGATGACATTATCATCACTAATCTAAATTCTTTTTTTGGAATTTTTTCAGAAGAGTAGAGATTAAACCTAAAAACTAAGGGGTAGATTGTAAACAAGGGGATGAAATGCAAATTCACTAAGAAATAGTTTTATGAAAGTAAAAAAATTCTAAAAAAAATCAAGAAGAAGGAAAAACTTCTATCTAAGAATCCTACCAAAAATCACCGCAAAATTCACACCAGAGTGTGCAAAAAAATCCTAAACAACTATTAGGGCCTAGATTGCAACAATCTCTAGACTAAATCGTAAATAAGTTTTATGTTTTTTTCTATGATGAATCTAGGTGTAAATTTTAACAGAGATCTAAATATACCATTTAGAAACTAACACAAAAAGTTTGATAAATTTAACATCCACCTATTTTAAGGAATAAATTTTGGAACACAATTTTATTAAGAAAATAATGTAAAAATTACAAAGAGAGAGAGAGAGAACAAGCAAAGGGAGCTTCCCGATGTAGTGGTGCTGCCATGATGAAGGTGTGGACATCCACAGAAGAGATGAAGATGGAGAGAGGATGAATGAGAAGAATTATGAGTTGTATCCAATACAAGGGTTAAGGATGGTATTTATAAGCATCAATCCTAAAACCATTAGAATTAGTCTAATTTTATGCTCCACATTTTTGGCAAGTTTTGGAGGGAAAGGAAGCTTCAAAACCAACTGAAAATGGGATTAATCTATGATTTTTGGCCTAATAATCTCATTTGGATTTTTTTTTTCCTTCTTTCCTTTTTCCCTATTCGTTCCTTGATTTCAAGCCCACCTATTAAGTTTAGTTGTGGGAAAACATTTGGCACACATTTGGCACGTGGAGGATGTTGTTGGCATGTAGGGCGCACATGCTGGCGCGACACTCGGTTGTAGGGGTGCTATGGCGATTGGCATGCGAAGTGTGTGTGAGAAGAAGGGTTGGCGCATGGCTTGCGCACAGGGCCATGCCACTAGGTGCTCTAATGTCAACCAAGATTTTTTTGTTCAATTTTCTTTATTTTTCCATTATGGCTGCACAATTACTGTTTTTGAGATCCATCTTTACTGTTGGCTTCCTTATCTCGTGCTCTTTCACATAAGACCCATATTTGGTGTATTTGGCTCATTTTAAAAATTAAATAGATTTGATTATTTACAAACAAAAAATAAAATTACAGAAACTACCTAAAATATAATCAAAAAATTTATGCAAAATTGTGGTGTGATCAGTTGACCGGCAAATGAAGGAGAGTGGCCTGATGTACAAACTCATGCCCTATTTGCCGACCCTATTTGTAGTTAGTCGGTCGGTTCTATAGTTGGCCGGTCGATTTTGTAGTCGGTCGGCTGGTTTCATAATCTATCGACTTGCTACCATGAAGGAAGTCATCCAACAACATGTTTAGACGATGTGCTACAATGGTTCGATTCTTCTTTTCTTCTTGGCGGCTGTGTTTCTTCGTGGATGATGGTATTAATGAAGTTGTGGAGTCATTAGGGTTACAAATGGAAGATATTTATAGGGTTTCCATCACTAAGCCTAATTTGTTGGCAACCCTTGGATCTCCATCCAAGGGTAAGAATCTAATCCTACTTAATATTTACAAGATAAACCCATAACAAACTTATGGATGTTTTTATCTAGCACATAAAAATAACTTAATTGTAGTCTAACACTTGAATTCTTTACCTAATCATATTAGGTGCAATTAAGTGCTAAACCAAGTGTAATTTAACTTCTTAATTACAATTGATTTCTCTATCAAGTAGGAAACCATCAAATTCATTATCGATTTCATCACTCAAATAATAAAGCTTTATGTTACATAGAAATTTGGCACAACTCCTTAAGTAATCAAATACTCATGAATCCATCACACATGGTGGAAAATATTATCCTGAGGTATAATCCCATTATATCACCATCATTCCTCCTTGGATAATATTACTCTTGACATCTTCTATCATTGGGATGAGAATGAAGATCAGAACCTTTCCCAAAGGTCTTCTCTTCTTACCTTGAGTCTGATCAAAACTCTATGACTACATGCGGAATTATCATTCCTAATATATGCAAAGTGAGTTCATGCCTCTAATATGTTACACACATCTACGTAATAGACTTGTGAGATTCCTTCTAGAGATCATGCATCTCTTGTCCCTTCCTACATGCACCACCTTTTCAGTATCAACACCAAGTGGGTGCATTTACTATCGGTCCACCAAATGCACATATTTGTGAACAAAGACACATATCTATCTTAGGTCAAAAGACATGCCTTCGCCATGATAGTAAGTTATTGGGGTATATTAGAGACACATATCTATCATTTAGGATAAGAATGAAGACCAAATCCTTTTTAAAAGGACTACCTTCTTTTCTTTCATGTACGGGGTTGATTAGGACCCGTACAACCATGTATAGAATTTTGTACAACCTAGTATATACAGAGTGAGCTCGTATCTCTCAATCCCCTACGTACACTTACGGTAACAAATTTGTGTGATCCCTTCAAGGGATCATGTGTCTCCTATGCTCTCATATGCACACCAGCTTTCCAATCTCAATACTAAAGTGGGAGCATCAACAATTGATCTACCAAATGTGTATATTCAAGCACAGAGACACATATCTATCTTAGGTCAAAGGACACACCTTTTTGAATGCACATCTCTTATTCGACAAGTTAACTCCTTAACCCGGCTCACATGAAAATCTTTGAATCTCCATTTAAGAACATTATCCAAGCGATGACCTATAGAAAAGGTTGCCATCCTAACTCAGACCAGAATCAAATGATCAAATTAGATGGTTTCTTTACGTACTATTGGATCCTCTAAACCATTTAGATCTTTGAATTAACACACATTGGGTTTATTCAAACTGGTTAAGTATGTTACCCTATTTGTACTATGGGACCTAATTCATTTACAGAAAATCAAACAAATTCTTTCTATTCAAATGAAGAATGTAATCATATTACAATACTTGGAATACTAACCCAAGGCATACAAAAGCCAACATTAACTTCATAGGTTAAGGCTTATTTCATTCAAATAGAAACAAGTGTCAACCTTCAGGTCAATACTATTGCAATGTAAATAAGAAAAAGGAAGTGATTAACATCATTTCCACTTTTGAAAAGCTATATTTGCTAACACCTTAACTAAATTACCCTTTAGATGCTTACAAGTTTAATGTACAAACTGAACCTCGATCCTATTATGACAGAAAGATGGTTGGCCATGGAAGGCAACAAAGATAATTCCACATCATTATCCACCCTCTAGATAAGGAGGGGCATGGGACTCATGATGCTGGCAATGTGGCATGAAGATTTGTTAAAAATGCTAATGCCATGAGTCAAACCAATGGGATTACGTTAAGCATGGCACAATATACATACCTCGCCATATATGAGGTCTACTAGTTACTCAAATTGCCATTTGAGATTAGGTTATATTAGTCTGACTAGATCTCTTGCCTTAGATTCAGGCTATTTCTTCCAACTTCTTGGCAACTAGAGTGTCTAAGGGTTGAGTGGATTTCCTATATTGCCTTAGACATGACACAATTCTATCAAGTGAGGATTAACACAAGAATCATTCCCTTTATGCTTTATCGACCTGATTGATTGGGTTGAACAAAGGCAATTTCGAGGATTTCTGTCCATTATCCTTAGAAATCCTCTTGTAACCCTCTTGTTTGATAATCCTATGTATAAAATGGATTGTTATTGAAAAAGCATAGGGTGGATCCCTTAGTGAATCCTTCATCTTGCTCCTTTTAGTCTCACCTTTAAATCTGACAATATTGACAAGAGGTTTATTCAACCTCGAAACCCTAAGGCTTATGTCACTTTGAGCTTCTATTATGTGCTTTGTACATGATGCTTGGGATATTTCTCTCATTAATATTGTATTCTTCAAACCCACACTACAAAAAAAAATGATACACACTGATGGAGGAGGTAAAACAACACTATAAAACATTAGTGTCTAATGTACTACTAAAAAGTTGGTGTTTGATGCAGTGTTTGGCAATGAATTAACTTTCTACATTGATTAATCTTGAAAAAAAGAATGCCTCCAAACTCGAGGATTTTTTTATTATGACATCTCCACCTCATTATTCTCTACCCCAATGCTCCCATTGTTCAAGTTATGTTCCTTAGGTGAGCCAACCTGAGTTGAATCACCCAATCGATGGTTTGGATTTGAAAGTCAGATCATAAATCCATGGCCAACCACCTTGTGATTAATCCCCTCCATACATCCTCCATCTAAGGGCCTAAGAGCCCTACTTATTCCTTAAGTTGACGCCACCTATATCCATCCACATCAACCACCTATGGCCGGCTACCTTACCCCTAATCACCACCACCCAATCACCATCCAAGGGTCACCATAAACCAACCTAATCTAACCCCGGCCACTATCCAATCCAAAACCACCATAGCCGGCCATCATATCCATCCATCTCCACTGCCATTTATTCTTGCAATTAAATCCCAACCCATCATCATAAACCCAACTAATCCTAGCTTATCCTAAAGTCCATGCCAACATAGGCATCTAATCATGGTTGTCCCCTCCTCCAAGATCCATCCAAGCCCTCCATTGCCTTGATCCAAGTCATCAACACATTGTTGATAGGCTTTCTATCAATGTTAGGGAAATGCGTTGTAGTATAACTAACAAATCGCTCACGAATATCTAAAAGAAGTCCGAAGTCGAACACAGGGAGCAAATATGGAATTCATATGCTAATCTCATTTAAAATATAAATGAGCACAATGAATGACTCACTATAAAAGATATTTCAATGAATACTAATCTATTACATTAAATATTTAATGAAACTCAATGTATCTTTAGATAAAAAGAATAGGAAAGACAAAAGTGGTGATTTAAATCACCAACTAAGCCTTCTAAGCATGCATCACAATTATCATAATTAAACCAAATAATTTAACAGTAATCAGATGTCTGCCTCTCAAGTCAGACAACTTAAATGTTGCCTGCTACGGTTCTTTTCTTCAAGGCTTTCTTCTTCTGTTCTTCTCTTCAGCCTCTTCTTCTTTTGCCTTTCCTTTTCTTCTTCACATCTCTTCTTCTCAAGTCTTCTCTTAAGGCTTTCTCTTTATGCCTTCACAGCATAAGGCTCTTCTTCTTTCAAGATCTCATGGTTAAGTGTTGGGCATGGTTAAGCATCAGAGAGCAAAATCCTCCCCTCCCCCGCTCTCTCTCTCTTTCCTTCCTTCCTTTCCTTTTCTCTTAAATATCTAGCTTAGTCGAGTATTCAGGTCGAGCACAGTAACCGGGTCCAAGGCTGCGTGTGTGGGGTTACAGCTGAGGAGTGTATAGGTTTAGGCAGGTCGAGTGAGCGGGTGAAGGGACCTCACCCCGTGTGCTTTGAGGCGAACAACCAATATCACAAAATCAAGTTATGTCACAGTGTTTGCTCTTCAACAAATGATGTGGGACTATTCCCACACCTTCTTGCTCGCGTGCATCTGCAGAAGGCTTCCTCATTCAATTGACATAGCTGCAGAAGGCGTGGCTCTCAATTGAAGACCTGGGCACACTCTTGGACTGATTCCGCACCACCTGGAGCAAAGGCCTAGAGCTATCGTGGCCTTGAACATGAAGAACAACATCAGCGATAATGGTGGAGACGTCAGAGACCGACGAACTCCTAAAAATAAGAACACGGCCTTGCGGCCAAGTTAAACCAGCTCAGAAGCTTCTCAAGGGAGCGACGAAGGCATTGGTATCAATGGCGTGCTGCGAGGGTGGTTGGAGATGGCTAGCGAAGGCGGAGGAGGTCACGCAAAGTGGGTTTAGTCGATGGGTGGTTTGAGTGGTTGAGAGGATGAAATAGGAGAGGGCTTTTGATGGTGGATGGATGGCGGATCTTTTGGGAGGTTTGGTGAGGTGTATGGAGGTGTGTGGTGAGCAAATGACCTCACCGGAGGTGCGGCCAGAGCGGAGGGAGATGACGGTGAACGGAGTGTCGAGGGTTTGTTTTTAGGTTTTGAATATAGGGCTAGAATCTAGGGAACTAAGGGAACTAATCTACCTACTCTAATTGGATGAAAGAGGACCGGTTTGCATCGATTTTGGCAGGTTGGCAAGGGAGAAGACGAACTCTCCGGTGATGGAGTGGTGAGGAAGACGAGGTAGATGATGTCAGCTGGTATTGTGAGATGCAGACAAAGGTGGGGAAGAAGGATCCACCCGCTATTATCTGTGAGGGTAGACGAGGAAGGCAGTTGGAGGACTCACTGGAGTTGGTGGAGAAGGAGGTCAGGGAGAAGGGAAAAAGGGGTGTCTGACCTCTAAACCAAGCTAAGGAGCATGGCCTTGCAATTAGCATCCTTTTATAGGCCATAGGGTCGAGCTTCAAGCTTGGAAAAAAGCTTGAGAGCTTCGCAAATTAAGGAATAGGTTTAGGATTTCCAAGAGTTCTCATGAACTCTTGGATGAATTAGGAAGATCATGGAAGAGCTTAGATGGAAGGGGATCTCCTCAGGAGTTTCCCTTCCAATTTTGGAAGAGTTTCTTTGTGAAATCAGGGAGAAAATCTTGCTTGAAGGTTAGCTCTTGGTGGTTTCACATGGCCATGGAGGTAGGGACCTACGTGTAAAGAAGACAATGAAGTTAGGGGGTATTTGCAAGGATTTCAAAAGTTAGGGGCATATGTGTGAGAGAAAAGAGTTAGATTAGACTGGAATGCAAACTAGGTCGAAATGATCTCAAATTGGGCCCAAATTTTGGTACAAACCTAATTTGGATCAAAGAAATATGAAGTTGGATTTAGGTGTTGACCATGTTTGACTAGGTAATTAGCGTAGAAACCCAAATTAGGGCAACTATTTGTGTGAGACTCTATTTTAGATCAAAATGGGTTCCAATGGTCAAAATGAAGGTACCAAACCTTAGGGAATATTTTTATATGATTTTTAGAAGATTTAGCTGAATTTTATTCTGACTAGAACCTCAGTTAATTAAGCGAGTCTATTTTTAGGATTTGAGATGTCCATTAATTCTCGAAATGCTTAAAAATCCATTTCTGCTTGCATGAACCCACTTATTAGACATTAATGACCATTTGACCTTTAATTAATCTCTGGGAAACCCAGTGATTGTTCTTCATTTAGGATATTATGTTAAAACTATAGATTTAGCCCTATTTTTATGTTAATCTCTCTGAAAGGATATGCAATGAATTATGGTCTTGCGGTTATGTAGGAGCATTTTTCAATGGATTATGACTAATTAAAGCTAGATATGGCTAACGATGGTGTTATCATCATACCCCCATGACTAACTTTTGCTAGTCCCTTAGCAAAATCTTATGAAAAGAACTAGAATTCTAAACCATGCTTTTGATGCTCAAAGTCCTGTTTTGATTCTTCTTTTTAGAAATTAGGTCAAAATGCTAATAATAGGCCTAGAGGTACTCAAGTACTAATCAAGATCCAAACCTGACCAGCTTTAGCCTCAGTCTGCCGTGAAGGTTTCTAAGGCCCATAGAAACTATCCAAAGGTTTGTTAAACCCTGCGGTTAAATCACCCGTGCTTGTAACATGGTTAGTCTAGGTTTAGTTTGTACTATGTTTTTGTAAGAGAGAGGGATAGAAGAATATTTTACATTTTTGGAGAGTTTTCTCTCTCTTTTTCTTTTCTTTATTCCTAGCTATGGATTGGCTCAAAAACATGGTCTGTATCGGATTCCTAGTTCCCACCATCAATCCTTGCAAGGTCCCTAGCAATTGATGTTTCGGGATAGCATCGCCCATGGCAACCCCCAGAACACTAGCTTTCGACACTTCGAGATAGTGTCGCTTATGGCGTTTTGCAACTAAATTCAGGCCTTGGCAATCGACATTTCAAGATAATCTCACCCATGGCACCTGAACCAGCGCAAGGTGCTTACATGCCCCTGGTAGGATATTTAGATATCCTAGGGACAAGCACCAAGGAGACGGTATGTTATTGTGCATCTTTGTGGAAAATTTCTTGCCTCTCCACATCGGGAACTCGTCCAAATCAACTTATGTTGATAAGCCGCTCCTAATCTAGGTAGCTTTTTCAGAACATAATAAATTCTTTTGCGTGATTTTGATTAATAAGCGCACTGAACCAGACGTGTGTGGATTAAGGTGCTTAGGTTACCGAGTCCCGCAAACCAGAGGTTAGTTAACAAGGCTGAATAATCCCTAAGCCTTAGACCTAATACATAAACTTCGCATTTTCCTCAACCTCTTGAGATCGATCCAGATCTTAATGGATACGTGAATTTTTAAGCCTAAAACAAGCGTAAGAGGCCTAAGATCAGCACTCATACTGATCTCTTTGTCTCTCTGCTATTTTCGGACTTAATTTTTTCTTTTGATTTGGTCTAGAACTTAAGTAGATTCCATAATAATTTACTAATGACTATCACTTTTTTGTTTCAATTTGTTGCTCCTTTTTAACATTTTGAATCACCTCCCCTTTTCCTCCTAAAAAATGATATGCAATTAATCTCTCAAAATTTTCCTCCCCTTTCTCCAATTTTTGCTTTTTCAATTGTTATTTTTTTGGTTGTTTGAATGAGTAATAATTTTTTGTGAGAACCCCTCAAAAGCTTTGATTTTTATGTGTTTGCATTTTAACACCCCCCCATGCCTAAGTTTTGCAATGTCCTCATTGTAAACCGGAGGGTATGAAATCAGTTCGGTTCAAGGGTTAGAACAGGGTAAATGGGTGGGTGAATGGGTCAGAATGACTGTTGCGGACGATTTCAAGCTCGAATATGTGTACCAGAGGTGGGGTCGATCTAGCATTGAACTCAAAGTGCAGTGGACGTGTAGCTCAAAAGGATGATCAGAAGGGTTTCAGGTTTTTGGAATGACGGGTTGCCTCCTGTTAAGTGCTAAATTCAATGCCTTCAGCTGAGCAGAAAGTGATAATGGAGGAGTGGTCAAATTAAAGGAATTTTGTAAAACAAGCACCTTAATCAATAGCCTGCTTGGTCCAACTAGGTGCTTGTTTAGATCAACAGGCTGATGATGTAGCCCAAACCCAATCAATTTGGTGGGTTGATGGATGTGAATCAAGAGATACGGAGCCCACCAGATGCTGTGAGACTCAAGAAGATATGGAAGTGAGAATCTAGGGTTTGGCTGAGTCAAATCAGCCTAGTTAGAGCAGGGATCCTCAAAAGAAAATGGATCTGTGGAGGATGTAGGAACCCTACAAAAGTGATCAGAAAAGGATGGGACATGATTAGTAGTTTGATTGATATCTGAATCCCGATCAAAATGCGAAGAAGAATCAAGGGCTACCGGATCATTGATAGGAGAATCAGAATAGAAATTAATTCTGGTTGCGGGTCGGGGTTGGGTTCGGATTTGAGATGGTTCTGTATGTGGATCAGAAGAGGTGGCTTCTTTGAAAACTATGTGAGTTGAGGGCTCTCTAGAAAGGTATCAAAGGTTGGTTCATCTAGAGAGTCCTCATAATGGCCTTCAAAATCAAAGGTAAATGCCTAAGGAGTGCTTATAGGATCATGAAAATCTAAGTCAAGAAAAGATTCAAACTCGGGATTGTAGACACCCTCAGCTCTTATTGTTCTGAATATTGCAGATCATAAAAGAATGGTTTCATCTTAATGGAATTTGATTTTGAATCAATGATCTCTGGATCAGGGACCGCAAGTCAGAGTCGAAGAACGGATCATGGATGCTAAGGTCGTAAACTGGTTTGGAGTCATTAGGAAACAAAACTTCTCCCAAATCAAAGAAAGATTCAAAATCATCAGAGAACTTGTGAAGATCGTGTTCTGGACTTGATTCTAGATCAGTGGTTCCACCACAGGAAGGATCAAGATATGTAGAAGCAACAACTTGACTTGGATCAGATTCCAAGCTTAAAAAGGTGTCCCTAGTAGGTATAAGCTCGGGTTCTTGGCTCTTAGGATAGACCCAATCGAGTCCCAGCTCTTCCAACCCCTCGATTTTTGTATCATAGATTGGCGTGACTTTCAAAAAATCAATTTGTGTCTCTGAGGAGGTTGGAGAGGTGTATTCATCAAATACAGGCCCAGAATTGTATTCTAGATTTAAAATTTGATTCTCATCACATTGGGCCTCATAATTATCCCAAATAGGCTTGAATCCAGATTCTAGGTTAAGGGTAAGGATTGGATCACTAGAATCTAGGCTGGGCTCTATTGGGATATCAGAATCATTCTCAAGAATCACCTTAACAGGATAAGGCTTGGGATTTACATTCTCGAGAAGTTCTATTTTAAGCTCATCATCACAGGTGTCTGGGAAATCTAAGCTTGGTGGACCAGCTTCAGGGCTTTTTAAGGTTGGTTCAGAATCGGGAACACCTGCAATTGGATTCTCCCAACCCTTATCAAGATTACGTATGTCAATTGTTATGAAGTTTGAATCTGAATTCATTTGGGTTGGGGGTTCATAACAACTATGATCATCAAACCCGAGATTTGGGAAATTACGTAGATCACTAAAATTACTCCAAGATGTCCTATTAAATTCTGACGGGTATTTTTTATCAATGGATCTATATAACCTATTCAGCAATTCTCCCTGTTGTTCTAAAAAAATCAAGAGTTCTTCCAGAACTGAAGGATTTGACCACTATTGCAGACAATCGTTGTTGTGGAATTTCACTAATTCAATGTGTTCTACTAAGAGATCATCCCATGTTGAACCGTGGTTTAGTCGTATCCATATTATCTCCATACAATTTAAAATGTGGTCCATTGTCTGCTTGTATTTATCCTGAATGTCCCTATTAAAGTATTCCTCGTGGTGTCTATAAGTATCCTCAATTTTTTTCTCTTTGATGGTCATTTGGGACACAGGTTTCCTAATCACTTTTCCTAACATGTCAGGTTGCATTTTTTGAATCAGATTATGGAATCAAGATTTTAGAATCAAGCTCAGGTTAGATTGAAGTTGATCAGATTTGAAAGAGATTCCCAAGAAGATCTAATGAGGTCTCTTAGGTTAAAAACCTAATGACCTTCCTGTGTATGTGCTCTATAGAAAAGATGAGGGACTAGATATTATTTGGACCTAATCAAGGCACCCAAAGATTTTTGGATGACTAAGGTTGTTTCGAGGTTGATGGTACCTTTGAATCAAAAATCCGTACACCTGAGAAATACCTGGGTAGCCAGGAAGGGAGAGCCACACAAAGACCCCTACATGGTAGAGCATCCCCATGGGTTACAGGGTTTCCCCCACCTGACCTTCCTTGTCACTGCGGTTCCAAGTAGACCAGAATGTACGAACTTGAGACCTTAAGCCTATCAATTTTAGCCTAATTAGTGCCTTTAATTTCACTTGATTAAAAGTTGATTTGACTTGTGACCTGATTTGGAAGTTGGTTGGCCTACAATGTAGGTCAACTTCACCTGACCTGCCTTAAAGATGGAAAAATGAAATCTAGGTCAAGACCCAGAAATCACCCTGAATTGACTCTTAGATTATTGGGTCCACAATTTTTAACGTTCAAGTGAAATTAGAGCCTGATTTTTAGGGTTCTTCTTGATTAGATCTTTTCAAACAGGGGCCTGGGTAGCACACAAATGCGGGAGGGTTTATTCTCTTTATGCAAACAAACATGTACTAACACTTCAAACCCTAATGTTGCAAACCCTAATTGTCTTTATTCCAAGTCTAATTTAATCTCAAAATGTTCACCTTGGGCTTCAAGCAAGAATTGTGTTAGCCCAAAGTGATTTAGAAATTAAGCGTAATCCCTAATAGATATAGGAAATTAAGGTAGGGAATTTCTAAAATCATCTCATGCTTTAATCAGATATGAAAATTTTTCACAAATCAGGAAAACTTGCCTTTTAAATGATGATTTACTAAGAAAATAAGGCAGGTAGTTCTTTATTGATTGTTTCCTTTTTATCTTCCCAAGATTAGGAGGTTGAATAGGGAAGAATAGAAAAGTTACCTCCCCTGAAGTGGTTGAATTGAGCGGAAGTTTGCATCGTGAAGTACCTCACAAAATCACAAGAAACAAATAGGGCACGTCAGTGCTCAAAATAATCAGATAAAACAAAGAATAGTGGTGAATTGCATGTTGCTCCCCAGCAACGGTGCCAAAATGTTGATAGAGGCTTTCTGTCAATGTTAGGAAATGCATTGTAATATAACTGACAAATCACTCTTCAACAAATATAATTTATAACTCGAATATCTAAAGAAGTACAAGGTCGAACACAGGGAGCAAATATGAAATTCACATCCTAATCTCAATTAAAATATAAATGAGGGAACCCTCGGGGGGGGGGGGCGGGGTTGGGGTCTCCCCCCTCCCTCTCCTTTCCTCCAAAATATAAATGAGCATAATGAATGAAGCACTATAAAAGATATTTCAATGAATACTAATCTTTCACATTTATATTCAATGAAACTCAATGTATCTCAAGATAAAAAGAATAGAAAAGCCAAAAGTGGTGATTTAAATCACCAACTAAGCCTTCTAAGCATGCATCATAATTATCACAATTAAACTAAATAATTCAACAGTAATCAGACATCTACCTCTTAAGTCAGACGACTTAAATGTCACTTGCTACAGTACTTTTCTTCAAGGCTTTCTTCTTTTGTTCTTCTCTTCAGTCTCTTCTTCTGCCTTTCCATTTCTTCTTCACGTCTCTTCTTCTCAAGTCTTCTCTTAAGGCTTTCTCTTTAGACCTTCACAGCACAAGGCTCTTCTTCTTTCAAGCTCTCACAACTAACTACTGGGCATGGTTAAGCATGAGAGAGCAAAACCCTCCCCTCCCCCACACTCTCTCTCTTTTCTTCCTTCCTTTCCTCTTCTCTTAAATATCTAGGTTAATCTGGTATTTAGGTCGAGCACATTAACTGAGTCCAGGGCTACGTTCGTGGGGTCACAGTCGAGGAGTGTATAGGTCTAGGTGGGTCAGGTGAGCGAGTAAAGGGACCTCACCTTGTGTCTTGAGGCGAACAACTAATATCACAAAATCAATTTATGCCGCAGCAATTGCTCTTCAACAAACGATGTGGGACTATTCTCACACCTTCTTGCTTGCATGCGTATGTAGAAGGCTTCCTCGTTCAATTGATGTAGTTGTAGAAGGCGTGGCTCTCAATTGAAGGCCTGGGCGCACTCTTGGACTGATTCCGCACCACCTGAAGTAAAGGCCTGGAGCTATCGTGGCCTTAAACATGAAGAATAATGTCTGTGATAATGGTGGTGAAGGTGGAGACCGGTGAACTCCTAAAAACAAGAACACGCCTTGCGGCCAAGTTAAACCAGCTCAGAAGTTTCGCAAGGGAGCGACGAGGGCATTGGTGGCAATGGCGTGCTGCAAGGGTGGTTGGAGATGGTTGGCGAATGTGGAGGAGGTCATGTGAAGTGGGTTTGTTCGAAGGGTAGTTTGAGTGGTCGAGAGGATGAAATAGGAGAGGGCTTTTGATGTTGGATGGACGATAGATCTTTTGGGAGGTTTGGCGAGGTGTATAAAGGTGTGTGGTAAGCGAATGACCTCGCTGAAGGTGTGGTCATAGCATAGGGAGATGGGTGAACGGAGTGTCAAGGGTTTATTTTTTGGTTTTGAATATAGGGCTAGAACCTAGGGAACTAAGGGAACTAATCTACTTGCTCTAATTGGATGAAAGAGGATGGGTCTGCGTCAGTTTTGGCAGGTCGACGACGGAGAAGACGAACTCTCCAGTAATGAAGGAGCGACGAGGAAGACAAGATAGATGACATCAGCTGGTATTCGAGATGCGGATGAAGGTGGGGAAGAAGGATCCACCTGCTATTGTCTGTGAGGGTGAACAAGGAAGGCGATCGGAGGACTCGCCGGAGTTGGCGGAGAAGGAGTTTGGGGAGAAGGGAAGAGGGGGTGTCCAGCCTCTAAACCAAGCTAAGGAGCATGGCCTTGCAAGTAGCATGCTTTTACAGGCCATAGGGTCGAGCTTCAAGCTTTGAAACAAGCTTGAGAGCTTCGCAAATTAAGGAATAACTTTAGGATTTCCAAGAGTTCACATGAACTCTTGGATGAATTAAGAAGATCATGGAAGAGCTTAGATGGAAGGGGATCTCCTCAGGAGTCTCCCTTCTAAATTTGGAAGAGTTTCTTTGTGAAATCAGGGAGAAAATCTTGCTTGAAGGTAAGCTCTTGGTGGTTTCACATGGCCATGGAGGTAGGGACCTACGTGTAAAGAAGACAATGAAGTTAGGGGGTATTTGCAAGGATTTCAAAAGTTAGGGGCTTATGTGTGAAAGAAAAGAGTCGGACTGGGCTAGAATGCAAACTAGGTCGAAATGATCTCAGATTAGATCCAAATTTTGGTACAAACCTAATTTAGACCCAAAGAATCTGATGGTGAAGTTGGATTTAAGTGTTGACCAAGTTTGATTGGGTAATTTGCATAGAACCCAAATTAGGGCAACTGTCTGTCTGAGACTTTATTTTAGGTCAAAATGGGTTCCAGTGGTCAAATTAAAGGTACCAAACTTTAGGAAATATTTTTATATGATTTTTATAAGGTTTAGGTGAATTTTATCCTGACCAAAACCTCAGTTAATTAGGCGAATCTTTTTTTAGGGTTTCAAATGTCCATTAATTCTCGAAACGCGTAAAAACCTGTTTCTGTCTGCATGAACCCACTTATTAGACATTAATGACCATTTGACCTTTAATTAATCCCTGGGAAACCCCGTGATTGTTCTTCATTTGGGATATTCTGTTAAAACTATAAATTTAGCCCTATTTTTATGTTAATCTCTCAGAAAGGATAAGCAATGAATTATGGTCTTCTGGCAGTTATGTAGGAGCATTTATCAATGGATTATGATTAATTAAAGCTAGATATGGCTGATGATGGCGTTATCATCACACATCCACCAATCAAATCAATTTCCTATATCTATATAAGGACCTTATGGCTGACTATATACCCATATCTTCCTCTCCATTAATTTCCTCTCCATGCTACCCTCTCCCTCCCTCCAAAACCCTAGCCACACCAACTCCATCTCTATCTTCACCGAATCTCTGCTTCCCCTTCTTCTCAAGCATAAGAAGATTGGGTGGATTTCTCCATCACCATCTCGAGGCTTCTACACCTGCCACTTCTTTGCATATCTACAACTACATCTCAATCTCTCTATCTCTTTTTATGTTTAAGTCTTTTATGTTCTAGTTGTTCTAGTTCTAGTTGTAAGAATTCCTCTAGTTTATTTGCATTCATTAGTTGTAATCCATACTTTTAGATTAATAAAAGTTCCTTCTCTTTATCTATCTTGCACTTCTACTTTCATATGCTTTCAATTACTTGCTTTAATTTTATTCTCATTCACAATTAGATCTAGAAATTAATCACTCCACTTATTATATTTCGTTCCCTATTAAAAAAATCTTAAAAAATTACAAAACATAAAGTACCATAAAAATTAAAATCAAGCATCTTTGAAATCAACAAAACTCTATTTGCCTCCCTAAGATGACCTGGACTCCCGATTTGATTTCAAACATCTTTCAAGTTTGGCTTTACAAATTTAAAATGATCTTGATTTTCGAACTGCAACAACCACGTTTTATCTATTGAGTTTTTCGGCGATCGGTCATCAATGACCATCATGATATCCAAAGGTTGTCTCTAATATGAGAAGGGATGGCAATATTCTCTAGAGACTATTGCCTTACTATTGCCCTTGATGCACATCATCTACATATGAATGGAGATTCGGGGCTGTTACCTAGGCTAAGTTAAGGAGTTGACTCGACGAGATGGAGATGAGGAAGTCATTCCCTTATCACTATTATGGAGAAGGCATATCCTTTAACCTAAGACAGATATGTGCCTCTATGTTTGAATATTCACATTTGGTGGATGGATAGTTGATACACCCACCTTGGTGTTGAGATTGGAAAGTTGGTTTGCATATGAGGGCACAAAAGACACATGATCTCTTGAAGGGATCACACAGATTTGCTATCGTAAGTGTACACAGTAGATCAAGAGACTCAGGCTTGCTCCACATATATTAGAAAGCAAAAAATCCATGCACGGTCATATGAATTCTGATTAGACCCATACATGAAAGAGAAGAAAATAGTGCTTTTGGGAAAAGGATTTAGTCTTTGTTCTTGTCCCAATAATACAAAAAATGAAAAATGTGTAACCCATGATAGGATGGATAGTGAATTTGGGATTTAACCCTATGGCTTACATATGTCTTCCAGTGTGAATCATTCACGAGTATTTCGAATAGCGTAGCACCATAATTACATGAATCCTAAACTCTTCATTATTGGCGTGATCAAACCAATAATGATTTTGATGGGTTCCCACTTATCAAATAAATTAAATGTGATTTAAGGAGTTAAATTGCATTTAATTTGGTGATTAATTGCACCTAATTTGATTTGGTTAAAATCCAAGGGTTGGATTGCAATTAATTTATGTTTAGATATTAGATCTAAACATCTCATAAGTTGTTATAGACCAATCATATAAAATCAGTTAGGATTAGATCCCAACCCTTGGATAGAAATCTGAGGGTCCCCATTAAATTAGGATTAGTTTGGAACCGTGTAAATATCTCCCAAAGCCATCAAGGGAAACCCTAATTGATCCCAAATCGAATCCCTTTAATTGTGTGAATATCTCCTTCATTGTGAAGAGAAAGAAAGAAGAGAAAGGGAGCTACGATGATGCTGCCAGAAGCTCTCTCGATTGTCCGATTCCTTCTCTGCTGGATGTACGAGACTTCTATCAGAAATCCAGAGGGACCCCCAGATGTCTAGTAAGAGTACCAGATGTCTGATACTATTGATTCAACATTCTTGAATTATGCAGATTGATTCTTTGGAGGATTATTAGGGTGTTGGATGCCTTAGAAATCGAGGAGTTTACAGGGTGTGGAGGGTTCACATCTTACACGATGGGGATCAAGTGTTCTCATCACTAAAGGCTTCATCCGCCTCTAAATTTTGGTGTTTGTCGAGCTTAAGCCATAAAATAGCACATCAAAATTTAAACTGACTTAATTATATTGCGTAAAGTGCGAGTTGGGTCAAATCCTCAAGGAGATTATATACATGTGTTCTCTGATGAGTTACACAAGTTCAAGATTTTTTTTCGTATTTTTGGAAATATTTTTTGACTTTTTTGGAATTTTCTAAGTCAAGCTGGTAAGAAGGATCGTTCTGACCCCCTCTTACTGTTCAGACCACACAATAGACCTAAGAACCTCTTAAAAATATGTGATTTTATCCTTGATATTAGACTCAGCAAGGAAGAAATAGCCGCAATCTTTGTAGAAATTGGAGTTGTATAGAATTCGTTTAAAATTTGACAAGTTAGAAATTTTATGTTTTGTTTTCAATACAACCTTCATTTAGTGCGTGAATTTTATCTTTTCTTCTATAAGGAACTAGACCTGAAATTTGGTATGTGATGCGAAAGTTGGTGTGATTTGTAAAAGTGGGTTTTTAAGTCATGTAACAAGCCAAATCGCAAACGCTTTTAAAATTTATAACCTAGATAGTGGGGTATCTAAGGTCGTCCAAGGAGGCAAGTTTGCAAATCAAAATCCCTTGCTTAGAAATGGAAATCGACTTTCTTTTTGATGTTTTAAAATATTTAATTTTTGTTTTGAAATAACTAAAGCAACATAAAATTGATGGTGGGAAGATGGCTAACACCTAAATTTACTAAACTAGAACCTAAGTGACAAGTAATTCCTTTCTCTAAGCTCACCTAGGTAGGTGGGAACCTAGAGTAATTAAAGAGAGGGTGTGATTACACTAAGGTAAAAGTAAAAGAAAACAATTAAGAAAAGGCAACCTTACTCAAGGAGGACAAATGTTTTACAAACCCTAGTAGAGGAATGCTTCTACTATTAGATAATTGCAACAAATAAAATAAAACAAAAATCCTCCTGAATTGTTGGTGAAGAGGGGAAGCTCCTTGCTCCAAGCTTACTGGCTCCTAGGCTTGAAAGGGAATCCTCCTTATACTTCCTTGCTATGCTCCTCCAAGATGGTGTCCTCCAAGGTGGTAGCTACCACCTTCAATTCTCCTCCTCCAAGGGTGGACGTCCACCCTAGGTCCTTCTCCTTTGCCTGACCATCCTCCTTGAAGTAGAATTGCCCTCCTCCTTGGCGTGGTACAAGTTGAAGAGAGTGGTGAGAAGAAGGCACCAAAGGGGCGGGTGATGTGCCCCCTTAATCTTCTTCTCTACTTCTTCTTCTTGGTCATAGGTGTAGGTGGGTATAGGTAGAATAATACACTAATGGAGGATGATTTTTATGTGGTGATATGGTGGGTTTATATAGAGGTGGAGAGGGGGGTAGTTGGCGTGAATAGGTGGAGGGCTAGGATGGAGTTTGGTGGTGGTTACGGGTGGTTAGAATGATCCTAGGGCTAGGGTTAGTTGGTGCCAACTAAAGGGGTGCCATGGGGTGGTAATGGTGGTGAAAGGGCACCTATATTTGGCGCCAACTATGGGGATTCTAGAAAGTAGGTGAGGTGGATGGTGGAGATGATTTTAAGGAGAGGTGTATGGTGGAGATGAAGGGAATTTTGGAGGGAAAGTTGGCACCAAAAGGGAAGGGTTCTAGAAGGTTATTTTGGAGGGAAAATAGGTGGCTTTTGGTAGTGGTGATGGGGTGAAGGGGTGTGATGGTGGTGGTGCCAACTTGGAGTAGGATAGCTAGCTTATGTGTGCTTAGTTGGTGGAGCTAGCTAGGGTTGAGTTGAAGGTGGTGGATGGCCATGGAGCTGGATGCTAGCTAAGCTAAGCTAAGGTAAGCTAAGCTTGCTTAGCTAGCTATGGAGTAGAGGAGTAGGTAATGTGAGCTAGGGTTTGAAGAGAGGAGCTGAGGAGGAGAAGTCTGGAGCTTGAAATGGAGGTGGTAGCTGCTGAAGAGGCTAGCATGGGGCTACTCTAGCTAGCTTAGCTTGCTAGTTCTTTGCTAGCTGCTAAGCCAAGCTAAAGTGAGCTGGCTTCTGCTAAAGTGAGCTGAGGCGAGCTGGGTCTGGTGCTCTCGAGGAGGATAGAGCTGGTTGAGGTAGCTAAGGTATCTTAGCTCAACTAAGTTGAGCTAAGCTGAGTCCTCGAGAGCTGGACTTGAGCTTCCTGAGCTTCAGCTGGCTGGAGTTGAGTGGAGCTGGATGTAGCTGAACCTGAGCTGGGGTGGACTCCAGTCAACTCAATTGAGTTAGCTAGAGCTCCCTGTGGACTAATGGGAGCTGAGATGAGCTAGGCTCAACTAAGTTGAGCTGGATCTGAGCTGACCTGAGCTAGGGCGAGCTAAGATGAGCTCTCTTGAGCTGCCATTCAACCGAGATGAGCTGAATGGAGCTAGGATGAGCTGACCCTAATCCAAGTGAGCTGGATTCCAGCTATGGTGAGCTGGATCGAGCTGAGTTCAAGCTAGTTTGAGCTTCTCCTTCACCTGTTGCCTTCCTGAGTGCTAGGGTTCTAGGGACCTGTTAATCTGTTTATCCCTAACACTCACAAAAATACATTAAAAAGACGATAAAAAATGCATTGCATGCCTAACCTAATTAATGCCTAAATGCAGCCCAAAAACCCGTTTGTGGAGTAAAATCCTAAGAGTTAGGTTTGTTTTAATGCATAAAAATGATGATAAACTGGTGTTTATCACTCCCCCATGCTTATCTTTTGCTAGTCTCTTAGCAAAAACTTTAATTTTTACAAAATAGAGTTTATGGAAAATTTAATTTTTTTTCGACTTTTGAGGAGGAAAAGGATTATGGGACATAGGTTGATCCAAACACAAGAGGTACGGGATTTGTTAAGGATAAACATCGGGATTTATTTTCGGATCCAAAAATTAGACAAAAACGGGATCAATATATCCTTAAAAAAAATTCATAGATTAACCCCTTGTTAATTCAGATGACTTGAAATTTTTGCTTTAGGATTTTTCTGGCTCTTGAATCTGATTCGCAACTTGCAATAACCTTTAAAACATTGTGTCTATGCTTGTGAAAAGCCAACATTTATAAGGGCGTGTTTTTGGTTTAAAACTTTTTCTTTTAATCCCCCATGCTTATTTCTAGCTTAGTCTTACAACAGATGTGTTAGGATCATCATTCCCGTCACCAATCCTCGAGGGGGCTCTGGCGTCAGTACTTTGGGATAGAACTGTCCATGACACCACCTAGGAGCTCACAACCCCAAAACACAATGCGGTGTAAAGGGACACTCAAAGAAAATTCAAGCTCTTGCTCCGACACTATAAGTAGAGCACCGTCCAAGACACTTGAGCTGCTAAAATGCGCTTTAATGCTCCGTCTAAAGATATGAAATGTAGATATGGAGCAGCGTCGAGGCAGTAACATGTTGACATCGCGTCCTCAAAGGAGGCATTTTCCTCCTTCTCGACGGTGGGAACTCAAACCAATGATATGCTTTAGACTTTTTACTAAGTCCAAACAAGGGGGGTTTTTTCTAATTTTTAGTGATTTTTAGGTGTTGGCTTGTGTGTGAAATTTGACATAGGAAGTTTTGCTAGAAACGTAAGTTTTTAAATCAGAAACTAAGCCAGATACTTTCCATATTACAGAAGAGGATCAAGTCACCTGAACTATCATGAGTTCAGGTGGAATTTTAGAGAAGGATATCTGATCTAGTCTAAAAATAGACCCTAAAATTCTAATGATCAGATCCGTATCCTCATCCCTAGTTTGTTAAAAATAAAATCCCATTGTATGAAAAGTGAGTTGTCAACCTTAGTCTTGATTTCAAATTTTTCCTCAAAAAGCTTTTTTCAGCATTTTTATTTTTTTTTTGGTATGCATGCAAGAAAATAAAAATGTCTAAAGAAAAATGCATGTTTTTAGGTTTTGAAAATCCTAAATCAATTGTCAAAATTTTAAAAACACCCCCCCATACTTATGATATGCAATGTCCTCATGCATTAGGAGGGAAAAGGGATCACCTTAGTGAAGGGCGATCGGGTTTAGGATGGACAAAACGTGGAAAAAGAAATGTTAAGACCCATGTTATTTGAGCCTTTTAAGATGTCTGGACTGGTCAAATGTTTGGTCAGACGTTTGAACACCTTCCTAGATGTCTAGAAATCAAAAATTTTGAGTACAAGCTCGCGTCTGCACGCGGGCTGCGCGTAGACAGTACTTTCTCTTTTCCTCCTTCTTCTCTCTCTTTTCCCCCCTCCAGCGAACCCTAACCCTCACCCTTATAAAACCCCCCTTTCCTCCTCCCTCATTCACCCCACTCCAGTTGCTTCTTCCCTTCCTTTTTACCCTAGCACGAGCAAGTGGGCACGAAAGCGGCGACGAGGAGGAGCGGCGTGAGGAGAGGAGGAGGAATTGTGCTCGCGAGCTTGTGTGGGAGCTCATCGAAGAGCGCAAGGCTGGAGTGACGCGTGCACGAAGAGGAGGAGTGCGTCAGGGGAGTCCTCCCCGACCTTGCTGCAGCCAGAGCTGTAGGCAAGGAGGCGAGGCGCGGCCATGCGCGGTGCGAGCGAGCGGGAGCAAGTTATGGTTCTGAGTATTTCCCAGAATCAGACGTCTGGAGTGACGTCAAGACGATAGAGTGGACGTCTAGAGGAGGTTCCAAATGTCTGAGGATAGAGCTTTGAGAAGGTACGTTCCCTTTGCGGATATGGCCATGCAGGCCGCTCCGCTGCTACCCTTCGCATGGCTTTTTTTGAGAAGATTTGGTCATCGCGTGCAAGATTTGCTTCGGGAAGGCACGGGACATGCCCTCCTACTCATTTCAGATGTCTGGGCAACTTACCAGACGACTGAAAGCACTTCCAGACATCCGGAGAGGTGGTCGGACGTCTGGAGCTGGGTCTTGATAGTCCAGAAGGGTTCCTGGACGTCTGAGGTTGACACAGAGCTTGAGGTACATTACTAGACACTTTTAAGATGTTTGGAAGTTGTTCCAGACGTCTGATTTTGAGTCTGTGATCCTGTTTTGACCCGTTTAGGGTCCGTTTGAGGTCCGTTTATGCAAATAAGATACCGATGTTTTCCTTGCGAGTTCCTTTACTTATTAGAAGGTTTTCTATACTGTTTTGAAAGTCCCCTTGTGATTGTTCCTTGTTATAGGACTTCATTCCATTGCGAGTTCAGGGCTTGCTGAGGCACGTGAGCCTGCCGTTCAAGCCCCCAATACTCCTGGGTTTATTGGTAGAGTGGCTTCCCCTAGTTTAATTATAAACCTAAATGCATGTGTGGAATGAATGATTAAAATTTAGGATGCGGCATGAATCCTAGGATGAGAAATACTTGAATGTTTGTATTGTGTGATTGAATTGCAGTCTTGAATGACTAGATAGAAAACAACTGCCTGTTAATGAACAAGAGCTGCCTGTGAAATATGAATTAACAGTGGTAGTGAAACAGTTGCATGTAACCTTACCTGCTGTATATGTTAAATACTAGAACACAAGGTGCATATGTATAACCTGAGAATGAAAACATGAATAATAGAAATACGAGCTGCATGTGTATACCTTGAGAATGGAAATGTGAATAATAGAAATACGAGTTGCACATATATAACCTGAGAATGAGAATGTGAATGATGAAACCTGGTATGGAATGGCATGAGAAATATGAGCATGAACCCTACGAGGAGATTAGGAGTAGAACTCCTGGAAATATGTGGAATGGATCTGGAAATGTGATGGGAAGTGTGCTAGCCCTTGAGTACGTGGTACCTACGGGAGCGCATGTTCCCTCTTAGTGTAAAGGGGAGCTTGCTGCCTTCGAGTTGAGACCCGAGGTGGGTTTGGCCACTTTGCACTGACTTCGTGGCTCTCGTGTACACTGTACCGGGGAGAGCTACTAGTGTAGGGAGAGAGCTAGCTACCCCACGGGGCCCGGGGTTTAGCTAGCCACCCTACACCGACTTGTTAGGCCCACTAGGTAAACCAAGGTTGTCAGGCGAGGGTGCGCGGACTATGGAGGGGCGAGACCCCTGTTTGGTTCTTAGGGGCTAGACCCCTGTTACTGAGAGGGCTAGGGCTTATACTGTTTTGTGCTATACTTTGGGCGCACCCGTTAACGGAAACGACTGGTCGCGTGCCAGTACAGGGTAGCTACCCGTGCGCTTATCGCACGTGTTGTAGTCACCGTTACATCTATCCGTGACCTTGGGGTGGTTGACTAGGTGTAGGATCACCACGGGGGACTCTCCCGGCCAGGAGAGCACCACGTGTGCCTTCTACTCTTCGGAAAAGACTGCAATCAACATTGTTCCCACAAGAAACATTTGTGATCAGGAAAGAGATTTGGAAACATATAAACCAATGGGTGAAAAAGGAATAACTTGTAAATTAAAGAATTGGAATAACTAGTATACTTGTTAGCTTACTGCTTTAGTTAGTTGGTTGCCACTCTACTCAGTGTTCGCTGATTTTGTGTACTCATATACCATTTTAGGTCCAGGTGTTGAGCAGCCAAAGTCTATGGCTGCGGAGGGTGCTGGGCCCAGTAGAGCCCATCAGTAGTAGCTTCTTTTGTTGTACTCTTTTTGTAGTAGTGAGGTAGACTCTTGTACCTTTATGTTATGTACTTTTACGTTCTATACTTTATGTTCCTGTACCTTGTTACTTTTCTACTGTTGTGGTGGTGATATGTACTGTAGCAGCTTTTACTCTTTTACTACTGTACCTTTTTATTGTTAGTTGCATAGCATAGTGAATGTGGTTTGCTTTCCTATTTTTTGGTTACTTCTCGTTGGACGACTAGGTCTTGGGATCAGTTGAGTTGGTCCGGTCTCGTGTCTTGTAGGGATTCGGGAACCGGGTCATAATAAGAAAGGAAAAAGGAAAGCAAGAAAAATGATAGGTTACCTCCCATCCGGTGCTATCTTTTACACCATTCAGCCAGGCGTGAAGGTATGCATAGAAAACGGACAATCATGTAAATAATTGGACACTTGGATGTCCTTAAGAAATGTGTTTTCCTCAAGATCCCTGAAAAGATGAATGGTAAAGAAATCGGGATCAAAATGAAATGGAAAAATGGAAGAATGACCCGAATCTAGGCATGGTTTAAGTGCATGTAAAATGCCAGACTCTGGTGGGTCGGGTGATAGGTCCAATGGAAAGGGAGGGGGAAAGGAGTCAATGAGATGTAGGGTGGGTGAAGTTAGTGTGGATGTTTTTGGTGCAAAATTAGGAAGATTGAAAGAGTAAAAGGCAAACCTTAGTTGATCTGAAAAGTCTCTGACCACAAAATCATCCTTAGAATAGGAATAAATAAAATCTAGATCCATGGTCATCAAAGCTGAGTAGGATTTGATCAACAAAGATTTCTCACAAATTGCTTCCATTGTATTATCAGTGTCCTCGAAAATTTTATGATCAATGGACCTCTTGGAAGCTTGAAATAAATCTAATGAGAAAATCTGGTTACTACAACTTATATTCATTTTCCCAGAGTGAGAGTTGATATTAACCGTTGCGATAATTAGAAGGGGTCTTCCAAGAATGGTGTTAGTGAGAGTTGCAGGTACCTTTATGTCAAGGACCAGAAAATTTACCAGATTTAGACAATTCTGGACCTTGACAATATGATCCTCAATGATTCCCCATGGTTGAATGGTAGATTGATCTCCCAATTGAAATTAAACCTTAGTAGGTTTAAAATCACCGAATCGAGATTCCTCGAATATGACTGAGGGAATGATATTAATGGAGGTACCTAAGTTGAGAGGGGAGCGAAAAAAGGTGGTGTCATTTATGACAACCGAGATGAGAGATGCGCTCGGGTCCTTTTTTGTGAGAGGCATCTTGCTCTGAACAACTGAGCCTGCTATCTTAGAAAGGACCACCCTTCCTAGATTCTAAGCCTCCCTTGTTGGAGTAAACTTTTCTTTCAAAAATTTAGCAAAGGTAGGGGTGGCATCTAGGAGGGGGATATTCCTCTCGACTTGCTCAAATAAGTCCAAAAGATCTTGGTGAGAGGGCTCTGATTTTTTATCAAAAAGATTAGATTGCAGTGTTTGAGCGTATGAAGTAAGATTTGAATCAAGTATTTTTGGGATTTCTTTTTCTTCTTCTTGAGTGGGGTTAGGAGAGTTGATTTGCATAGGCTGAGAGTGGGTTTCATCAATTTGATTTGAAGGCCCTAAATCAGTGGTGGTGTTCCCACTCAACATATCTACATATACAGTTTGGTTATCACTGAGAGGAGGTGGGGGGGCCTGATGTTGATAGAAACTAGGTTGGTGCTGAGATATTGGATTAATAGGAGGATGAACAGTGTGGTTCTAATGTTGGTGTCCACCCGGGTGTTGGTTCCTTTGATTGACAAAGTTTGGTGTGCGCTAGGATGGTGAATGTTCTACAGGTCCTTGAGTCAAAATAACCCCAATTTGATCATTGAGATTGTTAATAACATGGGTGATTTCTGTAGTTTTTCTTTGCATCACCTGTAGGGTTTTCATCATTAGGGCATTGATGTCTTCTTGAGATGGCCCAGATTGATAAGTTTGATTTGAACCATACCCTCCAAATGGGTTTTGTTGTTGGTGAGGAACTGGATTGGTCCAGGAGTAAGTCGGATAATTCCTCAAATTAGAGGAATTTTGCAATTGCTCCTGGAAGGTGGAGACATTTTGAGTGGGGTAATGATTTGGATAAGTATAATTCCCTGTTGAACCATAGAAAGCCTCAGAATAATTATTATACTCAGCATGAGTCGTATGCAAATTTTGTCTCTTTGGGATGTGAGAAGGGGTGAGATGTGGAATGTGTGGAGCTTGGGTAGGTGTGGCAAGACTCCCTTGGTTGGCTAGGTTTGTTAAATCCTTATGCAATTGTTGTTGCTTAACTTGTAGCTGAGCCATTATGGAGTAGAAATTAGGTGAGGGGGCCTGATTAAGAAGCTCCTAGGTGGAAAGATTGGGGAAAGAATAATTAGCATGCAAGTTAGAGGACCAATTTTTATTTTCCATTTTTAAAGAAGAGGAAGAATGCAGGAAATGTCTTTTTGGGGAGGCAAAATCAAGTGGTCCCTCCAAGTGTGGAGTTTTGGACCGCTGCCCATGCAAAATGGAAGAAATGGTAGGGGAGGAGAAGAGATGGAGAAGAGAGAAATGTGCACACAAGCAATCAAATTCTAGACCTAACTTAATTGTGACTACCTAGAATTTAACTTAAGACTTGGTCTACCTAGGAAATAAGTAATCAATAGTGAATACCCATTCTATCAACAAATCTAGCCAAGTTGCTTAAGGGGAGGTTTGGGCCCAAGCGTTTCCAAGGAAAATCCCCAGGTGCTTGTACAAACACGCACCTGGTCGTTTGACACGGCCCCTCAGCCTGAACACCAGATATAGATGATAGAATTTGTATTAACTAGAGAAAACTTAAGACCTATATAGCAAGCCTAAGTTGATGAAACCTTAGGGATCAAGTTGCTACGGATTTTAGTTAGGTCTAGGATACTATAGTGCACACGGAATGTGGAGGGCGTTAATTTGGGTTATTGCCCTGTTATTTCAATTTTTTTGTGTGTGTAGGAATTGGAAAGTAGTTCCAATTAAAAAGCAAGTTGTCACACAATTTCTTGTATTTTTGCCTTTTAGGATTTGATTTAATTCAATGTGTTTTAGGATTTCTCTTTTTAAATTTTCAAACAAGTTTAAAACTTCACAATCAAAGGAAAAATAAGTTATATTGGTGATAGTTAATTTCCTTTAATGTGAGTCTCTAAAAAGAAAGAAAGAACCCTTAAGCCAATTGTCCCTAAGACCGAAAATTACTACCAATGAATTATTTTTAGGCTTTTTGTATTAAGTAGTGGTCCAAACAAGTCAAACAACACCACTACTTTAAAGAAAATCAAATAAGGATTCCAGAAAATATTTTTTTAAGATTTTAGAAATTTGTTTGATAATTTTTTTGAATTTTTATTTGTACTGGTGACAAAGTCCAGAAATGATACCTATGGATATTTTAGACTTTTCAATATTACCAATAACCTCATAAAATTTTGATGATTTTATATAATGTGTAAAATTTTACAAGGATTCCAGAAAGTTAAATTTCACAAAAATTAGATGAATATAAAAATTCTAAAAATTTATGGACAATAGCAAAACAGGAAGATTAGAGGGTGTGACCCCTCGACAGTCCATGAATTTTTAAAAATTAAATACAAATCCAATTAGTCTAAAATTTGGAACAGATGTTCCCCACTTGATTTAAAATCCTTGAGTGAAATTTCAAGATTTTAGAAGTATGTGGTGATCAGAATTGATTTTTTAAATCTAGATAGAAGTTTGGATCAAAAAAAGCAGAACACCAATACTTGAAATGGAGTGGTGTTAATGGTGCAAACAAGCAATCAATGAATTTTAAAATGCACCAATCCACTTAATTAAGTTGTTTAGGGTCTTGAAAGCCAAATTTAGTATATTTTGGTAGTTTTTTAGGTTAGGTGTGACAAGTGAGAAGAACCAACCTGAATGTTCACGGGACGACAAGGAACTTTGAGCTTTTGCTTCCAAATTCCCGCTGTAGTTCCTGCACACACTAGAGAAAAGAAAGAGAAGGGGATGAGATCCACTTCAAGCAATAGAATCAATTAAAATGCAAAGCCGTGCCTCCCCGGCAACGGCGCCAAAAAGTGATGCGAAATTTTGTGTGATTTGTAAAAGCGGGTTTTTAAGTCATTGTAACAAGCCAAATCGTAAACGCTTTTAAAATTTATAACCTAGATAGTGAGGTATCTAAGGTCGTCTAAGGAGGCAAGTTTGCAAATCAAAATCCCTTGATTAGAAATGGAAATCGACTTTCTTTTTGGTGTTTTAAAATATTTAATTTTTGTTTTGAAATAACTAAAGCAACATAAAATTGATGGTGGGAAGATAGCTAAAACCTAAATTTACTAAACTAGAACCTAAGTGACAAGTAATTCCTCTCTCTAAGCTCACCTAGGTAGGTGGGAACCTAGAGTAATTAGAGAGAGAGTGTGATTACACTAAGGTAAAAGTAAAAGAAAACAATTAAGAAAAGGCAACTTTACTCAAGGAGAAAAAATGTTTTACAAACCCTAGTAGAGGAATGCTTCTACTACTAGATAGTTGCAACAAATAAAATAAAACACAAATCCTCCTGAATTGTTGGTGAAGAGGGGAAGCTCCTTGCTCCAAGATTAGTGGCTCCTAGGCTAGAAAAGGGCTCCTCCTTCTACTTCCTTGCTATGCTCCTCCAAGATGGTGTCCTCCAAGGTGGTAGCTACCACCTTCAATTCTCCTACTCCAAGGGTGGACATCTACCCTAGGTCCTTCTCCTTTGCCTGGACATCCTCCTTGAAGTAGAATTGCCCTCCTCCTTGGCGTGGCACAAGTTGAAGAGAGTGGTGAGAAGAAGGCACCAAAGGGGCTGGTGATGTGCCCCCTTAATCTTTTTTCTCTACTCCTTCTTCTTGGTCGTAGGTGTAGGTGGGTATAGGTAGAATAATACACTAATGGAGGATGATTTTTATGTGGTGATATGGTGGGTTTATATAGAGGTGGAGAGGGAGGTAGTTGGTGTGAATAGGTGGAGGGCTAGGATGGAGTTTGGTGGTGGTTATGGGTGGTTAGAATGATCCTAGGGCTAGGGTTAGTTGGCGCCAACTAAAGGGGTGCCATGGGGTGGTTATGGTGGTGAAATGGCACCTATATTTGGCGCCAACTATGGGGATTCTAGAAAGTAGGTGAGGTGGATGGTGGAGATGATTTTAAGGAGAGGCGTATGGTGGAGATGAAGGGAATTTTGGAGGGAAAGTTGACGCCAAAAGGGAAGGGTTCTAGAAGGTTATTTTGGAGGGAAAATAGGTGGCTTTTGGTAGTGGTGATGGGGTGAAGGGGTGTGATGGTGGTGGCGCCAACTTGGAGTAGGATAGCTAGCTTATGTGAGCTTAGTTGGTGGAGCTAGCTAGGGTTGAGTTGAAGGTGGTGGATGGCCAAGAAGCTGGATGCTAGCTAAGCTAAGCTAAGCTAGCTTAGCTAGCTATGGAGTAGAGGAGTAGGTAATGTGAGCTAGGGTTTGAAGAGAGGAGCTGAGGAGGAGAAGCCTGGAGCTTGAAATGGAGGTGGCAGCTGCTGAAGAGGCTAGCATGGGGCTACTCTAGCTGGCTTAGCTTGCTAGTTCTTTGCTAGCTACTAAGCCAAGCTAAAGTGAGCTGGCTTCTACTAAAGTGAGTTGAGGTGAGCTTGGTCTGGTGCTCTCGGGGAGGATAGAGCTGGTTGAGGTAGCTAAGGTATTTTAGCTCAACTAAGTTGAGCTAAGCTGAGTCCCTGGGAGCTGGACTTGAGCTTCCTGAGCTGGAATGAGGTAATCTTCAGCTGGCTGGAGTTGAGTGGAGCTGGATGTAGCTGTACCTGACCTTGGGTGGACTCCAGTCAACTCAGTTGAGTTAGCTAGAGCTCTTTGTGGACTAATGGGAGCTGAGATGAGCTAGGCTCAACTAAGTTGAGCTGGATCTGAGCTGACCTGAGCTAGGGTGAGCTAAGATGAGCTCTCTTGAGCTGCCATTCAACCGAGATGAGCTAAATGGAGCTAGGATGAGCTGACCCTAATCCAAGTGAGCTGGATTCCAGCTATGGTGAGCTGGATCAAGCTGAGTTCAAGCTAGTTTGAGCTTCTCCTTCACCTGTTGCCTTCCTGAGTGCTAGGGTTCTAGGGACCTGTTAATCTGTTTATCCCTAACACTCACAAAAATACATTAAAAAGACGATAAAAAATGCATTGCATGCCTAACCTAATTAATGCCTAAATGCAGCCAAAAAACCCGTTTGTGGAGTAAAATCCTAAGAGGTAGGTTTGTTTTAATGCATAAGAATGATGATAAACTGGCGTTTATCAGTATGGATCTTCCCTAATTCAATAACTAACTCTAGAAAAAATTTGGTGATTTTTGATCTCCTAGAATCTCTTGCAAAATGTTTACAAAACAAAAGTAAGAATCATTACGAATGCAGAAAAACATATATATACCAAACAAAACTCAATCAATGTGATACTTCACAGTAGGTTTCAAGAATTAGAATTGACGACAAAAATATAATTAGACAAGTTCAAATCATTGATGATTGCTCTCCCTTAGGTTTGTCTCATCCCACACAAACTCGCTAATGTTATAACCCAACTCAGATATGGAATCCTAGGCTTAGACTATCCTATGCATGTTTATGCGTGCATGGAACAACTTGCTTTGCTAATAGCCATACAAGAGCAAATAAAACTCATCTATAATTAAAACATGCTGATCCTAACCCCTCACCTGCAAGCAAGAAGAAATTTAGCCACTCATAGATAAAGCAAGAAAGCAAGACATCTCAAAGGAGAACATAATCACCATTGATAACTTCAATGGTTCTACAAAAATATAAGGACAAAGAGAGTAAGAGAAACTCTTGAACTTGTTGAGATGTGTGTGGTTCCACGTGTGAGACTCCTTGTGGTAGATCTTGTATGCTCCAAGTCCCACACTAATCCTCGCAAAGCTCCCCCTCAAGGTCCTCCTCCAAGAAGTAATCTCCATGCAAAAGCTGTCGCTTGAAGGATGCGAGTGCAAAGACGAAGATGATGCCAATGGAGAGAGGGGGTGCCTAAACTTTAAGGAACTTATGGATGCTAAATATGGTAAATGAAAGTGGTGGTTAGGTTTTTGGAAGAAGATGGAAGTGGTGGTTATGTAGGAAAGGGAGAGGATATTAATAGAGGGTGTTGCAACAACATTTTAGGCTTTCCCTTTATTATCTGGAATTGTAGGCCACCTTATGTTCCTAATTTAAATTTGCATATAAAAGAAAAGTTTTATCCCTTGAAATCAGCTTTCAAATGCAACTTGAATCACTCAATTTGGACTTAAAATGAAAAATTTAGTCAAAATACCAAACATGTGCTAAGTTGTCACGAATTTTGGTATTAGGATTCGAGAATATGGAAAGTAGGAACTGTAACGACCCGGTTCCCGAGTCCCTACGAGACACGAGAACCGGACCGACTCGACTAATCCCAAGACCTAGTCGTCCAACGAGGAAGTAACCAAAAGAGCAGTAAAATAAACTACATTCAGCATGAATATAACTAACAGTAAGAAAGTACAGCAGTAAGGAAAGAAACTACTACAGTGTATACCACCACAACAGTAGAACAACATTTATCATATAACATGAACTGCAGGTAGAGAAAGTACAGCGGAAACAAGAACTACTCACTATAACAGAAACAAAAGAGGTACAAAAGACTGTGGTAAACTCTACTGGACCCTACTCGGCCCAGCGTCCTCTGCAGCCGCTGACCCTGGATGCTCAACACCTGGTCCTGAAAAAAGGTAACGAGTGTAACACGTCAGCAAAACGCTGAGTAGAGTGGCAACTAAAACTAAAGGCAACAGTAGAGTGTACAATAGCTGTTATGTTCTATTACTTTCCTTATTTACATCTTTCAATTGTCTCACTATTTCATTTATTTCTCAGATCTTTTACTTGATCTCGAATGTTCCTCGTGGGAACGATCTTGATTGCAGTCTTTTCCAAAAAGTAGAAGTAGCACGTGGTGCTCTCCTGGCCGGGAGAGTCCCTCGTGGTGATCCTACCCTCAATCAACCACCCCAAGGTCACTGACAGACGTAACGGTGACTACGGCACGCGCGATAAATGCACAGGTAGCTAACCCGTACTGGCACGCGGTCAGTCGTTTCCGTTAACGGGTGCGCCCAAAGCACAGCACGGAACCAGTCCAGGGCAGAGCCCTCTCAGTAACAGGGGTCCAACCCCTCCACAGTAACCAAACCGAGGCCTTGCCCCTCCACAGTCCGCGCACCCTCGCCTGACTACCCTGGTTTGCCTCAGCAGGCCTAACAAGTCGGTGTGGGAGGCTAGCAGAACCCCGGGGCCCGTGGGGTAGCTAGTACCTCCCTACACTAGTAGCTCTCCTTGGTACTACGTACGCGAGGGCCAGCAAGTCGGTACAGAGTGGCCAGTCCTAACCCCGGGTCCCTGGGGCGGCTAGCTCCGCTCTGCACTAAACAGGGGGACAGTCGCTCTCCTTGGTACTCTGTACTCAAGGGCCAGCTCACTTCCCCAAAACTATTCCATTCACTTTCCAGGAGTTCTACTCCTACCTCCCCATAGGGTTCCATCCTTTTTACTCAAACATCCAGGTTTCACTTTCCAGTTTCACATTCTTACAATCCATGGTCTCAACCACGTTATCTATTCACAACAGGCAGCTATTAATTCAAGTTACAGGAAGCTTTATATCTCTTTCCATTTTCCAAGACTGCAGTATTATACATTCCACTAGTTTTCCCATCCTAGGATTCATGCCATATCCTAGGATCTATCATACAATCTAGTTTTCCAGTCCTAGGATTCATGCAACACCTAGGAGCTATCATTCCATCTATTTCTCATTCCTAGGGTTCATGCAATGTCCTAGGTTCTATTTATGGTTTCATAATTTAACAGATTTTAATAACTTAAAGCCACTCTACCAGGCACAACGGGAGTAATGGGGGCGTGATCGGGAATCCCGCGTGCCTCCGCAACTCCCAAGACTACAACTGAACGAGGTCCTATCACAAGGATCAAACACAAGGAAAGTCTCAAAACAGTGCATGGCTACTGTAGACGGGTAGAGGAATTAATTCTGAAAAGAACGCAACTCGAATCGCGGAAAACGGAGCCCGAACGGGCCCTAAACGGGTCGAAAAAGACGATACTGTGCAAAATCAGACGTCTGGAACTTCTTCCAGACGTCTTAAAAAGTGGATCAGAGAATTACCTGCTCAGCGTGGTTTCCCAGACGTCCAGAAGTCTGTGGGGACGTCTGGCTTAGCTTCAAGACGTCCGATGGTTACCCCGGACGTCTGGAGGTCTCTCCCGCCATCTGGTACAACAGCCAGACGTCTGATTCGCAAACGATGGCGAATCAACGAGCCTGCGCACAGCCAACTCCCTCCCTCAGTACGGTCAGTCGACAGAAAGGAAGAAGAAAGCGGAATACTCACCTTTTAGACGTCTGTGTGATCTTCCAGACGTCTGCCTCGCCGTCTGGCTATTAACCCAGACGTCTGATTCTGGAAATTTTTCCAGAACAAGGCACCACCCGGCTTCTGCTGGCGATGCCGCCCGCGTCGCACCTCGCGCGTCTGCTGTTCAGACCGCAGCAGGTCCCTCTCCGCATCGTTCCGCGCCCCCTGCGCCCTCCGGCGGCCGGCCCTAACAGCCCCGGCGAGCTCGCCCGCACGGCAGAGCTCCGCTCTCGCACGCAGCACCTCCTCCTCGCTCACTGCGGCCGCCGCTGCCGCCCTCGCGCTCGCTCGCTCTCGCACACAGGAAGGAGGAGAGGAAGGGGTGGAGACGACGGAAGGGGAGGCGTGGCCTTTTTAAGGCCGCGCGAGGAGGAGAGAGAAGGAGCGCGGCAGGGGCTTGCAGCCGCAGAGAGAGAGAGGGAATATCGAATATGCGGGTCTGCGCGCTCAGGCGCGCAGACGACTCGCGCGTGTGGAAGATAACGGTTTTTCAGACGTCTGGGAACGATCCCAGACGTCCTGTAAGTCGTCTTGATGTGACCCCAGACGTCTGGTCCGACGTCTGGGCCACCTCCCAGACGTCTTAAAAGACGTCTGGGGCACGCATTCGTTACAGGAACACAAATTTTAAAAGGTTGATCTTGAATTGATGGTGGATGTGCAAGGGCTTTTTTGGAATGTTAATTGATGTGGAAAAGGGCCTCTTAGGGTTTCTAAAGGTGCCTCCAATGTGAACTCAAAGGGAATATTCAATGGGTGTGTTCATACTTGAGTGAATTAAGGACACAGAATCAAATAAGTTTATTTGATTGGAATTGAATACTTTTGATTGAATTTCTTCCAAAGAATAATTAGACACCAATATATATGAATTTTTAGCAGATAAATAAGGTTAGGCATGGATCATATAGGAATTAAGATTAGGGTTTAAGAATCTCTCTTCCATTTTAGCCCATTTCTATCCATTTATGACCTCCCAAGATCATTTCTAACCCATTTCTGTCCATTTATGACCTCCCAAGACCATTTTTGACCCATTTCTTCACCATTTCTAAGCTCCAGAGTACTGCTAGCTTCCATTTCTCTTTGTATCATTCTTGCTTAGCCTGCATTAAAATCATATATTACTAGTCTAATCCAAAAATAGGCTTATCAGTATAGAAATAACTTGTAATGTGTGTTGCTTAACCTAAATGCAGGTATGTAGAATATGAAGTACCTAAATGCAAATAGGTCTTCACTGCTATGAAACTAACATTATTTAGGCATCATTTAGATATATAAATATGTGTTCATCACATAGAAGAAGGGAGTCTCTCGAGGCAGGACATATTTGAGGTGGCACAACACTTCGGGTGTTGTGCCACATTACCCTATAAGTATGCCTTGTAACTCGTGGAAAATCCAGAATGAGAGATACTAAATCTTCTCTTTTTGTTCTGATTATTTAGGTTGTTTGTTTTCTTGATTTTGGTTTTTGAATTTTTAGGCATTGATTAGTGTAGAAATTCATAGAAAATTTTTAAATGACCATTTCATCACTTTTACAAGATGCCACTTTTATCCGAGGATTGAATTGTTCGATCCCCACCCCTCAAAGAATATCCCAGCAGTGGTATCAAAGTCTACGTCGATTTGAGTTTTACAAGAAATCACATGGATTTGAGTTTTAGCTACATTTAAATCTAAGAATTAGAACATAAAATTCATTTTGGTTACCCACCAAATGTTTGATTTTGTTATTATACATCTGATGGTTTGAATATAGGGCATCTGATTTTTAGATCAGACACCCTTTTGGTATCCTAGACATCTAGCATGGGATGTTATTGAATAGCAATCATTGGACCTAAATTGAATAAATTAAGCTAATAACCTAGCTTGCATTATGTAAATAGAGCATCTATCTCATGCATTCCATGCATCAGTGCATTTGTACATTCTTGACCTAAATTCTATCATTTTATGGTCCTATTAGTAATATTGAGATTTTATATATGTAGGATCATGGCTGGAGAGCTACATTTGGATTAAAATGATGCAGAGAAGTTATTCTTGCATTCTGAAGATAGAAAGAAGAAGCTAGTAATTAAAGAGAAGGAGGAGACAAGAGCATGTCGAACCAAGACAAGCTTGGTCCCATCAGGACAAGCCCATGCAAACCCTCCCACATGTCCACTAAACACAATCCCATGCACACTTATGCACTTAACACACAGGCTCATGTGCACTCACAATTCAATTTCACAAACACATGTGTACACTCCACTATCCACACACTAAAACACATGTACGCCTAATGTGTACATTTGAATTATTGCACACACATTTCCATTATTTTATCTATACTAATATGGGCCCAATAGCATTTACTATATTGTATTTTATCTTTTTATTTTCTAGGCTCATACACATACAACAAAAGCTCGCCAACCTTATCACCTCCAACCTAGCCTAATCCTACTTAATCCCACACCACCTTAAATCTCACTAAACCCTCCACTAAACCAAGCCTATCCCCATGCCAACTATCCCTTATCCATTTCCTTGACCACCCTTGACTTGTACCCTCACCACTAAGTTATACCTTAGGCTACACCTCTTAACCTATACCCTACACTAGACCTTAGGAGTACCACACCGTGGACCCCTCTCTATAAAAAGAGAGAGACCCATAGGTGCCCCCCCCCCACCCCCTCCATTTTCCCTCCATCTCCTCCACCTTCAAAGCTTCTTCCCTAAGTACTCTCCAAGCAAGATCAACAGCTACCCTTGTCCCTTTGGCTTTGGCTTTCCTAGGTTAATAAAGGATGGCCTACACGCCCATGATTCCTTTCCCCTCCCAATATGCCAAGTGTTCACATTAGAGAGGACACCAACTGTTCTTCCTCATTCGCATTTTGTTTTGTTGGTAGATTAGTTTAGTTACTTGCTTAGCTTAGTATTCTCTTTATTTATGTGCCTAGTAGAATAGAATTTCCATTCTAGCATTTCAATATTTACTTTCTTTCCATTTTTCTCATCTTGCTTTTTAGTTGATAGCCTCACTCACACACTCAGATGCCTACTCAATATCACCATCAATACACACAAACACACACATGCCACCACCTTCCATTCACTCTTATTTTACACGCATCAAGCACCTCACTTCACTTGTGCACACACTCCTTTCACTCACCACCTTCACTCACATCACACACACACCACCACCACACTTCACTACACTATACTCTATTCACCACACTCACTCACTCTCCATTAGTACACACACCCTAGTAGAACCAACCATCACCACTAGAAAAATGGGATCTACCATCTTTTCTTTATCATCGGTTATCCAAGCGATGGAAAAAAAATGTCCCGTCGATTTTTTGAGAAAGTGATAACAAATGGAAGCTTTAAATTTGGCCTCCACCATCACCAATAAAAAGCAGCAATGTGTGCGTGAGGGTAGTTGTGATATGTGTCGTCGGTTGTAAGAGCGACGACGAATTGGGGTTTTAAATTTGGTTGTTGACGTCACCGCTATAAGAAGACGCACAACTAAAATTTTCATTGACTTTGTCATTACATCCTAATTAAACCGACGGTATATGTGCCTAAATCTATAACCGCATAGAGGTACTCCTCCCCCATCAGTATTGTTCATCTTCCCCCCAAAACCGATACCCTCGACGCAAAGCCAGCTCCTCCTCGTCACTAATCCTCCTTGCCACCCCTCGTTGTGGTCCTCCTCACACCGCTCCCCTCCTCCTCAGGTGAATCCCCTTCCTTCTGCTCAGCCTCCTCCTTGCCCCCCTCCTTCCCCTCCTCCTCCTCTTGTGATCCGTCCCCTCCCACTCCTCCCCTATTCGTCCCTCTCCTCCTCCTCCGCTAAAGCCCCCTCCTCCTCCTCCCTACCCTTTCCCCTCTCCTGACCACCCCCTCCTCCTCCTCCTCCTCTTCCCTGACCCCTCCCACCTCTTGACTGCCCCCACCTCCTCCTCTTAACCACCCCTCTCCTCCTCCACCAACACCCCCTTCCTCCTCCTCCTCTTCCTCTTCCTCCTCTCGGTCCCCTCCCCCTTCCTGACCGTCGGCACCCTCCTCCTCCTCCTCCACCTCCTCCCTGCCTCCTCCCCCTCCTCCTTCTCTTGACCACCCCCCTCATCCTGCCCTCCCTCCTCTCCTCCTACCCATCCTCTTCCTCCCATCCTACATCACTAATCAAATAAACATTTGAAGCAACTTAATTTACTCTAAATCTAACCGAAATCTACTTAATTGAATTTTTGTCAAGCTTGATAGTCTAATTCAATTGATTCTATTTATGAAATTATAGGTTATCGCTGATGGGCATTCTTGGAGGCTATACTACTTAGAGGTATAATTTTAATGTTTTTAATTTATTTAAATGATAATATAAGTTTTTATTAGATGTGGGGTGTACCCACATAGTGTTGTTAATTTCATTAAATAAATGTAGGGTGTGCCCACTTATTTAGTTGAAATGAAATTTAATGTGGGATGTGCCCACTTTTATGGTGAGTATTATTTTGCCATGCAAGTTTATAGAGAACTTCAAAATATAAGGGGAAACTTTGTCAATTTTTTCTTGAAAATTGTTTAAATGTTTAGTAGGTTTTGAGGTTTTAAGGTTTAGGATTTAGGCGATGGACTTGGAACATTGTGTTCCAGTGATCAATCTCTCTTCTTTATGAGTTTAATGAGTTCTTGAGATTGTAGAGGGTTTATCTAGGTCATTAATTTGATTAGAACTACCAAGGATCTAAAAGTCAATTTTTAGTCTAATGCTGGTCAATCCAAAGCTACAACTAACCTTGGAGCTTCTTATCTCACTTCTGATGGACGTGAAATGATCTTTAAGATGAAAGCAATTTTTTAGAATAGATTCTATGAAGTTTTGAAGTTACCTATGTCTATTAGCAATTTATGTTCTATTTGGGTTCATATGGCTTGTAGTTGAGCTTCTTTGAGCTCAGGTCGAAATTCGAAGCTCTACAGAGCTTATTTGAATCATGTTGTGATAAAATAACATTTTTGTACATTTCTTTTAGCGTTCAATGAAAATAATTTTATTTCTTATGAGATGATTGATTATGTTTAATGTTAGTTTCTTTGCAAATATGAGTATTATTTTAGATACACACACTTGTTAAAGAAGATATATGCACACGAGACCAAACATTAGGTATCCTAACCTCAGGGTAAAAGCTCTGCGAGTCAAATTGTATCAAATTAGTCACTCATCGAGACTTATGATCATACTATATAGACAATGCAAGAAGTATATATATACCTCATTTACATACATGATGTGCTATCTTTGTAGTATGCCATAGGACTCGATTGACTTTAGTTCGATGAAGTATCGAACTAGAGAACATCCTTGAAGAATTGATCACAACTCAGGTTTGCTTATTACATGTAACCTTGTGCGATGAAATTTTGGTCCTTCTTCCTCCTCTTCTCCAGTATACCAACTAATCTTATCTAGTTTCCTGTAGTACCCTTAACTGGGTGTTAAAAGGAAATTTAGCTAAGGTTAGTATTGGGGGGTATATTGGAGAACTGCAAGAAAATGCTGTCGAAATTTCACCACATGAAGGTTACATGTAACGAGTAAACCTAAGTTGTGATCACATCTTTGAGGATGGGTTATAATGTGAAAATCTTAATCAAGATACACATCATTTAGTCATTTCCCTTCCTAATAAGTGGTTTGTTTACATTAATTTTTATGTTATAATGGATAAATCTTGGATTGGATTGCGAGGTTCAGATTACATCAGATATAAGGATGGAGTAATTTCATTCTTGGATTGGGCCTTTGATGATGATAGGAAGATATTTAGGCGAGGAGACTAACTCGATAATATCTTTGGCCCATGTAGAAGATGTTTGAATGGTTCCTTTCATGACTATAACACTATGCTCAAACACTCAATTTGTAATGGGTGGTGGCAGCATTACACTATTTGGGTAGCTCATGGAGAGGAGTTTACTGAGGAAGTCATAAACAATGAAAACATTGTTGACAAAAAGATTGACGAGGAAATTGCTGATAGTGGAGGTGAAGAAATACAAGAAATGTTGAACGAGATGAGAGCAGAAGAGAATATAAATATAGATGAGGAAGATTTGATCAGTTGTGATCCACTCTACGTGATGTTAAGGCGGTTGAAGATCTTATTGCTCCTGGTACTATGAGAATGTCTAAGTTATTGTTTCTATTGAAGATGTTTCAAATAAAGGTTATGAACAAAGCTAGTGCTAAATTCATGTCAGAAATACTTCAGCTTATTGCTGAGTAGTTGAATAGCTCTAATGGTTTTCTGACTTCATGGTACGAAGTAAGGAAACAGATTTGCATGCTTGATTTGTACTGTCAGAAGATCGATGCATGTCTGAATGACTACATTCATTTCAAAAATGAATTTGCAAACTTAAGTAACTATCCTGAATGTGAACATGAGAGATATGAGGGAGGTAAAAATAAAAGTAAGAGGAAACAACCTCAGAAGATTCTTCATTACTTCCCATTGACACCTAAGCTTCAATGCCTTTTTATATCAACTAAAACTGCACGGTGGATAACATGGCACCAGGATTCTAAATCTCAAGATGGAAGAATACGTCATCCTACTAATTCAGACGAGCGGAAGAGATTAATGAAAGAAATAATTCATTCATTTTAGAAGCAAGGAATGTACGGTTGGCTCTTGCAAGCGATGGATTCAATCCGTTTAAGAGTATGAACCCATCGTACTATATATGGCCAGTGGTAATGGTCACTTATAACTTACCTCCTTAGTTGTGTATGAGATCATCATTCATGATGTTGACCTTATTAATCCCCGATCCAAAAAAATTGGGAAATGCAATAGATGCTTATTTCCAGCCATTAATCGATGAACTAAAATAGTTATAGTACAATGGTGTGAAGACGTATGATGTAGAAAAGAAAGAATTCAACAATATGCATGTAGCATTGTTGTGGACCATAAATGACTTCCCAACGTACACAAATTTGTCAAGTTGGAGCACTAAATGAAAGCTTGCTTGCCGAGTCTGTATGGAAGATACTTATCACCTACGACTGCCGGAAAGTAAGAAGTTATGTTACTTAAGACATCGCAGATTTCTAGCCATTGAACATAGATGGCAAATGTTATAGTTTAGGGGTAAATTTGATGGCAGGACGTGTCGGTATTCAAAGAAAAATCCAAAGAATAAACTTAGCATAGATTCTATTAGGTTGTTGGGTCAGGTTGTAATGGAGAGATTACAAGGAATGGGTGAGATACGGTTAGGTTGACCATTCAAACAAGAACAGACAGCCTTGAGAAATTCTCGATTTTGAAATAAAAGTATTTTCTTTATGGAGCTATCATACTGGAAAGATTTTACAATGCATTATAATTTAGATGTTATGACATCGAAAAGAATGTGATGGATAACATCTTAGACGTATTAAATCTGACCAATGATCCAAAGGACACAATAAAAAAAGGAAAAGACATGAAGAGTTTGGAGATACGTTTGGAGTTGCATATTTATAAGGAGAATGCCTACTTCCCACCTACTATAATTACTAGAAAAATGAGAATTGGTTATGGATATTTGGCCACAGTTTTAGAAACCGTGACCAAAAAGCCTTAGGTAATTTCCTAGCTTTAGTCCTGATTCTAAGGCTTTTGTCATGGCTAAAGGCTTTAGTCACAGTTTTTAAAATCGTAACAAAAAGTCAAAATACAAAATAAATCTCACTCCACTTTTTGGTCATGGGTTTTGGTGGAACCATGACCATAATTTACTTTTGGTCACAGGGATGTGGAAGAGAAAGGGTAGGAAGGATGGGAACGGGCGGTAGGGGAGGTGCCTGACGAGGAAGGTGCTTGTCGAGTTCGCGATCTCGTTTATGGAATTCGGGAACCCAAGGCTTCTCAGTCTCCCATGCATATGGTATGCCTTAATATGGTTTTCTAATAATATACATACCTTTAGGTGGCCTGCTTCGACATGATTAGGGTAATAACTTGTATGTTTATACCTTTTCACAAAAAAAAATGGTATGTTAATAGTGTTGTCCATAACTTTTTTTTTCTATAGAATAATGATGCTAATATTGCTTCTATTATTTGATACCTCAGATTTTCCCTCATTATAATTTCTACGTGGAAAAATCCACACGTTATCTTATATCATTGAAATTGATTTCTAGGAGAAAGAATTGCTATTAGGTCTTCTAGCAAGGTATGTTCAGCATGACAGTATGACTTGGTATAATCATTTTGTATGCTATTGAAACTCTTCTCTTCTTGACCTTAGTAAATTTCTTGAGAGATCTGGATGGTCTATTATGTGCACTATTCACTCATCATCATGGTTTTTCTGGTAATGGTTTTGCATTTACTAGTGTTCTAGTTTAACCTAAGAGCTTTCTATCTTCCCTTGTTTGGTAATAGTGACTAGTCTCTAGTTGGCATCTAGATGTCATAGGAATAAATCTTGAGACGACCATACTTACCCTTCTAAGCACATTCTTGATGCCACTATGTTTGATAGGTTAAACAAAAAAACGGATAGAAGTGATATTTCAAGGTGCCAATCATTTATAATAGGGTGGGTTTTCTCCATTTGCGACTTCCCTAACCCACCTATCCATAGTTGAGACTTCCTGTTCTTTCCTTCTTTCCTCCTACTACATGGTTGTCCTCGAAATCGGCTGCACGATTCCCAAAATTCTTCTTTGGCATGCTACTTCCAGGGTCCAACCACCCCAATGCCATCCCTTTCCTGGTAAATCTCCCCAGTTCCTCTCTGTTCTTGGATCCCACCCACCTCCTGTGCAATATCCATTCACCCAACTTCCCCAAGGCCTCTTCTATGCTACTATTGCGTGTTTGTTGTATGAGTAATTTGCTATTCTCTCCCTCTCTCTCTGATTTGACTGGTTTAGCATGCTGTTAGGATATGTGCATTAGGATAAGGGTGAAAATTTATCCATATGGATGGGAAGTATGATTTATTCATTAACGATGTCGGAAATTTCTCTGGATTTTGATGTGCAATCCCCATTCAATGTTTTTTTTTTTGGCAATTGATTTACTTGGCTAAGGGCGCCTTTCCACCATTCCTTTTGATTTGATAATAATTAGGTAGAAAGATTTTAAATCTAAAGCTGCATTAGTTTAATTTTAATTTTCTTTATCTGAAACTGGTTTTTTCAATTTTGGTGAAATAGGCACTGCAGGGAACAAGTTCAGGTTGCCACTGGGTCTCCCAGTGTTACTGGGGCCAAGAATCTGTACATCATCTCTGTCAAGGGGATGAAGGGTCACCTCAACCGGCTCCTGTCTACCTGTGTTGGTGACATGGTCATGGCCACTATGAAGGGGAAGCCTAACCTGAGAAAGGTCTTGCCTGCTGTCATTGTTAGGCAGTGCAAGCCATGGCACCAAAAGGATGGAATCTACATGTACTTTGAGGGTATGAATTTTTTATGCTCCTTGTAATTTTTATGTCGAGATAATCTTTTAACCATTTATAATTGATTTCCATTCTCCTTAGATGAATGGTTTCGTTGTTGATTAATGGCACATTGGGAAACAGTATGTCGTACTATCTCCTCATGTAATATCATGTATGGGCATTTTTGTTTGCAGTGATGGCAAGTTTTGTCTCACTGATCATATTGATCATAACCAGCATGTAGGATGTTTAGGTTGAAAGTAACAAGAATTAATTTTGGGTCATATATGGTTTCGACAACAATGACCTGTAGCCTACCACAGCTTGTTTCTGTAGATTTTGCATTGGTAAAACTTAGATACTCCTGTAATGCATCTATATTTGGGCAATTATGTATTTTTGAGCCAATGAGAATTCAAACTAGATCTTGTATTAGCCTCATAGCATGTATTTGGACTCGTGTTCAAATATGGCGAATTGTGTTTTTAAATGATTTAGATTCATGATGTTGCTCAAGGGTTTGATGTGTTTATTATGCATTTTAAGGAATTTGGAGAATCATTACGAGTGACCATGTCTATTTGCAGTGTAGAGTTGTCTTTTTCCTGTGCATTTTTTTTCGCATCAAAATAAACAAACAGCTAACTTTTGTCCATTTAAAATAAGCTGATTTTCCGTAGTTTTAAAGTCATTTAGTTTCAGTGTATAACCACTGTATAACTGCTCAGTTGCCTCACAATCTTTTCCATTTAATTCCTCCATCAACCTCTTCCCCATTAGAATAATCCCAACGATTAGACCCCCACTCCCTTCTTTTCCCTCTCTTCTAGTTTACTACCCCTCTCACCCTTCGCAATTCAAATAGGGTAAAGAAAGAAAAGTTTGGAGGAGGATAGAAAGTGATGAAGATGAGACGAAGAGTCTCCACCCCTCACAATTGTAGCTTTCTAGGAGAGCATAAAAAAAGAAAAATCAAACGAGGTTAGAAAGTGGCGAAGATGAGGTGAAAAGTTTTACCCTCCTCACAGTTATATATAGCTCTCTTCTCCCGTCAATATAAAAGCTCTCCAATGGCCTGCATCCTTTTGTTTTTTTGTTTTTTCTCTTCACCCTTTTCCACCTCTATATGATGGAATATTTTCCATTTGCAGCCAATGCATGATCAGAAGGTAGGGAGTTAAAATGATTTACAAGGAACTAACAACATTTGGATAGTTATATCCAATATCTGACATATGAATTCATATCAAGGTGAAGTACAATATTTTATTGGGGTTCAGGGAAAAGAAACTGCAAATAATGTTGATGAGGCAGCTAGAGAGCTTCCAGATGCTAATTGGGTAAATTGTTGTAAAATTTTTCTTGCTTCTACCAAGAATTTTTTTACCCCCGAAACCAGAAGTCAGAGGATCTATGGGCCAAACATTCAAAGATTGTTCTTCCAAAGCCTCATGGGAAGCAGAGTTCATCGTGGAAAGCATTGCTCATGGTAGGTAATATGCTGATTCTATTAAAAACAATCATTTAATTTGCTGCTGCACATTATACACGCTTCCTAGTGTAGCTCTATTGTGCAGTTCTGTGGGTCTTGAGTGTTAGGTGAATATGTAGATAGTTGGATGACCATCTTTGTTATGTTTCTGCAGGGATATGAGAATGCAATGTATATTTAGGTTGACATAGAAATATGGTTGCATCACTTAGATTTACGATCCCTTATGTTTGCTTGGATTTGTTGCTCTTTAATTTAATTGGTATGTCATAGTTGTAAATTATACAAAAGAGATTATAAAATCATTTTAACTCATCTTAAAGGTTATAAAATTGTTAACTCACCTTATAAATTGATATGACGTGGTTTAGTGAAGTGGATGATCACTCTTGTTATGGGATCATCCTTTTTTCTTTCCAAAAAAATTTATCTTTTAGTTTGTAAGCTTACGGAGTCGTCATTTGTTAAAATATGTTTTAGGTCTTAGTGCAAGTTTGACAAATAGGTCTAAAACATTTGAGGCCAATAAAGCCTTTGGGTTCTGGTGATACTGGCAGGTGAGTGACCTATAAGCAGCCACGATTCAGAATTTGGACAGCTATGTATATTGTTCTGGATAGAGCACTTTTGTTATGTTTTGACTCTTAAATTTTATCTGGGGTCTGTTGCAATTATTCAGTCTGCCATGTCTCTTTGTTATCATTCCTTCCATCAAACTAGAATGGTAATTTATTGTGAACTGAAATTCTGGCAACCCGTCAAAATTTTGTTTGAAGTAAATGTGAAAGACAATCATCTCAACTTAGAAGACATTGAGATTCCATTTTTGAGTCTAAGCTCTTAACATATTCTTGGGAGTAAATAATGATCTTGTTTATTGAAAACTAATGTATGTATGTAAATTTACAGGGCTTATGATCATAAAGTTGAAAATATTTACGATTTAGTTTACACCATAAAAAATTCTCTTCTTTTTTAGATATTGCAGGCCCCATCAAACATATTTATATTTATTTATGACAGTGCTTGAAGAGACCTTTGGTGACGGTTTATAAACTGTGACGAAAGGAATCTTTCGGTGATGGTTAGGGAACCGTGACCAAAGCTCTTTCTTTGGTCACGGGTTTACTTCTGTAACTAAAATCTTTGGTCACGATTAACGATGGGGATTTGGTCACGGTTTTCAGTAGAACCGTGACCAAAGAACCATTTGCCACGCAACTTTGTGACGCCTATTGGTCACGGTTTTTAACCGTGACCAAAACCTTCCTTTTTACAACTTGGATCAGGACCAGAAGAGTACACTGTTCTCTTTCTCAAAGGAAATTTGGGTGCTAAATGACTTTTCATCGCAGCTTTCTCTTTGTGTGAATGAAGTATAAAAAAGATACCTAACTTGAAAAGTCATGACTCCCACGTTTATTTGCAAGTACTGTTTCCACTGGCGATACGAGGGATACTACTCGAGCCAGTTGATTCATTCACAGAGATGAGCAGGTTTTTCAAAATTGTTTGTTTAAAGATACTACAAAATGATACGCTAAATCAGTAGAATAAACAAATAGTCATTACGCTCTATAAGATGAAACAGATTCTTCCCCTAGCCTTCTTCGATGTAATGGTTTATCTCACGTTGCATCTTGCAAATGAAGCGAGAATCAATAGACCTATACAATTCAGATGGATTATCCTGTGGAACGATTTTTGAAAAAGCTTAAAAATTATGTTTTGAACACAGCAAAGCTGGAAGGTTTAATTGTAGAAGGTTATTTTGTGGAGGAGTGTATAAATTTTACCTCCATGTACATGAATGAAACAGACAATCGCTTTAATAAACTTCAAAGAAACTATAAGGGGGAATACAATGCCAATGATGAAGAATGTTTATCAAATTTTGATATTAGAGGAAGGTCAATTCTTCATATAGAGTAGAAGATAATTTCAGAAAATGATAGACATTGGACACATCTATATATTTTAAAATAAATTCCTGAATTTGATCTATTCTATGAGGAATTCGAATGATTACCTTTTTCAAGGACATCTGAATTTGGCTTCTTAGATTAGCTTAAAAACCGAGTTAATCAATTGAAAGAGGATAAGGACCCACGATAGATATCAAATTTTGATATAATTACTGATACACCATTACATTATGCACATTACCACTCTGGGTATACAATAAATGAGTTCAGATTCAAAATAAAAGAAATTGATGACAGAAAGGTTACACAATGGTTGGAGTTGCTGACTTAGATCTTTTTACTAGTCTAGATGGATACTATTGTGAAATCAAAGATATTGTGGAGATCAGTTTCAGATATGATCGTAGAGTTGTCCTATTTAAATATCACTGGTTTGATGTTTTTAAAGAAGGCACTGGTTTCAAAAATGATAAGAAACAAAATTTCTTGAGTTTAAATCATAGTAGTCAAATTCTTCAATTTGATGAACCGTTTACATTGGCATGTCAAGCAACATAAGTTTTCTACGTTCCTGAAATTGCCAAAGGAGATGGGTTATACCAATAAGAACAGTACCACGCAATCATTTTGACGCAAAATCATACCAAGAATTAACGAAAGATTGTCATATAGATTCAAATGCAATAGATGTATATCTAAGGTTAGTAGCAATTACTTTACTTTGTTTCATTTATGTTTTACTTATGCAAAAAAGTTATATAGCTCGAGCGTTAGATATTTGGTAGTTAGGCTATCGTATGTACTTAAGAGTCAAATAGGGATTCATATTCAATTTATTTTATTTAAATCAGATTCATATTCAAATTGAAGAAATCTAAACTTCTACTGGCATTTTCTATGTGGGGTGTACCCACTTGTTTACTTTATTTGTTTTATTTGAATGAAAGTGGGGTGTACCTACTTGTGTTGTTTATTTGTTTTATTTGAATGGATGTTGGGTGTATCCACTTATTTGTTTTATTTGTTTTATTTGAATGAATGTAGGGTTTATCCACTTGTGTGGTATGCAGGTTTATAGAAAAATTTTAAATTTTAAGGGGATTTATTTATTTTATTCACTGAGGGTGCTCTTAAGTGGATTCATAAGACATACTAGGAGAAACACATAAGTTTTCTAAACTTAAAAAAATTATAACTTTGCATATATATATTATAATAATATTTTTTAATATATGTAGGAGCAAATGGTACACTTGATGCATCCCTCCACTGACAAGACCTCCAACAGCTTCCAGCAATCTCTGAATCCAGAGGAGGCATTTCGGAGAGTGATTGCACTGGACCACGGTGGTTTTGTTCATAGTGCGAGGAGAAAAGGTGTCGTCTCATCAGCTACATCAAAAGATCAACAATGACAGAGACGAGAGGAGGGGATGAAGAAACAGATGGATGCCATGCAGTCACAGATGAGTAGAACAGATGGTAAGTTCGAGAGGCTCTAACCCTTCTTCTAAAGAAGTGTCAGTTAGAGCATCCATCTTCATCAGATCCCAGCACCACAGATGAGACGACGACGACATGAGCAGTGTAGGTGGAGCTAATGGCATTGGAGCAGCAGTATTTTGATTTTTATCTATTTTCTTTTGTTATGTTTTCATGTTACCCTTTTTTTGTACCAGACTTTATATTTATGAAATATAAACTTATCTTCATTTTTATTAGCTATTTTTGTACAAAAGTAGGTATTTTAAGTAGGTTTAGTGGGTATTTCCCATAATTTTCACATTTTAAAAAAAAACCTTACATTCTGATAGCGAATATTGTATATTTTCACATAAACTTCTCTTCGTTTTTATTAGCTATTTTTTGGAAAAACACGGCGACATTAAAGGTTAATTCTGATAGCGAATATTGTATATTTGTCGTAGCTTATTTTAAAAAGAGACAGCAAAAAAGAGAAACTTTGGGCTTCCCTAAAACTTATATGTCGTCGCTTATTTGGCCAAGTGACGACAAAAATATTTTTACTGTCACTTATATAAGTGACGGTGTATTCATTTAAACGATGATGGAACTTAAGAATGTATTAAAGTACAAAACGTTGTGAGAATCACTTCACAAGAAAGGGTTTCATAAAAAAAAGTCCATATTTCAAAAAAAAATGAAAAAAATGAAAAAGAACAAAAAAAAGGGAAGAAAAAGAGGAACCATTTTGACAGAAAAATAAAAAGGAGCACAAAGAAAAAGAAAAGAAAATTGAGTCCCTTAGAAATAATTTGAAACCTATCCACCTTCTAGGCTAGATCGGATGATGAACTAAGACCTAAAATGTTAAAACTTAAGGGATTAGTGGCGAATACCGACCTTAGGCCTCTTTGATCTGTATTGGATTTAAACATTCACGTACTTGTGAAGATCCAAATTAATCCCCAAGAGGTTGGGGAAAATGCAAAGCTTATGTATTTAGTCTAAGGCTTAGGGAGTATTCGACCCCGTTAGCTGATCTCTGGTTTGCGGGATTCGGTAACTTAAGCACCCTAAATCACACACATTCTGGTTCAGTGTGCTCTAAAGATAAAACCATGCTAAAAGGCATTTAATCTGTTCTGAAAAAGGTCCTAAGATCTAGATTAGGAACGACTCGAAAACACAAATTGATTTGGACAAGTTCCCGGTGTGGAGAGGCGGGAAATTCCACTCGAAGATGTGCAATAACATACCGTCTCCTCAGTGCTTGTCTCCTATAATATCTAAATATCCTACTAGGAGCATGTAAGCACCTTGTGCTGGTTCAGATGCCATGGGCGGCATTATCACGAAATGTCGACTGCTAAGGTCTGGATTTAGCTACAGAATGCCATGAGCGGGATTATCCCGAAATCTCGAAAGCTAGGGTTTTGGGGGTTGCCATGGGCGGTGCTATCCCGAAGCATCGATTGCCAGGGACCTTGCGAGGATTGATGGTGGGGATAAGAAATCCGATACAAACCATGTTTAGGGCCAATTCGAGGATGGATCTAAGAAAAAATATAATGAAAAGAAAAAAGAGATAAAGCTCTCCACAAATCAAATTCTCCTTCTATTCCTCTCTCAAAATGCACTAGCAAACTGAACCGGACTAACCATGTTTTAAGCACGAGTGCTTTAACCAGTGGGTCCAACGAATCCTAGGTTAGTTCCTGCGGGCCTTAGAAACCTTTCTGGAAGACTAAGGCGAAAGATAGTCAGGTCTGGATCTGGGCTGGTACTTGAATACCTTTAGGCCTATTGTTGGTATTAAGATCTGATTTCTAGAGATGCGGCCTAGTAAGGCATCCTGACGGTTAAAATCCGACTTAGATAACTGGTTCAATTCAAGTGGTTTGGTTAAGGGACTAGCAAAAGCTAGGCATGGGGGTATGATGTGAACACCATCATGAGCCATAACTGGCTCAGTTTGATCTAATTAAGTCAATAAAAGCTCCTACATATCTTTCAGAAGGTCTTAAGGGTACAAAACATTGATTTGAGAAGAAGACAATAATAAAAGGTTATTTCTGCAAATTTACTATACTATCACAAAAATAGAATAACCATGGGTATTCTTAAGGGTTGACGAAAGGTCAAATGTGCTGTAGAGTATATTAAGGGGGTTCATGCAGAACGAAATGAGTTTTCATGCATTACAGGAATTAAATGACATCTGAAACCCTAAAAATAGATCCACTTAATTAAGTGAGGTTCTGGTCAGGATAAAATTCACCTAAACCCTCTAAAATTCATAGAAAAATATTCTCTAGGGTTTGGTACCATCAATTTGACCATCAGAATCTATTTTAACCTAAAACAGAGCCACAGACAGACCTTTTCCCTAATTTGGGTTTTTTCATAAATTACCTAGTCAAATGAAGTCAAACCAAAATACAACTTCACCATTGGATTCCTTGGGTCCAAATTAGGTTTTTACTAAAATTTGGGCTTAATATGAGATTGTTTCGACCTAGTTTGCATTTTGGTTCAAGTCTGACTTTCTTTATTTCACATGGCCCCTCTCAGCTTTTGAATTTCTTACAAAAAGGCCCCCAACTTCTTTGTCTTCTCCACAAAAAGGCCTTGCCGCACCAAAATCCTATTCCTACAACTCTGGCGAGCTTCATTTGGTAAGATCTCCTTGATTTCTTGACGAATCCTTCTCAAATTTGAAAGGGGAATTCGTCAAGAAACTAACTTCCTTTTTAGCCAGATTCGAAGTCCTAGAAATTGTCCAAATTCTCATACGAATCCTTCAAAGAGTTGGGTTTCCAACTTCGATGACCTAAGCTTGGGAAGCTTGCTTCCCAAGCTCTAACCACCCTCTAACGACCTATATAAGACTCTCTAGGGCAGATTGTTCTCCCCAAGCTCATTTTTGACTAGATTTACCCCAATTTCTTCCCTTCTAATCCGACCGAAAGGTTCCTTGAGCTCCGGTGACTCTCCCTGCCTCTCCTCGTCATCTGATCGCAATATCAGTGGTACATACTCCTTCCTCGTCTTCCTCTGCGTTGAGCAGTACCAGTTGGCACCTCTATCTCCTTCGTCTCGCCGTCCAACCCCCACCGGAGCTATCTTCGTCTCCGGCGTCGGCCATATCGCAACTGGCACTAACTTTGATCCCTGTTGTCCGCTACCTATCTCTATCGACTCCTTAGCTTCTCCACGTCATGACAACGCCTCCGACACTCTACTTTGACTTCCGCACCGCCCTCTGTGAGTTCATCTTCCACCTCTCTGGCGTACCATCAGTGAGCTCCAGCGGCCACCACCTACGCCGCCGCTTCCACGCTCTACACCTCTGCCTCGACCTCAGGAGAAAAAGCCCTAACCTGGTTAGGTCTATTGCTCCTCCAAGCCCTCTGCGGAACTCATGCTCCTCTATCTACCCTATGCGAGGTCAATAGGCCTCAGCGACCACCTTCACGCCATGCCGCACACACTCACGTTCTTGCCGTTCCACGGCGAAGCTTCTGAACTTATGTGACAGGGTCGAGAGGTCGTATCTTGGATTTCAGGTACCTTCTCCTTCGTCGCCATTAACGAGCAAGTTCAAGCTCGTTTGAAGCTTGCTTCCAGCCAATACCCCCAGACAAGATCTCTAGGAAGAGCAGACTTTACCCAGGAACACACTAGGGCTTCCAATTGGGAGTCTCGAGCAACCCTTCAACCTCAATTGGAGGCATCTTCATCTGCAAGCGCACACAAACAAAAGGCGGGGGGGGATAGTCCCATCTCAAAAGCACACAGGCACTTGCAGTGGCATAAATTGATTTTGTTCCTGTGGCTTATCGCCTCAGACATAGGGGGTGAGTTCCCCTCTCACCCAACACCTGCCTCGCCTGTGACACTACATACAGGTTTGGCACTCACCCAATTACCCACCTAACCTCTAACCTCTCACTTCTCACTCACCACCCACTGCTAGTGAGTCTGGACCCGGGTATGCACTTGATTCAAATACTCGATTACCTATTACTGTGGAAGGCTCTGGGAGAGTGGAACCCAAAGAGAGAAAGAGAGAGAGAGAGCATAGGGACAGGGGGTTTTGCTTTCACTGATACTTGTGCGACACTTAGTTGCGAGAAGAGGAGAGCAGCTGAAGAAGAGCAGAGAAAGAAAGGAGAAGGAAGAGCCAAAGAGAAGAAATAGAGTTCTGATGAAGAAGAACTGTAGAGAACCAAAGAGAAGAGACCCTTGAGTCCCTTGGAAGCACTGTAGCAACTGGCTATTTAAGCCATTTGATATAATCCCCTGTCATCTGATTGCATACATTTGAGGTTTTATTTCCTTGGTTGATACTGTTGAGATATTTGCTATTATTGTGAGGGATAATTGGTGATTCAAATCACCATTTTACCTTAATCTTTTTGCTTCATTGACATTTGCTTTATCATATATATCATTCTTGCTAGGATTTATTGTTATACATTAATAGAATTGCAATCTTGAGAGTTAATTGTTACTTGCTCCCTGCGTTCGACCTCGAATTTCTTTCAAGTATAAATTTTAGTTGTTTTTTGCATTGATTCAAACTGTACTACAATGCAATGACTTTAAAATCCATTTCAGAGCGATAAACATTTTGGCCTCCCTTCCCGTGGGCGGGGAATTTTTTTGAAATATGGAATTTTTTTGATGAAACCCTTTTTTGTGAAGTGATTCTTACAGCGTTTTGCACTTTAATACCCCCCATGCCTATGATTTGCAATGTCCTCATTGTAAATTAGGTGGGTTAGAATTCAGCTTAAATTGTACATTAGAACAGGTGGGTGGACGGGTCGGGGTGACTATTGCGGACGATTTCAAGCTCTGGTACGGGTACCATAGGTGGAGTTGGCTGTTCTAATGGACGAACCCTAAAGTGCAATATGAGTTTAGCATGACATATGTCAAGAAGGGTTTCGGGTTTTTTTCAAAAAGATGACGGGTTGCCTCCCGTTAAGCACTGAGTTTAATGCCACCAGCCGGGCACAATATGCTTAGGGGGAATGGAGATCAAAAGAGACCTCAGCCAAGTTCGTATCGATGAGTTCAATGAACGGCTTAAGTTGCTAGCTATTCACAATAAAAGGTTCAGAATCAAGGCTGGTTGACTGATTTCAATAGCTCAATTTCCAAAAATCCGTCGGATAAGATATGGTTCAATCCATTTTGATCTGAGTTTGCCTGGGAAGAGTTTTAGTTTGGCATCATAGAGTAAGACTTTCTGACCAGAGTGAAAGATCTTTTTGGATATGTGTTTGTCGTGAAAGGCCTTAACCCACTCTTTGTAAATTCATGAGTTCTCGTACACATCATTGTGTAGTTCATTGATCTCACTCATTTGAAGTTGTTTGTGGATTAAACTTCCATACTGCCCAATAGGCTTTGTGCTCCAACTCGACGGGGAGGTGACATGCCTTCCCGTACACCAATCTGAAGGGTGACATGCCTAATTGGGTCTTGTGGGTGGTCCTATAAGCCACAAGGCTTCTGGAAGTCGGGATGACCAATCTTTTCTATCGGGTCGAACAGTGACCTGAAGGATTTTCTTGATCTCCCGATTTTATAGCTCAGCTAGATCGCTGGTTTGGGGGTGATAAGGAGTAGAGATTCAATGAGACACTCCGTACTTGGTCATCAGTGATCTGAACTCAGCATTCGTGAAATGGGTCCCTCCATCAGAGATAATGGCACGTGGGATACCGAACCAAGAAAAGATTTTTGATGAATGAATTTGGTTACCACCTTATGATCGTTGGTTCGGGTCGGGATGGCTTCGATCCATTTGGACACGTAGTCCACAGTGAGAAGAATGTACTCAGAGCCGTCCGAGATAGGGAAGGGTCCCATGAAATAGATCCCCAAATATTGAAGATTTTGCATATGAGAATCGGCTGTAAAGGCATCATATCGCGGTGGCTCATGTTGCCCAAGGTCTGCCAACGAGTGCATGCCTTACAGTGATAATATGCGCCCTTGAAAATTGTGGGCCAGTAAAAGCCACACTGGAGGACTTTTGCTGTGGTTTTATGTCCGGAGAAGTGTCCACTGCAGGCCTGGTCATGGCAGAAGGACAAAATATCCTGAATTTCTGCTTCTAGGATGTATCGTCTGATGATCTGATCAGCACCAATGCGGAAGAGGTACGAGTCTTCCCAGATGTTGTACTTGGCATCGGAAAGCAATTTGTCCTTAGCCTTCGACCAATCTGACGGGATCTGATGTGATGCCAAGTAGTTCACCAAATCAGCGAACCAAGGAAGTCCCGCACTGATAGTCAGGAGGTGCTCATCAGGAAAGTGTTCTGTGATGGGTCCAGAAGGGTCGATAATGTCAGAAGGAAGGCAGAACAAGTGGTCAGCTACCACATTCTGCTTTCCCACCTTGTCGCGAATCTCAAGGTCGAATTCTTGCAACAGCAAGATCCAGCGAATTAGTCGAGGTTTTGCGTCTTTCTTCGCGAGGAGGTGCCTTACTGCAGTGTGATCCGAGTATATGATAACACGGGAACCCAAAAGATACGATCTGAATTTTTCTAGGGCAAATACTATGGCTAGTAGCTCTTTCTCAGTAACTGTGTAGTTACGTTGAGCCTCGTCAAGTGTCTTGATAACGTAGTAGATGACCATGGATTTTTCATCTTTTTTCTACCCAAGTACCGCACCCACAGCAAAATCAAATGCATCGTACATGATTTCAAAGGGTTGAGACCAATAGGGGACTGCAAGATAGGTGCTTAGGTAACTCAATCATGTAGGATCTTAAACGCATGAGTGCATTCCTCAATGATTTTGAAGGGGACATCCTTTGAGAGAAGATTAGTCAAGGGACGCACGTTTTTTGAGAAATCAAGAATGAATCGATGGTAAAAATCGACGTGCCCCAAAAATGATCAGATGTCCTTGATCGAGTTAGGCATAGGGAGCTTGGAAATCAGATTCACCTTGGCTCGATCAACCTGGATGCCTTTTCCAGAGATGAGATGCCCTAGAACAATTCCCTCAGGTACCATGAAGTGGCTCTTTTCCCAAGAAAGAACCAAATTCACGTCAATGAATCGCCTGAGGATTTAGACCAAGTTCAGGAGGCAATCATCAAATGATTCCCCAAATATCGAGAAGTCATCCATGAAGACTTCAAGGTATTCACCTACCATATCTGAGAATATGGCAAGCATGCATCATTGAAAAGTAGCGGGTGCATTGCAAAGATCGAAGGGCATCCTTCGGAATGCGTATGTCCCGAAGGGGTAGGTGAAGGTAGTCTTGTCTTGGTCCTCAGGATGGATTGCAACCTAGTTTTAACCGGAGTACCCGTCCAAGAAGCAGAAGAATCGATTTCCCACTAGTTTCTCGAGGATCTGATAAATGGATGGTAGTGGGAAATGATCCTTCTTTGTGGAGGTATTGAGTCTTCTGTAATCAATGTAGACTCTCCACGAGTTTGCTATACGGGTCGATATAGTTTTTCGGGCTTTAGTCGTGATCACGGTGAGTCTTGCCTTCTTAGGCACAACTTGGATTGGACTTACCCACCAACTGTCGAAGATCAGGTAGATAATCCTTGCATCTAACCACTTGATGAACTCCTTTTTCACGACATCCTGCAAGTTTGGATTTAGGCGTCTCTGCATTTCACGGGATGGTCGTAAGCCCTCTTCGGTATAGATGTGATGTGTGCAATATGATGGCCTGATGCCAATCAAATCATCGAAAGTCCATCCAATGGCTCTCCAATGCTGCTGGAGGACAGTAATCAAGCATGTTTCCTGATCAGATGTGAGTCGAGAGTTGATAATCATAGGAAACTTCTGATTGGAACCCAAAAAGACGTTTTTGAGATGGTTAGGGAAGGGTTTCAATTCCATAACTGGATTATCAGCAGCAGTAGGTGGTTTAGGGTGGGTGTCAGGAGCAAAGGAAGGAGCTATGGGTGTGTTTAGGTTAGGTTCAGGCTCCTCTAATTACAGGTTTTGATCTTCTTGTGGTTGATTAGAAATACTCAAGTTTTCCTCGATACATAGGTCGTCAACCACGGCCTCGACATCGCAAATTTTTTCAATAACTCCGCAAATAATTCTTTGTTGGGCCTTAAAAATTTCATTCTTTAATGTCTTGCTCCCAAATTTTAACTCAATTTGGCCCTCCTCACAATTAATATTGGCCTTAGCTGTGGCCAGAAAAGGTCTTCCTAATATGATCGGTGTATTCTTCAAGTTCTCAAGAGCATCCATGTCTAAGACAATGAAATCCACGGGAAAGTAAAAATTGTGTACCCTAACTATGTCATCCTCGAGAATTCCTTTTGGTGACTTAATAGATCGATCTGTTAACTGTAAAGTCATCTCTATCGATTTAAGTTTAGATTCCTCAAAGTGGACTAGTAGGGATGTGGGTATCAAATTGATGGAAGCTCCTAGGTCCAATAAGGCTCGGTCAAACTGTATATCACCGATAGCACAGGAGATCAGAGGGGTGCCTGGGTCTTTTGCCTTAAGCGAGAGTTTGCTCAAAATGATGGAGTTGGCTTGCTCCGACAGTACGATCGGGTTCCGACCTTTTGTTCGCGGCTTATGCTTGGGTGTACACACATCTTTTAGGAATCATGCCTAAACTGGTACGTGGTGAATCGGATCCATCAAGGGAATGTTTATACGGACCTGCTCAAAGAGCTTGACCAGGTCCTCCTCAGGTGCCACGGGTTTAGTTGTCTTCTTTCCCTTGGTCAAGGCCTCAGGAAATGGAACCTTAGATGGTTCCTCTAGAATTGGCTCAAGCTCTTTATCAGGGATGGGAGTGTCCTGGATGACCAATCTAGGGTTAGGGTCTACAAGCTCAGGCATGTCGTTGCTAGGAAAAGGTGGGTCTTGTGTTGCTTTGCCACTATGGGTGGTGATGGAATTTAATCCTACCTGATTTTGGTTTGGATTGGGCAAAATAGGTGTTTGCTGCTGAAATCCCGAGTATGAAGTTGAAACATCCATCCCATCAGGTGATGGAGCAGAAGGGGCCTGATAAATAAAGTGAGCTTGGCCCTGATTTGGGTTCATAACGTGCCTCTGGTTTGACACGTTATTTGGGTTTGGAAGAGGCTGAGAAAGAAGTGCACCAGGCTGGTGGGCACTTGCCAGCTGGGCCAATTGATTGCGCAACTCAGAGATCTCTTTTTTGTGCTATTTTTGCATGTCAACCAAGGTCTGGAGAATCAAAGATGTCTTATCTTCTTTAGGCGATCCAGATTGGAAATTTTAATTAGGCCTTGGTTGAGTGGGTTGATACGGTTGTTGATTCTGTGATCGGGGTTGTAATTGGGATCTCAGATTCAGGTTATTTTCCGACCATGAAAAGTTAGGATGATTATGCCATCCAGGATTGTAAGTGTTGGAGAAAGGATTATTATGGACAATGTGGAGATCCTTGCAGGTTTGAGGAGCTCCGAGATAATCAGGGTATAGGGGTTTAGAGTTCCCCTAACTGTGGCAGGCTGAGTCGGAGTTGCCTCTAAAGCCAAAATCAGACAGGGGTGGATATGCATCCATCCCTGGGGAGTGGTAGATGTTGTGCACAGCCTCTCTTCCTGTGGGCGGGTGCGCATATGTGCTTTGAGCTATAGAGGTGGATTTGTGTAGATGACGAGTGATGTCGTCCACCTTCTTTTCGATAATGGAGACCTTATCCAATTGACTAGCTACCAACTCCAAATCAACGGATGCGGAAAGGCCTCAGGATTCGTGTACCCCCTTATTGTTTGTCAATGCACGAATGGATGTCCGGTCATACACACCCAATGACTCATTGTTCAGAGAGTTCTCACACATGTTTTTAGGAATCTCCTAGATCATGTCCTCATGTTGACCCATGATGTTACCACCACAAGGCGTTGACAAATAGCTTGATGTCTTCACGAAGTCCATGGTAAAAGGATTGGACTTGTTCCCACTTCGGAACTCTGTGATGGGGGCACTTATGCATGAGATCTAGAAAGTGATCCCATGCTTCGTGTAGAGATTCTCCCACTCCTTGGGAGAAGTGCGTGATTTTGTGCCTCATCATGTTTGTACAACCAATGGGGTAGAATTTTTATAAGAAGGCAGTCTAAAGTTCTCATGTGTTGATCGTGTGTGGTTGAGTCTGAAACCAGTGAGCGTCTTTGTCAACCAGAGAGAATGAGAAGACTTTTAAGAGTAATCCGTCCTGATTCTATACATCTGCCCCAAAAGTGTGGGCCAGATGTTTTAGGTTTTTGATGTGTTGGAAAGGATTCTCGGAGTTTAAGCCATAAAATTTTGGGGTCATATGAAGCATGCTAGGCTTGAGATCCACCTCGGGTCCTCCTACGGGAATGTTGATTCGAGGTTCGATCTCCACTGCTGTGGGATTATAGTGATCTCGTATTTGAGGATGCGGTGGTGGGTTGATGATGGCATTGATTTGATTTTTTAAATCATAGACTTGTTGCTCAAGGTTAGGTTGATCTTCTTGGTGATCCATAGTTGATAAGGGGGAAGTAGGTTTTGAATCAGAAGATATGTCAATGTGATCAGGTTGTTGCACAAACACGGAAGTCAAGGCTTGACCTCGACGAGAGTGAATGACTAATGGAGGCCTCAAGGGTGGTCTTAAGGACCTCCTCCCGAACATGAACAGATGGAGTAGGTGAGGGATAGCAGGTGATGGACCCAATCAAGACACCCAAACAATTTTGGATGACTATAGAGGTTCGGGGTGGATGATACCCCTAAGTCAGAAAGTCGTCCACCTGAGAATTACTTGGGTAGCTAGAAAGGGAGAGTCCTACGAAGACCCATACACGGTAGAGCACCCTCACGGGTTACAGGGTTTCCCTCACCCAACCTTTCTTGTCACTGAGAGTCCAGGTAGACCAGAATGGGGACTTGACCTCTTAAATCTACCAGTTTTAGATTAAGGGCACGGGTGCTTGTGTTTTCACTTGAACTTTAAGATGTTTTAGTGCAAGGTGACCTAATTTGAAGATTAGTTAACCCAATAAGGTGGGTCAACTTCACCTGATTGTCCTTTTGAGAGATTTAGGTCCCTCTTTGAGTGTTCAAATGAAATTAAGAGCCTAATTTTAGGGTTTGCTTGAATAGATCAATTCAACCAAGGCTTAGGCACACACTATTTGAGAAGGTTAATTCTTGATTAAGCAAGTGTGTCTCTAAAATCCTAAACTGGAAACCCTAATTGGCTCTGATTGGTCTAATTCAACTCGTCCAAATGTGGTACCTAGGGCTCAAGCAAGAAGGTGATAGCCCCAGATATCATAAATCCTGAGTAGGTGCACAAATCAGGCTTGGATGTTCTCTAAACAGAATGTATTAGATAAGGCAACTTGATGATTAATCTAAGAATAGAATGCAAGTTGAACCTAATTGATTTGTTTCTTCTTTTAGCTTTTTCAGAATCAGGGGCTTAGGGGAAATTGGATGGAGTTTCCCTGCCCCTAGAGTGTTCTGATGTGCAGCTGATCTTCCTCCAATGAATCCCTGTCACATAACACAGTCAAAAGAGATAGAGCAAGTTAGTATCAAATCAGATATCGCAATCAAGAGATCAAATTACATGTTTCTCCTTGACAAAGGTGCCAAAATGTTTATCGCTTTGAAATGGGTTTTAAAGTCATCGCATTGTACAGTTAGAATCAGTGTGAAAAATAAATAATATTTATGCTCGAAAGAAATCCGTGGTCGAACGCAGGGAGCAAGTAACAATTAACTCTTAAGATTGTAATTCTATTAATGTATAGCAATAAATCCAAGCAAGAATGATATATATGATAAAGCAAATGTCAATGAAGCAAAAAGATTAAGGTAAAATGGTGATTTGAATCACCAATTACCCCTCGCAATAATAGCAAATATCTCAACAGTATCAACCAAGGAAATAAAGCCTCAAATGTATTCAATTAGATGATGGAGGCTTGTATCAAACGGCTTAAACAGTCGGTTGCTATAGTACTTCCAAGGGACTCAAGGGTCTCTTCTCTTTGGTTCTCTACAGTTCTTCTTCAAAACTCTGTTTCTTCTCTTTAGCTCTTCCTTCTCCTTTCTTTCTCTGCTCTTCTTCAGTTGCTCTCCTTCTCTTCTCGTGATTAAGTGTCGCACAGGTATCAATGATAGCAAAACCCCTGTCCCCATGCTCTCTCTCTCTCTTTCTCTCTCTGGGTTCCGTTCTCCCAGAGCTTTCCACAGTAACAGGTAATCGGGTTTTCAGATCAAGTGCGTACCTGGGTCCAGGCTCACCAGCAGTGGGTGGTGAGTGAGGAGTGAGATCTTAGGCGGGTAATCGGGTGACTGCCAAACTCGCGTGTAGTGTCACTGGCAAGGCAAGTGTCAGGTGAGAGGGGAACTCACCCCCTGTGTTTGAGGCGATAAGCCACAGGCACAAAATCAATTTATGCCACTGCAAGTGTCTGTGCGCTTCCGAGGTGAGACTATCCTCCTCGCCTTTTGTTTGTGCGCACTTGCAGATGAAGTTGCCTCCAATTGAGGTTGAAGGGTTGTTCGAGACTCCCAATTGGAAGCCCTGGTGCATTCCTGGGTAAAGTCCGCTCTTCCTGGAGGTCTTGCCTGGGGGTATTGGCTGGAAGTAAGCTTCAAATGAGCTTGAACTTGCTCATTAACAATGACAAAGGAGCGGGTACCTGAAATCCAAGATACGGCCTCTCGGCTCTATCAGGTAAGTTCAGAAGCTTCGTCATGGAACGACAAGAGCGTGAGTGTGTACGGCATGGCGTGAAGGTGGTCGATGAAGCCTGTCACCCTCACAGAGGGTAGATAGAGGAGAGTGAGTTCCACAGAGGGTTTGAAGGAGCAATAGACCTAACTAGGTTAGGACTTTTGCTCCTAAGGTCGAGGCGGAGGTGTAGAGCGTGGAAGCGGAGGCGTAGGTGGTCTGTGGTGGCTGTTGGAGCTCGCCGGTGGTATGTCAGAGAGGTGGAAGATGAACTCGTGGAGGGCGGTGTGGAAGTCGAAGCGGAGTGTCGGAGGTGCTGTCATGACGTGGAGAAGTTGAGGAGTCGATAGAGATAGGTAGCGGATGATGGGGATCAGAGTTGGTGCCGGTTGAGGTATGGCCGGTGCTGGAGACGAAGATAACTCCGGTGGGGGTTGAACGGCGAGGACAAAGGAGATAGAGGCGTCGGTTGGTACTGCTCGACGCAAAGGAAGACAAGGAAAGAGTATCTACCACCAATATTGCGGTTAGACGACGAGGAGAGGTAGGGAGAGTCGTTGAAGCTCGAGGAGCCTTTTGGTCGGATTAGAAGGGAAGAAATTGGGGTAGATCTGGTCGAAATCGAGCTTAGGGAGAACGGTCTGCCCTGGGGAGTCTTATATAGGCCGTTAGAGGGTGGTTAGAGCTTAGGAAGCAAGCTTCCCAAGCTTAGGAGGTCACTGGAGTTGGAAACCCAACTCTTTGAAGGATTCGCATAAGGATTTGGGCAATTTTTGGGACTTCGGATCTGGCTAAAAAGGAAGTTAATTTCTTGATGAATTCCCCTTTCAAATCTGAGAAGGATTCGCCAAGAAATTAAGGAGATCTTGCCAAATGAAGCTCTCCGGAGTTGTAGGAATAGGATTTTGGTGCGGTGGGGGCCTTTTTGTGAAGAAGACAAAGAAGTTGGGGCCCTTTTTGTAAGAAATTCAAAAGCTGAGAGGCCATGTGAAATAAAGAAAATCACTTGGACCAAAATGCAAACTTGGTCGAAACAATCTTAGATTGGGCCCAAATTTTGGTACAAACCTAATTTAGACCCAAGGAATCCAATGGTAAAGTTGGATTTTGGTTCTAACCTTGCTTGACTGGGTAATTTATGCAAAAACCTAAATTAGGGCAAAGGTCTGTCTATGGCTCTATTTTAGGTCAAAATAGGTTCTGATGGTCAAATTGATGGTACCAAACCCTAGTGAATATTTTTATATGAATTTTAGAGGGTTTAGGTGAATTTTATCCTAACCGAAACCTCATTGAATTAAGTGGGTCTGTTTTTAGGATTTTAGATGTCATTTAATTCCCGTAACGCATGAAAACTCGTTTCGTTCTGCATGAACCCCCTTAATATACTCTAAGGTAGATTTGATCTCTTTTCAACCCCTGAGAAAATCCGTGGTTATTCTATTTTTATGATAGAATGGTAAATTTGAAGAAATAACCCTGTATTCTTGTCTTCTTTTCAAATCAATGTTTTATGCCCTTATGACCTTCTGAAAGATATGTAGGAGCTTTTATTGACTTAATCATATCAAACTGAGCTAGTTATGGATTATGACGGTGTTCCCATCAGCGGGAAAACACGGGAAAAAGTGACGTACAAATACCATTGCTTATTTTATAAGGGATGAAAAATCCAATTCTCGTCAATTGTCAAATGATGGCGAAATATCCAATCCGTTCGTTGGTCAAATTATAATTCGACGTCAGATGTTCCTTGTAATCAATGGGGGAAAGAAACAATGATGCTACTGATAAATGGAAGTTTATCATCTTTCTTATGCCCTAAAATAAATCTAGCTCTTAGGTTTTTAACTTCGCAAACGGATTTTCGAGCTGCATTTAGGCATTTAACTAGGTTAGGCATGCATTGCATTTTAGTTGTATTTTTTATGTGTTTACTTGAGTGTCAAGGATAGATAGACAGTCAGATTCTACATACCTTGGCACTCAAGAGGGCAAAAGATGAAGTTCCTATTAGCTAGATCCCTGCTAGATCTAGCTCATCCCAACTGGATCCCACCTCCTTCTAGCTAGATCAATTCATCCCTAGCTCCATTCAGCTCATCTCACCTGAATGGTAGCTCTAGTTAATTCACCTCAGCTCCATTCAGCTCACCTCAGTTGGATGGCAACTTAAACTAGCTCAAGTCAGTTCATCCCAACTCTAGTCTGCCTCCTTCAACTCAGAACAATTCACTGGAAGCTCAACCTGACTAGAACTAGCTACTGCCATCAACTAGCTAAACTTAGTCAGATAAGGATGATCTCAACCAACTCAGGCCAGCTCAAGTCTAGCTCTCGGAGACTCAACTCAGCTCAACTTAGTTGAGCTGAGCTACTTGACCTCAGTTAGCTAATTCAGCTAGCTTGGTAATCTTCAGGAAGGCCAGAACCATCTCACCTCAGCTCATATCAGCAGAAGCCAACTCATTTTAGCTTAGCTCAACGACTAGCAAAGAACTACCAATCTAAGCAACCTAAGGTAGCTCCTTGCAGTTCTCCTTAGCAACCACCAACTCCAGTGCAACTCAAGGCAGCTCCTTCCAGATCCTCACCTTCAAAACCCTAGCTCCCTCTACCTCTCTACCCTACTCCCTACTAGCTAAGCTAGCTTAGCTTAAATAGTCACCTCCTTGGCCACCAAAACCTAACCCTAAAACCCACCTAACTAGCTTCACCAACTAACCTTACCTAATTCCACCTAAGCTACCACCACTTCGCCTCAATCTTGGAGCCAACCCTACACATCCCTTCACCCTTCTCTACCACCAAAAGACACCACCAAATTTCCTCTAAAAACACCTAGAAATGGTGCCAACTTTTTCTCTCCAAAACCCTTGAAATCCAACCCTACACCTAACCCTTCAACCCATCTTCAATGTCCACCTAACTCTCCTTCTAGAAGCCCCCCCTTGTTGGCACCAACTAGTGGTGTCTCTCCACCACCAAGAGTCACCAACACCACCATAATCACCACCCTACATGACCTTTGAGTTGGTGCCAACAATCCTACACCATAGGATCCACAACCACCCGTCAAAAGCTAATCCTAACCCTCCATCTCATTCATGCCAACCACCCCTTCTCCACTCCTATATCTACCCCCCATAACCACCACCACATGATCATCTTCTCCATTTGTTTAGGTTCCACCCAAACCACCCTACATCCCCTTCCATTCACACCAAGGAAGAAGAAGAGAAGAAGTTCAAGGGGGCAACCTACCCACCCCCTCAGTGCCTTCTTCCTCTCCTTCTTCTCCGTTGTGCCACACCAAGGAGGAGGTCATCTCTAGAAGGATGACAAGGCAAGGAGGAGATCTTCATCAAGGTGGTGGACTCCCACCTTGGAGGAGAAAGCTTGGAGGAGTCATCATATTTGAAGCAAGGAGGAATTCTTTTCAAGCACAAGAGCTGCTGTGCTTGGTGCAAGGAGCACTTCTTCTCCATCTTTGGAGGACTTTTCTTCATCTCTACTTTCTTTGTATTAGCTAGTGTAGTTTTTCTTTTTGTTGTAAGAAGCATTCTGCTACTTGTTGTCAACTTGCTAGTAATACAAAGCTTTAATTGTTGCCTTCCAATTTTCTGCTTTTCCTTAGTGTGTTTTCATGTTATTGTAGTTGTAGTGCACACCACACCTTCTTCTTCTAATTACCCTAGGCACACTTGCCTAAGGTGAGCTTAGAAGAAAAGGGCTTTCTTCGTGTCACATAGGTTTACTGATAGGCATAGCATAATCATCTCGTGTTCTATTTGCCCAATTGTTTTGAAAACTATAAAAATAAAAAATCATGAAAGAAACATGCGGATTTGAGAGGTGCGAGAGAGAGAGAATCAATTCTTGTGATTAATAAGTTGGCCTCCTTGGATGACCCTAGATACTCATCCTATCTAGGTTTTATAAATTTAAAAGTTGTTTGTGATTTACGCTTACAACGACACTATTTTGCATATTTAACAAAACGTGTATTTCCCACATTTTCTGAAAAAGAAACAATGATGCTACTAATGTTGTCACTTAGTCGTGTCATTTAAAAGAGCTTTGCCGTCGGTTGAAGTATGTTGTGCATTAGTATTCTAACTTAGCACCCAACACCATTTCCACCCTTAGGACCTTAGCTAATGGTCATCCCCCCCCCCATACCACCATGTTCACCAAGTCAATTCCATAGAAAATACTACCATTGAACAAACACTAGTCACCCCTCAGTATAGAGCTTTCATCTCCATTTCACTCACCTCTGCTATAGTCATTACCACCAACATTAGGACAAACAAGCACATCATTACCGATATTACTGAACCACTCACTGTTAGTCACATTAGGACCATTCACCACTCCATCTTGACCTAGCTAGATGGCCTATTACCTAGTCCTAATTACCGCCATTATCACCACTACCACCACCATTGTCCTATCTCCCACTTGGATTCTGTTTCTTTACGAAGCCCCTCGCCAAAGGACACATGCAATTGTGCTTGTCATAACCACCTTCCCCATGGGCATGTATTGAAGAAGAATCCTTGTACATATTTTGCTAGTTTTTGTATAAGTAGCTTAAAGCTACAAAGAGTTGTTGTAATGAACTATCTTTAGTGTTTCCTTCCCAAGTTGCAGTAGAATCTTTTATTTAATGAAAAGTTAGTGTTTATGTCTTATTTACATTCTCTTATTCAAAAGAAAAAAAAATCGCAAAGATGAACATTGTAATAATATTTACCGCTTTACGTAGTTAGACATTATAAATACTTTCCCAGTTTCATGACTTAAGCCAAAAGATTAAAAAATATTAAAAAAAAGAAAAGATAAAAAATATAAATAGCTTTCTTATTTTTCACAACCAACAAAAATTGCAAAAAGATTAGGAACGTAGTTAGGGTTTTGCTTATTTAGTCTCTTGTTACAAAAAGGAAAAGAAAAAAAATGGAAAAAGTTAACAATGCAAAAATAGAATAAGTGTCACGCCCTAAAGCCCAAGCCCCTAAATGAGGGTCGAAGTTTCGAGGAATGGCAACAGAAGAGGTGTTGGTTTATTTAATTCGGGTTATACTTAACTAAGTCGAGCTGTAAAAGAGTTCCATTTAATACATAAAATGGAAGAAAGTACGAAAAGGATGGCACATAATTGATAAAGAAAAGTAGAAATTAAACATGTTCTAAATAGGGAGTTACAAAGGAAACAAAGCATAAAGATTACCTGCCAGAAATCTTGGCAAAAACCTGCGTAGTGACAAATCCTGGGTGTCAACAACACACGACGGCAAATACCTAAAATTAGTTCATAAAGTAGGGATGAGCTAAACGGTCAAGTAGGGAACAAACAACTATTGTATCGCAATCATAAAGTTAAGGTAGTGTACAGTTTCACTAACTAGCTAGATCCCTAGCCCAACTTAACACCCCAGGTTTCAACTCCCAAACCCGATTTAACCCGACCAACCACTGTGGTCCAAACCCACTAATCATCTTGACCCAATACTTCATGATTTGATTATTAATATTTATTCTCTCACTTGCCCTAATGATTAGATTCTGGGAATCATCCCTCTATACCAAAGAAGATTGAGATGCATCCTTTCCTTTGGATTCTAGCCTGATAGTCTCACCCTGGCCAATGGAGAGGCTACCAAGTATGTTGATCCTCGAGAAAGGTGTGCACATTCTCGACGTATTGAGTACGTTGCTGACCTCAGTCATAAGAGTCAAGCCTCTTGGGAGCTACCTAGGCCTATACCTTGTGACCACGAAGTGCAACCTTGGTTCGTGTCCAACGAGGACCAGTCATAGATAAAGCCAACTCATCATCGCAGGATTGGCTAGAATTGTCAACCCACACCAATGCTCCCACTAGGAGCGGCTCCCTGTAGGAGCATAATATGTGGGTGTGCCCTCTCAATCCACCGTCAGACAAGGTCTCAAACAATCCATCACAATACCCTGGTACTTTCATACATATGGGTGCCCAGTGAGCCTTTAGCTATGAGTATCACTGATAGGTCCACTTTAGTGGACTATAATTAAGCCTAAGGAGATGATTATTTAGATGAGAAGTCAATTTAGAGCTGCACTACATTGATAATGTATTTAAGCTCGTGTGTTGACAAGCCGACATTTTTCTTTAATTGATACTACATGCATACATTTCGTTAATTAATACTCATTTCTATGACATGCATTCATAGTATCCCATCTCAATTGTTATGCCATCATAATATTTGATTTTGCCAAGAAAAAGGGGCAAGAAAATCATCAAAGATTCTCTCTTAGGACTTGCTTTATTTTCACTCGTATGATTTTTGGCAAGTTAGTTAAGAAGGCAAAATGTCTCACATTTTGATACCGATCAAATCACTGATTGCGTGTTATTCTCTAATTCCCTTCCATATTTTTCCCCTCAAATCTCTCTCTCTCTCATTCTCTTATTCTTTTATCTTTCTCTTTATAAATAGGATAGGAGGACGGCTGGAAGAACCATCATCTTCCTCCCACAAGGGAGAGACCCCTGACCTCCATCCTCTTCCCCCAATAGAGTCACAACCACCACCGTGCTCCATCAATGTCTACCACCATGCACCAACTTCATCAACCACCGCAACACCGCCATCGTGGGTGGGGTGACAGCGCTGACACTACCACCATGCTCTGTCGTCTTCTTCAACCACGATCGTGCTTCACCACTGCGCAACGACCACAAAATCGCGTGCCTCCACAACTTCTTTGATTTTCTTCTTCACATGTGCAAAAACCACTACCATCGATCCTCCTTTCCCCGCGACAGCAGCAAGGCCAATGTTCTATCTATTTTCATGAAACGTATGATTTATTACACTTTCTCTCTCCACATGAAAGAATGAAAGCATCAAATCTTCCATGGATTTCTCTTTAAATTTACGATTTTGGATGCGAGATATTTGTGAGTTATTGGTCTATTCCTCCCTGTGGATACAACATCCTAACTTTGTGGTTGGTTTTCACTGATAAATATTTTTGATCTAGCATATTTCCACCACACAATTTATACTGTGACGACATATTTTTCTAACGTATTATTTTTTTGACATATTTAATTCATGATTCAAGTGAAATCTCCCAATTAAATGGCGATGTTGCTAGGGAGGCAACAAATGCAATAGTTTTACGTGATTTTATTTCTGATCTATTCTAAGTTGCACATTGATCTGACCAGTTGCTATTTTAGTTGTGTGAGGAATCTGACGAGATAACAACACAGTTGAGCGATGGTGTTGACCTTAAGAGACACCCACACATGCAGAGAGGACTCAAAGAGGAGACCTAGATCCCACTTTCATAGGGGATTCTCCTTCGTCGTCAAATTTATTACATTTCAGTCTTCTTGCCCTTATAGCATCGGGGTTGGTTTTTGAGGGTCTGTCCCCACTTTCTTTAGCGACTAGGGCTATTGATCTATGGTTCTGCTTGCTTGATCTAAAAAGGAAAAAAAATATATTGAGCCACCTGTTTAGGAGTTGCATACCCTTAGGTGCGTGCATTTAGGGGTGATTGAGTAGCATACTAGATCTTTTCCTTGCATTGTGTACATATCTGCATGAAGATTGTTGGAATTAGGTATACCTTTCTATCTTTGCATCCAGCTCCTATTCACTCATTGCATTTGACTAAATCTCAAGACCACCAAATTAATTAAATTTACCTAATTCAGTGGTTGCCTAATTGAAATTGGTAATGCTAATCAAATTCGACCTTAAAAATAAAATCACATTTGATTTGATCAAAAGGGACTTGTGTGCAATTTCTCTCAAATAAGACTGATTTATGGTGTGATGTACACTTCTGGCACTGAGCATGCACACTAGGCACTGCACTAGGTCTCAGTCTCTTAAGGCCATAGGCACCGATCTCTTCATCGGTGTATACCCTCCTAATTCACCTTGTGGTGGTGATATTATCTTGTGACCAAGTGTTTTGATACTCTAAGGAGAAGGTGATGAGAACACCATCATAAGCCCTAACTAGCTCATTTTGACCTAGAAAAGAGAATAAAAGCGCCTACATAACCTAGAGAAGGGCCTAATTTAAGGAATAACTGTTCTCAGAAGAAAACATGAAACAAAGGGTAAAACTGTAATTTTACCATTGCAGTACATCAAAGGAATTTCTCAGGGGCTAAATATAGGTCAAATGGTCTTAATAAGATAAAAAGTGAGTTGGTTCAGTTAGAAATGGGTTTATGTGTAATCTAAGAATTAAATGACATCTTGTAACCCTAAAACAGACTCACTTAATTAAACAAGGTTTTGGTCAGGATAAAAATCAACTAAAACCTATAAAATTCATGAAAAAATATCTCCTAGAATTTAGAACCTTCAAATTTACCTTTGGAACCTATTTTGACCTAAGTAGGGGTCCTAGCAAGATATTTGACCTAAATTGGGTTTTTGTGTAAAATGTTCAATCAAACGTGGTCAAACATAAAATCCAACTTCACCATTGGATTACTTAGATCCAAATTAAGTTTTTGCCAAAATTTGGACCTAAGGGGAGGTCACCTTGACCTACTTTGCAAAATAGTCCACCCAATTACATTTTGACTCCTAGCTTTTGAAAATCATTATGCAGACCCCCCTATCTTCCTCGCCACCCTTTGCAATTAGGTCCCTCCACCATTACAGCGGAGGAATCCTACTCCGGCGAGGATTCAAGGAGGATTGCTCCCTGATTCCTCAGAGATCTCTCAGATTTGAAAGGGAGATTCTCTGAGGAATTCCCTTTCATCTGAACGCAATTCCATGCCTTAATTTGCACCCAATCTCTCGTGCAAACACTCGAGAGATTTGGGTCTCTCACTAAATCCTTCTCCGGTGAGGATTCTTGCGCTTGGAAGCTTGCCTTCCAAGCACAAGAGCCTCTACCAGATTCTATAAAAGGACCCTCATCTCCGACCGCTCAAAACCAACTTGGCTTGGCCGGAGAAAACCCTCTAATTTCTTCCCTTCTCCTCTGGCCAAGTGTCCAGCGGGCTCTAGCGACCTCTCCTCCTCCTTCTCGTCGCTCTGCCACAATACCAGTGGCAGAGACGTCTTCATCTCCTTCCTCCATGTCACGCCATACCCATGCACTCACCTCCAGCCCCTTCATCGTCGCCGTTCTCCCTCCACTGGAAGCTTCTTCTCTGGCAGCGGCTGGTACGGTCAGCCACTCTCTTGTCCCCCTTCGCCCATTAAATTAGGTTAGAATGCTTTCCCTTTCTCCTCTCATCATTTCCCCCCTCTTTATTTTCACTTTAAACCCCTCGACGTTGCAGACCACCACCATCGTCCTCATCTCTGGCCAACCACCGGCGAAGGTGCTTCCATCGCTCCACGCTTCCACACGACTCGCCAGACCCCTCATAACCTCCACCACCATCCACTGATCCTTATCCACATCTCCATCAACTGCCAACACCTCCACACTTGCCCCTCTATCAAACCTACTTTCACGGCCACAGAGCGACCTAGGCACGCATGCCTAGGCCGCCCCGCGGCCAGCCACCCACCTAGACACCTTTGTTGTATCACGACAAAGCTCCCCATGTGGTTTAATGAGGCCTCAAGGCCATATTGAGTGATTGCAAGTCTGAGCCTTCGCCGCCATTAGTGCTGGCTTGAAGGAGCTCGCAAGCTTCAACCCAGGTGTTGCGCTCCAGGCGAACAGGCCCAGGTGACATAATACACATCTAGCCAACACCTGGGTTGAAGCTTATTGCCTGCAATTGACATAATACACTTAATCAGCACATTATAACATTATTTTATGCATAGCTAAAGTAAAGCAGTGAAGATGCAGATAATGCTTATGCATGCATGAATTTCCCTAACTTATGCTAAGTCCTAGCCTAATCTAGGTCAATTAAGACCTATGATTGCTGCGCAATCAGTCTCGTGCACACATCTAGCCAGAGAGTAGCCTTGAGAGAGCACCCAGTTGCAACAATTGGGCAGAGAACCTCCTACGGGTGTGCGAGCGAAGTGGGTGGGACTTTTAGTCCCACCTCGGAAAGGTTGAAGCATGGTGAGTGCTTTAAGTTGAATTTGTGTTTCCTGCTTACCACCTCAGAACACAGGGTGAGGTCCTTTTTTCACCCGCTCACCCGCCTTGTCTGCGACCCACGCCACGTAGATCTGGCTGCCCAACCCATTTACCCAGCACTCCTCGCGCACCACCCACGCCGGTGCACCTGGACCTGGATGCGCGTAACCCGACCCGAGTATCCGATTGGCTCTGGGAGAGTGAATCGAAGGGAGAAATAGAGAGAGAGTGTACGCAGCGAGGGTAAGGGTAGGTTTTGCACTCGTGTGTGCAAGGAAAGGAAGAAGGAAGAGAAGGCTCAAGCGAAGAAGGAAAACGCTAAGGAAGAAGTTGAGGAAGGTGCAGCTGTAGAGAAGCTAAGGAGGAAAAGCAGAAGGACTGAAGGCTAAAGCTGAGGAAGCTAAAGGAAGCGCGGCTGAAGAAGGAAAGAGATCAGAAGCCAAGGAAGAAGAAGGCAGGAGAAATAAAGGCAGAAGAAGAAGACAAGGAAGGAGAAAGGCACTGTGCAAGAGAAGTTAGGGAAAGAAGAGCCAAAGCTAAAGGAAAGAAGAAGGAAAGAGAAGGCGGAAAGGAAGAAGAAGCCAAGAACCAAAGTCAGAGAGGAGAAGAAAGAGGAAAGCTAAGGCAAAGAAGAACCAAAGAAGAAGAAGAAAAGAAAGAAGCTAAAGAACAAAGTCAAAGAGAAGAAGAATCAACCTTTTATTCCATTCCTCTCAATTTCTCTTTTATTGCTATATTTTATAATTCATAAACTCTTGTATTATATTCTGAATTAGATTTTGAATAACTTTAAGTGTTCAAATTACATTGATTGAGATTAGTGAATAAATTCCATTTGCTCCCTGTGTTCGATCTCAGACTTAACAATTTGAGTAATAAAAATTCTTATTTGTTTACAAGGCAATTTCACCTATACTACAACGCAACATCATGTATCTTCATTTAAAAATTGACTACGCTGTGTTAACATTTTGGCGCCGTTGCTGCGGAGAAATGCGCAATTTATCACTACTCTCTGCATTATCTTTTATATTTGAATACTAACTTGCCCTATTTGTTTTGTTGTGATTTTGCAAGGTATTTCATGAAGAAATCTCCCACGTGAATCAACCACTCTCGGGTAGGTAAAATCTCTCTTCTTCCCTAAATCCATCTCCTAATCCTTAAAAGACAAAAGGAAGCAATCAAAATAGGAATTACTTGCCTTCTCTTTATAGTAATTACCATCTTTAAGGCAAAAGTTTCCTAATTTTGTGAAAATTTTCAAATCTTATTGAAGTTGAAGCGATTTTTAGAGATCCTATCCTACAAATTTCTGTGCCTAGTGGAAATCACGCTTAATTTCCGAATCTCCGCGGACTACACACTTCTTGTTTTTAAGTCCAAAGAGAAATTTTATGAAATGAAAAGAGGATTGGAAATAGAACCAAGCTAGGGTTTCAATAGTAGGATTTTTGGAGTGCTAGTTCACACATGCTTATTTAAAAAGAAACAAACCTTTCCCGCATTTGTGTGCTACCCAAGCCCTTAATTGAAAAGATTTAAGAAAGATAAACCCTAAAATTGAGCTCTAAAATCACTTGAATCTTAAAAGCATTGAACCTAATAACCTAGGAGTCAAATTAAGGTGATTTCTAGGTCTTGACCTAGAATCATTCTTCCATCTTTAGGGCAGGTCAAGTGAAGTTGTCCCCTTGTTGGGTCAACCAATCTTGAAATTAGGTCACAAACCAAAAACATCTAAAGTTCAAGTGAAAACCCTAAAGCACCTTTGATCTTAAAAGTGGTAGACTTAAGAGGTCAAGGTCCCCATTCTGGTCTACCTGGAATCTCAGTGACAAGGGAGGTCGGGTGGGGGAAACCCTGTAACCTGTGGAGATGCTCTACCGTGTAGGGGTCTTTGCTAGACTCTCCTTCTTTGGCTGCCCAGGTAATTCTCAGGTGGACGACTTTCTAATTGAGGGTATCATCCGCCCAGAACCTCCATAGTCATCCAAACATCTTTGGGTGCCTCGATTGGGTCAAAAACACCTCCAGTCCCTCATCTCTTCTCTTTAGAGCACACACATTTTCAGTGGGGCTCTCTATTTAGATCTATTCACTCCACAATTTGATCTTGATCCAAATTCTGATTTTACAACTGGATTCCACCATCTGATCCAAATATGCAGCCAAATTACTTAGGACTACTTTTCAAGAAACCTGAATCACAGAGATCCATGAAAGATAGGATGATTGAGGATGCCATTGAATTCTATAAAATTGAATACAAAACCTCAACACCAACAGAAGACATTCAGGTTACTGTACCAACAACCACAACCTTCATCATAAACTGTGCCCAAGTTTTACTAACAGAAGCCATAAAAGGATCAACCCGAGACATTCTCATAACAGGATACATTAAGATAGAAAAATTACACAACTTTGAATACCTTCAATGCGTGACAAATCCTGTATTATGGGAACAACACCAAGATGATCTTGAAAGATGGGAAGAGATGATGAGATTATTGAAATAAATTATCGATTAGAAATACCTGTACATGCCCTAAACAGATGATGAACCATCTCTGAACAATATCGAGGATCAATCCGCTTTTTCAAATCTCGGGTTTGAGGCACAGAGCTATTATGGATTCCCATCCCAGATGGAGTACAATGTGCCTGACAAATGAAGAAGGTTGGGAAATTCCAATTGTAGGAGAACACAATATAGAGCCAAACCTAGAAACTGGATCACCAAGCATAGAATTCCAAAACTCCTATAATGATGAGATTAGCACTGAACCTCATGAGGGTGTAAATCCCGCCCCTTATTCTGATAAGGTGACCCTCAAAGGTTATTCAGACTGAGATTCTAGTGATTCAACCCACATCCTAAGCCTAGAATCTGGATCGGAAACATATTGGGAAGATTACGAGGCCCCGTATGAAGAAGATCAGATTTTCAATGAAGAGTATGATTTTTGGCCTCTATTTGATGAATTTCCCTCTCCAACATCCTCAGAGAATCAGATCGACTTTTTGGAAGTCACACCAATTTACGATACAGAAACTGAGTTGGATGAGTGGGGTATTGATTGGGTCTTTCCCACAAGCCTAGAACTTGAGCCTAGAATAAATAAGAACACCTTTTTAAGCTTAGAATTGACATATAGGCTAGACACCAATCAGGCTGCTGAATCCACATCATGTGATTTATTCTATGGTGGAACTCATGATCTTGAATCTCATTCAGAATGTGATTTTTTCAATATCTCCGATGATTTCGAATCTTACCATGACTTTGGAGACAATTTGCTTCCTGAATACAACAAACCAATATACGACCTTAGCTCACATGATTCATTCTCCGACTCCAACTCTAAGGTCACGGTTCCTGAGATCACTTATTTAAGTTCAAGTTCCAATGACTTGGAATCATTTCTTTTTGATCCTCAGGAATCAAAACCAGAAAATGCCGAGAGTGATTGCAACCCAGAATTTGAATCTTTTCTCGACTCAGATGTCCATCATCCTACAGACACTCTCCAATCATTCATTTTTTATTTTGAAAGTTACTATGAGGACTCTCTACATGAAACCACCTGTCACTCCTTTCTAGAAGAGCCCTCATACACAATTCTTATAGAAGCCACCTCTTCCAAATATACAGAATAGATCAAAACCCGTTGTTAACCCCGACCCGCAACTGGACTCAATTTCTATTCCGATTCCTCTCTCACTGAGCCGATTGCAGATGATTTAACTCCACACATACATCGGGTATCAAACATTGATCAGACTGAAAAACATGATCCATCATTCTCTAATCATCCCTGTAGGGTTTTTGCCTCATACACTGATTATCTTAAGGAGCCCTACTTTGACCAAGCTGATTCGACTCAGCTAAAACCCAAATTTACACTTCCACATCTATTTGAGCTCCATTACATATGGTGGGTTCCACACCTTTTGATCTACATTTATCAACCCACCAGATTAATAGGGTTTGGGCTGCATCATCAGCCGGTTGATCTCAACAAGCACCAGGTTGGACCAACCAGGCTCTTAATCAAGGTGCTTGTTTTACAAAACTATGCTGATCTAATCACTCCCTCTCCATCCCATTTCCCACTCGGCTGAAGGCGTTGAATTTAGCACTTAACGGGAGGTAACCCATCATTCCAAAAATCTAAGATCCACTTGATTATCCGTATGTACTCCATGTCTATTGCACCTTGAGTTCAGCCTTAGAATAGTCAATTCCACCTCTGGCACACATACCAGAGCTTAAAATCGTCCACATCAGTCATTTCCCGACCCATTCACCCACCTGATAAAATCCTGTTCTAAGTCCTTGGACCCAACACTGTTTCACACCCTCCGTTTACAATGAGGACATTGCAAAACTTAGGCATGGGGGGGGTGGTAAAGTGCTAACATACAGAAATTAAGAAAAGTCAGAAGGATTCTCACAAAAAATTCACATATGTCAAAAATACCAAATACAGAAAATTATGAAAAAGAACAAAAAAATGGAGGGAAGAAAATTTTGAAGTCACATAATCATAAGGAGGAAAAGAGCAAAATGGTAAAAAGGAGCACAAAATGAAAAAGAGATTGTCATTAGTAAAAGATTAAGGAATTAACCAAAGTTCTAGACCACATCAAAGAAAAGAAAAAAAATGAGGAAAGAAGTGCTAATGAGACACAAAAAGAGATTAGTAAGAACACTGATCTTAGGCCTTTTGGGCTAAGCTCTTAGGCTTAAAAATTCAAGTATCTGCTAAGATCTAGATAATCCTCAAGAGGTTGGGGAAAATGCGAGGCTTAAGTATTAGGTCTAAGGCTTAGGGAGTATTCGACCTCGTCAACTAACCTTCGGTTTGCGGGACTCGGTAACCTAAGCACCCCAATCCATACACAATCTGGTTCAGTGTGTATAACTATCAAAATCATGCTAAAGCGTTTAAGTATTCTGAAAAAAAGTTGCCTAGGTTAGGAACGACCGATCAACACAAGTTGATTTAGACGAGTTCCTGATGCGGAGAGGTGGGAAATTCTCCTCGAAGATGCATAACAACATATCGTATCCTCGGTGCTTGTCTCCTAGGATATTTACATATCCTACCAGGGGCACATAAGCACTCTGCTGGTTCAAATGCCATGGGCAGCATTATCACGAAATGTCGATTGCCAGGGTCTGGATTTGGCTACAGAATGCCATGGGTGGGATTATCTCGAAATCTCGAAAGCTAGGGTTTTGGGGGTTGCCAAGGGTAGTGCTACCACGAAGCATCGATTGCCAGGGACCTTTGAGGATTGATGATGGGGACAAGGAATCCAATACAGACCATGTTGAGAAGCCAATCTGAAGCTAGAAATAAAAAGAAAAGAGAGAGAAAACTCTCTAAACAAATAAATCCTCTATCTCTCTCTTACAAAAACGCAATGCAAATTGAACCAAGGCTAAAATATGTCTCAAGCACGGGTGCTTTAACCGCAGAGTCCAACGAACCTTAGGATAGTTCCTGCGAGCCTTAAAAACTTCGCGGAGGACCAAGGCTAAAGCTGGTCTGGTCCGAATCTTGGTTGATACTTTAGTACCTTTAGGTCTATTGTCGGCATTCTAACCTAATCAAAAGAAAAAGAAAAAGCACTTATCATAACTGGTGAAAGAAACTCATGGTCTGGAATAGACGTTAAAACCTTGAAATTTTGCTAAGGGACTAGCAAAAGCTAGGCATTGGGGTATGATGAGAACACCATCATGAGCCCTAACTAGCTCATTTTGACCTAGAAAAGAGAATAAAAGCTCTTATATAACCTAGAGAAGGGCCTAATTCAAGGAATAACTATTCTAAGAAGAAAACATGAAATAAAGGGTAAAACTATAATTTTACCATTGCAGTACATCAACGGGATTTCTCAGGGGCTAAACATAGGTCAAATGGTCTTAATAAGATAAAAGGTGGGTTAGTTCAGTCAGAAATGGGTTAATGTGTAATCTAAGAATTAAATGACATCTTGTAACCCTAAAACAAACTCACTTAATTCAACAAGGTCAGGATAAAATCAAATAAACCCTCTAAAATTCATGGAAAAATAACTCCTAGGGTTTAGAACCTTTAAATTGGCCTTTGGAACCTATTTTGACCTAAGTAGGGGTCCTAGCTAGATATTTGACCTAAATTGGGTTTTTGTGTAAAATATCCAGACAAACGTGGTTAAACCTAAAATCCAACTTCACCATTGGATTCCTTAGGTCTAAATTAAGTTTTTACCAAAATTTGGACCTAAGGGGAGGTCACCTTGACCTACTTTGCAAAATAGTCCACCCAATTACATTTTGACCCTAACTTTTGAAAATCATTGCGTAGACTCCCCCATCTTTCTCGCCACCCTTTGCAATTAGGCCCCTCCGCCATTGCAGTGGAGGAATCCCACTCTGGCAAGGATTCAAGGAGGATTGCTCCCTGATTCGTCAGAGATCTCCTCTCAGATTTGAAAGGGAGATTCTCTGAGGAATTCCCTTTCATCTGAATGCAATTCCATGCCTTGATTCGCACCCAATCTCTTGTGCGAACACTCGAGAGATTTGGGTCTCTCATTGAATCCTTCTCCAGCGAGGATTCTTGCACTTGGAAGCTTGCCTTCCAAGCACAAGAGCCTCTATCAGATGCTATGAAAGGACCCTCATCTCCGACCGCTCAAAGCCAGCTTGGCTTGGCCCTAGAAAACCCTCTAATTTCTTCCCTTCTCCTCCGGCCAAGTGTCCAGCAGGCTCTGGTGACCTCTCCTCCTCCTTCTCATCGCTCTGCCACAATACCAGTGGCAGAGACGTCTTCACCTACTTCCTCCGCGTCGCGCCATAGCCTCGCACGCATCTCCAACCCCTTCATCGTCGCCATTCTCCCTCCACTGGAAGCTTCTTTTCCGGCGGCGATAGGTACGGCCAGCTGCTCTCCTGTCCCCCTTCGTCCATTAAATTAGGTTAGAATGCTTTCCCTCTCTCCTCTCTTCATATCCCCCCTCTTTATTTTCACTTTAAACCCCTCGACGCCATAGACCACCATCTTCGTTCTCATCTCCGGCCGACCACCGGCAAAGGCGCTTCCAATGCTCCACGCTTCCACACGCATCGCCAGTCCCCTCATAACCACCGCCACCATCCACTGATCCTTATCCACATCTCCATTGACCGCCAACACCTCCACACTCGCCCCTCGATCAAACCCACTTTCAAGGCCATAGAGCGACCTAGGCACGCACACCTAGGTCGCCCCGCGGCCAGCCACCCACCTAGACACCTTTGCCGTGTCACGGCGAAGCTCTCCATGTGGTTTAATGAGGCTGCAAGGCCATATTAAGTGATTGTAGGTCTGAGCCTCCGCCGCCATTAGCACCGACTCGAAGGAGCTCGCAAGCTTCAACCCAGGTGTTGCGCTCGAGGTGAACAGGCCCAGGTGACGTAGGTTGGCCTCTGTTTGGTAGTCGTAGAGTGCATTTTTTATAAGAAAAAGCATCATAGTATAGTGCGCAATACGATCAAACAAAATTTTTTTTTTTAAAGATAACGAGACTTTGAGTCCCGGTTGTTCATCTCTGGGAGGCGTTTGTTTTACTTTTGAATTCGATCTTTTACCGTTCTACTATGTTTAAAATCGCATGCCAGTTTGCAGTCTTCTGATTAAGATTTCACCACTTTTATTATGAACCCTAATTATGTGCGCATGTGTTAAATAGATCACAAAGGTGAAAGTGTGAGTTTCTGTGCACACGATTCTAGTGAGGTGGTGACTGTTTACAGAAAATGCGTCTATAGTTAGATTTTCTATATTTTTCGAAAACGACATGCTTGTTGCGAAATAGATAAACAAGTGAAAACAGGAAACTTGAATCACGCAAAAAGGATGGCAATCAATAAGCTCATGGTGATTTCAAAACATAGATATATATATATATATAAATGCATCTTTCATTCATTCATTTGGAGAGGTGTTTGCAACAAGAACTGTAGAGGAAAGCTTGTACAGAAATGCTTAAAATGTAAATCTAGCTACCAGAAAATGATCGCATACAAGAATCTATGGGGGATTTTGCATGCATCATTGGGGGAGAATAAGGACTACACTACTAAGAAGTAAATAAAAGCAGTAAATGTAAAGAGCTAGCTACTAATCTATCAGAAGTTAGGGCATTCGGAGGTGGTCTCCAATGGCCTTAGAGTGGTAGAGAGGAGAATGAGGGGCAGCCAATGGAGCTTAGGCTGGCCCTTGGAGAGAGGTTGGAGGAGCGATCCAACATCCTGGAATGGTGTCCTTCATAGTGGTGCTTAGCTCGTGGAGATGGAGTGGAGATGGTGGTGGCTAGCCTAAGTGGAGGTGAATGGAGCCAAGCATGTATGGCCAAAAGTGGATGGGAGCCATGAATGTGGATGGGTGCAAATGGCCACCCCTTAGGTCTTTTTATAGACCTAAGGGATTCTCTCTAGAGAAGTGTGGAACTCTCTAGAGAGAGTCCAAGAGTGGCTGGCCAAGAGAGGATAGAAGTGGTTCTTAGATCCACAATTTGTGGATCTAAGAATTGAATGCCTCTTGGTTGCTAAATTTGGCAACCAAGAGTTGGTGCCACTTCAAGAGGGTTCTAGAGAATTCTAGAGAAGTGTGGGTGCGTGAATGGGGGTGTGTGTGTGTGTGAGTGGTCGTGCCCTAAGTGTCTAAGAGGTCTAAGTTAGGTCCTAAGGGGTTTGGGTAGGTGTATACCTTGAATTAGGGTTGCATACCCTAATTGCTAAGGGGAAATTGCAATTAAACTTAACCTAAGTTTAATTGAATGAGTGTAAACCTAATTGAGAGTGAAATAATTCAATTAGGTTGGGTTTAGGTCAATTGGACTCTCACTAAGTTCAATTGAACTTGTGTGGGTTGAGATTTGAGCTCAATTGGACTCAATGAGTCCAATTGACTTAGGTGAAGGTAATTGACTTTGATCTAAGTCAATTGGGTTTGGTGCGGACCTAATTAGGTCCTTAGGTAGGTCTAGAGGTGATGTACTAGGGTTAGGACACCTTAATTTTGGTTCCTATGGGGTTGGGATTAGGTCTAGGGAGCTAGAAATCCAAGATCAAGGCTTGAATCTCAAAACAGGGATTGGAGACCAGTCCCAAACGTCCAAAAACAAAATCAGACGACTTATACTCAAAAATCAGAAATCCAGACTTCAGTTCTGAACGTCCAATCTGAGTCCGGGGGAATTCTAGGTTCTGTTTTGGGTATTCTGCAGAAATTGGACGTCTGACAAAGTGTCTGGACGTCCAATTACATTGCAGAAGTGGGTTTGAGGTGTGCGGGAGATGGCTTAGGGTTTTGAACATCCTATAACTTATCTGGATGTCCAGATAAGGGCTGGAACTAGGGTTTTGGACCTTCCTAGGGTGCTATGACCTAATCTATGGGTGGCCAAGGCCTGAGGGAAGTCTCTAGGCTATCTTAGGGTTAGGATGGACCTAAGCTCTTCACATTTTACTGCTTTATTTCTACTTAATAGAATAGCAAACTTTAACTCCCTTACATCGTTATTCCTACATCTAATCTAAGTCTTCTGCTCCAGCTTTGCTGCAACACTCGTTATTCCTGATCCAGCTTCAGATCCTACTCCAGATCCAACTCCTGATCAACTTATTGCTTGCAATTGACATAATACACTTAATCAGCACATTATAACATTATTTTATGCATAGCTAAAGTAAAGCAGTGAAGATGCAGATAATGCTTATGCATGCATGAATTTCCCTAACTTATGCTAAGTCCTAGCCTAATCTAGGTCAATTAAGACCTATGATTGCTGCGCAATCAGTCTCGCACACACATCTAGCCAGAGAGTAGCCTTGAGAGAGAACCCAGTCGCAGCAATTGAGCAGAGAACCTCCTGCGGGTGTGCGAACGAAGCGGGTGGGACTTTTAGTCCCACCTCGGAAAGGTTGAAGCGTGGTGAGTGCTTTAAGTTGAATTTGTGTTTCCTGCTTATCACCTCAGAACATAGGGTGAGGTCCCCTCGCCTGCTCACCCCCCTCGTCTGCGACCCACGCCACGCACATCTAGCTGCCTGACCCATTTACCCAACACTCCTCGCGCACCACCCACACCGGTGCGCCTGGACCCGGATGCACGTAACCCAACCCGAGTACCCGATTGGCTCTGGGAGAGTGAACCGAAGAGAGAAATAGAGAGAGAGTGTACGTGGGGAGGGTAGGGTTAGGTTTTGCACTCGTGTGTGCAGGGAAAGGAAGAAGGAAGAGAAGGCTCAAGCGAAGAAGGAAAAAGCTAAGGAAGAAGCTGAGGAAGGTGCAGCTGTAGAGAAGCTAAGGAGGAAAAGCAGAAGGACTGAAGGCTAAAGCTGAGGAAGCTAAAGGAAGCGCGGCTGAAGAAGGAAAGAGATCAGAAGCCAAGGAATAAGAAGGCAGGAGAAATAAAGGCAGAAGAAGAAGACAAGGAAGGAGAAAGGCACTGTGCAAGAGAAGTCAGGGAAAGAAGAGCCAAACCTAAAGGAAAGAAGGAAGGAGAAGGCAGCAAGGAAGAAGAAGCCAAGAACCAAAGTCAGAGAGGAGAAGAAAGAGGAAAGCTAAGGCAGAGAAGAACCATAAGAAGAAGAAGAAAAGAAAGAAGAAAGAAGCTGAAGAACAAAGTCAAAGAGAAGAAGAATCAACCTTTTATTCCATTCCTCTCAATTTCTCTTTTATTGCTATATTTTATAATTCATAAACTCTTGCATTATATTCTGAATTAGATTTTGAGTAACTTTAAGTGTTTAAATTACATTGATTGAGATTAGTGAATAAATTCCATTGTGTTCGACCTAGGACTTAACAATTCGAGTAATAAAAATTCTTATTTGTTTACAAGGAGATTTCACCTATAGTACAACGCAACATCATTTATCTTCATTTGAAAATCGACTTCGCCGTGTTAACAGAAGGACACCCCTTAAAGGAACGAAAGGGTAGTTAAGAGGCACCGCATTTGCATCGGCTCAAAGAAAGGGTTTGCCCTACTTGCATCCCTTAGTTCCATCCTTAGAGTAACCTCTCACTAGATCACCTAAGAGTATCATTGAAGCAAGGTATAGGTCTTAGGGCACTCAAAGGTTGGCTTAGGTTGCGTAGTTGCATTGGATAACTTGTTTGGCCATCTATATCAAGCAATTTAACCCCAGCCTCCTCAAAATAGAATTGGTTAGGATCTCAAGTAGCCACTTTCCGCTTATACCACTGATTGCACAACAATCATAGGACTTAAATTACCTAAATTAAGTTAAAAATTAGCATAATTGTAGCATAATTCATGCATCAGCTACATACTTTGCATCTTTACTTCTTTACATACATATTTCTGCAATAATATCTATTTTCCATACTGATTAGTGTATTATTTGGTTTTCAGGTAATAAGAAGCTCAAAAGATGGCCTGAAGCTGGAATAAAGTTGGATAGAGGCTAGAGCTGCAGTAGAGCTGGAGCGAAAGTTTGGAATAAAGTTGTAAATAAGATAGTGTAGGAGAGGTATCCTATGCTATCTTAGGGGATTTTAATGTTTGAATTGAATTTGAAGAACATAGGACATTTGATTAACGAGATTTCATATGCAAAAAGTTTGAATAAAAAACCCATTGTTGTAGTGCGTAAAAATCTACTATCAAATAATTTTTACCAAAACTCTGGTGAGTCCTAGGTCGAACACGGGGAGGCTACGTCGATTATAAGATCGCATTTATAGTTTTTTTGTATTTTCTTTATAAAGGAGACATTCACAATATGGCTATAAACAGCTAAACTACTTGAAATATAAACAAGAGAGAGAGAGAACCACTTTTATAATAATGTCAACTATAACTACTTGCTGCAACTATAAAGCTGAAAATCTACACTAGAAAGCGATAAAAGGATAGGAGATGAGAGATTATCCTCCTCAATGAATGCTTGGAGGACAAGCCAAACGGACAACGCTTAGAGGAAGGAGAGCGAAGACAAAGGCAAGAGGACAAATCTGAAAGAATCGGGGATGAGGCAGAGTGTTGACGTCGTGGGATCCGCTTCTAGAATAGGGGCAAGAGGATGGCTAGCAAGAGCTCTGCAAAGGGGGTAAGAAGTGGAAAATTTTGTTTTCTTACTCTAGTGGAGCTTCCCGTAGCTTGGGAGCACTAGAGTGAGCTCAAGAACCTATTCTTAGCTCTTTGGGAGGTTGAGAGAAGAAGGAAGGGATGAAGAAATGTGTAGGAGGGGTAGGCTATTTATTTATAGTTGAGGAGATGGGGGTATAAGGGTATTTTCCAAGGATTTAATATTAATACACGGCCTTTAGTGATGCACGTAAGCATTACTAAAGGCAAAGGTGGCCGTTGGCACGCGGAGGAATGCGAGCCATCTGATCTCGATCGAATGGCCAGGATCAACCCATGCCTCAACGTTCAAATCATGCCCCTGCGCGTCAAATCGTGCATCTGATGGCGCATGATCGCGAGTGTTCACGATAGCTCTCATCCATGCGACCATGCATTGAAGTCTTTGCCGCATGATGCACATCACAAGGCTCAATTTAGCGCTCACGCCTGCACTGAGATTTGGGGCATTTGTGGTGATTCGATCACATGCCACGTGGTTCGCGTAAAGGCTTTGACCAATGCGCTACCTAGACAAATGTGATGCATTCTTGATTTGAGGCCCTGGCACTCTCAGCCGTTGGATGAAGATCCAATGGTTGAGATCAAGTCTGCTTTGATGAGAAGGGACGTCGGTGGCTTTGGGCGTGCTTGGAAGGTCTGGTTGGCGCCATGTGGTGCCATCTGGACCATCCATCTTCTTTGCTTTGTAGATGATGCCACGGATGTCAGATTGGATCGATTCTCACACTGTTAGGCTACAATCGTTGATCCGTACTCATCTGTGTGATCAAATTCTTCATTTAAGATTTGGATTTTCACCACCTTTTCTCTTGACCTCTGATCTTCCTCGAACTGTATATGATGCTACAGATGTCTGATCAGGGCGATTTTAGAGGCATTGAACTCCGATCGTCTCCTTGATCATATCCGTAGGGTTGGATCTTCAATCTGAGTCCCTGAAATGTTGTCGCCCTATCCCCTAGCCACAGAAAGAGGCGAATTAATATACAATTTGTACAAATTAATCTAAATGCATGATGATACATGTTATGCAATATTTATAATGCATGATGCTTATATGGACCTAGGAACATGCATAAATAGATATTAATTAGATGTGTACGCATCAACACCCCTACACCTATCCCTAGCATTAGGATAGCCTTATCCACCTTCCCAAACCTTAGCTACCTTCCTATTAGGTCACCTTAGCCTAAAACACCTCAAACCTCACTTTCCAACCTACCAATGGATGTCCAAATAGAATGTTGGACGTCCAAGCTCGATAGATTTCACCTGCAGGACTTAAAATCCAAATTGATGCAAAGTTAGACGACCAGATAGTGTATCAAACAACCAATTTCTGCAGAAACACAAGATAGAACCTAACCTCCATACTGTTCCAATATTAGATGTCTAAACTAAGACTTAGACTTCTGATTTTGAAGTTTAAGTCATCTGATCTTAAGATCAGACATTTAGAATTTTGGATTTATGGCTAGACCTTGATTCTTAAGGCCTAGAAACCCCATTCTACACCCTAAAGAACCTAATTTAAGGTATCCTAAGCCTAGTACAGTATCCTAAGGCCCTCTTAAGAACCTAATTAGGTTCTCACTAAGCTCAATTGACTTGGATCAAGTCAATTACACTCTACCTAGTCAATTGGACTCATAAAGTCCAATTGAGCTCAATTCGCAACCAACACAAGTCTAATTAGACTCAGTGAGAGTCCAATTGACTCAAGCTCAATCCAATTGGGAACTTTCTCTCCCAATTACACACACATTCACTAAATTAAACTTATGATGGGTTTAATTGCACTTATCACCTTAGTAATAGGTTATATGAACCTATTTTTAGAAACCCACCTAAACCTAATTACCTAGACCTATAGGACTCAACTTAGACCACCTAGCCACCACCTAATGGATGCACACACACACACACAGCACCATCACCACTTGCCCATCCACTCTAGAGTATTCCAGAGTGGTCCTCCAAGTGGTGCCACCTTGAAGACTAAAAATAGTCTTCAAGGAGTCCACAACCATTCCCTTGGAAAGTGGATTTCATATGACCCACTCTCCATGACTTGGACGGCCACTTAGAGGCTTTCTAAAGAATTCCATGCTTCTCTAGATAAGCTATCTCCAAGTCTATAGAAAGACTCAAGTAGATAGGCATGCACCCTTATCTTGAACTCCATTCATTCTTCCATCCACGAGCACCATCACCATCTCCACATCCAAGAGCAAGCTCCTCCACCTCCTTCTCAACCCTTGGCCATTCCTCCCTTCCCTCCTTCCACCTCAAGCGACACGGTCATCGGAGACCACCTTCGGTGCCCAATTTCACCCTTAGCTAAAGTCTTCATAGTTTAATTTCTTGCATTTTTTTCCTACTAGTAGCATAATAATATCTCCCTACTATAATGCACGCATAATCTTTTTGAGATCCATGCATGCATTTCTTTTTTAATAGCTTAGTAGTTTTCAATTTCATTGTACAAGCATTCCGCTAGAATCGTTTGTAACTGGGCTTATTCATGAAATATAACTGCTTGTTATACATATCTGGATCATAGTTTGATTTTACAATAATCATGTCAGTTCTAGAAGAGATTAATGACTTAGTGATCAACGCATTTTCTGTCAACCGCCATCGTGTAGTGAAAATCGTGTGAATGAGTACTCACACATTCACCTTCATTATTTATTTGACTCACGCACACGTTTTGCGAGTTAACAACATGGCAGACGAATCTTACGTTCACACTCTTGAAACTGAAGTTCAATTTTGAGTGGGTAGAGAAAAGAAAGAAAAAAAATTATAATCAAATTCGCTAACTTTCGCCTCCCTGAGATGGATCGAGACTCACATCTCGTAAAAAATTATTTTGTTGAATTGGATTTTGCACTATACTATGACATAATCAAATCAAATTCACAATTTCACGATTTCAACAACCACTTATGTGGGAACGGAGGGACATCTCCTTGACCCTTTTTGACCAATCTATTGAGTTGGGGGTTGCACTTACTTAATTGGCAAGAACTTGAATTATGATTGGTAGATATTGTATGCTTGGTAGACGCTCTCTTAAGGGTAGTCTAGTGTCTGATCCTGAGCTCAAGAGAATCCTTAGGAGATCCTACCAAAGAAAAAAGAAAGAAGAGATGGTTTGATGTAGTGAAAATTCGTAGCGAAAAGATTTGAGTTTAGAAAACCCTATCGTCATAGTGCAATTCACAAGAAAATCCATCAATCAGATAATTTTTACCGAAACTCAAAATGAGTCCCTGGTCGAACATGGGGAGGCTACGTCGATTTCAAATCCATAGTTACATCTTTCTGTAATTTTTGTTTATAAATGAGACATTCACAATGATTGCTATTTTACTTGCAATATAAATTCTAAAACTAGAAAGAGAGAGAGAGAGAGATAACTTTTATACTAAAAGTAATGTCATTACAACTATAATTAGAAAGTAGAAAATCTAATCTAGAAAGCAATAAGAAAAGGGGGTGAGAAGTTATCCTCCTCGACGGTTGCTTGGAGGACGAGCCAGATGGACATCGCCTGGAAGGAGAGCAAAGATGGAGGATGGAGGATGGATCGGGAAGAATCGGGGATGAGGTAGGGCATCGGCATTGCAGGATCCACTTCCAGTCATAACTTGGGAGGTGGAAAAATTTGTATTTTTACTCTAGCGGAGCATCTCGTAGCTTGGGAGCACTAGAGTGAGATTTAGAACTTGAGATCTTAGCTCTTAGAGAGGGAGAGAGATGATGGAAGGGATGAAGAAAACATGGAGGCATAGGACCTTTATATAGTTCTTTACATGGGGCAAAAGAGGCATTTCATCTTTTAACATTTAACTCTACTGCCTTTAGTGACGGATACGTGCGCCATTGTAGACGCACGTTGCTGTAGCCATGCACCTCATCCTCACCACTCACTCCTGATCTGACGCTCCACAATGTGCCAGATCGCCTGACTCTTCTTCAAGCGTTAAGCACACTCGCCATGTTCTCGAGATCTCAGCCATCCGATTAAGAGATCAGGTGGCTTAAAAAATGTGCGCACGCTTTGCCTCCTCAGCTTACACAATGCCAATGCGTATGATCATGCGTGACCATGCGCGTATGCGTATGGCACTCATCTGTAGCGCCGCGTTTCCGCCATCATCGCCGTTCAATGCGCATCTGACGGTCGAATTCCATCCGCGCTCGCTCGTTGCTTCAATTTGAGGCGCATCGCACTTTGAACTGGTGCCCACCTCTTCGCGAAGGGTTGTACAACCAATGCGCTACACCATGACTTTAGTTGAGTTTTTGTTTTAAGGCACGTTTGCTCTCGATCGTTGGATGGTGATCCAATGGTCGAGATCAAGTGTCCTTATCCTTCAAGTGATGAGAGCACCACCTGGGGAGCAATGTGCCATGTTCTCAGCCATTGAATCAAGATCCAACGACTGAGATCAAGGCTTCTTTAATGAGGAGAGGAGCACCGGTGCCTTCGGGCGGCTTGGATGGCACCATGTGGCGCCATCTGAGCTGTCCATCTTCCTTTTCTTATAGGTGGTGCCACAGATGTTGGATTTGATCGATTTTTGTGTTGCTGGGTTGCGATCGTTGATTTGAACCCATTCGTGTGGTTGGATTTATCATCTGAGGTATGGATTTACACCACCTGGGTCCTTGGCCTCTAATCTTTCTTGAACTGTATTTGATACTACAGAGGTTCGATAGGGGAGATCTCGGAGTCATTGAACTCCGATTATTGCTCTAATCAAATCCATATGGTTGGATCTTCAATTCAAGGCCTTGATAAATATTACCCTGTCCCTGGCCACAAAAAGAGGAGAATTACTATACAATTTATACAAATTAACCTAAATGTATGATGATGCATGTTATGCAATATTTATAATGCATGATGCTTCTATGACACTAAGAACATGCATAAATAGGCATTTTAGGTCAATTAGATGTATGCACATCATGGCAGATCAAGGAACGAATCAACAAAAGACCCTGAGAGACTACTTCATTCCAACCAACCAACCTGCTTAAGCATTGAGAAGATCGACAAGGGATAACTCATATGAGATCAACAGCAGTACCATATCCTTGTTGTCCTCCTTTTATGGTACTACTGGGGAGGACCCCTACCGACATTTAGTGGAATTCACTGAGGTCTGCTGCTCTATGAAATTTTAGAACTTTACTGGCAAAGCTTTGATGAGGACCCTCTTTCCCTTCTCTCTTAAGGACAAGGCAAAACACTGGTATCACACCTTGGATGCAAGGGTGAATGATTGAAACACCCTTAAGGGAGAATTCTTGAAGAAATACTTCCCAATGAGCAAAACCAACAACTTCAGGAGGGAGATCATGGGTTTTACTCAATTAGATGAGGAGCAATTACATGAGACTTGGGAGCGCTTCAATGATTTGATTTGATTATGCCCCCATCATTAAGTGCCTAAATGCCAGTTAGTAGAGAGCTTTTATACTGGACTATCAGATAGGCATAGGCAAATAGTGGATGCTGCTTGTGCTGGAGCCTTTCTTACCAAAATAGAGGATGAGGCATGGACATTATTTAAGTCACTGAGTGATAATTCTATCCACTTGACCTCAGCCTTTCAGGATAGAAAACCATCCATCCTTCAAAAGAAAGCGGAAGCTAATGAAGCTGGGGCTACCAAGAATTTAGCCTTTCAAATCCAATTGTTGAACCAGAATTTTGAAAGGCTCATGTCAAACCCCAGCACATTCTTGCAATTAGCTTTCCAAGTCCATGCTCTTTTTGAATACTCCATTTGACAAAGCACTTTTCACGCCACTGTTGAGTGCCATTTGGCTAATCAATTCCCCGAGTTAGTTCAGGCTTACCTGAATGCTACCCTAGGGTTTCTTCCACCTCCCAAGAACAACCCTTTTGGAAGCACCTACAATCCTAGGTGGAGAAACCATCCCAATTTCTCATGGAAGCAAGGTGATGCTTCCAACTCGAGGAACTAAAGAGCCCAACCCACCCAACCCTTTTAGGCACAATAATTTCAACCTCCTCCTCAGCACAACAACTCTGACTTGGATGATCTTAAAGCCATGATGAAGGCCATGCAAGAAAGCCAGAATATGGTCATTCAATTGTAGAATAAGGAAATCCAAGAAAGGAAATCTCAAATTGGCCATCTTGTTGAGGCTGTTAGGCAACGTGATCCTAGGAAATTGCCCAACTCATCTGAGGAGAATCCTAGGAGTAAAGGGCCCTTACATAAGGGAGCACACTAAGGAAGTGACCATTCTGAGGAGTGGTAAATAATTCTCCAAACTTGAACTCACTCCTACGGTCACCCCTCCTACCAACCCAACAACCACTTACACATCCATCGAGGAAGAGCCACTTAGCCCCTCCTCGCTTGAAATCACCCATCCAGAGGATGTTCTCGTTCCACCTCTGTCCTGGCATGACAACCCCTCCACCCAGAGGCCGAGAGTGCCCTTCCATGAGAGCTTATCCACCCCTGAGGCACCTTTTGCTATCTCATCTAGAGCCAAAGATAGGATGGAAGAAATAATGGAGACATTCAAGCAAGTGAACATTAACTTGCCTCTATTGGATGATATCAAGTAAATCCCATCCTATGCTAAATTTCTGAAGGACCTGTGCACGTAGAAGAGAAAATCAAGGAAATAGGTCCAGGCTAAGGTCATCCTGGCCAACCTAGTCAGCTCGATCCTACAATAAGGTACACCCCACAAAATGAGGAACCTATGAGCCCTGTATATTTCTGTGGTCATTGGAGACCAATGCATCGATGAGGCCCTTCTCGATCTTGGTGCAGGGGTTAATATATTGCCAAGCTCAGTCTATGAGCTATTAGGAGGAGGTGAATTGAAGCCTAGTCCTGTCATCCTCCAAGTAGCTGATAGATCACTTAAGACACCACAAGGGCTTTTAGAAGATGTCCTGGTGAGAGTGGACTTCTTCTTTCCTGTTGACTTTTTGATATTGGATACTGGCCATCCAACATGCCCACCAAAACTTCAATTATCTTAGGGCATCCCTTTTTGGCTACAACCAATGCATCCATCAATTGCAAATTAGGGGCATTCAAGATGAGCTCCGGGAATCGGAAAATCCGACTGAATGTGTTTGATGCCTATAAACAACCTGGATTGGAAGATTATTCCTAAATCGAGGTGATTGATGAAATTGTAGAGGAGATGACACCAGTTCTTTTGTGTGATAATCCCCTCCAAATGGTCATTTCTAAGGACCATACCCCAAGTTGTGAAGAAGGAGAAAGAGATATGCTAGCATAAGAAGAGTTGTTGGGTGTCAAAGCCGAGTCCCTCTCCCCACCATGGACAATCAAGGTAGAGACGCTACCGGATGCAGGGACTAATGTTGGAAAACCCTTAAGTGTAATCCATTCATTGTAGCATTCATTACGACATCAATTTTAATGAGAAGATGATTAGGTGAGTCCAAGTGTCGAACACTAGCAGGCATGAAATTGGATCAATTAGTCAATTAGTTGTCACATGATATTTGTTTGGTTTGCTTGCAAAAAGAGAACAAGAGAGAGAGAAAGAGAGTAGGGTTAGAAAATGTAAGTAGAGTTGAAATCACTAGCTATTCATGAAACCAAGATATGATGAAGCAAGATGATAACATAAGCTAATACATTCTGTAAGCGAAATCGTTTTACAATAATATTAGATTAATGCTTAGACAAACATGAACATGAAACTAAAGTATAAATGTGCAAAATGGAGAGGCGAGGCAGCCACAACGATGGAGGGACTTTTGTCGGTGGCCCAGTTCTCCAAGATGGTGCTTACACTTCTAAGGGTGTGGAAGTATGCTTGGTAGAGGCTAAGAAGAAATAAGGAAGAGATCATCACAAATGGAGGGTGTGTGGGGGTTTTTATAGCGGACAAGAGGCTTCTAAAATGGGTAAGAGGCTTTACCGACCTCCAGAACATTGCTATATCCCTTCCACAATCGTCTGTGAAGACCCGCCCTTACCTGTTGGTCGGGCGCGTGCACAGTGCCTCGCTCGCGCGATCTGTGTTCTTGCTCTAGTAGCTGTCCGATCGAGGATCAACAATCAAGATCTCGCATCGCCACACGCTCAGGACCGCGCCCCGCTCGCGTGTACGATGGTGTGTGTGATGCGGTGTTGGATCACGAGTTGCTGGTCGCGTGCATCAGCATGCGAGTGAGATCATGCCACGTCGCTGCTATCGTTGTCGTCCTCTCCCGCATCCATGGTCGAATTTCACCCACGCGCGTGAGAGCGGATTAAATTTTCACGTGGGGCTTCGAACTCGTAGCATGCATTTGAGAGCAATGTTCACTACCATTGGGCCATGCGTTCGGAAGGTCATGTGGACGACCCGATGGAAGCGCGATTTTTGTCGTTGGATGTGGATTGGACGGTCCAGATCTTGTGCTCTTGTGATGGAGAGAGCCTACGAGCGCTGATGGGGGGTGAAGTAGGTGCCACATGTCGGAATGAGGGTAGTTGATCATAAGATCAATGATCAGAACTTCTCGAGCTTGTTGTGGGAGCTACAGAGGTTGGATTGCGGTGATTTTGAGTCCGTTGGACTCTGTTCGTCGATCCGAATCCATCTGTATAGTTTGATTGCTCATCTGAGACCTATTTCAATATGTACTTGTACACAGGGTCATAAGCATTAATTCTTAGCAATCTAACTGTACAAGTCACATAGAATGCATGTATTGCTCCTAGACCCACTATAATATGACATTAATGCACATGTACCCTTGAGATTGACTCTAATTGATATAATTAATACTAATAATTGTAGAGTCATCATACTCCCATCCCCACCTCTTGCTAGTCCCTAGCAAGGTTAACCTAAATGCTATTTACAACTAGAATCATAATTGATCACGTAGGCACCAATTACATGTCAACAGGAGAAAATTTCTAGTAAAAACCTAACCCACAGAGACTCAACAACGCTCCAATGCCTGCGAAAATGCAGATCGCCCAAGTCGTCGCCTTATTCTACATAAAAGCAAATTATTTTTTTTTTTCTTTTTCCTCTTTTCAAATTTTTTGGGTTTTGGAGTTGAGAGTTTTGAGGTAACCTTTTACGGCTACCCAACCCTTCCAAGACTCGAAAAGGATTCTAAGTGCTAAGCATCTTGTCGCGGAAATTGTGATAGACTCACTCAACGGTAATTAAAATGGATTTTAGGTTTCTACACCCCTAGGTGATCTGAAAATAAAATGCTATCTAAAGGTGTATCTGTCTGACCGATAGCTTTCTCCCTACTTTTATTTTATATAGGGTCAACATAGGGGAGAACACAGAGCATATCTCCCTGGATTATTCTACTTCCCCGCTTCTTTGTTAAGTGTTTTGGAATTTTTGTGCATTTTATGAACTGAGATCTGGATAAACTGCCAATGGGCTGTTACCCACGATAACTTGCCAGCCATACTCATGCGGTGAAGTGTGGCTTATATTTTGTTCCCCTTTTTCTATTTTTCTATTTCTTTTTTTTTTTCATCATCATCATTTTTCTTTTTCTTTTTAAGTTGATGGCTTCCTTGATCTAAGATTTACCTAAAGGTAGTAGTAAAAGAGAATGGTTCAGTGGTTGTGCTCTGGACAATCGGCTAATGGGCTATTACCCATGACAACTTACCAACCATACCACCCTAGAAGGATCATTAGCTACCCTGTTAGAACCGTTAAGGAGTGAGTGAGTGCAAAATGTGTGCATATGCTTAGACTATAAGTCCCCCTAAATCAGAGGGTGGATTGATAAGTCATATACTTATCACCCTACTTTATTGACTAGATTAATATAAATTAAGGTGATGAGGACTCGAGAACAAATCCACATTTTAGTAGATACTCGGGTTGATTAAGCCTGAAAACCTAAAGAGTCTAAGTGTTCAGGTCCTTAACGTATCATTTCCTACATTTGACAAGTTCCTAATGCTTAAGTTTTCTTTTCCTAATTCTTTTTTCTTTTTTCACACAAGATAATTCAAGCTAACAGTATGTACTCAGAAAATACGAATTACTACACCCCATGCCTAAGTTGGACAATGTCCTCATTGGAAGATAAATATATGCAAGGGAGTAAGGAAAGAAATCACTTGAGTTTTAGCTGTGTATCCGATCAGCCTGAATCCTCTGGGTTGCCTCCAAGGAAGAAGTGAGTTTATTGCCTCCAGTTAGGCGAAGCTTTGGTTTAACCCTCAATGAGGGTTACAACTTCCTTTGGGGGGACCTTGGCAAGAAAATGTTTTAATGTTTGGTCATTTACTGTAAAGGTTTGTCCGATTTTAGGATCAGCAATTTCTACTGCCCCATTCAAAAATGGCTTGACCACCTGGTAAGGTGCTGTCCACTTCCCGAGGAAGAGTTTGAGTCTTGCATCAAATAGCCAGACTTGTTGATTTGGCTCGAAGGTTTTTCTATTGATATGCTGGTCGTGGACAACTTTCATCTTCTTATAAAGTCTACTATTCTCATAAGCATCCTGACGAATCTCTTCAAGCTCGGAGAGTTGGAGCTTCCTTTGAGTTCCAACCATATGGGAATCCATATTGCATTGTTTGACAACCCAATATGTCTGATGCTTTAACTCAACTGGAAGGTGGAAAGCTTTGCCAAAAACCAATCGGTATGGTGACATGCCAATAGGGGTCTTAAAAGAGATCTTATATGCCCAAAGGGCATCATCCAATTATGTGGACCAATCCTTTCGATCAGGTCTCACAATCTTTTGCAGAATATTCTTGATTTGTCTATTTGAGACCTCGGTTTGCCCATTCGTTTGTAGGTGATATAGGGTGGCAATGTGGTGAGTAACCCTGTATTTCTTGAGTAAAGCACGAAACTGGGCATTGATGAAGTGGCTCCCACCATCGCTGATCATGGCCTTGGGCATCCCAAACTGGGAAAAGATGTTCTTCATAAAGCCCATATGGCTTTATGATTACATTTTCGGGTAGGCATGCCTTCGATCCATTTGGAGACATAGTCTACTGAGACTAGTATATATTTGAAGCCGTTTGATGGTGGGAAGGGACCCATGAAATCAATGCCCCAGACATCGAATATTTTGATGACAAGAATGGGTTGTAGAGGCATCATATCTTTCCTAGTCATGGTCCCTAAGGCTTGGCATCTATCGTTGGTTTTAGCAAAGTTGTCTGCATCCTTGAATAGTGATGGCCAGTAGAAACCAGACAGCAAAACCTTTGCAGCCATCTGTTTTCCAGAGAAGTAGCCACCACATGCTTGGTCATGATAGAAGGATAGCACACTTTGAACCTCCTCTTTAGGTATATATCTCCTAATGATCTGAATAGCACAAATTCTAAACAACATGGGATCATCCCAGAGATAATGTTTGACCTCAGCCAAGAGCTTGTCCTGCTGTTGTCTAGACCAGCCGTGCGGAATCTACCCTACCACTAAGTAATTTACCAAGTCTGCATACCAGGGGAGACCTTTTTCTTTCACAACCATAATTTGCTCTTTAGGAAATGTATCAATCAAAGTTAGTGAAGGTCCAATATGCTCTAGGTGAAGTCTGGATAGGTGGTCGGCTACAACATTCTTGGATCTGGCCTTGTCGTGTATTTCCAGGTTAAATTCCTACAGGAGCAGGATCCATCTGATTAGCCTGGGTTTAGCATCCTTTTTGACTAACAAGTGCCGGATAGCTGAGTGGTCAGTATAAATAATGACTTGGGATCCTAGCAAGTATGATATGAACTTTTCTAATCCGAAAACTATGGTGAGCAGCTCCTTTTCTGTTACAGTGTAGTTCCGTTGAGCCTCATCTAAGGTTTTTCTCACATAGTAGATCACCACGGGTGTCTTTTCTTGTCTTTGTCCTAGGACTGCCCCAATGGCAGAGTCTGATGCATTACAAATTATTTCAAAGTCTTGGGACCAGTCTGGGGGTTGTAAAATAGGTGCATTTGAGATTGTGTCCCTTAGAGTGGTGTAGGCTTTAATGCAATTAGGTGCCATGTCAAAGTACACATTGTTGACTAGAAGGTCAGTTAAGGGCTTGGATAACTTGGAGAAGTCTTTCATGAACCTTCTGTAGAAGCCAACATGTCCTAGGAAAGATCTGATTTGTCAGACCGAGCTAGGAGGTGGGAGTTTGGAAATTAAGTCAACTTTAGCTCAGTCGACTTCTATGCCCCTATGCTAGATGATCTGACCTAGGATGATCCCTTCTTGAACCATAAAATGGCTCTTTTCCTCACTTAAAACAAGGTTGACCTCGATACATCATTTTAGGATTTTCTCCAGGTTACTAAGGCAATGGTCGAATGAACCTCCAAAAATGGAGAAATCATCCATAAAGACCTCTAAATATTCACCCCTATTGTCGAAAAGATGGCTAACATGCAACGTTGAAAGGTAGCAGGTGAGTTACATAAATCGAATGACATACGACGGAATGCAAACGTGCCATACGGGCAAGTGAACGTGGTCTTCTCTTGGTCCTTGGGTGCAATAGCAACCTGGTTATATCCTGAATATCCATCCAGGAAGTAAAAATGTTTTCTCCTTACTAATCGTTCGAGAATCTAGTCAATGAATGGCAGAGGGAAATGATCCTTCTTAGTAGCTTCATTAAGCTTCCTATAGTCAATACATACCCACCACGCGGTGGTGGTGTAGGTGGGGATGGATTCGCCTTGGTCATTTGTGACAACGGTCAACCCGACCTTCTTTGGTACCACTTGAGTCTCACCTAGGGGCTGTCAGAAATCAGGTAGATGATTCCCGCATCGATCCATTTGATTATCTCTTTTCTAACAACCTCTCACATGGTCGGGTTTAGTCGCCTTTGCATCTGGCGAGAAGGTCGTGCCCCATCTTCGAAATAGATCTTATGAGTATAATAGCTATGGCTAATTAACCCCTTAAGTCAGAAATTGTCCACCCAATTGCTACCCGATGTTCAGAAAGAGTTGTAGTCAACCTAAGCTCTTGGTCCCTGGTCAGGTGTGCATTGATAATCATAGGGAAAGTATGATCAGGTCCTAGGAAGACATACTTGAGGTTGTTGGGCAGAGGTTTCGGTTCAAGTGCAGGTGGTACAATGTCTGACGGGTAAGGAAAGGGAAGGAGACACCACAATACCAACCCTGCTCTCAGACACTCTAACTGTACCCCACACACATGTGTGGAACACCCCACCACCAGCGAGCTTCGCCTCTTCGGCTGGCGAGCTTCAGTCGCCTCTCACCGAGAGACAATTGCCATCGCAACACCCTTCCCACCGGCGACCTCCGATCACAGGAAGGCCGGTCGTCCCATCTTCCTCCGCATGCACACGAGGGGAGATGTTTTCTGTTGCAAAGTAAGATTGATGTTTAAAATAATCATGTTGCAGTATAATCGAAATCTCTTTGAAAATAAATACAATTTTTATTACTCGAATAGGTTTCCGAGGTCAAACACAGGGAGCAAATTGGTATTTAGAAATCAAGATCACAATTCAAATTAAAAGAGATTGCAATAAGATCAGTAGCACTGTGCAAAAATATGGGAGTAAAATGGTGATTTAGATCACCAAATACTCTTACAATATCACCAAAGAACTCAATGTATGAATATGCAATGAGAGCTAATGATCTGTCGTCTGATTTGAGAATCAAATGACTTAAAGTGTCTACTTCTTCTTTTCATCTTCTCTTTCTCCACCTTTTCCTTTCTTCTCTCTGGCCTCCTCTTCTTTCTTCTTCCTTTTCCTTTGCGATCCTTCTCTTTTTCTTCTTCTTCTCTAGCCTGTACTTTCTCTACCTTCTCCTTTCCTCTTCAGCTCTTTCTTCTGCTCTGGACTCCTCTTCTTCTTCTTCTTCTTCCTTCTGCCTTCTACCTCCTGCCTTCAACTTTGACCTCCTCTTCTCCTTCTGAATCGGCTAAGTGACGGCTGGAGGTTTCTGCAGCAAAACCCTCCCCCTACCCGTGTGACACTCCTCTTTGTTTCTCTCTTAGGATCCGCTCTCCCAGAGCCGCACAGGTATTCGAGTTATCGGGTCGGGCACGTACTCAGGTCCAGGTTCACCAGCGTGCATGGTGAGCGAGGAGTGTAGGTCGGGTCGGGTCAGCCAGGTTCGCGGAGGCAGTGTCATGGACGAGATCGGGTATAGGTGAGTGGGACCTCGCCCCGTGGTGACTGAGGCGAACAGATGGTGACAACTTTTCAATTTATGCAGGTGTGGGTGCCTCTTCGTATCCAAGGTGGGACTATCCGTACCCCCTTTTCTCGCGCGCCTACAACAGAGATTGATCTTCGCAATTGACTCAACTGCTGAGGCTTTCAACTGGAATTGAGGACCTGGGTGCGTGTGTGAGGTAATTACGTGTAGCCTAGGTCTGCAACCTAGGACAGCAAGGCCTGGAGCAACCTCAAGCAAGCTTCGAGCTTGCTCGCCAATGGCGGATAAGGCCGTGCACCTAAAATCAGTAGAACAACCTTTTGGCCACGTCAAATGGCTTAGGGAGTATCATTGGAGCACGACGAATGTGCTGGGGATGGTGGCGTGGCGTGTGGGTGTCTATGAGTGCGTACGTAGGGCAGACTGTGTGCATGTGAGTGGGTGTGTTCGGGGGGTGATTTGGGTGAGTGGCGAGGTGAATAAGGTGAGGGGAAGTGATCAGTGAAGTGTGGCAGAGGTTATGGGCTTGTCAGCGAGGGTTTTGATGGCCTGTGGAGGTGGGATGGCCTCGTCGGAGGTGGTGGCCGAAGATGGAGGAGCGAAGGGCGTCAGTGGCGGATTTTGGGAAATAAAGAGAGGGGAAGAAAATAGAGGGGATAGGGAACTTAGCTAGGACGTTAAGGGATGAAGGGGGACAGCGAGGGCGTCGGGTCTGGTGTGGCCGACGTCGGAGACGAAGGTGGCTCCGATGAGGTGGGAACGGCAAGGATGAAGGGGAAGGTAGCGTCTGCTGGTACGATGAGATGCGGATGAAGGCAAGAAGGATGAATTCGCTGTAGGTATGGTGGTCGGATGATGAGAAGGAGTAGGGAGGATCACCAGATGTCGAGGAGCTTTTGGCCATGAGAGGAAGAGAAGAATTGAGGGGAATCATGCTGAAATCGAGTGTGAAGAAGTCAGGGGATCTGGGCTTCTTTAAATAGGGCTCTAAAGGGTGGTTAGGGCTTGGGAAGCTAGCTTCCCAAGCATGGAAGGTCGTCGGAGATGGGAGCTCCTTGGATACCCAAATCTCTCTTGCGTTCGCATGAGAGATTGGGAAGGAATCAAAGCTCATCAATGGGTTCAGACGGGAGAGAATTTCTCGGAGGATCTCCATTCCAAATTTGGAGGAGATTCTCCAAGCAATCAAGGAGAATGTCCCTATCAAAGGTTGCTGGAGTAGGTTTCCTCTACAATAATGGTAGAGGGACCTATTTGCGAAGATGACAAAGAAGCTAGGGAGCTAAATGCAAGGGTTTTTGAAAGTTAGGGTTAGAAATGTAATCAGATAGGACCTTTTTGCAAACTAGGTCTAGGAAAACTCATCTTGGGTCCAAATTTTGGTGCAAACCTAATTTGGACCTAAGGAATCCAATGATGAAGTTGGATTTTGGGTTTGACCACGTTTGGTTGGGTAATTTATGAAAAATCCAAATTAGGGCAAATATCTGTCTGATACTCTATTTTAGGTCAAGATGGGTTTTCATGGCCAAATTGAAGGTACTAAACCCTAGGGAATATTTTTTTATGACTTTTAGAGGGTTTAAGTGAATTTTAACCTGACCAAAACCTTGGTTGATTAAGTAGGTCTATTTTTAGGGTTTCAAAAGTCATTTAATTCACAGAACACACACAAATCCTTTTCTGTCTAATCCAACTCACTTGTTATCTTATTAAGACCATTTGACATTTATTTAGCCCTTGAGAAAACCTGTGCTTATACTACCTTGGTAAAATTACAATTTTACCCCTAGTTTCTTATTTTTCTCTCAGAATGGTTATGCAATGAATTATGACCTTCCGGTGGTTTTGTAGGAGCATTTATTCTCTTCATTGGGTCAAAATGAGCTAGTTAGGGCTCATGATGGTGTTTCCATCAGGTGAGACTCCCTATTTTACAACAGTGAACACCCTATTAGTTTTTACATTCGTTGGCATTACCAAGTTCAATTTTTTGAATTGAATATTCTATATATGCAAACATTTGCTACAAAACCCTCATTATTCTATTTATTTTCATGCAATGTATGATTTATTGCACTCTCTCTCGCATGAAAGAATGAAAGCATCAAATCTTCCATGGATTTCTCTTTAAATTTGCAATTGTGGATGAGAGATATTTGTGAGTTATTGGTCAGTTCTTCCCTGTGGATACGACATACTAACTTTGTAGTTAGTTTTTACTGATAAATATTTTTAATCTAGGATTTTTCCACCACTTGATTTATACTGCGATGACATATTTTTCTGACGTATTATTTTTCTAACATACCTGATTCATTATTCATGCAAAATCTCTCGATTAACCACGTAACCCGTCATCCCCCACTGTGCATGCGAGTGCCAACAAAAGCCTAGAGCCACAAGTACCTCCGCATCGGGTCGAATTCGGGTACATCCAAGTACCATACATCAATGACAACCGAAGGTCTATCACTAAACCTGGGAGCCTTCCAAGTTCCAAGGAAAAAATTCCTTGGTAGCCTCCAGCTACCGCAATAAATCGGGTTCCCTACCCGAGCAATGAACCTATGGTTCACCGAGTCCAAGGGTGTAGCCTTACGAGCTCACCTAGTCAACTTACTATCGTCTAATTCCATTAGGTTTCGTGTCCGGAACAAAGCCCTAGAGACCTAGTGGATCACCTGGGGTCATATATGATTGAGGCATGTTTCATGTGTTGAAATCGGGGTTCGGAGGACCCGTCGTCGTAACTTGCAAAACGCGTCTATCAAATAAAATTTATAACCAAAACTCAAAATGTGAGTCTCGAGTCGAACACGGGGAGGTGAACGTTTGGTTTTATAAAAATCCACGCTTCACTTTTATTTGTTTTTTGTCATTTTTATCTTTTTTAATTTTTTTGGTATTTTTAGCAAGCAAGAGATCAGGTCGATGAATTCTAGGTAATCTACTTGCAAAAATTTAAGAGAAAGAGAGAGAGAAATAACCATCTATTCATAAAGACTTGTTTGTTACAACTATGAAAGAAGAAAATGTACACTATGAAAGCGAAAGAAAGATAAAAAGAGGTGAGAGAAATCCCCCTCGACGGTCGCTTTGAGGATGACTCACTTTGATGTCGCTTGGAGGAAGGTGGTGAGGAGCGGGACGAATAAGGATGGAGCCGGAGGGGGGAGGGTGGGGCAGGATGGCGTCGCGGCGAGGATCTTCTTCCTAAAGGGCGGTGAGATGATGACCACGGGATGCTCCACGAATAGGGATGAGGGGAGGGAAACTATTTGGTTTTCTACTCTAGAGGAGAATCCTGGGCTTAGGACAAGCTCTCTCTAGAGCCTTGGAGGTGGTGAGAGGAATAAAGGAAGAGATGAAGAGGAATTGGGGGTGTAGGGGTGTTTATATAGTGGAGGGAAGAAGAGGATCCTGTGCACAGACATTCAGCGATAGCTACAAGGGTCATTAAGGCTACTCGAGCTGTCGCTGAAGATTCGTGCCTCTTCATTGCCTTGGTTTGCACGTGTACTATGCAAGCCATTTAGTGACAGTTGCAAGTATCACTAAAGGCCTGCTCTTCTTCGCTGCGAATCCCGCGCCTACTGCTCACACCCGCAACTGTCCACTTGAAGAGATCTCCACCGTTGGATCATCATCGTGTGGCTGGGATGCTCCCTTAGTTCGCACCCTCGTGGATTCAAACATGTGTGTATCGTGCCTTCAAGAAGATTCGACGACCGGGAGCGCATCTGGTCATCTTAAACGAGCACCCTCGATTGCGTTCGTGAGATGGCACGTTCTCGAGGAGCATCAACGGCCGCGTGCAGCATCCCTACTTAGCTATGCGTCCATGTAGCCTCATCTCGGCCGCTCATGCGCGATTGGGCGGTTGAATTTAAGGCGCTTCTCTTCTGCAACTAATTGGTGGTGCTTGGGAGAGTCGAACCCAGATCCTTGCTTTGCGAAGTAGCTACTCCACCGTTTGGCCAAGGAGATGGATTGTCAGGTGAAGGGCGATGTGGTCGTGTGTCTCAACCGTTGGATGAAGATCCAATGGTCAAGATGAGGCCTTCCTTGAGTTGCTTGAGGTCGGGTGAGGAGAGAAGCTTCTTCAGCCGTGGAGCACACATCGCAGCCATTGGATTGAGATCCAACAGCTGGGATCTCATCTTGTGGTGAGCTTGGGGACGTATTGGCTCAGGTGAGGTGGCCTGGATGGTGCCACGTGGTGCCATCTGGGCCATCCGTCTTCTTCTTCTTGTGGAGGGTACTACAAAGCTCTAATCGGGGTGATTCTCGCGTTAACGGACTACGATCGTCACTCTGAATCCATCTGTACGGTCGGATTCTTCACTTGAAGCCTGTAAAGATGTCACACTGCCTCCTAGCCATGTAAAATGATGGAATTAATGTACATAATATACAACTATCCTAAATGCAATGCAATGGATGTTTGTGCAATATTTATATCATTATATGCAATGTTAGGCCTAGGAACATGCATGAATAGCCATTTTATCTTCAATAATTATGTCTACATCATTATCCAATGACCTTAGGATCTAGGAATTCCATTTATTAGACTCTGGTCGAGTCAATATAGGTTCAACATTTTGGATTCGATTCTTTGCTTAGCTAGATTCCATCAAGTTTTAATCCTCTTTTTAGAGTTCAAGCAGGGTGGAACAAGTACACCAGTACCGGTCCTAGTCCTAGAAATTGGTGCTGGCCAGCCATTACCCCCACTAGGCCATATCGAAAATTAGCACCTATACTAGGTACCCCAAACACTATACCCCAATACCACGCCAAGGTCCCCACTACCAAGTGGCTCAATTTAGAGTTCCAAATCCCACCAATTGGGTACGTCATAGGACAGTTGAATTTTAAATACATTATAGGGCTGAAACCTGCTAAAAATCTGGTAGAGTTTTCCCTGTTTATCAGATATTTTCCCAAAATCGATACCTACAACTTGCATCCATGCATGCATATAACAAGTTATATAGGTGGGTACTCCCCACCATCACATCACATCGGCAGAGCACAACGATAAAGCACAAGCTGGCACACCTCGCATCCACAAGCGATAAAATCACGAGAAAAATAGCAAGAAACAAGGCCATGTTACTGCTAACACAATATCACAATCATTCTCAATTAACTACAAGACTCATGTATAGTCCACAGTTTACAGCAACACCTGTACGGCCACCTACAATCAACATTGAACCATAGCATGATCAAATACAAATCCACATATATTTAAGCACCAACGAAGCACATGTAACAAGATAAATCAATAAAACATCCCTCATTATCTTATATTCCCTCCCAGTAGGATAAACCGTAAATCACTAATTATATAATGAACTATCCTATCTGGGAAATCTTACTTGGAGCTCTTCCCCTAACATCAGGTACACCCGTAACAAAATAAGAAAGTCATTTGAAAAATGTTAAACTAGAGGTTGATAAATCCCACCATCTTCCATTGGAGATTACCACTTGAAAACATTAAGTACCATGGCCATTGGGGTCCAGGATGAGGCTACACAACCAAAGAATAATTGCTAAATGTACAGTTTAGCAAGCTCATCCAAGACAAGCACTCTCTCTCTCACCATATTTTCTTTTGGCCACTAATTTAACATCACAAAACCCATCTCATTAGAAAGGCCAAGATGTGCATTAATAACAACCACTCTTAAATTGCATGAACAACAATATCAAACTTAACCAAGATGAGTCGGTGGTTAGAACAAGCAACGTTAACATTTCAGGTATAAGGCACAATAAGTGGATGACTTAATGTGATACTTATTATAACAACGGAGAGCATAATATCTGAACCGCAACCTAACAGTGCCAGTTTTTATAGAGATAGTAATTACCGGCCATGGAAGATACATATTCAAAGTAAAAGCCAAGCATAGATAGCACTACACAACAGCAGAAATGTAACCTATATAGAAGCCAATTTCCAAGTCATGATGTTCCTCTCCATTTTGATTTAGATGCATAGTCCTCTTGATAAAATTTGAGTGCCATACCCCAGAAAAATTAAACTCCCATATTTCTAACTCAACTAATTGAACCACATGCACATTTAATTATCGATCACAAAAATGGTTAAATAAGCCCATAAGTTTTCATTCTATGAACAATGGATCCAACCCACCAATGGACGGATTCCCTATTGCATACGATAGGGTCATAATCCACTTAAAACCCCTAGTCCTAGTTTGGTAAGGGGGATAATCCATCAAAATAGGGGTTAACCTTGTTTGGTGGGAAGGATATTTTGACCTAGGTTAAGAGGACTTAACCCGGGATAAGTTATTCAGGGGTTGATGTGGGATAAGCTTTTTTTGTGGATTATCCCATGTGTTTTCATAGGTTAACCCAAAAACATTCCAAATAGTCACAGGTTAACCCACCAGGATAACCTTTATGACTTCTAAACAAAAATGGAGGATAAGCTAGCTACAAAAAAATTATCCCATGAAATTTTTCCCTCCATCCAAACTAGCCCCTAGGAATCCCACTTTAGCAATGATGTACCAATGGGTTTAAGCTCAACGTACCAAATAAGAAATGGAGATAACAGATCTATTGATCAAATAGAGTCAAATTCAAGACGAAGAGATGACCAAATTGCATGAAAAAAAAACTAACAAGATATAAATCTCTACGACACAATGCAATTAACACATCATATCTGTAAAGTAATCAAATTGTGATAGAGGGCAAAACCTAAGAAAAATCCACATCTAAAATAAAAGTGGCTTGAGGTAGTAAAAGCAACACAAAGGACTCACCTTGCAACCACTGATCTTGCAATCCAAATCAATCCCCTTACTACTCTTAATCATAGGAAATAAGAGAAATCAAGAGGAGGGGAAAATCCCTACCTTTAGATTGGGCATGCTCCTCACTCGACTCCTAATAAACACCAATTTATCATCATTCTTATGCCCTAAAACTGATCCGGCTCTTAGGGTTTTAATTCCTCAAATGGGTTTTTGGGTTGCATTTAGGCATTCACTTAGGTTATGCATGCATTGCATATTGTTTGTCTTTTTAACATGTTTACTTGAGTGTTAGGGATAAGTAGATAATCTGATCCCTCAAACCCTAACACTCAAGATGGTAGAAGGTGAAGAAGAAGCTCATTTCAGCTGGATCCTAGCTGAATCCATCTCATCACAACTGGATTCCAGCTCAACTAGGTTGGGTTTAGCTCAGGAGTAGCTACTACTTGTCAACTTAGTAGCTAAGCTAGCTCAGGAGTTCTCAAGAGAAGCAGGTCCAGCTCAACCCAGCTCCAGATAAGTTGAGACCAGCTCAATTTAACTCTACTACTCAAGCTTAGCTGCTAGCAAAAGAATTAGCTAGCTAAGTTGAGTAACTAACCTCATGAAAGACCTCTTCAGTCAGAATCAGCTTCGGGAAATTTTCTTCAGCTCCAAACGTACCTCGGTCATCTTCTGGCTACCTTCCTCTAGCTAAACCCTAGCTCTACCTCCTCTCTCTAATCATCTACTAGCTAAGCTAGCTTAGCTTAGCTAACCTAAGCTCCATGGCCATCCATCCTTGGTATAACCACCACCAACCTCCCTCCTTGTTGTGGCCAAAAACCACTCCCTTGCAACTCTTCAACATGGCACCAACCATGGTGCCCATTCACCACCAAAAGGCACATCCATGCACCACATAACTACCCTCCTAACCACCATAATGTTGGCACCAAAAACCCATAAAACCACCACCTACTTTGGCGCCAACTAGCCCCTACTTATCCACCCTCCATCAACTTTAATAACCTATCCTAACCATCCATTTTAGGCTCGAACACACCTACCCTTCTAGAACCTTAGGTTGGCACCAACACATCCTTAACTCCACCCCCATACACCTCTCCCTTTTGGCGCCATTCAACCTTCACCCTCCATCATATAACCACCACCTCATAAGCCTATCCTAGCCCTCTACATACTCCGTGCCACTTAACCCTACACCACCCATACTCCATGCCAACCACCACCCCTACTAACCCTTCATAGTTGGCGCCACTTTATGGTGCCTCTCCACCACCATAACCACCATCCACATACCCCCTCCTTTGGTGCCAAAGAACCCTAGCCTTAGGATCCTTAACAACCCCAAAAAACCTATCATGGTTGTCCACATCATCCATGTCAACCTACCCCCTTCCTACTCCTAAAAAAACACCTCTAACCACCACCAAAAAATCACCCTTGGATACATCATTTCATAGCATTCTTCCACCTATATTCCACCATGCCCAATGTCCAAGGAGAAGAGGAGAAAAAGAAGAAGATTAAGGGGGTGCTCTTGCCCTCTTGGTGCCTTCAACTTCCTCCCTTCTTCTACATTGTATCCACGCCAAGCCAAGGAGTCAAGCCAGGCAGGAGGATGGCTAAAGAGGAGGAGAATCAAGGGTGGTCCATGTCCACCCTAGGAGGAGTCAGGAAGTAGACCATCTAGGCTTGCAAGGAGAAGGCACGCCTACCTAGGGTTTGCCAAGAGGACGCCCAAGAGAGGGAATTCCCTTTGGTTCTGGGGCAACCAGAACTAGAGCAGGAGTACCAGGTAGCATCATCTACATCACTAAGCCTTTCTTTACTTTCATTTTTGTTTTGTATTGTAGTGTGTGTTTTCTTGTTGGAGATTACAAGTGAGAACCCTTCTCACTTGTGAGTTCTCCACATTTTGTAAACAAATTTTCTATAAAAGAAGCATTCCTCTACAGTTTTTTTAGTTAGACTTTGTGAGTATTTGTTGTGTTCTTGCTCCTTCATTATTCCAAGCCTCCCATGCTTGGAGTGAGTTGGAGAAGCAAGGCACTTATTGCCTTAAAATTAGTATTTCAATTCAATTTTCACCCATATAAAAATTCTAAAAATTATATATTCAAAAATCCAAAAAAGAAAGTTGATTTCTGTCTTTCAACCAAGAGATTATAAAAATTGCATTTCTTCCTCCTTAGACGACTCTAGATACCACCACTATCTAGGATTACAAATTTAAAAGCAATTGCGATTTCGTGTGTTACAACGACCAAAAATCGCATTTTATAAATCACGTGATTTTCACAATCACTTTTTGGCGTCCTTGCTGGGGAGGCAACGGCTTTGCATATCATTTTTTTCTCTTACTTGATACACGGATCTCATCACCTCCTCCTTTTATTTCTTGTGTGCAGGTACTATAGGAAGAAGGTAGTATTTTTGAAGCAAAAGCTTAAAATTTCCTATTTTCCCACAGAGTTTAGGTTAGTACCTTCTTACTTGTCATGGAAAAATCCTAAAAACTATCAAAAAAACGTTAAATCAAGCTTTCAGAATCAAAAAACATTTAAATTTTGGTAGAGTGGTGAAGTTTAAAAGTCATTGGCTACTTGTTCGATTTGATTAACACCACTTTACTCAACATGGTCATGTTCTGATTTTTGGGTCCAGATTTTTGTTCAGATTTCAAAACTCAATTCCTGACACCACAAGCCCCTTAAATTTGTGAAATTTCACCCAAAGGTCCCAAATCAAATGAGGAACATCTATTCTAAATTTTAGAGAATTTAGGCTTGTAGAAAATTTTTCAAAATTAGCGAACCATAGAGGGGCCATCTCCTATGATTTCATTATTTTTTTATTATTCGTGAATTTTATAAATTTTTATACATGTCCAATTTCTGTGAAATTTATCTTTCTGGAATCCTTGGGAAATTATATACAAGATATAAAATCCTAAAAAGTTTTGGTAGCTGGTGGTGTTACTGAAAAGTCCAAAATATTCACGAGTATCATTTCTAAATTTATACACCAGCATAAAGAAAAATCCCAAAGAAATATCAACAAATTCCTAAAATCACAAAAAAATATTCTTTGGAATCCTTGTTTGATTTGGTTTCCTGTAGTGGTGTTTTTGGCTTTGTTTGGACAACTACTTAACAAGAGAAGCCTGAAAAAACTCATCAATAGTTAATTTTTCTGCTTAGGGTCAATTCAATTAGGGTTTCTTCTCAACTTTTAGTCCCACAATATGTAAAGGAAATCTATCTTCACCAACACAACTTGTTTTCCTTATGATTGTGGAATTCAAACTTGTTTGAAATCTTAACAAGAAATTCTAAAATACAGTAACTAATATCAAACCCTAAATGCAGAAAAAAAATTATGTGACAACTTTTGATTTGGCATTGGACTCACTCTATCCAATTTGCACACACTTCAAAAAAGAAATAACTAAGCATTTACCCCAATCAACGCCCTTCACATTCCCTTGCACATTCAAGTATCCTAAGCCTAACTAAAATAAATAATCATTTGATCACTTAAGGACTTCATCTAAATTAGGCTTGATATCCGAAATTTAAGGATCCTTAATCGCTCCTAATTCCCTTAGAAAATGCGGCGACAGACTTAGAGGAAAGTTAAATGACGGGTAAGGGTTTACACAAGCCCCTGACGATTTTCCCAAGACATGCTTGGGCCCAAGCCACCTCTTTATTCTAGCTGAGTTATCTTTGGGAAGTGGGTTCACTTATTGATCCCTTACTTTTTGAGTTCCTAAGTCTTAGGTTTCTTTAAGAAATCAACCTTAAGACAAATTTAGGCTTGTTTGCTTGCTTTGCACACTTCTCCCTATCTATCTCTTCTCCTCCCCTCCCGTTCCTCCATTAAAGTGTATGCATGGTCGATGGTCCCAAAATCCGCACTTAAAGGGACGAACTGATTTTTCAGCCCGCTGCACCTCCCGCACTTTTTTGCTTTCTTCCTCTTTAGAAAATCAACAAAAAATGGAAAATGCCCAAAATCCTACAAAAAATACTAGCAACCCATCCTCATCAACATTTAACGATCAAAACGAGAACATGTCTCAATTTCATCAACCCGAAATTGAAGTTCCGGAACCTCAACTTGAAATGGTGCCTCTTTAAAACCCAACGGGAAATTTGAACTTTGACAATTCAAACTCTTTGTTCATGATGGTAACCCAACTCCAACAACTCCAAGTGAACCAACAACAATTAGCTAGGGTTGTTACGAACCTAGCTAATGATAGGCTAACCCATGCTGAACCAACTATTCTATTAAGGGATTTCTATGATCCCTCGAATTATGAAGAAACGCCTGGGGTGGTCATACTTGATGGAGAGTTTGAAATTAAACCCATTATCCTAAATCTCATTAAGCACTTCCATGACCTTCCTTGGGAAGACCCATTTAGCAACCTAGAGGAACTTATGGTCCTTGCACAAACCACTAAATCCTGCAATGTGCGGGAAAACTAATGGCTAATGCGCCTCTTCTCACTCTCTCTTAAGGACAAGGCCGCCTATTAGTTTAGGATGGTAGGAAAACCCATCAACACTTGGACCCAACTAAAAAGCACATTTCTTAAAAAATATTTTCCAATTGGTCAAATCAACACAATACGCCACGTGAAAACCACTTTCCAACAAAAACATGACGAGCCTATGCATGAAGCTTGGGAGAGATTCCAAGATTTATTAAGTTGCCCCCACCATGAGGTGCCACATTGGTAACTTGTGCAAATATTTTACCATGGTCTTGATGACCAATTGAAGTGATTTGTTGACGCCTCATGTGGGGGCAATTTTTTAAATAAAAATGTTTAAAGTGCCTACCAACTTTTTGACAAAATGAGTGAGAATTCGTTTAATCATTCGTCCATGGACACCTTTGGCAGAAATGCCAATCCTCAAGTAGGTGTCCATGAAGTAGGCACGCAATAACAATTTCTCCCTATCACACAAGATGACTTGCAACTTTTTGCACAAAGGCTCGACCAAAAGCAAATTAACCAAAAAGAAAATGGAAGAAAAGATTAATGCGCGACCACAAAATCCTATTTTGACCAATACTAACCCTCACTTTTCCAACCCCAACCCTAACCCGACCCTTCTCCACCTGGAAAATTTGCAACAAATTGACACAAGTAAATTTCAAAACCCTAATGTTGCACCTGAATTTACTGGAACTTTTGTTGATCCTACTTTATTTGTCCCAGTCAATGAAAACATTTTCTCCCTCCAGGATACTTTTAGAAATAATTCCTCAAACTTTTACAATCCCAATTGGAGGAATAACCCTAATTTTTCCTAGAAAAACATAAATCAAGTTCCGCAATTTCAAAATCAAATTTGGAATTTTGGCCAAAACCAACCTTCGCATGCTGATATCAATAACCAATTAATAAAAACCCTACAAGGAATGCAACAACAAATGAACGACATTACCCGTGTTGCCTCAAATTTACAAAGTCAACTTATGGTAACTCGATCAAAGGCCCATGGGAAATTTACCTTCCCAACCTATCCCAAACCCTTGAAATCAATAGAACCAATTTCCATATGGAAATAATCAAGGTCAACAACCAATAAATCTCGCACCCCAATTCCGACCCAATTTTCAAAACCCGTAACAAAATCAACATTTTCCACGTCGTAATAATCACACTACAAACGCAGTTACTTTAAGAAGTGGCAAAACTACACAAAATGTGAGATCTTCACATAAAAATAAATCGGTTCAAGAGCAAAATTTCCCCACCCTTGTTTACTCTCAGGATATAGGAGAAAGCACAAACACAACACCTTTTCAGTAAGCATTAAACTCAAGGAAAAAGAAAACTAGAATAGCCAAGCTGTCTGAACAAGAATTGCATTAACTTTATGGCCAAGTGGAAATAAATATCCCTCTCCTAGACGCGATTAAATATGTTCCTACCTATGTAAAATTTTTGAAAGAAATTTGTACACCCAAAAGGTAGCCTAAAAATCTAGGAAATGTTGTCCTTTCTGAGATAGTAAGCTCTATTGTCTAGAGTAAGTTACCTCACAAAAGAAAGGACCCAGGCGCTCCACTTATATCAGTTGTCATTAATGACACTACCTTTGACCGCACCCTATTAGATCTAGGTGCCCATCAACCTTATCCCTACCATACTTTTTGAAGAATTTCAATTCGGTGATCTTAAACTAGTCAAGGTAACCCTACAACTGGCTGACCGATCTATCATTCATCCAAAAGGGATAGTAGAGGATGTAATTGTTGTTTAAGCGAAATATTGAGGAGTTTTAAGTCGTTTTATTGTAGCAAAGCCTCAACCACTCGAAAATAATTAAATTTATAACTCAGAATCAAAGAAGAGTCTGAGGTCGATCACAGGGAGCAAATATGGAATTCACAACATTAATCTTGAATGAACAAGCACAATAAACAGAGCACAGTAGAGATATTCAATGAATCAATCACTCAGAAATATATTCGATAAGAACCAATGTATGATGAAGCAAAAAGGAAATGAGAATAAAAACAATGGTGATTTGAATCACCATAGATATCCTTTTAATTTAAGCATACACTCATTTAGTCAATTAGAATTTAATTGTAAACTATAGTACTTAAATAATGCAACAGTGCCATCATCAATCAGATCAAATGTTCGTTTTTCTTCCTCAGATGACTTAAGTGTCTTAGGCACAAGGTTCTTCAGAGCCTTGTTCTTCTTCAAAGCTTCTCTCTTTCTCAAGCATCTCCTTCTTTTCTTCTTTAGCTTCAGAACTTTCCTTCTTCACAAAGCTTTCCCTTCTCCTTTAGAGACCTTCCCTTTCTTCTCCTTCATAGCATAGGGGACCAACTTTCCTTTAGTGACTAAGTGTCACATAGGGCACAAGTATCAGAGAGCAAAACCCTCCCCCACTCTCTCACAATTCCTTCTCCTCTTCTCTCTTTTAAGACCTGAGTATAATCTGATCCATATTCAGATAAACGGGTCTAGAGCATTGACCAAGGTCACCAGTGTGTATGGTGACTGAGGAGTGGATAGTAGGTGGGTTAGCAAGTGAAAGGTAATTATAATGTCATCATCTGCCATAACTAGCTTTAATTAATCACAATCAAGAGACAAATGCTCCTACATAATCACCAAAGAGTCATAATTCATTGTATATCCTTTCTGAGAAGAGTACATTAAAACAACGATAAATCTGCAGTTTTGACGGCATATTATGAATGTAGAATAATTATGGGATTTCCCAGGGGTTAACTGAAGGTCAAATGTTCATTAATGACTAATAAGAGGGTTCGTACATGTAGAAACGAGTTTTCATGCACTTCAAGAACTAACACAACTCCCAAAACCCTAATTTCAAACCCACTTAATTAACAAAGGTTATGGTCAGGGTAAATTCCATTTAAACCTTCTAAAATTCATATAAAAATATTCCATGAGATTTGGTACCCTTGATTTGACCATCTGAACCTATTTTGACCTTAAACAGAGTCTTAGGCAGAAAGTTACCCTAATTTGGGTTTCTATACAAATTACCCAATCAAACGTGGTCAAAACTGAAATCTAACTTCACCATCATATTTCTTGGGTCCAAATTAGGATTTTACCAAAATTTGGGCCCAATTAGAGTCCATCTTGACCTAGTTTGCATTTGGGTCCGATCTAACTTTTTTTCTCTCAAATAGCTCCTCAGCTTTCAAAATCTATTGCCTTTAGCCCCCTACGTTTATCATCACCTTCACCAAGAGGCCCCTGTCATCATTGCCATGTGAACACACCTTGTAGCCAATTTTCCATATGGGATTTCTCCCTGATTTTATGCCCAAACCCTTCCAAAATTGGAAAGGGAACTCCTGAAGAAATCCCCATCAATCTGAACCTGATCTCACCTTCCAATTCGTGCTCTAAAGCTCATGTGAACTCTTGGAAGTTCCAAATCCCAATCTCTAATTTCTCGAGCTTTCAAGCTTGTTTCTAAGCTTGGAAGCTCGTCTAATGCCCTATGAAAGACTCTCATCGACTTCCTCACCTCCATAGCTTGGTTTTGGCTGGATTCTACCCTTCTTCCCTCCTCTTTGGCTGAATGCTTCATGAGCTCCAGCAACCTCTTTGCCTGCCCTCTTCACCCGCCACCACAGACAATAGTCGACAGAATTGTCTTCCTCAAGTTCCTTCGCGCATCATAGTCCCAGTGAGCGCCACCCATACCCCTTCATCGTCACCGCTTCTCTCACCAGAGAATTCATCTTCCCCACATCTGACGATCACACCGACATGGAAATCCTCTCCCCTTTCATCCGTAGAGTCTATCGTCATGTAGTTCATGGAGAGATAATTCCAACGAGTTACATAATGCGAAAAATGAATGTCGTTTGACCCTAGAACAGAGCAAAACGTGAAGGTGCGCGAAATCAGGATCTCTCATGTGCCTCAAACTCTGTGTCGTTGATGTCATGCTAACATCAGCTCCACTTCCTCCCCTCTGCTCACCTAGGCTCCTCCTCTCTCCTCCTCACATTCTCTTTCTCCTTCCGACGTGTGTGCTTGCGCTTCCCTTTCTCTCTCCTCGTGATCTCCTTTTTATTTCTCCCCACACACCTACTTCTCTCTCTGTCTTATGCACACGTGCTGCCTACTCACTACATGCATCCTCCTCTCTCTCTTTCTTGATCTTTCTCGTTGTCTCTCTCTCGGTCTCTCTCCCTCCTGCTCTCTCTCTCTACTTTCTCTCTGTGTGTATGTGTGCACGCACGCGCTAAACGGCCACACCCTCCCCCTATATACAGTAATGTCCCACTGGCATTGTTATAACAACACATATTATTATCTTAATTATTAAAACCCTTTTATGTAGTTTTCATATTTAATTTGTAATTTTTGTTATAAAACTCAAATTTTTATGAAGCAAACGTCGTTGAAAAGCTTGCAACGAGAGGAACTCATCCATACTTGATGTAGACACAATTATTGAGGGTAAAATGCCTATTCATGAATGTTCCTAGGCCTAGATTTGCATTTCATGTTATAAATATTGCATAACATGCATCATTCTGCATTTAGAGTAACTATATATAATTTAGGTTAATTGCGTCCTTTTTGTGGTCAGGAGAGAAGGATATTTATTTCGAAGCCTCATATTGACGATCCGACCATACAGATCTGATCAAGGCGATGATCGGAGTCCAATGCCTCCGAAATCATCTTGATTGGAGTCCTGTAGCACCATATGCAGTCTGAGGAAGATCAATGGCCAAGGGACTAGGTGTCATAATTCAGAGCTTCAAATGACAAATCTGACTGCGTGGATGGATTCGGGTCGACGATCGCAGCCCAACGGTGCGAAAATCGACTCAATCCGACCTCTATAGCAGCCCCTACAACGAAAAGAAGATGGATGACCCAAATCGCACCACGTGGTGCAACCCAAGCTGCCCATGCGCACGCACGTGCCATTGCATGCACACAGCAGCGCGGGCGCGCGCACGTAGGTGCGTAGCGCGCAGAGGCACGTGACACGGTGTGCGAAGCACGCTAGTGCAATAGTAGCATGGGCACGTGGGCTGTCTTCAGCGATGTTTGCGGCGGAACTTCAGCGATGTTTATGACCATCACTAAATGTCTTGTATACAAATTTTATTCTTTCCTCTACTATAAAAGGACCCCTACCCCTCCCATTTTTCATCATCTCTTCCTTTCTTCCTCTCACCACCTCCAAGGCTCTAGAGAGAGCTTATCCTAAGCTTGGCATGCTCCTCTAGAGTAGAAAATTAAATAGTTTTCCCACCTCTCATCCCCACTCGTGGAGCATCCCGTGGCCATCCTCTCACTGCATTCGGGAAGAAGATCCTTGCTGTGATGCCGTCCTGCCCCATCCTTCGTCCTTCGACTTCATCCTCCTTCGTCCACTCCTCACCACCTTCCTCCAGGTGACGTCAGAGCGAGTCATCCTCCAAGCAACCATCAAGGGGGATTTCTCTCATCTCTTTCTATCTTTTTATGCTTTCGTAGTGTAGATTTTCCACTTTCGTAGTTGTAACAAACAATTCTTGATAAATAGATGATTGTTTCTCTCTCTCTCTCTCTCTCTGTCTCTTATATTTTTGCAAGTAGATAAAGTTTTCATCGACCTAATCTCTTGCCTGATAGAATACCAAAAAAATTAGAAAGGATAAAAACGATAAAAAGAAATAAAGCGAAACGCAGATTTCATAAAACCAAACGCTCGTCTCCCTATGTTTGATCCGAGATTCACTTTTTGAGTTTCAGTTATAAATTTTCTCTGATAGGCGTGTTTTGCGAGCTACGACGATGGGTCCTCCAAACCCTGATTTTAATTTGCGAAGCTTGCCTTGATCAATACTCATTTCAACATAATCTAGGCATGCTTTTAGAGAGTTGATCAAGTTTGACTAAAGATGTAATTTTTCTGATTTTTGAAGTATACAAACACGATTCACACTTGAGAAGAGCTAATGGCATCATCTTGACATGCTTAGCCTAAAAATGACCTCGAAGAGTGGGTTCAGGACTTTACGAACATAACAACGTTAAAGAGAGTTTCTCCCTCGAAACTCAAGGATGTTAGGTATGAAGAGGGATATGTAAGCAAGTAGTCCATAACAACCTTAAAGAAGCAATAACAACCTTCAAAAGAACAAACTAGGGTGTTATGGACTCAGCGGTAAACAACTAGCTAGAGATACCTCTCCCGCATCTTAACTAGACAAGAAACTCTATTTCCTTAATAATGAACCAAAATAAATAAAATAAAAATATAGAACTATTCCGAATGCATTTGGCTGTAAGGTAACTACGGGGTACAACTGATCGCGAAAATACATGTTTTGTTAAATATACGAAATAGTGTCATATGCGTAAATCCGCAATCAACTCTTAAATTTGTATGCCTAGATAGTGGAGTAATTAAGGTCGTCCAAGGAGGCCAATTTGTTAGTCACAAAGTTGGTTCTCTCTCTCACCTCTTAAATCCGCACTTATATTTTTGTATTTTGATTTTTGTTGTTTTTATAGTTTTCAAAATAATTGGGCAATGGAATACGAGATGATGATTATGCTACACCTATCAACTAACCCTAAGTGACAGAAATGAAAACCTCTCTTCTAAGCTCACCCTAGGCAAGTGCACCTAGGGTAATTAGAAGAGGAGAGTGTGGTGTGCACTACAATAATAACAACATGAAAAAAACACTAAGATAAAAACATGAACTTGGAAGGCAAAGAAAACTTGTATTACTAGCAAAGTTGATGACAAGTAGCTAAATGCTTCTACAAGAAAAAGAGAAAACACCTAGCTAATACAAGATAAATACAGATACAAGAAGGTGAATCCTCTGTAGAAGTTCTGGAGAGCCCTTGCTCCAAGTGTGGTTGCCCCACACTTAAAAAGGGTTTCCTTGGCTCCTTCTTGATGTAGTCCTCCTCCAAGCTCTCCCTCAAGGTGGGCATCAACCACCTTTAGGTTCCTCCTCTACCTGGCCGTCCCCTCTATGTAGAAGATCTCCTCCTTAATGTGTCACAAGTGAGAAGAAGGAGAGGAAGAAGCCACCAAGTGGGTGGGTAGGTTGGCCCCTTGATCTTCTTCTCTTCTTGTTCTTCCTTGGAGTGAATGGAAGGGGATGTAGGGTGGTGTAGGTAGAACCTAAACTAATGGAGAAGATAATGGTGTGGTGGTGGTTATGGAGGGTAGATATAGGAGTGGAGAAGGGGTAGTTGGCGTGAATGAGATGGAGGGTTAGGATTAGCTTTTGATGGGTGGTTGTGGATCCTATGGTGTAGGATTGTTGGCGCCAACTCAAAGGTCATGTAGGGTGGTGGTTATGGTGGTGTTGGTGACTCGTGGTGGTGGAGAGACACCACTAGTTGGCGCCAACAAGGGGGAATTCTAGAAGGAGAGTTAGGTGGATGGTGGAGATGGCTTGAAGGGGTAGGTGCGGGGTTGGATTTTAAGAGTTTTGGAGGGAAAAAGTTGGCACCATTTCTAGGTGGTTTTGGAGGGAATTTGGTGGTGTCTTTTGGTAGTAGAGAGGGGTGAAGGGATGTGTAGGGTTGGCGCCAAGATTGAGGTGGAGTGGTGGTAGCTTAGGTGGACTTAGGTAAGGTTAGTTGGTGGAGCTAGTTAGGTGGGTTTTAGGGTTAGGTTTTGGTGGCCAAGGAGGTGACTAGCTAAGCTAAGCTAGCTTAGTTAGCTTAGCTAGTAGGGAGTAGGGTAGAGAGGTAGAGGGAGCTAGGGTTTTGAAGGTGAGGAGCTGGAAGGAGCTACCTTGAGCTACACTGGAGCTGGTGGTTGCTGAAGAGAACTTCAAGGAGCAACCTTAGCTGGCTTAGCTTGCTAGTATGCTAGCTGCTAAGCCAAGCTAAGATGAGCTGGGTCTGGTTTTCCCAGAGATTACCTAGCTAGCTGGATTAGCTAGCTTAGGTCAAGTAGCTCAGCTCAACTAAGTTGAGTTGAGTTGAGTCTCCGGAAGCTGGACTGGAGCTAGCCTGACCTGGTTGAGGTCATTTTCAGCTGACTACGTCTAGCTAGTTGATGGCAGTAGCTAGTCCTAGTCAGGTTGAGCTTCTAGTGAACTATTCTAAGCTGGAGGAATTGACTTGAGCTAGTTTGAGCTGCCATCCAGCTGAGGTGACCTGAATGGAGCTGAGGTGAACTAGCTAGAGCTACCATCCAACTGAGACGAGTTGAATGGATGAGTTATCCAGCTAGAAGGAGCTAGGATGAGCTGAATCTAGCTGGGATCTAGCTAATAGGAACTTTTTCTTCATCTTCTGCCTTCCTGAGTGTCAAGGTATGCAGGATCTGACTTTTTATCTATCCCTGACACTTAAATAGATGCATTAAAAATACAATAAAATGTAATGCATGCCTAACCTAGGTGAATGCCTAAATGTAGCCCGAAAATCTCATTTATGGAGTTAAAACCTTAAAAGCTAGATTAGTTTTAGAGTATAAGAATGATGATAAACTAGCGTTTATCACACCTCTATGCTTATCTTTTGCTAGTCTCTTAGCAAACTAGATTCACAAAATGGATTTTTGGGAAAAACTAATTTTTTTACTTTTAAGGAGAAAAAGATTACAAGGCCTTGGTTGATTGAAAACATGAAAGATACATGATTTGTTAAAGATAAAACACCGAGATTTGTCTTTGGATCTAAGAGTTAGAAGAATTGGGATTAATTTATCTTTCAAAAATTCATAAGTTAACTCCTTGTTAAATCAAATGACCAAAACCGTTTTGCAGTTAGGATTTCCTTAGTTCTTGAATCTGACTCGCAACTTACATAATCTTGTAAAACCTTGTGTTGGTGCTTTATGAATGCCAACATTTATTAGGATATTTATCAGGTCGTGTTTTTGAAACTCTTTTTTTTTTGTCTCCCCCATTCTTACTCCTAGCTTAATCCTACAACAGATGTGTAGGGATCATCATTCCTGTTACCAATCCTTGAGGGGGCTCTAGCGCTAGTACTTCAAGATAGTACTGTCCAAGACACCACCCAGGATCTCACAACCCCAAAACACAATGCGGTGTGAAAGGCACTCCAAGCAAACTCAAGCTCTTGCTCCAATGCTATGGGTAGAGCATCGTCCAAGACACTTGAGATGCAAAATGAGCCTTAGTGCTCCGTCTAAAGATATAAATATAGATATAAAGTAGCATCGAGGTGGTAACATGTTGACATCGCATCCTCAAAGGAGGCATTTTCCTCCTTCTCAGCGGTAGGAACTCAAACCAATCATCTGCTTCGGATTTCACTGAGACTAAACAAAGGACTTTCTAATTTTTCTAATTTATTTTTAGTTGTTGGCTGTGTGTGAAATTTGACACAAGAATTTTTGTAAGAAACACAAGTTTTTGGGTTAGAAACTAAGCCAAGTAATTTCCAGGTCACAAAAAGAGATCAAGTCACCTGAATCATCATGAGTTCAGTTGGAATTTGGAGAAAGATACTTGAGCTAGTCTAAGAATAGACCCAAAAGTTCTAAAAATAAGATTTGCATTCTAGTCCCTAGTTTGTTAAAGATTAAATCCCATTGTACCTTGAAATGATTCTTCAACTTAGTCCCGATTTTCAAAATTTTCCTCAAAGAGTTTTATGATTTTTCTATTATGAATATGCATGCAAAGGAAAAAATGCATATTTTTAGGTTTTGAACATCCTGAATCGATCGTCAAAATTTAAAAACACCCCCCCCATGCTTATGATATGCAACGTCCTCATGCATTAGGAAAGAAAAGAAATCACCTTAGTGAGAGTCGGTCAGTTTTAGGATGGTCAAAACCTGGGAAAAGAAATGAAAAAGGAAAGTAGAAAAAATGATGGGTTACCTCCCATCCAGTACTATCTTTTACGCCATTCAACCAGGCGTGAAGCGATGCACGGAAGATGGACAGTCATGTAAATAATTGGACACTTGAATGCCCTCAAGAAATATGTCTTCCCTAGGATCCCCTAAAAGATGATTGGTAAAGATATAGGGATCAAAATGAAATGGAAAAATGGAAGAACGATCCAAGTCTGGCCACAGTTTGAGTTCATGATTAAAGCTAGACTTAGGTGGGTTGAGTGGTAGGTCCAATGGAAAGGGAGGGAGGAAAAGTCAATGTGATGTACAGTGGTTGAAGTTAGTGTGGATGTTTTTGATGAGAAATCAGGAAGATTAGAAGAGTAAAAGTCAAAACCTAGTTGATTTGAAATGTCTTGGACCCCATTATCATAATCAAATTCTAAATCAATGGTGGTCAAAGTAGAGCAAGAGTAGATCAACATAGATATCTCAATTATTGCTTCCATTTTATTATCAACATCCTCAAAAAATTCATGATCAATGAACCTCTTGGAAGCTTTGAAAGTGTCTAATGAGATAGTCTGGTTACCACAACTTATGTCCATTTTTCCGGAATTACAAATGATATTAGCTTTTGTAGTAACCAGAAAAGGTCTTCCAAGGATGACAAGGGAATTTTTTAGAGCCTCAGGTACCTCTATGTCATGGACCAGGAAATCAACCAGAAATAGACAATTCTGGACCTTGAATAAAATATCCTCAACAACTCTACACAATTTAATGGTAGATCGGTCTGCCAATTGTAATTAAACCTTAATAGGTTTTAATTCACCAAATCAAAATTCCTTGAATAAGACAGTGGGGATGCGATTAGTAGAGGCACCTAAGTCGAGAGGGGCATAATAAAAGGTGGTGTCATTTATGACAACCGAAATGAGTGGTGCACCCAGGTCCTTTTTCTTGAGAGGCAGTTTGCTTTGTACAACTAAGCTTACTATCTCGGAAAGGATCACCCATCCTACATTCTAGGCCTGTCGCTTTGGAGTACACCTTTCTTTCAAAAATTTAGCATAAGTAGGGGTGGCATCTAGGAGGGGGATGGTAGTCTCGACTTGCCCAAGTAAGTCCAAAAGATCTTGGTGAGAGGGCTCTGATTTCTTTTTCTTAGAAGGATTGGATTGCAGTGCTTGAGGGTAAGGAATAGGATTTGAATCTTGTGTTTTTGGTGTCTTTTTCTTCTTCTTGATTGGGGTTAGGAAAGTCAATTTGCATAAGTTGAGAGCGGGTTTCATCAGTTTGATGTGAAGGCCCTTTCCCACTCGATGTAACTGCATGTGTAGTTTGGTTATGCCTGGGAGGAGGTAGGGGGTCTGTTGTAGATAGAAATCGGGTTGGTGCTGAGGTATTAAGTTAATGGGAGGCTGATTAGTGTGGTTCTGATTTTGATATTTGCCTGTATATTGGTTCCTTTGAGTGACAAGGTTGGGTATGGGCTGGGATGGTTAATTTCCTACAGGTCTCTAGGTTGGAGTAACCCCAACTTGATTACGGAGATTGTTGATAACATGGGTTACTTTCAACATCTTGCTTTGCATTCCCTACAAGGTTTTCATCATCTAGGCATTGGTGTCTTCTTGGGATGGCCCAGGTTGATAGAAAGTGTGATTTGAATCATACCCTCCAAATGGGTTTTATTGTTGGTAAGGAACCAGATTGGTCTAGGAGTGAGTCCGATAATTCCTCCAATCAGAGGAATTTTTAAATTGCTTCTGGAGGGTGGAGATATTTTTAGTGGGGCTATGATTTGGATATGTGTAATTCCCTAGTGAACCATAAATAGCCTCAGAATAATGATTATACTCAACAGGGGCAGTATTTAATTTATGCAGATTTTCTCTCTTGAGGATGCTAGGTGGAGTTAGATGTGGAGCCTGTAGAGCTTGGGTAGGTGTGGCAAGTCTCCCTTGGTTGGCTAGGTTTGTTATAGTCCTAGTAAATTTTTGTTGATTAGCTTGTAGTTGAGCCATCTGTTTAGCTATCATGGAGTACAGATTAGGCAGGGGGGCTTGATTAGGTAGCTCCAGGGCAGGTAGATGGGGGATGGAAAAATCAGCATGTGGGTTAGATTGTGGGTTAGAGGCGGGTTGAGATGGGTTAGGGGACCTATTTTGTTTTTCCATTTTTAAAATGCAAAGAAGAGGAAGAATTAGGGAAAAGTCTTTTTGTGTGGGGAAGAAAAATCAAGTAGTCCCTCCAAGTGTGGAGTTTGGGACTGTTAAATCACTGGTAGGGTTATCTAATTAGGTGAAATTAGCGTCAAATTGTATATAGTAGAAGTGGTTAACCTATAAGCGAATCTACACTCGTTTATAAAAATTTTATTATCTTGGCTAAATCAGATTTTAATGCTGTCGCTTTTAGGCCAGGGTCGAACTCAAGGAGGTGGGTTTGGAATTAATCAATTTCTACATGCTTCCTAAACTCGCATCAATTCCTTTCACTTATTATATTTTTGGGTTTTCTTGATTTTAGATTTTTTTGGGATATTCTTGTCTTTGAGGCACACCCTCAAAAAGGTCCTTGGCTACATGCCAAAATAATCAAATCCGGTCTCGCCACACACGAGACCGGGCACCTACAAGTCAAGAATTATCTTTTCTATTATATATTATTTTGTCTTCTCTTAAGCAATAAAATAAAAGAAAATATAAAAGAAAATGAAAATGTAGAATTGAAATGCAAAAAATGGAAATGAATTGAAATACTTAGCATATTTATACGTAGAATATATATATATATATATATATATATATATGATATTGATATATATATATATATATATATATAGATATGTATGTATAACTATATAATAAATAATAGGATAGTGGAATATTGAATCTACAATTCAATAGAAATGTAGCACAATGCTAGGTTAACCGTCGTCTAAAAAGACGGGATTAACCTAGCTACGTGTCGCATGTGGTGTGGAGCGAATGTTTGGAAGTGTGGGTAGAAGGCTTGATATGCGTGAATATCAAGGATATATACGCAACTGGTGCGAATATACCCACGATATAATGTGCGGAAATGGGGTGTGTGCGCCGTATTATGAATGGGAAGATGTGTGTGTGTATATATATAAGAGGAATATATGTATATAGGTGCATAATAATATATCTATATATGTATGTGTGTGTGTGTGTGTATATATATATATATATATATGTATATATAGGTATATATACAATTATCTATAAGTATATATCTATATATCTATATCTATATATATATATATATATGTATATATATAAGTATGTAGGTATATGTGTATATATATATAGTAACTATATATGTATCTAAGTATAGATATATATATGTAACTATATGTATCTAAATATATTTGTATATTTATAACTATATATACGTATATAAATAGGTGAGTGTGAATATGTATATAAATATAGATATATATGTATATATGTAGGTGTGTGTATACGGGTGTGTGTGTGTAAATATATGTATATTTATGTATGTATAGGTGTGTGTATGTGTGAATGAGTGTGTCTATGTGTGTCTGCATGGGAGTGTGTGTCTGTGTCTGCACACCGCATGCACTAGCACTGGGATGCAAGGGACCTACGTACGCTGAAGGTGTGACCACGCGTGGAGGTGTGAGATGCGCACAAGCGTTGCGCATAGGAGTTGCATGGAGGGAGCAGTGGTTGCAATCGGCTGGAGCGGATGCGGCGGGAGGAGAGAGAATGTGCTGTGACCGAATAAGTGAGGAACTGCCTGGTCGCGGCATTGTAGCACTGTGAGGTCGCAACTACAGTGCAATGGCAAAAATGCAACCGGCTGGCTCAAGTAGTAATCGACTGATGCGCGCACAGGCAGTGCGTGCAGGTTGGCGAGGAAGGTTTCTACACGGCTGAGAAGCATGCACAGGCACTGGGAGGGGCACTGAGGTGTGTGGTGGCACATGAGGAAGGTGGCTGGAGCTCGTATGGTAGCGAGGGCTTCAGCAGAGCAAGCTTCAGAGCTTGCTCCTGCTCTAATGGCAATGGAACTGAACAACAGAAAAAAGAAAACCAAAATGAAAACAAAACGAACCAAAATGGAAACCCACCACGCCTACCTGCTCACAAGGGAGCTGGGCAGTGGTGGACCCTCGCCGTGGTGGTTGCAACCACACGAGAGGCTCCTCTGCTCTCAATGTTCCTCTCAACTTGTGAGAGGATACTGAGAATGAGGAGGGGAAGAGAAGGAGAGATGAGAGCTCAGGAGATGGTCGACTGATGTGAGGCTGTGTGCGTGTGTGAGTCTGTGGGAGGTTGGATTGGTGTAGTGGAGGTGGAGGTGAAGGTTGACACTTGCAATGGGTGTGGGGGTGGAAGTTATTTAGGCGTTGAGGGATGAGGGTGGAGGGTGAGGTGGAGGCCGTTAGGAGATTTTTGTGGGGTTTTTGCAAGTGGGTACTTCAGGTTTTAGGAAATTAATGTAGGTTGTGTTTAGGTTGTTATTAGGTCAAATAAGTGTTACAATTTAAATGGGAATGAGGTGGAAATGGGATGGATAAAATGCATGAAATGGATGCTTAATCTCTCTCTCTATCTTCCTCTCCATAAAATGCATAAATGTGAATATTTACATAATGCATGAATGAATACCTAATCTAAATGCGAAACAATAGGAAATAGCATAAGATGGCCAAATTATAGGCGTGAATTGCTGCGCAATCACACCCCCATGCTTATCTTTTGCTAGTCCCTAGCAAAACACTTATTTAATAAGGTAGTAGTATTTAAAAGTGATCTTAAGCTGAAGATTTTTCTGAAGCAATATCAATATGTTTATCAGTTGGATATTGTGAGAACCAATTGCAAGGAAGACTTCCAGAACTCAAGTCATACATGGCATAAACCATCTCTTGACTAACAAGGACTCTTGATATTTAAACCTTAAGTGCAATTTCCAAGACTCAGAGGGTTTTGCAAAACTCGAAAGCTAAGAGGTTATGGTTTGTGCTCAGTGATTGATCAAGACAAACCAAATGAACATTAAGACTCAAGTCTGGAGTTTCATGTCTTTTTAAGTCTAGGTTGGTCCTAGCTTCAGCTTATGCCTTTGAATTAACTCTCAAAAAATGAGAAAAGACTCATCCCAATTCTTATTGTGTTGTGGCTCAAAGAATATTTGGTGGAAACAAGGTATTTGTAATATACCTTGAAAAACTTCTTGGTAGAAGAATTTACAGGAATTTGGAGAACATACTGACTTATTCGAAAGAATGACTTTTTTTTTTTGAAGCAAATGTTAGTATGTCTCCTACAACTTTATTTGGTAGAGCTCACTGCTTGGGTAGGTGAGAACTTAGATGAAAAGAGTCCCTTCTAAACATAAGACTAAAAATTGGGATAAAGAGTCTACCTGCACGCACAGGTAAGGACTCCACATTCCCTAATGAACACAAGGGTTGTATCTTACGTTCATCTGGTCTTTCTCGACTTGTGTAGTGTGAACCAAGGTTACTTATACTCCCAAGAAAAAGAAAATCAATGAATCCTGTACTGGTGATGCAGGTACAAGAATACATCTTAAGTTAGGAGAGATCCTGGTCTATCTTGTCAATGCTTGAGTGCATTAAGCCAAAGCCTGATCGAATCAAGCTTCCATGGCCAGGAAAGTCTTTAAAGTAAATGTTGAATGTCCATAAACACTTATTTTATTTTTGGCTTCAGCTTTCAGATCATAGCTAAACACTTTTGAAAAGTTTTTTAATTTTTTAATTTTTCATTTTTATGAACTTTTTGTGTTTTTTAAATTTTTTTTGAAATTTTTCAAGATTTTTCAATTTTTATGGAATTTTCAATTAGGCTCTAGATATATACTATAGATGATATGTATAATGGTCAAGAATTTGAAAAAAATACCCATATAATGCCTAGATCCTATGGATGCCTATCCATCCTAAAGGTTCCTACGGGAGGGGGTAAGATTTGCAGGATATAAAATAAAATGCGGAAGAAAAATAAACAATCTCACACAAAAAGCAATCACACAAATTGCACAAGTGATTTTTAGGTGGAAACCCAAACCTGGTGAAAACCACCACCTAACCCTCTTGACTTAGGATTTTCTGATCGACTAAGTCGATCAAATCTACTATCCGAGTCACTTAAAATGAGGCTGACTCAAGCTCAATACAACAACACTACTTTATACGAGGGTAGTGTGCCTCAAACCCCTCCTCTTCATGAGGAATATTTAGTCTTTTGAAGGAGATGACAATTCGCAAAGCGAATACCCAACCAAAGACAGTAAAACTACAATAATCCTATAGAGCCACAAAGTAAATAATTGAATCTAGCTATTATAGGTAAAGGATCTTCCCTTTGGTGGAAGTGTGTCGACAAGTGACATGGGTGCATGATCCATGCAAGGGGACAACGACACTCTTGTAATCGACAGTGAGAGAGCAGGTGTGCAGCGAAGATGAATCTCTCAAGAGTGTAGACAAGAGTTTGGAGAGCAACAACACTTCTAAGTGATTCCTTGGTTTTCTTGGACACAAAAGATATGGAAATGGATTCTCAAGGTGTGTCTAAACAAGGGAGGGCTTCCCTTCTATTTATAGATGGCCTAGGAAGGCTTAGGAAGGCTTTTTAAGCATTAGGTAGCTATTGGGGATCATCCCAATACAAAATAAGCCACAATCAGAATTATTAATGATTCTGACAGGGTCATCAGACGTCTGGAAAAAGTGTCAGACATCTAGAAGACACTCTTAAGACATCTAGAAACTAAATCAAATGTCTAATCCTAGATAAGTTTCCTTACTGACTTGAATCTGACCTAAACAGGGTTCTAGTATAATTCATTCATACGTCATATCGAACGTCTGGCACAAGGTCTGGACATCTGGAAACTTAATTAACTGCGGGAATGAATTTTTCGGCATAAATGGCTATAAGCCTCATAGAAGTGATTTTGGCTTAATCGAGAGCTAACGGTCATATTAGACGTCTAAGGTCCTCTACGGACGTCTGATAGAAGCCTAAAGGTTATATCTCAATGATCATTTTGTAAAAGCCAACGTTCCACTAATTAGATGTCTGGCCAAGTCATCAGACGTCATGACGTCTGGACTAAGGGTCAGTCATCTGAAATTAGCAAACAGAAGGTTCTAAGATCAGCCCTAAAAGTTTGGACATCTGATACAATATTTAGATGTCTTAAAGTCCAAGATCAGACTTTTGATTTTCAGATTGTATGTCTGATCAGGCTATCTAAAGCCTATCTTGGTTTTCTAAGTTCTCTAAGAGTTGGCTAATTGTCCTAGGGTTGTGCAAGTGTTCCTACGACTACAGTTAGGTAACTTTGAGGCTCTTTAATAAATATTCTAAGATAGGAATAAAGAGTGACAAAAGAAACAAAAACAAAGTATAATGAACAAGAATGGAAGTCTATCATATTCTTGATCTCCTTCTTCAAGCTTTCGCTCCTTGCGAAGCTCCTTCTCCTCCAACGAGCTCCTCCAATTCACCATGGACACGAGCTTTGAGGTCCTTCACACTTGTATCCATTTGCAATTATCCTGAAATCTTAAACTCAAATACAAATGTTAAAATACAAGTGTTTTGTTATTATCAAAATTGACGATCGCGGTGCCCTCGCACCAACACATCCCCCCATGCCAAATCATGCTATGACCTCATATGCATGCACAAAGGGGTAGACAGGGTTAAAGGGTCTTGGTGCAAAGTTAATAACAGGGTATAGAGCAGGGTGGATGGGTGGTGGGTGGTGAAAAACGAAGTGAAGCAAAGTGACGTGAAGTGAAGTGAATGAAAAGTGATGATGAGTGATAGTGAAAGGGTTGTTGGGGTACCTCCCAACGAGCGCTAAATTAAATGTCTCTAGCTGGACTTGTTGTGAGGTGAAATAACGATCTTCACTTTTAATAAAAATGTTAACATAAAATGTCATGTCGTTGTATGTAGTCGAGTGGTAGAAAATCGCTTTTCAAAATCTAACCACGAAAATAGCTAGATCGTCTCCACAGGGAGGAATTAGCCTATTGAACTAGTGAGTGGTGCCTTGTTTATTTGGGAATCTAATGGGTGTGAGTATTAACTAGTGCACTCATTGCCCTCATAAATTCTCAATCTAGATAATTAATCAAGAAATAGGTGTGCACATGCAAAATCACCACCATGGAAATATGTAAATTATGATCTTGGTACTAACAAGCACCGTCAGTAATAATTAAAACATAACCCACCCCCTATAACCAATACCCCATACTCTATTGTTTATGAGAAGAATTCAATTGTCCGTAATTCAAATTAACGGAGGGATATTCATGCAAATCTATCGTAATATAATAATTAGATAAATATCACAATAGTGTTTTCCATAATGGCATTTAGTGTAAATTTTAATTCGAGCTTTACTGTAGAGAAATAGGGGAAAAACTCCCCTTGCTTACACACGAAGAAGGCACGGTTGGACGCCTGGTGCTCGGAGGAGATGCGGGTTCACATTGGTGGTTGTGGCGTCGACAAAGTTGGTCGGAGTTGTCGCTAGCGACGAGGAGATGATGGCTGGTGGTGGCTTGTGCGTGCATGTGCGTGGACTACAGGAAGGGCTACCGTAGGCGTGGGCAGCCTTGTGAGGGTGAGGTGAGGTCGACAGAGTTGATGGAACGAAGTTTCTCCTTCGGGAGTGGCGGCTGCGTGGAAGAGGGTGGCACCGGTGATGCGTTCTTTTTGGGGAAGTTGCAGTAGGTAGGCGCTATAGGAAGGAGAGGATGAAGAAGAAAAGGAAGATGATGGTGGATGTGGGTGGCGGTGTGAAGAGATGGGCTACGTGGAGTTGGTGTTGGCAGGTTTGGGCATGTTTGCAGTAGTGTTGATGGCGGTGGTGGGATTGCTGGTGGTGAGGAGAGGACAGGCAGTAGTGGATGGTGGTGGGTTCTTTCGGAGGAAGAAGAAGGTGAATAGGAAATTAAAGAAGAAGAGAAGGGAAAGTAGAGGCAGTGGTGCTCTCACGGTGAGGGACGGTGGCATGTACGCACTATCACTGCATGCATGAGCGGAGATGAGGGTGAGGTCGGAGCAAACAGTGGTCTATGGTGTTCGCTGGATTCACAGTGCAAGCCCTTTTGATCCACGGTGTACGCCTGTTACACGATGGAGGAGGGAAGATCCCCGAAGGGGGAAGGATGATCTCTAGTGCCTGCATGCGGAGGAAGTCCTTTTATAATCTTCTACCGTCGACTCTCCTCTGATCTGTTGCATTTCCGGAGGACTCGGCCTTCTCCAACATCCTAACGGCAGTAGCGAGGCGGTGGGGAAACGGTGCGTTTAAAATCCATCAGCATCATCAAACGTCCAGAATAAGCTCTGGACGTCTTAAAAATCAAATTTGGTTGAACTTGAATTCTATGATCAAATAAATGTAGATAATTATTAATACTATAAAATAAATTATGCAAACTTACATTATAATGCATGCATTTATTTAGTAAGCAAATACAAATATTAGTACATTCTAAAATGTAAGAATTAATCAACTTAGGCTAAAAATTTGTTCACTATTGTGAACTCATCAAATACCCTCATTCCTAAGATTTGCTGGTCCCTAGCAAAAATGAAAGATGATGGAAGAGACAAAGGTTTCTTCTTTCTTTATTCCAAAAATTTAGAGATCCAGACCAAAGTCATAGTAGCCTAGGTAACGGATCCAAGTGAAAAGCAAACTTACATTTACAGTTTGTACTTAACCCTTGATAAACATTTTACCAAGATAGGCAACCAATTCTCTCGGGGATAAAGCAGAAAATAATCTGAGAATTGACCCCAGCTTTCTGGCTTAGGTAGGAGATACAGAGTAAAATGGATTTATATTTGGTGGCTCACACGCATCTGGTGCAACATGTAGGCTGGTACTGCAAACTCTCACTCTCTAGACTATCAAACGAGTCAACCTAGAGAGAGGCTAAAAACTGTGCTCTCTTAACGCTCCTTCGCGCTCACTCTTTTTCCTTCTTTTCTCTTTCTTCTCTCTTTTCTGAGATCACATATCTTGCCAAACTTTGTAAATGTACTCAATGTTTGGTGGCCTCACATGACATTCCAACTTCAACTAAAGTCCTAATAACCCTACAACTATGTTAGAGGTCCTCAGTCAGTATTCGGGCGATTAGAAATACTAAAAAGTAGGTATGGGTCATATTTGGCGGATCGCAATGGATGTTTTTGTTGCCTCAATAATATGGACACCTGATAAGATTAACACCTAAGACAGCTATAACTCAAATTTTATATATATGTATATTATTTTTTTCTTTCTTCTCTTTTTTCTCTCTCTTTATAAATATTTCTTTTTTTTTAACTACTAACACAAAATGATGCATACTTTTATTTATGAGGCATTATTAGAGATGATGATGGTTAAGATGATATTGTGTGCTTATTTGGTGGAAGTGCCTACTCTTGGCACAGGGAAAGAATGGATAGGACAAGCGTATTTTTATCCTTTGACACCACTACCCTCCTTCAGCCGAGGATTCTATGAAGGACGGTTGTAACCATCCACCATAGTTATAATTTTATTAGGACTCAATCTCTGTGTATCTACCGTATTTGGTGACTCTCAGGAATTCACATAATGTACGCAGGAACAGAGAGCAAAAACTATGCCTAACTCTAAGGTATCATCATCTAATTATCCAGAACTTAAGAGTCCATGCACTAGACTTAGAGCACCAGTAGACTCTCTACTTCTCACAAATATTAGGTAGATCTAAATAGAAGATAGTTTGCCTGACTCCCTTCAAATTGTCCAAGGATTCAACCAACTAAAAATGCTTATTGGTTTTCTTCAAAGATCCATTACCCAGTCTATGTGCAAGTGAATGTAGTGGATTCTAAACTCAAAAATAATTTAAGAAGAAACTCTTCAATGACACCTCCTTTATAACTCTTCTGCTAGGGACTAACCAATTCAGCTCAAGATTTTTTTATGCAACTAACCTAAATGCATGAATACTACCTAAAAATGCAAAATGCACCCCCCCATGCCTAAATCCTACAATGTCCTCATTGTAAAATTAAAATAGGGGGAGAAAGGAAGGAAATCTCCTGAAGAAGGCGTTATTCTGGACATTGAGTTGCCTCCCAACAAGCACTGCATTTTCTATCGGTAGCCAGACTTATAGGGAACCTGTAAGTTTGGTTCCAAATAAAAAGAGTTAGGCCCTAAAAACATGTGTAACAGCATAGGCCTAGAAAGTAGGTAGGCACGGATGTTAGCAAGCTGGTGATGTAGAGTGATTCCAAATGCTCGCCAGAAGACATGATAGCAAACAATCTTGCAAGCTACTTGGAGAGGTCTAGGAAAAAGAGTAAAAGAAGGGACCTCTTGAAACATGAGTAGAGGATAACAAGGGTCCTCTAAAGTAGGAAGGGTTTTAAAAGATATGATCATAGTTATTTCAAACCCTTTAATGGTGAGACTAAAAATACAAGCATCAATCCACACTCGCCATTCTACCCGAGGATGTACTGGCCTGATATTCTCCCAAGAAAGAATGTATATGAGTAAAGACCTGAGCCAAGGATTGGTTAGGGAGTGTAAGGGTTGTTTGTGGTGTTGGGCGGTAATGGTTAAGTCCAAGGAGGTCTTACTTTGTGTCAAGTCCAACAATTCAGATTCTGTATTATTCTCCTTAACAGTTGTAGAAAAATTCACGTCACCATGCCTATCATTAATGATTGGAGTCATATTTTCACCTTCCAGTATATGTGAATCAATGGTGGACTCCAAATCAAATTCTTTTGATGGTAGGGTCGAAGCAATAGAATCCATTTCATTAATTTCATCCCCGGATTCTTTTGGTTCACTTGAGTTTTTGTCGGGGTGTATATGTGATTCACCAGTAAAGAGACAAGTTGCTTCAGTATCCTCAATTATTTTTGAAGGAGGATTAGTCTTAATGTTTTGGAGTAAGCCTATATCACTAATTCTTTGTTCTTCTCAAGGTATAAATCCTCAATTGATGTGTATTATCTCCGAGAGTTTCTCCTAGGCTTCTCACTATTGTGTTCATCCTCCAATATCAACTCCTGGTTTTGCGGAGGATGACTCTCAAAATCAAAAGAAGGGAGGAATCTGGATTTCACCAGATTATTTTATCCTCAAGGGGGTAGTCCTCGAATAACACATAATCCCCCTGTGATTCACTCCAAACTCTAAGCCTATGTTCCTCCATTGGGTCATCCTCCTCCTCTAGAATAGACTCTTTGTATTTCTGAGACCAAAAGTGATCCAATTCATCCTCCACTCCCTTAGGGTTACCTACATTAGGTATATGTAAATCCTCAGGATGTTGCATGGGAGGTGTTGGCTCCCTAGGTGGAGGATCAGGATTAGGCTCACTAAGGGTAGAATGGGTTTCCACAATATGATCAATCGAGGAAGTGATACGATTAACACGACCTTGACTTGGGTCATTAGGGGTAAGAAAAATACTGTCAACCGAGTCAAGGTCCTCAGATGGTACCATCTTCCCTTCCTTTTGACTCCAATATAGCTCAGGTGGATAATCGCTAGGGTCATTCTCCTCTAGTGCCTGTGTCTCATGGGGAGTCTCTGAGTGATAGCAACTCAAAATGGGATCCCTATTATCATTGGCTTCCTCAAAATTATTTTGATGATCACAGTTGTACAGGTAAGGATCAGAATTAATTGTAGGAAGGTAGCTAAGTTGACTAATTTCCTCATTCAGTCGTTGACTATTCCTCAACATCTCTCCCATAGACTCCATCATTTTTTTTTGTTGTTTTTGCATTTCTATCATAAAAGAGGAGAGACTACTACTATCAGATTGGGGAGGATAGTCAATCTCAAGTTCTGGTTGCCTAGGGGTATCGGTCCAACCTCGATAAGGAAAATCATGAAGGGTGGGAGGGTTGGGTGTTTGCAAACTGGAAAATTCCACTCCTAGGCTCTACTCAAAAGTGAGAGTTATTGGGCCAGTACTCCCAAGATAGGAATATGATTGATCCCATGAATTTTCATTGTACCCATCAAAGGATGGATTTGCTCGGGGCATGGGATCCTGGTTAAAATGATAGGAGTAAGGATAGTCCATTTAAGTCAAATAGGTTAAACTCTCTTAGGACTTAGAAGAAATCAGAACAAAAGCAGAAACTTTCTAAAGAGTTCTACCACTGTTAAAACAAATACAAATATAGTGGGATTTATTTTTAGTAGATTCTAGGTCTTAGAATTAAGTGTTCAGTTGGTGGCCAAACAAGTTTTGCAAGAATTATGCTTCGTAGGCCAAACTTCGTTAGTGCCTACAACCTACTCGCAAGGGATGGAAGTCTCAAATCGAGCCCACACACGAGGAACTGAAGTAACTTGGTGGATAGGCTTGTTGATTTCCGACTAACTTCCCTTGTGGTGCAAAATAGGAGAGGTAGAAATTTATCTAGTGACCTTATGTGTGATGTGCACAGTGTCTCAGGTGTGCAACACACGTTCACGTTTTGTATTTTAAAATCTCGCAATCAAATCCTTTTGCACGTAATTTAAAGTCATTGATTTTAAGGTCCAACCTCTTAGCAGTCCCAATTTTTAAAATGACCACTAAATTAATTAGATTCAGATACTTTAATGGTCTTAGATTTAAGTCCAATGCAGATGCATGATAGGTTATTGATGCTTAAGAGAAGACGTACCTTACTCCAGCTTTCTTCAATGAAGGGATGTATGCGATGTAGTAAAGATAAACTAGATGCTGCTCATTTAATCCTAGATGGTCGCCCTATAGATATGCAGCTTCTAGCAGGCAATTCGAATATTTATTTATTTATTTATTTATTTATTATTTTTTTAAATAATAAGCAAACAAATTGAATCTAACTAACTAACTAACTAATATGCAGTTCCAATAATTCAAATAAACCTATAATCTAAATAAAATGGGAACATGCTCCCGAAAAGACGCTCCCGCATACAATAGCGATAGGAAATAAAAAGTACTGGGAACACGTTCCCAAGAATACCCAACAAGGGTCCACAAGACAGAAATTAAACGTTAATGTTTATCTAGCCTGATCTAAATATAAAAGAAGCAAACAAATGTCTCTGGTCGCCGATCCTCCTTCCACACGTGTGGAATCAAGGCCCACGTGCTCCTGTTGTTGCCCTCTAGGTGGCATCAAGGTCCACCAAAACTATGTCCTCCTTCATGCACTCTCGTCACATTCATTTAACTTTGCATGCAAATAGAAATAAGGTCAGCAATTTAGAAAAGCTTCAGAAATAGCATAAAAATAATATAAATTTCCTGAAAAAATTAATAGGCGTATTTCCTCCCCTGCAACAATGCCATTTGAAATAGTAATCTTTGCTTTCAATAAAAATTTTAACAAAAAATGTCATGTCATATGTAGTCGTGATAGAAAATTGCTTTTCAAAATATTTAATATTCAAAATCTAACCATGAAAATAGTTGGGTCATTTCCACAGGGAAGAATTAGCTTACTGAACTAGTGAGTGGTGCCTTATTTATTCGGGAATCTCAATGGGTGTGCGTATTAACTAGTGCACTCATTGCCCTCATAAATTCTCAATCTAGATAATTAATCAAGAACATAAGTGTGCACATGCAAAATCACTACCATGGAAATACGTGAATTATGCAAATCTATCATAATATAATAATTAGATAAATATCACAATAGTGTTTTCCACAATGGCATTTAGCGTAAATTTTAATTCGAGCTTTACTGTAGAGAAACAGGGGAAAAACTCCCCTTGCTTGCACGTGAAGAAGGCACGGCTGGACATGCAGTGCTCGGAGGAGATCGGCGGGGATGCAGGCTTCACGTTGGTGGTCGTGGCGTCAACGGAGGTGGCTGGAGTTGTCGCCGGCAACGAGGAGATGATGGCTGTTGGTGGCTTGTGCGTGCACGCACGTGGACTGCGAGAAGGGCTACCGCAGGTGTGGGCGGCCTTATGAGGGCGAGGCGAGGTTGATGGCGTTGGCGAAACGAAGTTTTGTCATCGGGAGTGGCGGCTGCGTGGAAGGGGGCAGCGCCGGTGATGCGTTCTTTTTGGGGAAGTTGCAGTGGGTGGGGGTGTTGGAAGGAGAGGACGAAGAAGAAGAGGAAGATGATGGGTGGACACAGGTGGCGATGAGAAGAGATGGGCTGCATGGAGTTGGTGTTGGCGGGTTTGGGCATGTTTGCAGTGGTGTTGATGGAGGCGGTGGGATTGCTGGTAATGAGGAAAGGACAGGCGGTAGTGGATGGTGGTGGGTTCTTTTGGAGGAAGAAGAAGGTGAATAGGAAATCAAAGAAGAAGAAGAGAAGGGAAAGTAGAGGTAGTGGTGCTCTCATGGTGAGGGGCGGTGACATGCACGCAGTGTCACTGCATGCATGAGTGGAGATGAGGGTGAGGTCAGAGCAAACAATGGTCTATGGTGTTTGCTGGATTCACAGTGCAAGCCCTTATGATCCATGGTGTACGCCTGTTGCACGGTGGAGGAGGAGGGAAGATCCCTGAAGGGGGAAGGATGATCTCTAGCACCTACATGTGGAGGGAGTCCTTTTATAAATCTTCTATCGTCGAATCTCCTCTGATCTCTTGCTTTTTCGGAGGACTTGGCCTTCTCCAACAGCTTAACGGTAGTAGTGAGGTACTGGGGAAACGATGCATTTGAAATCCGTCAGTGTCCTCGGACATCTAGAATAAGCTCTGGACGTCTTAAAAATCAAATTTGGCTAAACTTGAATTCTATGATCAAATAAATGCAGATAATTATTAATACTATAAAATAAATTATCCAAACTTACATTATAATGCATGCATTTATTTAATAAGCAAATACAAATATTAGTACATTCTAAAATGTAAGAATTAATCAACTTAGGCTAAAAATTTGTTCACTATTGTGAACTCATCATGAGGCTCATGTTAGTTACCCTCCAGCAAGGCAACTGTTTCACCAACGGGGGCAGGCTTATGAGTGAGATACGGTTTCAATTGCTGCCCATTAACCGTAAATTTATGCCCAGATTTGGGATCTTCAATCTTGATGGCTCTATTGGGAAAAGGACTTGAGACCAGGAAAGGATCAGTCCATTTGGACTTCAGTTTTCCATGAAAGAATTTGAGCCGGGCATTATAAAGCCAAACCTGCTATGATGGCTCAAACTCTTTCCACCTAATGCGTCTATCGTGAAAGGACTTGTTCGTTGTTTAAAGATCAAGGCAGAGTCATAGGCTTCACGACGTAGCTCTTCTAAGTCGAGTTGGAGTTTCCTTTCTTGACCACACAGGTATGGATCGAGGTTACACTGGTGAACCATCCAATAAGTGCAGTGCTTCAACTCCACGAGCAAGTGACAAGGCCTCCCGAAAATAATCCTGTACGGAGGCATACCAAGGGGAGCCTTGAAGGTAGTTCGATATGCCCATAAAGCCTCAATCAGTTTGTTGGACCATTCCTTAGGTCAGGTCGAACTATTTTCTGGAGGATTCGCTTGATCTATCAATTCGAAACCTCAGCCTAGCCGTTTGTTTAAGGATGATATGGAGAAGCGATACGATGGTGGACTCCATATTTCCTCAAGAGTGTTCAGAAAGATGAATGGGTGAATGACTTTCTCCATCCAAAATGATGGCTCGAGGGATTCTAAAGCGTGCAAAGATGTAGTCTTTAACAAATTTGGTGGTAATGACATGGTCAGCACAGCGCGTGGGAATTGCCTTAATCCATTTCGAGACATAATCAACGGCAACAAGGATGTACTCGAAACTGTTGGACGTAGGGAAGGGACCCATAAAATTGATTCCCAAATATCAAAAATTTTAGGAGCTAGGATGGGTTACAAGGGCATCATGTCATGACGTGACATTGACCCTAGAGACTGGCACCTAGTACAATGCTTAGCGTAATTGTGTGCATCCTGATGAAGGGAGGGCCAAAAGAATCTGCATTGCAACACCTTGGCTGCAGTTTTTCTCCCTGAGAAAGGGCCTCCGCAAGCTTGATCGTGGCAAAAGGAAAGCACATTGGGGAACTCGCTGTCAGGAACACAACGACGAATTATCTTATCAGCACGTACTCTAAAAAGTAGTGGATTATCCCAAAAATAATACTTTGCTTCTGCAATAAGACGCTCACACTGGTTTTTAGGTCAACCCCGTGGAAGAGAGCCAAAAGCAAGGTAATTAGCGATATCGACATACCAAGGTCCACTTGCGACATTTATCGCTAGAAAGTGCTCATCAAGAAAAGATTCATTTAAAGGCATGGTAAATCCAATATGGTCCGTGTCGAGTCTCGAAAGGTGGTCAACGACAACATTCTGGGCTCTAGCCTTATCTCGTATCTCAAGATCAAATTCTTGAAGGAGAAGGATCCAACGAATCAATTGAGGCTTTGCATCCTTCTTATGCATGAGATGACAAATGGCCACATGGTCAATGAAAAGAGTAACATGAGAACCCAAAAGATATAAACGGAACTTCTCCAGCCCAAAGACGACCGGTAGTAGCTCCTTTTTAGTGGTTGTGTAATTACGCTAGGCCTCATCCAACGTCTTACAGGCGAATACACCACGAAGGGGTGTCTATTGCGTCTTTGTCTTAAGATGGCTCCAATAGCTAGGTTAGAAGCATCACACATCAGCTCAAAGTCGAGGGACCAATCAGGTGGCTAGAGAACAGGTGCCTTAGTGACAGCATCACGCAATTGCATGAATGCTCAGATACAATCGGGGCCCATGTCGAAAGGTACATCGGTTGATAGGATATGCGTCAAAGATTTGGAAATCTTGGTGAAATCCTTGATAAATCTCCTATAGAAACCGACGTGACCCAAAAAAGAGCGAATTTGCCAGGTAGAGCTAGGTACGAGTAAATCAGCAATCACATCAAGTTTAGCTCTGTCCACCTCAATACCCCTTTCAGAGATGATATGTTTGAGAACAATACCCTCATGTACCATGAAATGACTTTTCTCCCAGGAAAGCACAAGTTTAACATCAATACATCTCCAAAGGATGCAGATCAGGTTAGCTAGATAGTCGTCAAAAGTTGGTCCGAAGATTGAAAAGTCATCCATAAAGACCTCAAGAAAATCACCAACCATATCATGGAATATCGCCAGCATACATCTTTGGAAAGTAGCTGGCACGTTATAGAGTCTGAATGACATCCTTCTGAAAGCGAAGGTGCCAAAGGGGTAGGTGAAGGTGATTTTCTCTTGGTCCCAAGGGTCAATAGCCACCTGGTTATAACCAAAGAATCCATCCAGGAAACAAAAGAACTGATTTCCTGCTAACCACTCCAGAATTTGGTCGATAAAAGGTAGCAGAAAATGGTCTTTCTTGATAGCAGTATTAAGTTTCCTATAGTCTACACACACTCTCCAAGATGTAGGAGTGTGTGTAGGGATGGATTTGCCCTTGTCATTGACACGGATGGTGAGTTCCACCTTTTTAGGAACAACATGAATCGGGCTCACCCAGGAGCTGTCGCTAATCGGGTAAATGATACCTTCATCAAGCCACTTGATAATTTCAGTTTTGACGACCTTTCGCATGTTAGGATTAAGACGTCACTACATCTCGCGGGAAGGTCAAGTCACCACCTCCGTATATATACGGTGAGTGCAGTAGGAGGGGCTAATGCCAGTCAAATCAAACAGAGACCATCCAATGGTTGCCTTATGTTCAATTAGGACCTTTATAAGTTTGCAATCTTGATCCCTGGACAATTTTGAACTGATGATTACAGGAAGCGTTTCCTTTGGTCCTAAGAAAGAATATTTTAGTGTGTCAGGCAACACTTTCAGCTCAGGAGTGGATGGGGAAAGATCTGGCAATTCTTGGGATAAAATTGTCTCAAAAGGATCAGAAGGAATAAGGGGAGAAGGGAATTGGCCCTCAGGTTGGCCAAGGAGAGGGGCATCTTGGATTGTTGAATCCAAGAAAGGCACGCCCCAATAATCAGTATGTGGGAACAAGGTCCTAGTGTGGAATGTTGCTTCCGCCTAATTTGGTGGGGAAGAAAGGGCACTCCAATCTTCAAGGGGGTAGATCGGAGCTGAGCAACCCAGAAATGACTCAAACCACGAGACGTAAGAAGCCGAGTGGACCTCATCAAAGATCTAGTCAGGAAGAGATAAGGGTAAGGGAAGGGGTGGGGAAATATCTCAATACATGTCAGTCAGGTCATGATTTTCCAGGGGTATGCCGTAGCCAACCAATCTGATACACGCACTGATAGCCATGTCATCATCACACGTGTCATCCTCGATAAGTCGCAATCAAAATTATTGGCGACCTTAAAAATGTTAATTTTTGAGCTTTTCAGAGCCCACAACAATTTCAATGCAGCCTGATTCACAATTGATATGGGCACGGGCTATGGCCAAGAAAGGTCTATCAAGGATTATTGGATAATCAGAAAGTGAGTCAGAACTTCCGTATCTGATACAAGAGTGTCAAAAGGAAAACAGAGACTGTTGACCCTAACCACCACGTCTTTCACCACACCTCGCAAGATTTTGACAGATCGATTTACCAATTGCAATGTAATAAGGGTGGGTTTCAAATTTCCCAATGCAAATTTCTAGAATAGGATGGTCGATACGAGATTAATGGAAGATCCTAAAACCAGCAAGGCACAATCAAAATTGCAGCCTTTGATGCTCATGAAATTAGAGGGGTGCCTGGATCTTTTTGCTTTAGTGGTAGTTTTGACAGTATAGCACAACTCGCATGAGGAAAGAGAACCACTGGGTTCTTAGTTTTCTTTTGTTGTCGCTTAGGTGTAGTGTAGTCTTTAAAGAAATGGCCGACAGTAGGGATGTAGTCGATCGCCTCTAACAAGGGAACCTTGATTTCAACATCCTTAAATAAATCACGTAGATTATCAAAGGTCTGCGTGTTCTTTTTCTTGCCTTGTGGCTCCCTTAGTAAAGCCTTAGGGAATGGGATTGATTCTGGCACCAGTTTGGGTGTGTCGTCCTCACGAGAATGCGATGCGCAACCCAAATGAGAGGATAGTGAAGAAGATGGGCCAGGATCAGGTCAAGGTGGATCGACGATCTGCTTACCACTCGTAGTAATCGTATTGGATGTCGCCGGTCCAATGGGATCATAAGGCAGAGGAGGGTTCATAACAGGGACATATGGTTGATGTGCTACCATGGGATTAGCCTGAAATTCCGGTGGAGTACTCAGAGCTTGCAGAATCTAATGAACCTACCCCTGAGAAGGTCATACTTGTGGTTGCTGACCACAAGGTACAAAATTTCATGGGTTTGGGACAGGTTGGGCAGGAAGAGTGCCCTGAGATTGAGTCATCATGCGTAGTTGACTGATCTTAGCATTCTGCTGCACTAATTGATGTTGAAGAGAAGTCATGTTTTCTTCATGGTGCTTAGCCATTTCCATCATCATTCGCATCAACTTATCAAGAGGGCTTGATGCGTGATCCATTTGAGGTGCACAAGGGCCTTGTGGCAGATTTGTCAAAGGATTATCTTGGGCTCTTAGGATGACAGGAGCAGACAGTCACATTGGTCCAGCAGTGGGGTTTTAGCGTTGAGAGTTGTTGGACCATGCGAAATTTGGATGGTTGCGCCACCCTAGGTTATAAGTAGCAGAATATGGGTTCCCCAGCAACGGCGCTAGAAAACTTGTGTTAAATCATAGGTAGGGTTATTTAATTAGGTGAAATTAGCATTGAATTGTATATAGTGGAAGTGGTTAACCTACAAGTGAATCTACACTCGTTTATCAAAAATTTATTAACCTGGAAAAATTAGCTTTTAATATTGTTGCTTTTAGGCCAGGATCGAACTGAGGGAGGTGGGTTTGGAATTAATCAATTTCTACGTGCTTCCTAAACTCGCATCAATTCCTTTTGCTTATTATATTTTTGGGTATTCTTAATTTTAGATTTTTTTAGGATATTCTTGTCCTTGAGGCACACCCTCAAAAAGGTCCTTGGCTACATGCCAAAACAATCAAATCTGGTCTCACCACACGAGAGATCATATGCCAGCAAGTCAAGAATTATCTTTTCTATTATATATATATTTTTTGTCTTTCCTTAAGCAATAAAATAAAAGCAAATATAAAAAAAAATGAAAATGCAAAATTGAAATGCAAAAAATGAAAATGAATTGAAATACTTAGCTTATTTATATGTAGAATATATATATATATGTATATATAACTATATAATAAATAATAGGGTAGTGGAATATTGAATCTAGGATTCAATAGGAATGTAGCACAATGCTAGGTTAACCGTCATCTAAAAAGATGGGAGTAACCTAGCTACGTGCCGCATGTGGTGTGGAGTGGACGTGTGGAAGTGTGGGTAGAAGACTTGATATGCGCGAATATCAGAGATATATACGCAACTGGTGCGAATATACCCACGATATAATGCGCAGAAATGGGGTGTGTGTGCGGTATTGTGAATGGGAAGAAATGTGTGTGTGTGTGTGTGTGTATAAGAGGAATATATGTATATAGATGTATAATAATATATCTATATATGCATGTATATATGTATATGCACATATATATGTATATATAGGTATATGTACAACAATCTATAAGTATATATATATATAGTAACTATATATTTATCTAAGTATAGATATATATATGTAACTATATGTATCTAAATATATTTATATATATATAACTATATATATGTATATAAATGGGTGAGTGTGAATATGTATATAAATATAGATATATATGTATATATGTAGATGTGTGTATACGAGCGTGTGTGTGTAAATATATGTATATTTATGTATGTATAGGTGTGTGTATGTGTGAATGAGTGTGTCTATGTGTGTCTGCGCAAGAGTGTGTGTGTGTGTCTTCGCACCGCGCGCACTAGCGCTGGGACGCAAGGGACCTACGCACGCTAAAGGCATGACCGCACACGGCGATGTGAGATGCGCTCAAGAGCTGCGCACAGGAGTTGTATGGAGGGAGCAGTGGCTGCAACCGACTGGAGCGGGTGCGACGCGAGGAGAGAGGCATGCGGTGATCGGATAAGTGAGGAACTCTTTGGTCATGGCACTGTAGTGCTGTGAGGTTGTAGCTACAGTGCAAGGGCAAAAATGCAACTAGGTGGCTCACGCAGTAACTGATAGATGCACGCACAGGCGATGCATGCAAGTAGGCGAGGAAGGTTTCTGCACGGCCGAGAAGCGCTTGCAGGCGCTGGGAGGGGCGCTAAGGTGTGCGCTGGCACACAGGGAAGGTGGCTAGAGCTCATGTGGCGGCGAGGGCTTCAATAGAGCAAGCTTCGGAGCTTACTCCTACTCTAATGGTGATGGAACAAAACAACAAAAAAAGAGAAAGCCAAAATGAAAATAAAACAAACCAAAATGGAAACCCACCATGCCCACCTGCTCACAAAGGAGCTGGGTGGTGGTGTACCCTCACCGTGGTGGTTGTAACCACAGGAGAGGCTTCCCTGTTCTCAGTGTTACTCTCAACTTGTGAGAGGATTCTAAGAATGAGGAGGGGAAGAGAGGGAGAAAGGAGAGCTCAGGAGATGGCCGATTGATGTGAGGCTGTGTGCGTGAGTCTGTGGGAGGTTGGATTGGTGTAGTGGAGGTGGAGGTGAAGGTCGACACTTGCAATGGGTGTGGTGGTGGAAGTTATATAGACGTGGAGGGATGAGGGTGGCAGGTGAAGTGGTGGCCATTAAGAGATTTTTGTGGGGTTTTTTCAAGTGGGTACTTGAGGTTTTAGGAAATTAATGTACGTTGTGTTTAGGCTGTTATTAGGTGAAATAAGTGGTAGAATTTAAATGGGAATGAGATGGAAATGGGATGGATAAAATGCATGAAATGGATGCTCAATCTCTCTCTCTCTATCTTCCTCCATAAAATGTATAAATACGAATATTTATATAATGCATGAATGAATACCTAATCTAAATGCGTAACGATGGGAAATAGCATAAGATGGCCAAATTACAGGTGTGAATTGCTGCGCAATCAGGGATCGCCGCCCATGCAATAATGGAAGGAGAGAGGAGAGGAGGGAGAGATGAGAAGAAGTGTGCAATCAAGCAAACAAAATTCTAGACCTAATCCTTAAGGGTGACTCCCTAAAATGACCTAAGTCTTAGTCTACCTAAGTAATAAGAAATCAATAGCGAATACTTGTTTCTTCAATAAATCTGGCTAGCCTGAATAAGGGGAGAGTTGGGCTAAAGCATGTCCCAAGAAAATCACTGGGCTTGTATAAATCAGTGCCTGGTCGTTTGACACGGCCCCTTGGCCTGGCACCAGATATAGATGAAGGAATTGGTACCAACTAAAGAAAACTTAAGACCTAAGTATCCAGCCTAAGTTTGATGAAACCTTAGGAGTCAAATTGCTACAAATTTTTAATTAGGACTAGGAGCTTAAAGTGCATAAGGAATGTGATGGGCATTGGTTGGGGAAATGCCCGATTATTTCTTTTTTTTTTGTGTGCGAATTGGATGGGAAGTTGTGCCCAAGCCAAATCAAAGGAGATTTGCGAACAATGATTTTTGGTTGTCAAAGTATTTTAGGGTTTTGATTAAGATTTAATGTCTTTTAAGATTCTCTCTTATTAAATGTTCAAATAAGATTTTGATGTTTCACAAAATGATGGCAAACAAGTTGTTGGTGGAGATCAATTCCTTTGAAATTTGATGTGACTAAGAGAGAAAATAAAAATTCTAAAGTTGGAAAATCCTATGCATCCAGCTCCTAAATGAATCTCTTTTTGAAAATCTTTTGAGGTGGTGGTCTAAACAAGTCAAATGACACCACCACTTGGTAACAAATCAAATAAGGAATCCAAAAATGATTTTTTTTTATTTCAGAAAACTTTTTGATATTATTTTGGAATTTTTCTTCTTACTGGTGTAAAGAATCAGAAATGATAGATTCGAGGAATTGATTTTGCAGAAACCTCAAATGGCCTCAAAAATTTTTGAGAATTTTATATAATGTAGATAATTTCTCAAAGTTTCCAGAAATATAAATTTTTTCTAAATCTTATGTGTAGAAAAATTAATAAAATTCACAAACAGTAAGAAGATAGTAAGAAAACAAGGTCCGACCCCTGTTCAGTCCATGAATGTTTTAATTTTTTCTATTCAACAAAATTGCTTGAAAATTGGATTCAAGGTTCCTAACTCGAAGGGGCTTCCATGGATGAAATTTTGTGATTTTAGGAAGCTCCTAAGTGCTTGAACCTTATTTTTGAAAATCAAGACAGAAGTCTGGATTTTCAAAAATTAGCCACCAATAAGGCAAAGGTGGTGGAAAAATGGAGCAAACAAGCAACACGATGAATTTTAGGGTTCCACCACCCTTAATTTTTCTTGTTTTTGATTTTTTTAATAATTTAAATATTTTTAAGAGATTTTGATGATGATGAAAGAGATGGCAAGGGGTACTAACCTAAAGTATGCGGGATGACAAGTTAACTTGAAGTTTTCCGCTCCGAGCGAATCTGAATCCCACTCCCTCTCCTGATTCACACCCTGAATGAAAACAAACAAAATTTCATGAAGACCTAATAGAGCAAGAGAGAGATTATTGTGTGACTAAGCCACACCTCCCTGGCAATGCGACTAAAATGAAGGGGTTAAGTAGTGGATGAGGTGTGAGGTATGCAATGCATAAGAACCAACAACAAAAATCAACCAGAGTTAAACAAACAATAAGAAACTCCCATTTTCCAACTTTGACAAACAAAATTTCTAGTTTCATGAAATTCACTTAAATCTAGGTAGCTACCAACTAAAATTATTAAAGTAAACTCAAAATCAAATATAGAATGATTAAACCATAATTGTTAACCCCATACTTACAATACATCAGCTTTCCTATCCCACCTAATCAATGCCTATCCCACCACCAAACCAAGAACATTTTTCGAACTGCCTACAATAGAAAATAGAGAAACTAAATGCAGACTCGGGGACTTTGAACTGAATAACAACAACAACCAAGCCTTTTCCCACATTAAGTGGGGTCGGCTATATGGATTCTTTGCCTCCACACAGATCGATTTTCTGCCATTTCAGGACTTAAATTAAATAATTAAGGTCATACTTAATATTTTTCTTCCAACACTTGTTTGGTCTTCCTCTCCCCCTCTTAGCAGGTTCAGCCTCCAACTTCTCGCATCTTCTAACTAGAGCATCTAGTGGCTTTCTTTGTAAATGTCCAAACCACCTTAGACGTGCCTTTCTCATTTTATTCTCTATCGGTGCCACCCTAACCTTTTTTCTAATAATCTCATTTGAAATATGATCCTTTCTTGTATGACCACACATCCATCTTAACATCTTCATTTCTGCCATAGACATCTTATGTACATGCCTATAGTTTATAGCCCAGCATTCAGAACCGTACAACATGGTTGGTTTTACCGCAACTCGATAGTATTTTCCATTGACTTTTAAAGGAACCCTCTTATCATAGAGAACACCAGATGCACCCCTCCATTTCAACCACCTTGCATTAATTCTAAGTGTAACATCTCCATCAATTCCACCATCTTGTTGGAAAATGGATCCCAAGTACTTAAAAACATCTTTCATTGGAATGCACTCTTCTCCAATTTTTACATCAATCCTTCATTGTTCCCTCTACTACTAAACTTGCATTCCATATACTTAATCTTCGTCCTACTTATGCGTAATCCTTTATCTTCCAGGGCTTTCACCTGCTGGCACACTAAGCACTGCTGCACGAATTCACCCACATCCCGCTTCATCCCCCTCCACCAAAACTCGCGTCTCAAGTCGTGGTACATCTTCGTGTTTCCGGGATGTATGGTGAACTTGGAACCGTGCGCCTCAGTCAGGAGCTCTCTCAACAGCTCCTCGTCTCTAGGAACGCACAACCATCCCCTCAGGCGCAGCACCTGGTCTGTGAAAGAGAAGTCCCCTAGGTCTCCTGATAGTACTCTATCGCGCAAGGACTGCAAGTACGGATCGGCCATCTGTCCTGTGATGATGCGGTCTATCAGCTCTGGCCTAGTCTGTCGTGTCATCGTCACTGCCCCACAGTGCCCCCGTAACTGCAGGGGTCGCCAACTGCCCACCTCCACCAAAAGGCTCCAACTCTGTAACTGTAAACTGGCCAAGTGTGCGGGCGCCTTACGGCTCAAGGCGTCAGCCACCACATTGGCCTTTCCCGGGTGGTAGGAGATGCTGCAGTCGTAGTCCTTCGGGAGCTCCAACCAACGTCTCTGTCTCATGTTGAGCTCCTTCTGATCAAAAAGGTATCTGAGGCTCTTGTGATCTGTGAAAATCTCGAAGGTCTCACCGTACAAGTAGTGCCTCCAGGTCTTCAGCGCGAAGACAACCGCTGCCAACTCTAGGTTGTGGGTAGGGTAGGTATGCTCATGGGGCTTCAGTTGCCGCAAAGCGTAAGCGACAATGTGACCCCTCTGCATGAGCACACCTCCTAACCCCTGCAAGGAGGCGTCCGTGTACACAACGAACCCGCCACTACTGTCAGGGGTGGTGAGCACGGGAGCCGAGGTCAACCTCTCCTTCAGCTCCAGAAAACATGCCTCACAGGCATCTGTCCAAGCGAAGGGCACGTCCTTCCGGGTCAACTGTGTCATAGGACACGCGATCTGTGAAAAACCTCTGATGAATCGTCTGTAGTAGCCTGCCAGTCCTGGGAAACTGCGAATCTCAGTGACTGAACGCGGTCTCTCCCACCTGAGTACTGCCTCGACCTTGGCTAGGTCCACCGCCAAGCCGTCTCCCGAGATCACATGACCTAAGAAGGTCACCTCCCTCAACCAAAACTCGCACTTGCTATATTTGGCGTACAGCCTATGTCCTCTCAGAGTGTCCAGAACCATTCGCAAGTGTTGTCTGTGCTGCGTCTGATCTCTAGAATAGATGAGTACATCATCTATGAAAACCACCACGAACTGGTCCAAGTACGGTCTAAACACCCGGTTCATCAGATCCATAAAAGTAGCGGGGGCATTGGTCAGCCTAAACGGCATGACCAAAAACTCGTAGTGTCCGTACCGGGTGCAGAAAGCTATCTTGGAGACGTCGGTCTCCCTGATCCTCAACTGGTGGTATCCCGACCTCAAGTCGATCTTGGAGAACACCGTGGCACCCCGCAATTGGTCAAACAAGTCGTCGATCCTCGGCAGCGGATATCTGTTCTTGATGGTGACCCTATTCAGCTGTCGATAGTCCACACAAAGGCGTAGGGTACCATCCTTCTTCTTCACAAATAGTACCGGGGCTCCCCAGGGAGACGCACTGGGCCTCACGAAACCTTTCTCCAAAAGGTCCTGCAACTGAGACTTGAGGTAGCTCAAGTGGTGCCATCCTGTATGGCGCGGTGGAGATGGGGCTGGTCCCTGGTACTAGTGAGATCTCAAACTCGATCTCACGCTCGGGCGGTAGTCCCGGTAACTCGTCTGGAAACACGTCAGGGTACTCTCTGACCACCGGGATACTCTGGAAGTCTACCACAGGGCTGGGCTCTGCCACCACACAAGCTAGGAAGCCCTCACACCCCTGGCTCAAAAGTCTCACCGCCCGAAGTGCCGAAATGCACCTGAAGCCTTCGTCCACTGGCTGTCCGTGAAACTCGAAAGAAGGCAACTCCGGCATGGAGAAGACAATCTTCCTCTCAAAACAGTCTACCAAGGCGTGGTAAGCGGATAGCCAGTCCATCCCCAGAATCACTCCGAAGTCCTCCATCTGTATCATAATCAGGTCAGCTGGCAGGCTATGTCCCCCGACGCTGACCTCGCAATTTGTGCACACCTCCTCAGCTACAAACAGCTGGCCACTCGAACCTCTGATTACGAACGGATTCTCTAACAGCATATAATCCTTGCCTAAACTAACTGCGAAACTGGCTGCGACAAACGAGTGCATAGCGCCGGAATCGAAAAGTGTGTAAACAAGTATGTCGGAAACTGAAACCATACCTGCCACTACCAAGCCCGAAGCTCTGGCATCCCTGTGTGTCAGGGCGTTGATATGCCCTTCAGCTCTAGGTGCAGACGAAGCAGCCACACTCTGCGTCGGACGGGTAGGTGCTGGCTGGTACCCTCCTCGTGACTGCTGTCCTCCTCCTTGCGGCTGGGAACCGCGGCCTCCTGCGCGCCCTCCAGTGCTCTGCGCGGGGAGTGTAATGACCCGGTTCCCGAGTCCCTACGAGACACGAGAACCGGACCGACTCAACTAATCCCAAGACCTAGTCGTCCAACGAGGAAGTAACCAAAAGAGCTGTAAAATAAACTACATTCAGCATGAATATAACTAACAGTAAGAAAGTACAGCAGTAAGGAAAGAAACTACCACAGTATGTACCACCACAACAGTAGAACAACATTCATAATATAATTTGAACTGCAGGTAAAGAAAGTACAGCGGAAACAAGAACTACTCACTACAACGTAACAAAAAGAGGTACAAGAGACAGTGGTAACTCTACTGGACCCTACTCGGCCCAGCGTCCTCTGCAGCCGCTGACCCTGGCTGCTCAACACCTGGTCCTGAAAAAGGTAACGAGTGTAACACGTCAGCAAAACACTGAGTAGAGTGGCAACTAAACTAAAGACAACAGTAGAGTGTACAATAGCTGTTATGTTCGATTACTTTCTTTATTCACATCTTTCAATTGTCTCACTATTTCATTTATTCCTCATATCTTTTTCTTGATCTCGAATGTTCCTCGTGGGAACGATCTTGATTGCAGTCTTTTCCAAAAAGTAGAAGTAGCACGTGGTGCTCTCCTGGCCGGGAGAGTCCCCCGTGGTGATCCTACCCTCAATCAACCACCCCAAGGTCACTGACAGATGTAACGGTGACTACGGCACGCGCGATAAACGCACAGGTAGCTAACCCGTACTGACACGCGGTCAGTCGTTTCCGTTAACGGGTGCGCCCAAACCACAGCACGGAACCAGTCCAGGGCAGAGCCCTCTCTGTAACAGGGGTCCAACCCCTCCACAGTAACCAAACCGGGGCCTTGCCCCTCCACAGTCCGCGCACCCTCGCCTGACTACCCTGGTTTGCCCCAGTGGGCCTAAACAAGTCGGTGTAGGAGGCTAGCAGAACCCCGGGGCCCGTGGGGTAACTAGTGCCCTCCTAACACTAGTAACTCTCCTCGGTACTACGTACGCGAGGGCCAGCAAGTTGGTACAGAGTGGCCAGTCCTAACCCCGGGTCCCTGGGGCGGCTGGCTCCGCTCTGCACTAAACAGGTACAGGTACTTCCCTTGGTACTACGTACCCAAGAGACAGTACACAACTACATCTCAGTTCCATTCCTTTCTCTTTCCAGGAGTTCCACTCCTAATTTCCCCATAGGGTTCCATCCTTTTTACTCAAACATCCAGGTTTCACTTTCCAGTTTCACATTCTTACAATCCATGTTCTCAACCACGTTATTTATTCACAACAGGCAGTTGTTAATTCAAATTACAGGCAGCTTTATATCTCTTTCCATTTTCCAAGACTACAGTATTATACATTCCACTAGTTTTCCCATCCTAGGATTCATGCCATATCCTAGGATCTATCATACAATCTAGTTTTCCAGCCCTAGGATTCATGCAACACCTAGGAGCTATCATTCCATCTATTTCTCATTCCTAGGATTCATGCAATGTCCTAGGTTCTATTTATGGTTCCATAATTTAACAGATTTTATTAATAACTTAAAGCCACTCTACCAGGTACAACGGGAGTAATGGGGGCGTGGTCGGGAATCCCGCGTGCCTCCGCGACCCCTGAGACTGCAACGGAACGGGGTCCTATCACAAGGATCAAACACAAGGAGTGTCTCAAAATAGTGTATAGCTACTGTAGACGGGTAGAGGAATTAATTCCGAAAAGAACGCAACTCGAATCGCGGAAAACGGAACCCGAACGGGCCCTAAACGGGTCGAAAACGACGAAACTGTGTAAAATCACGTCTTAAAAAGTGGATCAGAGAATTACCTTGTTCAGCGTGGTTTCCCAGACGTCCAGAGGTCTGCGGGGACGTTTGGCCTAGCTCCCAGACGTCTGATGGTCACCTCGGACGTCTGGAGGTCGCTCCCGCCGTCTGGTACTACAGCCAGACGTCTGATCCGCGTTGGATGGCGAATCACCGAGCCTGCGCACACCCATCTCTCTCCCTCAATACGGTCAGTCGACAGGAAGGAAGAAGAAGACGGAAAGCTCACCTTTCAGACGTTTGGACAGTCTTCCAGACGTCGACCCCGCCGTCTGGCTATCAGTACAGACGTCTGATTCTGGAAAATTTTCAAGAATCGGGCGCAACTCGCCCTCCACTCGCGACGCCGCACCTCGTCGCACCTCGTGCACCTGCTGCTCGAGCCGCAGCAGGCCTCCCACGTCGTTCCGCGCCCGCTGCGCTTCCCACCGGCCGGCCCTGGCGAGCTCGCCCTCACGGCTGAGCGCCGCTCTCGCACGCAGCACCCCCTCCGCGCTCACTGTGGCCGTCGCCACCGCAGCAACCCCGCGCCCGCTCTCGCACTCGCTCTCGCGCACTGGAAGGAGAAGAGGAAAGGGGTGGAGGCGACGGGAGAGAGCGCGTGGCCTTTTAAGGCCGCGCGAGGAGGAGAGAGAGAAACTGCAGCGGCGAGAATCTGCAGCCGCAGGAGCGAATATGCGGTCTGCGCGCTCAGGCGTGCAGACGACCCGCGCGTGTCGAAAATAACCGATTTCCAGACGTCTTGAAATGATCCCAAACGTCTGGTCAGACGTCTGGATGTGATCCCAGACGTCTGGTCCGACGTCTGGGCCACCTCCCAGACGTCTTAAAAGACGTCTGGGGCACGCATTCGTAACAATATAACAAACTCAAAGGAAGTTTCGTCCTCGAAACTTGCGCCAACTAGGGTGCGGAAAAAGATGCCCAAATAACCATAGCAAACTCAAAGAGGATCGAAGTCAGTCTGAAAAGACGTACCCACGAAAAGCTCCGGGTACCGCTCCCGCATTGCCGCCGCAGGTTCCCAGGTAGCCTCCTCGTACCGCTGGCTCCTCCACAAAACCTTTACCAGGGTACTTGCTTTCGTCTCAAACTGCGGACGGCTCGGTCTAGGATCTGCACTGGCCGCTCGGGGTAGGTCAGGTCGTCGCCCACCTCGACGCTCTCGTGACTCAGTACGTGACTGGAATCGGCTACGTAGTTCCTGAGGTTGGACACTTGGAACACGTCGTGCACACCAGAAAGCTGCGGGGGAAGGGCAAGCCTATAAGCAACGGGTCCAACCCGCTCCAGGACCTCAAAGGGCCCCACGAACCTCGGCGCAAGCTTCCCTCTCACCCCAAACTGCTGTAGGCCCTTCATGGGTGAAACACGAAGGAAGACGTGGTCCCCAACCTCAAACTGCACCTCTCTGCATCTCCAATCCGCGTCTGTGGATCTGCTCGACTACCTCCTGACTTTGCCGGATCAACCTGGGGCCAACCTCCCACTTGGTCCCCACCTCAACCCAACTCAAGGGTGCCGTACACCTCCATCTGTACAGAGCCTCGTAGGGAGCCATGCCGATGCTCGAGTGATAACTGTTGTGTGCAAATTCTGCCAGGGGTAGGTGCTCCTCCCAAGAGCCCCTCCAGTCCAATACACAGGCACGCAAAAGGTCCTCAAGTGTCTGTATCGTGCGCTCAGACTGTCCGTCCGTCTGGGGGTGGTAAGCCGTGCTAAACCTCAACCTCGTCCCCAAGGCCTGCTGAAAGTCAGCCCAAAACTGGGACGTAAAGCGGGTATCCCGGTCGGATACGATCTCACGCGGAACTCCGTGTAGTCGTACCACATCACGGATATACCTCTCTTCCAACTGTGCTGGTCGCAAAGTGACTCGGACCGGCGAGAATTGCGCCGTCTTCATCAGTCTATCCACTATTACCCAGACTACGTCGTGTCCCCGCTGGGTAACAGGTAAGCCCACCACCAAGTCCATGGTGATGCTCTCCCACTTCCGCTCTGGCACTGGAAGCGGCTGGAGTGGCCCTGCAGGCCTTTGATGCTCGGCTTTCACCTGCTGGCACACTAAGCACTGCTGCACGATCTCACCCACATCCCGCTTCATCCGTCTCCACCAAAACTCGCGTCTCAAGTCGTGGTACATTTTCGTGTTTCCGGGATGTATGGTGAATCTAGAACCGTGTGCCTCAGTCAGGAGCTCTCTCAACAGCTCCTCGCCTCTGGGAAAGCACAACCGTCCCCTCAAGCATAGCACCTGGTCTATGAAAGAGAAATCCCCTGGGTTTCCTGACAGTACTCTGTCGCACAAAGACTGCAAGTACGGATCGGCCATCTGTCCTGTGATGATGCGGTCTATCAGCTCTGGCCTAGTCTGCCGTGTCACCGTCACTGCCCCACAGTACCCTCGTAACTCTAGAGGTCGCCAACTGCCCACCTCCTCCAAAAGGCTCCAACTCTGTAACTGTAAACTGGCCAAGTGTGCGGGCGCCTTACGGCTCAAGGCGTCAGCCACCACATTGGCCTTTCCCGGGTGGTAGGAGATGCTGCAGTCGTAGTCCTTCAGGAGCTCCAACCAACGTCTCTGTCTCATGTTGAGCTCCTTCTGGTCAAAAAGATATCTGAGGCTCTTGTGATCAGTAAAAATCTCGAAGGTCTCACCGTACAAGTAGTGCCTCCAGGTCTTCAGCGCGAAGACAACAGCTGCCAACTCTAGGTCGTGGGTAGGGTAGGTATGCTCATGGGGCTTCAGTTGCTGCGAAGCGTAAGCGACAACGTGACCCCTCTACATGAGCACACCTCCTAACCCCTGCAAGGAGGCATCCATGTACACAACGAACCCGCCACTACTGTCAGGGATGGTGAGCACGGGAGCTGAGGTCAACCTCTCCTTCAGCTCCAGAAAACACGCCTCACAGGCGTCTGTCCAAGCGAAAGGCACGTCCTTCCGGGTCAACTGTGTCATAGGACGCGCAATCTGCGAAAATCCTCTGATGAATCGTCTGTAGTAGCCTGCCAGTCCCAGGAAACTATGAATCTCAGTGACTGAACGCGGTCTCTCCCACCTGAGCACTGCCTCGACCTTGGCTGGGTCCACCGCCAAGCCGTCTCCAGAGATCACATGACCCAAGAAGGTCACCTCCCTCAACCAGAACTCGCACTTGCTGTATTTGGCATACAGCCTGCGTCGTCTCAGAGTGTCCAGAACCATCCGCAAGTGCTGTTCGTGCTGCGTCCGATCTCTAGAATAGATAAGTACATCATCTATGAAAACCACCACGAACTGGTCCAAGTACGGTCTAAACACCCGGTTCATCAGGTCCATGAAAGCAGCGGGGGCATTGGTCAGCCCAAACGGCATGACCAAAAACTCATAGTGTCCATACCGGGTGCGGAAAGCTGTCTTGGAGATGTCGGTCTCCCTGATCCTCAACTGGTGGTATCCAGACCTCAAGTCTATCTTGGAAAACACCGTGGCACCTCGCAATTGGTCGAACAAATCGTCGATCCTTAACAGCGGATACCTGTTCTTGATGGTGACCCTATTCAGCTGTCGGTAGTCCACACAAAGACGTAGGGTCCCATCCTTCTTCTTCACAAACAGTACCGGGGCTCCCCAGGGAGACGCACTGGGCCTCACGAAACCCTTCTCTAGAAGGTCCTGCAACTGAGACTTGAGCTCTCGCAGCTCAAGCGGTGCCATCCTGTATGGCGTGGTGGAGATGGGGCTGGTCCCTGGTACTAGTGAGATCTCAAACTCGATTTCACGCTCGGGCGGTAGTCCTGGTACTCGTCTGGAAACACGTCAGGGTACTCTCTGACCACCGGGATGCTCTGGAAGTCTGCCACAGGGCTGGGCTCTGCCACCACACAAGCTAGGAAGACCTCACACCCCTGGCTCAAAAGTCTCGCCGCCCGAAGTGCCGAAATGCACCTGAAACCTCCGTCCACTGGCTGTCCGTGAAACTCGAAAGAAGGCAACTCCGGAATGGAGAAGACAATCTTCCTCTCAAAATAGTCCACCAAGGCATCGTAAGTGGACAACCAATCCATCCCCAGAATCACTCCAAAGTCCTCCATCTGTATCATAATCAGGTCAGCTGGCAGGCTATGTCCCCTGACACTGACCTCGCAATCCGTGTACACCTCCTCAGCTACAAACAGCTGACCACTCGGACCTCTGATTACAAACGGATTCTCTAACAGTGTATAATCCTGGTCCAAACTAACTACGAAACTGGCTGCGACAAACGAGTGCGTAGTGCCGGAATCGAAAAGCGTGTAAACGAGTCTGCCAGAAACTGAAACCATACCTGCTATCACAGATCCCGAAGCTCTGGCGTCCCTGTGTGTTAGGGCGTTGATACGCCCCTCAGCTCTAGGTGCGGACGAAGCAGCCACACTCTGCGTCGGATGGGTAGGTGCTGGCCGATACCCTCCTCGCGACGGTTATCCTCCTCCTCGCGCCTGGGAACCGCAGCCTCCTGCGCGCCCTCCAGTGCTCTGCGCGGGGAGTATCAGCTGACCTCCTGCCCTAGATGGGCAGTCCCTCCTGATGTGGCCCGGCTGGCCACACTGGTAGCAGAGGGGAACCCGACTCCCGCCCTCAGTGGGTCCCTGCTGTCGGCTAGGCGGGGGTCCGGTGCTGGCGACTGGCCCCTGTCGAGGGCCCCTAAAGGCCACTGATGGCCCTGCACAACGTGACGGTTCTCCTGCGGACGCCACGTGTCTCCGTTCTCGCCGACCCTGTGAAAAGTCTAGCTAGAAGGGTCTCTTCCGCTCGCCGTCGGTGTCTCGCGCGGACGCATTGGTCTCCTCGTAAGTCATAGCTGCCTCTACCACCCTAGAAAACGTAGGCAGCTTCAGGGGTTTGACATACCCCCGGATCGCAGGCTGGAGCCCCTCGGTGAACCTCCAAAGGCGCTCCTCCTCAGTGGCTACCGCTGTCGCTGCAAAGCGGGACAGCTCCAAGAAACGCGTGCGGTACGCGCTCACAGTCATTGTCCCACGTCGTCTCGTCCCTCTCTTGTCCCCGGACCGCCCTCCACCACCGGTGTGCCGCACACTCCAGCTGGTACGTGGCAAAGGCCACACGGCACTCCACCGGGGGGCGAAGGGTGTCGAAGATCTTCTCCAGCTGCTCAAGCCAGTCCTCTGCCTCGGTTGGGTCCTCATCCCCCTTGAAGGAGGGGGGCTTCAGCTTCCGGAACTGTCCGAAAAGCTCGAAGTGGCGCTGTAGGGGAGGTGCTGGTGCACCTCCAGGCGAAGGTGCCTCGTGTACAGAAGTGTCGGAGGAAGGTGGGGGCGGCAGCGACCCATCCCCTCCCTCGTGTCCAGCGCCGTGTCCGTCGCGTGGTCCCACAGAGGACTCCCCCTCTGCAGCCCCAGGAGGAGGTGCTCAAGGCGGTGGGTGGAGCTCCTCTCGTACAATGTCTCGTATCAGTCTGGCGAGGTCCTGGGCCTGGATGCCCGGGAGTGGTGGCTGGTCCACCGAGACGTCAACAACAGCACGTCCACCTCGTCCTCGGCCGCGCCCGCAGCCAGTCTCGCCAGTCCCGCGACGAGGCATCTCTTGTAAGGAGACGCGAAACAAAACGGGAAAAACGCCAAAACAAATGGTACCTAACGAAATTTCTAAGAGCTCATGTCAAGAGATATGTTGTGGTGGCTACTCTAGTTATAAACATGTGAATTGGTTATTCTACAGTCAGTTGATTCACTTCTCGGGACGACCTTGCTCTGATACCATCTTGAAACGACCCGGTTCCCGAGTCCCTACGAGACACGAGAACCGGACCGACTCAACTAATCCCAAGACCTAGTCGTCCAACGAGGAAGTAACCAAAAGAGCAGTAAAATAAACCACAATCAGCATGAATATAACTAACAGTAAGAAAGTACAGCAGTAAGGAAAGAAACTACCACAGTATGTACCACCACAACAGTAGAACAACATTCATAATATAATTTGAACTGCTGGTAAAGAAAGTACAGCGGAAACAAGAACTACTCACTACAACGTAACAAAAAGAGGTACAAGAGATAGTGGTAACTCTACTGGACCCTACTCGGCCCAGCGTCCTCTGCAGCCGCTGACCCTGGCTGCTTAACACCTGGTCCTGAAAAAGGTAACGAGTGTAACACGTCAGCAAAACGCTGAGTAGAGTGGCAACTAAACTAAAGACAACAGTAGAGTGTACGGTAGCTGTTATGTTCGATTACTTTCTTTATTCACATCTTTCAATTGTCTCACTATTTCATTTATTCCTCAGATCTTTTTCTTGATCTCGAATGTTCCTCGTGGGAACGATCTTGATTGCAGTCTTTTCCAAAAAGTAGAAGTAGCACGTGGTGCTCTCCTGGCCGGGAGAGTCCCCCGTGATGATCCTACCCTCAATCAACCACCCCAAGGTCACTGACAGACGTAACGGTGACTACGGCAGGCGCGATAAACGCACAGGTAGCTAACCCGTACTGACATGCAGTCAGTCGTTTCCGTTAACGGGTGCGCCCAAAGCACAGCACGGAACCAGTCCAGGGCAGAGCCCTCTCAGTAACAGGGGTCCAACCCCTCCATAGTAACCAAACCGGCGCCTTGCCCCTCCACAGTCCGCGCACCCTCGCCTGACTACCCTGGTTTGCCCCAGTGGGCCTAAACAAGTCGGTGTAGGAGGCTAGCAGAACCCCGGGGCCCGTGGGGTAGCTAGTGCCCTCCTAACACTAGTAGCTCTCCTCGGTACTACGTACGCGAGGGCCAGCAAGTCGGTACAGAGTGGCCAGTCCTAACCCCGGGTCCCTGGGGCGGCTGGCTCCGCTCTGCACTAAATAGGTACAGGTACTTCCCTTGGTACTACGTACCCAAGAGACAGTACACAACTACATCTCAGTTCCATTCCTTTCTCTTTCCAGGAGTTCCACTCCTAATTCCCCCGTAGGGTTCCATCCTTTTTACTCAAACATCCAGGTTTCACTTTCCTGTTTCACATTCTTACAATCCATGTTCTCAACCACGTTATTTATTCACAACAGGCAGTTGTTAATTCAAATTACAGGCAGCTTTATATCTCTTTCCATTTTCCAAGACTACAGTATTATACATTCCACTAGTTTTCCCATCCTAGGATTCATGCCATATCCTAGGATCTATCATACAATCTAGTTTTCCAGCCCTAGGATTCATGCAACACCTAGGAACTGTCATTCCATCTATTTCTCATTCCTAGGATTCATGCAATGTCCTAGGTTCTATTTATGGTTCCATAATTTAACAGATTTTATTAATAACTTAAAGCCACTCTACCAGGTACAACAGGAGTAATGGGGGCGTGGTTGGGAATCCCGTGTGCCTCCGCGACCTCCGAGACTGCAACGGAATGGGGTCCTATCACAAGGATCAAACACAAGAAGTGTCTCAAAATAGTGTATAGCTACTGTAGACGGGTAGAGGAATTAATTCCGAAAAGAACGCAACTCGAATCGCGGAAAACGGAACCCGAACGGGCCCTAAACGGGTCGAAAACGACGAAACTATGTAAAATCAGACGTCTGGAACTTCTTCCAGTCGTCTTAAAAAGTGGATCAGAGAATTACCTTGTTCAGCGTGGTTTTCCAGACGTCTAGAAGTCTGCGGGGACGTCTGGCCTAGCTCCCAGACGTCCGATGGTCACCCCGGACGTCTGGAGGTCGCTCCCACCGTCTGGTACTACAGCCAGACGTCTGATCCGCGTTGGATGGCGAATCACCGAGCCTGCGCACACCCATCTCTCTCCCTCAGTACGGTCAGTCGACAGGAAGGAAGAAGAAGACGGAAAGCTCACCTTTCAGACATCTGGACAGTCTTCCAAACGTCGACCCCGCCGTCTGGCTATCAGCACAGACGTCTGATTCTGGAAATTTCTCCAGAACTAGGGCGCAACTCGCCCTCCGCTCGCGACGCCGCGCCTCGTCGCACCTCGTGCGCCTACTGCTCGAGCCGCAGCAGGCCTCCCGCGTCATTCCGCGCCCGCTGCGCTTCCCACCGGCCGGCCCTGGCAGCCCTGGCAAGCTCGCCCTCACGGCTGAGCGCCACTCTCGCACGCAGCACCCCCTCCGCGCTCACTGCAGCCGTCGCCGCCGCAGCAACCTCGCGCCCGCTCTCGCGCTCGCTCTCGCGCACTGGGAGGAGAAGAGGAAAGGGGTGGAGGCGATGGGAGAGAGCGCGTGACCTTTTAAGGCCGCGCGAGGAGGAGAGAGAGAGACTGCAGCGGCGAGAATCTGCAGCCGCAGGAGCGAATATGCGGTCTGCGTGCTCAGGCGTGCAGACGACCCGTGCGTGTCAAAAATAACTGATTTCCAGACATCTTGAAACGATCCCAGACGTCTGGTCAGACGTCTGGATGTGATCCCAGACGTCTAGTCCGACGTCTGGGCCACCTCCCAGACGTCTTAAAAGACGTCTGGGGCACACGTTTGTAACAGGGAGTATCTACTGACCTCTTGCCCTAGACGGGCAGTCCCTCCTGATGTGGCCCGGCTGGCCACACTGGTAACAGAGGGGAACCCGACTCCCGCCCTCAGTGGGTACCTGCTGTCGGCTGGGCGGGGGTCCGGTGCTGGCGACTGGGCCCTGTCGAGGGCCCCCAAAGGCCACTAATGGCCCTGTAAAACGTGATGGCTCTCCTGTGGACGCCACGTGTCTCCTCTCTCGCCGGCCCTGTGAAAAGTCTGGCTGAAAGGGCCTCTTCCGCCCGCCGTCAGTGTCTCGCGCAGACAGGTTGGTCTCCTCGTAAGTCATGGCTGCCTCCACCACCCTCGAAAACGTCGGCAGCTTCAGGGGTTTGACATACCCCCGAATCGCAGGGTGGAGCCCCTCGGTGAACCTCCAAAGGCGCTCCTCCTCAGTAGCTACCGCTGTCGCTGCAAAGCGGGACAGCTCCAGGAAACGCGTGCAGTACGCGCTCACTGTCATCGTCCCTTGGCGGAGAGTGCGGAACTCCTGCCTCCTCTGGTCCTGCCACGTCTGGGGAAAGTACTGCTCGCAGAAGAGGGTGATGAACTGGTCCCAGGTTGGCTCGTCCCTCTCCTATCCCCGGACCGCCCTCCACCACCTGTGTGCCGCACTCTCCAGCTGGTACATGGCAAAGGCCACGCGGCACTCCACCGGGGGGCGAAGGGTGTCGAAAATCTTCTCCAGCTGCTCGAGCCAGTCCTCTGCCTCAGTTGGGTCCTCATCCCCCTTGAAGGAGGGGGGCTTCAGCTTCCGGAACTGTCCGAAAAGCTCGAAGTGGTGCTGCAGTGGAGGTGCTGGTGCACCTCCAGGCGAAGGTGCCTCGTGCACAGAAGTATCGGAGGAAGGTGGGGGATGCGGCGGCCCATCCCCTCCCCCGTGCCTAGCGCCGCATCCGTCCAGTGGTCCCACAGAGGACTCCCCCTCCGCAGCCCCAGGGTGAGGCGCTCGGGGCGGTGGGTGGAGCTCCTCTCGTACAATGTCTCGTATCAGCCGGGCGAGGTCCTGGGCCTGGACGCCCGGGAGTAGTGGCTGGTCCACTGGGGCGTCGGCAACGGCACGCCCACCTCGTCGACCTCATCCTCAGCCACGCCCGCAGCCCGCCTCACTGGTCCTACGACGAGGCATCTCCTGCAAGGAGACACGAAACAAAACGGAACACGTCACTACGGAATGATACCTAACGGAAACGTCTAAGAACTCATGTCAAAAGATATGTTGCGGTGGCTACTCTAGTTATAGACATGTGAATTGGTTATTTTCTAGTCAGTTGATTCACTTCTCAGGACGACCTTGCTCTGATATCATCTTGTAACGACCCGATTCCCGAGTCCCTACGAGACACGAGAATCGGACCGACTCGACTAATCCCAAGACCTGGTCATCCAACGAGGAAGTAACCAAAAGAGCAGTAAAATAAACCACATTCAGCATGAATATAACTAACAGTAAGAAAATACGGCAGTAAAGAAAGAAGCCACTACAGTATATACCACCACAACAGTAGAACAACATTCATAACATAATATGAAACTGCAGGTAAAGAAAAGTACAACGGTAACAAGAACTACTCACTACAGTGGAACCAAAAAGAGGTACAAGAGAACAGTGGTAACTCTACTGGACCCTACTCGGCCCAACGTCCTCTGCAGCTGCTGACCCTGGCTGCTCAAGACCTGGTCCTGAAAAGTAATGAGTGTAACACGTCAGCAAAACGCTGAGTAGAGTGGCAACTAGAACAAAAGAAACCGTAGAGTGTACAGTAGTTGTTATGTTCTGTTACTTTCTTTAATTACGTCTTTCTATTGTCTCAAAATTTATCTATTTCTCAGATCCTTCCCTTGATCTCGAATGTTCCTCGTGGGAACGATCTTGATTGCAGTCTTTTTCGAACAGTAGAAGTAGCACATGGTGCTCTCCTGGCCGGGAGAGTCCCCCGTGGTGATCCTACTCTCAGTCAACCCCCTCAAGGTCACGGACAGGCGTAACGGTGACTATGGCACGCGTGATAAACGCACAGGTAGCTAACCCGCACTGGCACGCGGTCAGTCGTTTCCGTTAACGGGTGCGCCCAAAGCACAGCACGGAACCAGTACAGGGCAGAGCCCTCTCAGTAACAGGGGTCCAACCCCTCCACAGTAACCAAACAGGGGCCTTGCCCCTCCACAGTCCGCGCACCCTCGCCTGACTACCCTGGTTTGCCCAGTGGGCCTAACAAGTTGGTGTAGGAGGCTAGCAGAACCCCGGGGCCCGTGGGGTAGCTAGTACCTCCCTACACTAGTAGCTCTCCTCGGTACTACGTACACGAGGGCCAGCAAGTTGGTACAAAGTGGCTAGCCCTAACCCCGGCTCCCTGGGGCGGCTGGCTCCGCTCTGCACTAAACAGGGGGATAGTCACTCTCCTTGGTACTCCGTACTCAAGGGCCAGCCCACTTCCCCAATTCTATTCCATTCACCTTCCAGGAGTTCTACTCCTAATTTCTCGTAGGGTTCCAGCTCTTTTAACTCAACACAATCAGGTTTCACCTTTCTAGTTTCACGTTCGTACAATCCATGTTCTCAATCATGTTTATTTATTCATAGCAGGTAGCTGTTAATTCAATTCACAGGCAGCTATTAATCCCTTTCCACATTTTCCAAGACTGTAGTATTCATACATTCCACTAGTTTTCCCGTCCTAGGATTCATACCATATCCTAGGATCTATCATACAATCTAGTTTTCCAGCCCTAGGATTCATGCAACACCCTAGGATCTACCATTCAATCTATTTCTCATTCCTAGGATTCATGCAATGTCCTAGGTTCTATTTATGGTTTCATAATTTAACAGATTATACTTAAAGCCACTCTACCGGTTACAACAGGCGAACTGGGGGCGTGGTCGGGAATCCCGCGTGCCTCCGCAACTCCCGAGACTGCAACGAAACGAGGTCCTATCACAAGGATCAAACACAAGAAATTTCTCAAAATAGTATACAGCTACTGTAGATGGGTAGAGGATGTAATTTTGAAAAGCACGCAACTCGAAACGCGGAAAATGGACCCCGAACGGGCCCTAAACGGGTCGAAAACGACGAAACAGTGCAAAATCAGATGTCTGGAACCTCTTCCAGATGTCTTAAAAAGTGGCTCAGAGGTTACCTTTGCTCTACGTGGTCTCTCAGACGTCCAGAACCCTGCGGGGGCGTCTGGCCTAGTTCCCAGATGTCCGATGGTCACCCCGAACGTCTGGAAGTCTTCCTGTCGTCTGGCACTGCAGCCAGACGTCTGATTCGCGTTGGATGCGAATCTCAGGACCTGCGCGTACCCATTTCCTCTCTCTCTTAGTACGATCAGTCGAAGAAGAGGAAGGAAGACGGAATAACTCACCTTTCAGACGTCTGGACAGTCCTCCAAACGTCGTCCCCGTCATCTGGCTAGACTCCAAGACGTCTGATTCTGGAAAAGTTTCCAAAACCAAGGTGCCACTCGCCCTCTGCTCGCAACGCTCGACCGCGCCGCATCCCGTCCGCTTGCTGCTCGAGCTGTAGCAGGCCTCCCGCGTCACCCCGCGTCCGCTGTGCCCCCGCCGACTGGCTCCCGCTGCCCCGGCAGGCTCGAGCCCTCACGGCCGACACCTCCTCCCCCGCGCAGCACCTCCTCCCGCACCCGCCGCGGCTGTCGCCGCCGCCGCTCACTCACGCTCGCTCACGCGCACCGACTGGAAGGAGAAGAAGAAGGGGGCGGAGGTGATGAGAGTGAGGGGGGCGTGCCCTTTTAAAGTCGCGCGGGGAGGAGAGAGAGAGCGGACAGACAGCCTGCAGCCGCAGGAGAGAGGGAAAAAGAGAGGGAGAGATGCGCTCGCAGGTCTGCGCGCTCAGGCGCGCAGACGAAACCGTTCTTGTCGAACAAACCGAATCCCAGACATCTGGAATGGGTTCCAGATGTCTGGGCCACCTCCCAGACGTCTTAAAATACGTCTGAAGCCGCGCGTTCGTAACACCTGTTCACTTCTAATGTGACAAATTTACATTATGATTTCGCAACCTACTTGGAATTTAGAACATCATTGATTAACTTATCAATTTCATGTATGGTTTGTCACAATTTAATTACATGTGTGGTTTTCCCCCAAGAATAAAGTGAACTGCATTCTGACAAAGGCAATGTTAAAAAAGGTACATCAATTTAAATTACATTCCATTCAAGAACAAAAAATTCTTACAACAATCAAAAACACACTCTTTACAATACCATGGATGATAGGCTTCACAAATCACTTGATGCAATGATTGTACCATAATTTAGGTGATTCTAGATAAATTTTGTCATTTATCCTCCATAGAGTACTAGAAAGAATACATAATAAATGGAGTGACGATACAGTGAGTTAGACAAAGCCACTTTTCATTAGTGTAATTATGTTATTTAGATGTCAGATGATGATATAAGAGTAGGCATACGTTATCAATCTCCCCATTTGAGATCTGATTACCTTTATCAAAATTCAATAATCGAAAATAATCACCAATATTTTATTTTAGAATTTCCAAACAATTTAACATTGCCATCATTTGTAATGTGCTAATCCCAAAACCCCAAGCATTGCAATGTTTGTCTAGAAATCCCTCTGAGTCTACACTAAACATGCGAACAACGAATGGGCAACCTTGCAAGAAGTCAACGAGTTGTCAAAAGAAATATTGTATAAAATGGATTACATGTCCATACAAACAAGCGAGAACTAAACAGAGGATTCATCATCTACTAACGCAAAATTTCATCAATTTGTAACAATTAAAGAAGCAAGTCAAAGAAGAATTTATGATCCCTTATGTGGCTAACGAACCCTTAAATATGCCCAAGCATGACTCAAATCAGCGAATGGGAAGATTCTCAGTTAACTCTCTCCTATTGGACTTCCAAGCTCCCAATTATCAAATCATCTACATAGAGCACAACCTAATTAGAATTGCATTAGTTAATCCCCTACAATCTATGGAGTCAACATCTAAATAGATCTGCATCAGCATGCCTATAGACCTAATGACCAAGTTAACAATGATAGTGGAAATTTCTTAACACTCCCATAGATGTAGGTTAGATAGATGAACTCATTAAATAAAGGTACAAAATCTTCATTTGAAATTTTAAAGACTTGACTTGCGTACCAAAACTAGCAATTTTTCTTTCTATAAATGTTGTAAGGAAAAATCAAATACATACGATACATAATTCATGAATTCACAATTTATGGGTATCACTTAATAACGCTGGAAGATGTCTTCAAATCCACATAGATATTTCAAGGTGCAAAACACAATCTCCTAAAATTTTAGATCCATGTAGGTGAAAGGATCTTGAACTGTGAACTTGAAGACATAGAGCACCAGGGAATGTAAAAAAAAAAAAATTCAAGTTTTAAACACTTTCAAAGGTAAAACTCAAGTTTTCAAAGTAATTAGTAGATCCTCTTATACTTATCAAGTAAAATTTGAGCTTTCTATTCTAAGCAATGATATGTTTAAGATTTTAAGAAAAATAAAAAGGAATATCAATTTCTAGGCTAATTAAAATCTCAATGCCCCCAAAAACAAACCTTATGTCTACAACAAGAGGTCATTTGAAGTGTCTAGCAAAGACAAATGGATGTGGAGGTATATTCTTTATAATCCTTTTGAGAATGCAAATATTAACAATAAACCAATATAGATATTTTCTTTTTTTCTTTCCTTCTATTATTATGCAAGTCTAAAGGGTCATGGGGCAGCATAGTTGGTACGCCCGCTCCCTATAAGGCATTCCCTGTGTGGGGTGTGTGAGTTTGATCCCCCGCCGCATGCCCAGGCCCACATAGCGACCTCATGAGGGGATGCATCGCTGATGCTGTCCCCACCTCGACTCGCATCGGAGAGTGGCCGTGGCAAAGATCACTGAGGCGCTCCGTGGCAAGCGAGAAATTCGAGGATCCTCGGGGGGGTGGGATCTCCCTCCTCCCTTTAATTATTATGCAAGTCTAGCATAAATAACATGGTAGGAATACATCAAGATTAAGAATTAGAGCAATATAAGTAGTGCAAATATATTTATCCTATCATTATAAATTATGTATATAAGCATGCTTGACAGTATAATAAACCTTCTTTTCATTATAATATATAGGTTGGACATATGTATTATTTATACTTTTATACTTATTTATAACAAATATAATCAACTGTGCTACCTTGCAAGGGGAAAAAAAAAGTATAATCAACTGTGCTAAAAATCAAAACAGTCATATTCATTCAATAATTATTAAAATAACAATAGGTTTACAATGCAGAATAGTAATCGATTAATTTCATGCTATTCCAAATGAGTAATTGATTAATTTCATTCCAATCCAAAAAAGTAATAAACTTAATTCCATTCCAATCCAAATAAGATGCTTCACAAAATTAGTCTCTACAAGATTTGAATGCACATCCCTACCATAATAAGCCCTACAGCTACCATCAGTTACCAACTGTGCCAGAAATCAAGACAACCATCTTCCTTTAACAATCATTAAAATAATATTTGACCATTCTAGAAAATAAGTTAATAGTGCAGTGAACAGAAGATCCCCGACTCAATCCCTCGTGGGCTTTTAATATATATATATTAATATGCTAAGGCATTTTAGAAGTCAAATTCAATGTGAAGAGAAAATAAAGAAAAAAAATACTATTTGTTACATTGTCTTGAGGGCTATTTTGTTATGTTTTTATTTTCATTGGACTTATGTTATAATTTTTCCTCGCCTCTCTTTATATAAAGAGGTGTAGAACTGGCTTAATAAAATAAGAAGACTTATTTTCTTCAACTTAGTATCAAAGCCAAGTTAGGGACTCCACCAAGAAAACCCTAATCCTACCTCACAGCCTCTCTACCACTACCACCGACAACAACGTCGGCCAGCAGCAATAGCACCCCGACCACCATCGTAGAAGCAATAGCACCACCACAGCAATAACGCCACCGCCTCCGCAATAGGGGTAACACCGTCGCCCAGTAGTAGCGATAGCAGCAAGGTCAGCGTCAACCCTCTCTTCAACGCCTTCTCTCTCTACCAGGTCAATTCCGACGATAGGGAGAGGATAATAGGCCATGTTTCTTTCTCTGACAGTGTCTAGGAAGGTTCTTGGCACCTTTGTGGAGTTCTAGAGCAAGAACATTCCTAATGGTGTAGTGATGCAACACCAAATTGTGGTTTGAATTTTTTCAGACTCATAGATTGATTTTGGGGTGTGTATTCCCCTTGTTTGATGATTCTTGGGGTGTGTATTCCCCTATGAAGTGTTGACGATATTTGGTTGCCCACATGTGTGCTGATTATGGGGTGTGTATTCCCCAGATATTGTGTTTTTTGATACTGAAATTCAGATCTACAGTTTGTGATTTTCTATGTGTTTTGGAGTTAGCATGGCTTCATCAACAAAATCTGAAGTGTCTTTAGGATAGGGTATAGAAAGTGGCGTGTACAAAAGCCCATTCTTTACTCCAATTATGAAACTGAATGATACCAATTACCCTAGTTGGTCTCAAACCTTCCTTGTTATTGTGGAAGGTCATGAGAAGCAACACACGCTTATAGAAGCACCACCAGAGTAGAAAATAAGGAAATATGCAACCTAGAATAGAGATGATGCTATGATGAGAGCTTGGATTTTGAATAGTGTAATTCCCTGCATTGAAGATGAAATTATGTATTACAAATCGGCCAAAGAGATGTGGGATGGCTTGAGGGTTGCTTATTTACATGAGTTGAATTCAACTCAAATCTTTTAGATACATTATATCTATGTCATCTCAAGCAGGAGTCGATGAGTTTGCCACAGTATTACTCTACTATGAAGGGACTGTTGGAAAAATATAATGGTTGCAGGCCGATATGTACATCCACTACATGAAGAGATCACAGGAAGGAGTTTTCGATCCATATGTTTCTTACAAGGCTAAGTGATGATTATTCTATGACTCGCTCTCATATTCTTACTCTCTTTGAGCTTCCCCCTATTAAGGAGATTTACAAGAGGCTTAGTAGGTTACAAGTTCAACCTACTCATTATGTAGTCACAACAAATACATCTTTTGCACATGCAGTTATTAGCACCCATGGTGGTCAAGGTGGATTCTTCCATGGTAAAGGCAAAGGGCGTGGTGATGGTACACGCAGGAAGCCGACATGCACCTATTGCAGAACAATTGGCCATGTAGAGGCCGAGTAATACATGGTTGATAGATTCAGGTGCTTCAGCTCATTTGTCTGGGAATCCCCAATGCTTCGAAGGTATACAGGATGTTCCATGAGGTTTCTCAGTCCAGCTTGCAGATGGTAGGCATGCACCTATTTTTGGAAAAGGGTGGTGTCAATTACTCCCACTGTACACCTTTCAGATGTTTATTATGTTCCTGATATGGCTATACAGTTGTTTTCTATTAGCACTATTACAAAGAAACTGAATTATCGTGCCATTGTTTATATTGTTGGGTGTACTTTTCAGGACCACACGACGGGGAGAATGATTAGTGGTGTACATGATGAAGGGGGTGTGTACTGGCAGTGCATAACCTAGTCGCAACAGCCTGTTAGACGAGTCCTGCTAGGAGTGCCTTATAGTGGCATAGAGGACTAGGCCATCCATCTCTAGACAAGCTACACCAAATCTTCCCACATCTGTCACCAGCTACAAAGATTCAGTGTGATGCCTACCAGTTAGGGAAGCACCATAGATCTAGCTTTTCATTTTTTATGCAGCCTAGTAGTTCTACATGTTTTTACTTGATGCATTGTGATGTTTGGTGCCCTAGCCGTGTGGTAGATAGACAAGGCCATAGTTATTATTTAATTCTAGTGGATGATTTTTCACACCTTCATGGCTATTTTTGATGCATAATAAATCTGATGTTAGCACCATTATTCAGCAGTTATTGGCTTTTGTGAAAAACTAGTTTAGGGTTCATATTAAAACTATTAGAACTGACAATGCCTTAGAGTTTTGCACCAAGCAATTGGTGGGGCTTTACATCTCTCTTGGCATTATGCATCTAACCTCCTGCCCCCATACATCACAGCAAAATGGGGTTGCAGAATGAAAACATAAACACATTTTGGATATAGCTCAAGTTTACTCATTCAAAATAGTGTCCCACATACCTACTGGGGAGATGCGGTACTTACAGCCTGTTACCTTATTAATAGGCTTCCTTCTTCTGTGATCCATGAGCAGGTGACATAGACATGTTGTACCCTAATGTGGAATTGTTTATTGTACCTCCTAAGACATTTGGTTGTGTAGCTTTTGTGCACTTGCTTGGACCTGGTTGTGATAAGTTTGCCCCTAGAGCAGCCAAGTGTGTGTGTTTGTTAGCTATTGTCACACTCATAAAGGATATAGATGTTTTCATCCCATTTCTAGGAAATACTATATCAGTGCGAACGTCACATTTCATGAGTCTATTCCCTTTTTCTCCACATCGGGACATCAATTACAGGATCTAGAGACTGTTGTGCCTATGCCTATGCCTATGCCTCCAGTATCTATGGATGACCTTACCAGTAATTGTAGGGTTGTTACCTCCTCAAAGCAGCCTATGAGTACATTCAAGGGCACTACATATCAGCTACTTGTCAGTTACAGAGAGAAGCATACACACCCCCCCTCCAGTGACTACTTGACCACCATCGTCCTCCCCTAATCAGTTATATGTTGAGCCATCTAACAGTGCTTCTCCTATTGATGTTTCCTTAGGTTAGGTGTCCATGGATATTGATGATGATGTGCCTATGACCATTCAGAAAGCTCCTCGTTCCTGTGCTCAGTACCATGTTGTAGGGCATTCAGTGTCCACTGATACTCTTAGTATTGAGTTTCATGCATTTACTACTATAGTCTCTAGTTTTGACCTTCCTACATCACATCAGCAGGCTCTACTTGATCCACACTGGAAGTCCGTTATAGAGGAGGAGAAGTCTGCCCTCTGTGATAGGGGCACCTAAGAGCTTACTTTGTTACCCTTTGGTGCACACCTTGTTGGTGCTACATGGGTCTTCGCCTTGAAATACAACTTAGATGGGTTTATTTCTCGATACAAGTCTCGTCTTGTGGCCAAAGGATTCACCCTAAATTATGGGGCAGATTTCTTTAACACTTTCTCACCAGTTGCTAGCCTCTCCACTACCCATATACTTATTTCTGTGGTAGCATAACGGGTGCGGAACGTGTTTGTTTAATTATGCCATTGTAGTATGCATTTGCGACATCGGTTTTAATTTAAGTGGAGTTGGTGAGTCCAAGTGTCGAACACAAGGAGGCATAAAATCGGATTATTTTGTCACTTTAGTTGTCACAGGAATGGTTGATTTGCTTGCTTGCGAGAAAATGTGTGTGAGAGAGAGAGTAGGGTTAGAGATCATGTTTAAAGCATGACAATCATTTAAGAGGATTTGAGCTATAATATATGAAGCATCATCAACATATAACATGCAATTAAAGTTTGTTTACAACTACAACAATGGATGAAAGCTTAAACAAGTGCAACGTAAACTAAAGTAAAAAGAGAGAGTGCGAGGAGGAGTCAAGGCGGCCATGGCAGTGGAGGGAAGCTTCGTCGGCAGCTTGACAACTCCGAGGCGGGTGTGGAGTATTTGGTGGAGCTAGGAGAAGGCTAGAGTAGCTTGGAAGGTATGTGTGAATTCAATGCCTCCCAATGGGGTAGTTGAAGGGGTTTATATAGGAAAAAGAGGTTTCCAAACTAAGTAAGGGTTTTAGCAATGTCCGGGATGTCGCTAATCCCATGCCAGAAATGTCGATGAAGCCCCTCCTCCCGCTGGTCCATCGTAGGCACGCGTGCTCCCACGATTCGCATGATCGCTCTGTGCGCCATCCGATCTAAGATCGGACTGTCAAGAGTTTGCGAGGGTGCGCGCTGAGAATCACGCATCTCGCTCGGGCATATCCACGCGCATCCGCTCGTCGCATGGCACTATCCCTGCTGTCGGCTTCTGCATCAGCGGGCCAATTTTGTCCGCGTGTGATTCTGCTGCCAAATGGAGTCCTGCCGCGGCTTGAACCCGCGCCTGGCATGTGCGGATAGGGCGCTTGACCGCTGTGCTATCTTTGCATCTGGTTGCGGAGGGAAATCGTGTGCGACTACTGCCGACCGTTGGATGGAGATCCAACGGTCTGGATTTGAAGCGTTGGAGATGAGGGCAATGCTCGCGTGTTTTCCGCCATCTGATCCGCAGATTGGACGGCTTAAAATGCTTTGCACGATGAAGTGGGGGTGTGATGCGGGTAAGAGCACGTTGGATGCTGCCACGTGGTCACCTGTGGGTCATTGATATGATCTTCTTGGGCTGGTCGAGGGAGCTCTAGATGTCGGATTTGAGTGATTTTGAGTCCATTGGACTCGATTTGTTGATCTGAATGCATCCCTGTGGTCCGATTGCTCATCTAAGACCTATTTCAATACACACTTGTACATACGGCCATTAAACATTGATTATAAGCAATTTTAATTTGTCTTGCATGTAATGCTCCCAAGCTCATTATGTTACATCATTAACACACATATATCCTCAAAACTAACCCTAGTTGGTGGAATTATCATCATTAGATGTAGAGTTATCATAGCACACTACAGATGGTCGTTACACCAACTGGATGTCAAGAATGCATTCTTACATGGGGATCTTCAAGAGGAGATATACATGCAAAAGCCTCCTGGTTTTGAAGTTCAGGGGGACTGTGTTTACAGGTTTAGAAAGGCTATCTATGGTCTTAAGCAGAGTCCTTGAGCCTAGTTTTAACGCATGTTAGAGGCCTTGGCTATGGTTGGTTTGCAAAGGTCCTCCTTTGACCATTCTCTATTTGAAAGAAAAACCAATGGTGGTACTATGGTTTTACTTGTATATGTGGATGACTTAATACATATAGGTGATGATGCAACTGGTATTTCTCAGCTGAAGGAGTACTTAGCTTGCCAATTTGTTACGAAAGACCTTAGGAGGCTCAGATATTTTCTTGGCATTGAGATTGCTACAAGCAAGAAGGGTTTGTCCTAGAGAAAATATGCTCTAGATATTCTCCAAGAGGTAGGCATGCTTGGGTCTAAGGGTGCTAATATCCCCATGGACCTAAAGGCTCATTTGATGGCACAACAAATCTGATGGATAAGAAGGCCTTTATACAGCTAGTGGGAAAGCTATTATATTTGACTATTATGAGGTCAGAAAGTTGTTATATTCTTAGACAAACCTACTACTAATCATTGGCAGGCAGCGATGCAGTTGTTGAGGTATATTAAGGAGTGTCCAGGCCGCGGTCTTCTATTCTAGAAAGCTCCTATTAGTGTTGTTGCTTATTCTGATGCTGACTATGCTGATGATATTGGGGACAAGAAATCTACCATAGGTTTTTGTACATTTGTAGCAGGAAACCTTGTGACCTATAGGAGCAAGAAATAACGTGTGGTGTCACATTTGAGCACTGAATCAGAATACCGCACTATGGCACACACGGCAGCGGCCATGATCTGGATATGGTCATTGTTGCATGACCTTCATGTTATAGTTGATGAGCCTATGGAGATGTATTGTGATAACAGCACTACAACCTATATAGCTAACAATCCCATGTTCCATGAGAGAACTAAGCATGTGGCGGTGGATTGTTATTTCACCAGGAGTCTTATCTAGCAGGGGTTACTCCGCACTGCTTGCCTTGCCTCTTCAGATCAGATTGCAGATAAAGCCATTATCTCGCCCTATGTTTGAGAAGGGCAGAGACAAGCTGAGCATGGTTGATATATATGCTTCAACTTGAGGGGGAGTGCTACAATATGTCCTGAGGACTATTTTGTTATGTTTTTATTTTCATTGGACTCATGTTATAATTTTTCCTCACCTCTCTCTATATAAAGAGGTGTAGGACTGCCTTAGTAAAATAAGACGACTTATTTTCTTCAAATTTATTATTATTATTAGTATTATTATTTCCCACACTTACAAAGATGTAGAACATGTCATGCAAGAATTAGTTGAGTACCAAGACAAGTAAATATGTGATTTGTCAAATAACACAGACCAAACAAATATTGACTGAATATAGACATTTAGAGCAACAAGATCACAAATAAAATTAATTGGCCAATGGGTATGATAATTTTTACTAACTTTATTCTAAACAAATAGTTGAGGCCATTGTTGTTCACAATGACTAACTACTTTCCAAGTTAAAATATCTCCAGAGAAAATCCAAAATATCGCCTGGTTACCATCAAATAACTTAAGTACAGAAAAGGGGTACAAAATGTGAAATAGAATGTGCTTAGCAGAGAATAATCTACCTTTTCCAAGTTATCGATGTTATATATAATCCAATATTAACATAAATACACTACTATAGATCATCCCATAAACATTTGTATATGCCATGAAAATGTATATGATCTACATATATATTTACACAAATAATGGTTGGCTGGTTCTGTGAAAAGGATAAGTACTTCATAGATACATAATTTGAGCATCACATACACACAACCAACATATTATGTACCAAGTAGTGCTACGAATTAACATGTTCGTTGGCTTGATAAATTAAATTTGTTACTAAACAAAACCACAAACAAAGCCCTAGAAAACTATAAAATCACAAAATTGTTGGACGAACCAGGAAATCACTCAATTGCTTCTTGGGATCAAATTCAAATAAAGCAATTCCCTAATGAGATCCCTAATCTACTCAACTCAAAACCTAAAGGAACAACCTTGATCACAAGAATTAACAGAGAAGTAAAGAAAACTAAATGGGATGAAGAAAGGATCAGGAATCAATTAGAGAAACTAAGTTATAATATTGTAGAAAATCAGGACTAGGGATACTGTGTCACTGTGGTTGAGTATCCCATCCGCAATACGATATGAATGTCTGTATGGCCCTTCCTGGTTATTTTATGATTAGTGGGGTGACCTTACTCTAATGCCATCTGTGACTACTTGAACCCCACCATGCAACTTAGAATAGTGAAATGCAGGTTGCCAAGTCAAATCAAAATAGGACCGTAGTCACCCAGCACATAATCATAAAATATCAATATAGCCAAACAAACTAATCATATTGCATTGCGATAAAGAAAATATAGTATTAAATGCTATCCACAGTAATCTAAAAGCAAAAAAGAAAAGTACTAAAAAATTATCTGAAATATCTCACTAAAAATGGAAAGAAACTAGACAACTAAAATGACTACTGAAGTCACAAACTATCTGCGAGTACTTAACTAGGTCCCACACTAGTCACTTCATACACAGCGACTCCTAACTACTTAACTATACCTATGGATGGAGCCCAAACTAGACATCAGCAACCGCTGAGTAGAGTAGTACAAGTAAGGAAAAGTAGTAGAAAACTAAAAGTACAGGAGAGAGGGTACTAATTTGTTATTTCAAAAATTTCTTATTAATGCATTTCTTAGTTATTTCTTGTTTATCTCAATAGTGTGTTGCTTTCAATATTTCAAGCTTATGTATTTCTTTTTTAATTCCTCGGAATGCCTAGGGAGATCTCACTGCGATTTCCCAAAAAGCATGATAAGTATGTAGTGCCCTCTTGGCCAAGAGGGAATTCCGCACTCACCCTACATCTCGCTCCATCACCCTAGAGTCCTAGCCTAGGTAGTGTGGCGACTGCATACTATAAGCTATGCACATAGACGTGACCTACACTGGCTTATAGCCCTCTCCTCATCCTAGGTGCATATCCAACCCAAAATGTCACGTGTGTGTATATATATATATATATCCACGTACCCTTACCTTGCTGCCTAGTTGGCCAATAGGCCTATCATAGAGTTGCAAGGAGGCTAGCCACTCCCTGATCCAACAACCAACTTAGTCAAACCATCTCATCCAGTTATCCATATTCCATTATCAATTTCGTTGTACCAAACGTTCAATTATTACATGGATGACTGTTAACAATTCTCACGTATAGCCATTCATGATATATTATTCTTTAAAGTAATAAAAAGAATCATCATGTTATCTCTTTTTAATTTAATATAGCATCTCTTTAATTCGTCAATTTGGCTCATGAATTACACTCATAAACTCTCAATTTACTTTTCCCATCCTTCAAAGCAAGATCAATTTCTATATGCAAGGCATGAGTTATCAACTACTCAAATTGCTTCAATGTGTATTCCATCATTTTATTTCATCTCAATTTAATAATTATAGTACCCACAAGAGTAAATTAGGCGTCACAATGTCTATGGACTCTAAAATTCAGCAAAGGAAAGAAATACAAATAATTAACATTTATAGTAACGGGAAATGAAATAACATCCAACATCGGGGAGAGAAATCTAGCAACTCTACCTAATGTCACTGGGGGGTCACGATGACTCCGGAATGTAAGCTCATGGTCCCTTGTCTCCACACAGGGGCTTGCGTATCCTGCACATGCTCCAGGAACAAGATTAATGTCAATACACGTAAGAAATATTTAAAACTTTCACAAGGGATTTCTAAAATTTTCAAAAAATAAATAATTTCCGAAACTAAGTTTAGAAACTACCTTCGTGTAGTTCATGGAGAGACGATTCCAACGAGTTTTGGAATGCAAGAAAAGGACATTGTTTGACCCCAAAACGAATCAAAACGTGAATGTCGGTGAAATTAAGATCCCACATGTGCCTCGGACTCCGTGCTGCTGACATCATGTGAACGTCAGTGCCACTTCCTCCCCTCCACGCACCCACACTCCTCCATTTCTCTCATCCTGGTGTTCTCTTTCCCCTTCCTACATGTTCACCCATGCTTCCCTTTCTCTCCTCACAATCTCCTTTTTGTTTCCCACATGCCAGCTTTGTCTCTCTCTCTTTCCCACATGCACGTACTCCCCCACTCACTACGCGTACTCTCCTCTCTCTCGTTCTCTCTCTCTCCCTCTCCCTCTTTCTCGATGTTTCTCTCTCTCCCCCTCCTGCTCTCTCTCAATCTCTCTTTTTCTCGCTACTTTCTCCCTTTGTGTATGTGAGCGTGCCCTGAATGGCCACACCCTCCCCACCATATATATTAATCTCCCACTGAAATTGTTATAACAACCCATATTATCATCATCATTATCATCATCATCTTAATTATTAAAACCAATTTATTTGTAATTTTTGTTATAAAACTCAGATTTTTACGAAACAGACGTCAATGGAAGCTTGAGACGAGAGGAACTCATCCTTACTAATTTCCATGGAATCTAGGCACATTTTTAGAGTTGATCAAGTTTGACTAAAGTCTCAATTTTCCCAATTTTCAAAGTATACAAACCCGATATACGCCTGACAAGAGCCAATGGGTTTGTCTCGACGTGCTTTGCCTAAAAATGACCTCAGAGAGTGGGTTCGAGACTTTACAAGTAATCATAGGAGAATTGAACACTCGCATCCACTCGACATATGATGTGATGGGTGTTTACATGTTGTTTTCTACAATCTTTAATGGTTTTATGTTGTGGATTAATGATATGATCATTGAGGCATGCAAAGTGGAGTGTTGGTGAGCGGGTTAAGTTATTTTCAATATAATCCCTATAATTTGAGAAAATCTTGATTATTTTATTTGCATGTGACAAAATTAATTTTTAGAATCTTTTGTACCGTTCACATAAACATTTCCATAAAATATTAGTCAATAAGTCAACATAGAAATTTTTGAATTGAGATTTCATCAATTATGCTCGTAATAAAAATAATTGCGATATCAGTTACGATTTCTTAAATGATTAATAAAATGATTTTTCACATAACTATCCAAGTGAATAATGGCTCTTTGACAAAGTTTCTAAAACAAAATAAAAGTAGGTCTTCATGAAACTTGAGAGCTTCTTGAATGTGATGCATGTCTCATATTTCTTATCCTTCCTGCATCTTTATCAAACTTATGTAATGATTCTTGCAAATCAAGAATAATATACAAACGTACAATAATAATTGAAAATTTTGTTAAAAATCAAAATAAAGTTATATAGTACTAATGTACTAACAATCTCCCCCTTCTCGGTGTAGGACAAAATAATTGAGATAAAAATTTAAATACCTCCCTTTTAAAAAAATGATACATAAAAGATAAATGAGGAGAAATTTTCATTCTAACTCTTTCTAATGCTTTCTTCTTTTCTCTTCCCCTTTTTGACAAACTTCAAAAAGGTAAAAATTAAAGATGTAACTAGACGTATAAGCATGGAGAGAACTATATATTGACAACGAATAAGAGATGATTATAAGTTGTGTACACCAACATAACATCAAAATAAATAAGCATTTGAGGTCCACATAAAATATTCTTATGATATCATCAATGGTCGTAGTATCTAAAGGATAAACTACTATCATGCAAAAGAAAATAAAAGGTCCACACTTCCAAAATACATAGTGACAGAGTTCAAACTTTAAGTAAAATAGATAATGTTTATCGCTAATGTAGATTTAAAGATAACTATACTTAAGGCTTCTTGAGGGCAGATTTAATCTCCTTCAAATCTTTCTTGGTGCTGACTTTGAAGTGCTCGAACTGACGTTGCATTCCATCAAGAACAACTACAAGGGCTTTGCGATCATCTGATTGGCATTGAAGAAGTAGACCAATACCACTCAATAGGGTTGGATCAATGTGATTTGTGCTCATGTAGTCCCAATCAACGTTGTAAGGATGGGTTGAATCCTCTGATGAAATGGTGTAAGAAGGGCCTGCATTGTCTAGAGCATCATCAAAGACATCTTCGTCTAGCTGCAGAGAGGCTGCTTAATTTTCTTGATGCACTGGAGAGTTGTTTGATCAAAATTAAATAGAGAAAATTTCAAGTTGATAGCAATCCCATTTGATTTTAAAGAACTTGAAAGGATGGGACAAACGAGAACCGAAGGGGAGTGAACTAGTATGTGTATCAATCATGTGATTGAAAAAGAGCTTCGGCCAATGGACTTTAATTTTGTGAATGAAGCAATAGACTAGGATGGTGGTACAATGAGGACAATGATTATAGCTACCTGTCTTGCCAAAAGTGTTCTAGTCAATAACTCGAGTGAGAAAGTGGGCTAAGAGAGTAAGTTTGTTGGTTGGAAAGCTAGAATAAGGTTGATCATGCTATTATGGGAGAGCAATCGTTCAATGGACATCCTGAATAGGAATACATTCTTCGAGATCTTTAAGAACTTGGCTAGACATATCAATGAGAATAACTTGAGACATAACGAAAAAGTAGATCATAAACATGCAAGCATCAACTTTGGAAGTCAGAACACGAGCAGGTGGCTTTTCTATTTGGGTCAAGTTAGCATAAAAGACACGAACCAACTAAGGATAAACACCTTTAATGTATTTCTTCGCAGAGAAATTAGGAGAAGAGAAAATAGTAAGATGTTGGGCATGGAAGAGTGATTTAATACTAACACCTTCAACATCGATCAGTTGATCAAAAAGAAGGGGACAATGTGCAACAATTTTTGCTTGGTTGATATGTGAGAAGAACTTCTTCTCAGCTTCACAGCTAACAAAGATGGCAGTTCCAAGGAGCATTTGTTCTGGAGGAGACGAAGGGAGAAGTTGGAAAAGCATGGGGTTGAATCTTCACTATGATCCATAGTCTTCTTCCCAGATCGGGTGGTAGGAGGCATCAAATAGGTAGAAAATAAGAAGAAAAATAAAGAAAAACATCAATGGAATCAAGGCAAAAATAAATCACCATGCAAGTTGATCAAAAAGTACATGGATTAGGGTTTAAGAATCGAACAAAAGGTAAAGAAAAAAAATGTTCGATTAGGGTAGCCATATCAAACAAAAAACAACAAAGTAAAAAATAGTAATGATGAGAAATAGATCAAGTAAAAAAAGTAAGAAGAGAAAGGGAGAGCAAAGATTACCTTAGTGAAGACGATGAGGAGAAAGGGGCAAGCTGGAGTTCATTGCAGTGAAGGAAAAAAGTGAGAGTCTATGTCACTTTTGATCTAGTGAAGTGGCAATGAGTAGGAGCAAAGAGGTTATTTAAGATAATCGTATAAATGAGCAGTTAAAGAGAGTAGAGGGCGGTTAAGAAATGGCATCGTAAGTCTTTAGAGTTGGTGAAATAGATTCTTTGGTTAAGATATGAAGAGGTGTGTTTTCCAAGGATGTGATTCCTAGGGATGTGAAGAGAAAGATAATTGTCTTTCTAGAAGTTAGGGGATAAGAAAAACCTTTTTTTTTAATCTCTAATCCAAAATTTCAATTTTATGGGGGTCTTAGAATAAAATTTTTAACTATTACCACCTAAAGTTCATTCCCACAATTTGCCCATTATTTTGTTACCAAACGGGCTATTGATTCGTGAGTAGTGTTATTCAATTAGGTGAAATTAGCATTTAAATGAGTATAGTAGAAGTGGTTAACTACAAGCAATCCTACATAGATTTTTTTCAAATTTGTTTTCCCTAGACTAAATCAAATTTCAAGTTGTCACTTTTATACCCAAGGTCGAACATAAGGAGATGGGCTTAAGGTACTCGATTTCTACGCGAACCCTAAAAGCAAGTCAATTCCTTTCGTTTCTTATATTTTTTATTTTTCTTTGTTTTTTTAGATTTCTTTTATGATAACTTTTGTCCTTGAGTCACACCTGCAAAATAGGTCCTTGGCAACACGCCAACTTAAGTCCGAAGAAAGTCTCACTACACACAAGGATGGAAACCTGCATGTCAAAGAATTATCTTTTCTCTTTTATAACCTGTTTTTGGTATTTTCTTAATTATCACATAAATGCTAATAAAAGAACAAAGGAAAAATTGTGGGAATTGAAATAAATTGAAGTACTTAGCTTATTATTATATGTACATATGTATGTATAGGATATATATATCTATGTATGTATATATAGAGAAAGAGAGAAGTAAAGGAGAATGGGATTGGAAAATGGGATGTAGCACCGTGCAAGGTTAGCCGATATCTAGAGAGATGTGATTAACCCTAGTTATGTGCCGCATGAATTCATGGATCAGATGTATGCACGTGCATGTGTGTGTATGCTTAATGTACACGAAAATTGCATATGTGTTCGTGATGGGAACACCATCATGATCCATAAATAACTCAATTTGATATGATAAAGTCAATAAAAGCTCCTACATATCAGTCAGAAGGTCTCTTGGGCAGGTTGAGTTATTTTGAGAAGAAAAGAAGAACAAAAGGTTATATCTATAAATTTACCAGCAATCCACAAATACAGAATAACCACAGGATTTTTCAGGGGTTACTAAAGGTCAAATATGCATTTAAGTCTAATAAGGGGGTCCATGTAAACAGAAATGGGTTTTCACGTATTTCAAGAATTAAATGACATATGAAACCCCAAAAATAGACCCACTTAATCTACTGATAAAATTCACATAAACCCTCTAAAATTCATATAAAAATATTCTCTAGGGTTTAGCATCTTTGAATTGACCATCAGAACTCGTTTTGACCCAAAACAGAGTCACAAACAGACTATTACCCTAATTTGGGTTTTTGCATAAATTACCTATTCAAACTAGGTCAAAACCAAAATCTAACTTCACTATTGGATTCCTTAGGTCCAAATGAGGTTTGTATATAAATTTGGGCCCAATCAGAGATCATCTTGACCTAATTTGCAATTTGGTCCAGTCTGACCCTTTCTCTCTCACTCAACCCCTTAGCTTTTGAAATTCCTTGCAAATACTCCTTATCTTTGTCGCCACTCTTTACAAAAAGGTCCTTCCACCATTTTCATGGAGAATTCCTACTCCGGTGAGCTTCATTTGGCAAGAACTCTATGATTACTTGACGAATCCCTCTCAAAATTCAAAGGGAGATTCATCAGGTAATCTCCTTCCTATTGAGCCATGTCCAAGTCTCCAAATCTCTCTAAAAAGCTCGTGCGAATCCTTCAAAGATTTAGGTCTCCTATTCGTGAATCTTGGGAGCTTCCAAGCTTGGTTTCCAAGCTTGAAAGCTCGCCTCTTGGCCTATAAAGACCCCCCATGGTATTCCTTACCTCGTTAGCGAGAAATTGAGCCAAATCTAGCCCTATTTCCTCTCCTCCTTGGCTTGCTCCACCTCGCTCCGGCGATCCCTTCCTCCGAGCTTCTTCACCGGCCATCACAGACTATAGTCGGCCAATCTCGACTCCCCATCTTCCACACCTCGACATACCCCCAAGGCGATTCCTCCCCCTTCGTCATCACCACTCTTCCACCGGAGCTTCCTTCATCTCCGGCGTTGGCCATACCAGATCCAGCGTCGCTCCTCCTCCTCATTGTCCGCTACCTACTTAGATCAACTCCCTAGCTCCGCTACTTCACAACTTCGTCTTCGCCACTCTAACTCGACCACCGCATCTCCTCTCGCGAATTCATCTCCCTCCGCTCCAGCAACCACTCCGGCAAGGTCTTCCGCACGCTCCACCGCTCCAAACACCTTGCCAACCACCTCATAAGCACCACCACGACTCTCCCATCAAAATCCCTCGCCCTATTTGCCACTCTGCTCACCCAAATCATCCACCGAACAACCCACCTTCTTGCTTCCATCTCCGTCACCGTTCGCCATCATCCACGCATGAATCAACCCACAGATGCCGCCATCACATTCCATGCCCTATGGCGATCCTCTTGAACATTTAAATTGGGGTTTAGCACCTGTATGCTTGATTCCAGGTCTTCCACCGAAGTTTCGCCACTGCAATGACTTTATCAGCCGAGTTCGTGGTGTTCTAACCACAAATAACTTAGGTGCTCGCTCCAAATCCTTGCAGATGGACCCCAGCCCTCGATCTAAGGCTTCGATTGGAAGCTTTCCCCTTAGTAGCTGCTCAAATTGGTGAGACATCACCTTCAACAGCACACAAAGAAGAACCCGTGGGATTAATCCTACATCATGGGATTTGAAGATGATTGAGCCGAATATATTGTTTTTGTGTTTGGGGCTTAATGCCTCCAAACATGGGGTGAGGTCCCGCTTACCCCTGTCACCCGATTACCTACCTACTCTCTCACACCTCGTCCATGACCCACGCCACATGGACCTAGTCCTAGGTATGTGCGTACTCGATTGCCTGAATACCTGCCTGATTGAGAGAAAGAGAAGAGAACAGGAGAGAGAATGAGCATGGGGTTGAGGGGGGTTTTGCTTCAGAGAGATCCTAACACTTAGCAAAATTCATGAAGTGTTCCCCATTTGTGCGTGAAGAGGAGGAAGAAGAGAAGCCAAAGCAGAAGAATAAGAGAAGAAGAAGAAGCAGCCAAAAGAGGAACAGTGCTTGTGCACTGTAGCATCACAAAGAAGTGCACTGTGCATTCATCATACGTGGCATTTGGTTGATTGATACTATTACATTATTTAAGTATAATTGTAATAGGGTAATTTGGTGATTCAAATCACCATTTTACCCTAATCTTTTTTGCCACATCGACTCTTGATTTTATATTTACATCATTTGTGCTTGAAATTGCTATTATATTGTTATATTCTTGCTTAAAATTGCGATCTTGAGATAAATTGTCATATCACTCCCTGCGTTCGATCTCGGATTTCTTTCGAGCTATAAATTTTAAGTGTTCTTCACGATTTAGCAGCCATACTACAGCGCATTACTTTTAAAACCCCAATTTAGAGCGAGCAACATTTTGGCACCGTTGCCGGGGAGCAATGTGCAATTTGATCTCTTGATTGTAATATCTAATTTGATACTAATTTGCTTTATCTATTTTGTTGTGATCTGTGTAAGGAATCCAATCAAGGAGAGTCAGACAAGCACCAAACACTCTAAGGGTAGGTAAACTCCATCCCATATTGTTTCCTTTCCACATTTTCCAAGACTGCAGTATTCATACATTCCACTAGTTTTCCCATCCTAGGATTCATACCATATCCTAGGATCTATCATACAATCTAATTTTCCAGCCCTAGGATTCATGCAACATCCTAGGATCTACCATTCAATCTATTTCTACATGCAACACCCCAATTGAATTAACAGCTGCCTGTTATGAATAAATGAACATGATTAAGAATATGGGATGTATGAACGTGAAACTGGAAAGGTGAAACCGGAATGCGCTGAGTTAAAAAGCTAGAAACCTACGGGGAATTAGGAGTAGAACTCCTGGAAAGTGAATGGAATAGAATTGGGGAAGTGAGCTGGCCCTTGAGTACGGAGTACCAAGGAGAGTGACTGTCCCCCTGTTTAGTGCAGAGTGGAGCCAGCCGCCCCAGGGACCCGGGGTTAGGACTGGCCACACTGTACTGACTTGCTGGCCCTCGTGTACGTAGTACCGAGGAGAGCTACTAGTGTAGGGGGGTACTAGCTACCCCACGGGCCCCGGGGTTCTGCTAGCCTCCTACACCGACTTGTTAGGCCCACTGGGGCAAACCAGGGTAGTCAGGCGAGGGTGCGTGGACTGTGGAGGGGCAAGGCCCCTGTTTGGTTACTGTGGAGGGGTTGGACCCCTGTTACTGAGAGGGCTCTACCCTGTACTGGTTCCATGCTGTGCTTTGGGCGCACCCGTTAACGGAAACGACTGACCGCGTGCCAGTGCGGGTTAGCTACCCGTGCGTTTACCGCGCATGCCGTAGTCACCATTACGTCTGTCAGTGACCTTGGGGTGGTTGACTGAGAGTAGGATCACCACGGGGGACTCTCCCGGCCAGGAGAGCACCACGTGCTACTTCTACTGTTCGGAAAAGACTGCAATCAAGATCGTTCCCACGAGGAACATTCGAGATCAAGTGAAGGATCTGAGAAATAGATAAATTGTGAAACAATAGAAAGATGTAAATAAAGGAAGAAAGAAAATTAAAATAGCTACTGTACACTTTAGTGTTTCTTTAGTTTAGCTGCCACTCTACTCAGCGTTTTGCTGATGTGTTACACTCGTTACCTTTCAGGACCAGGTGTTGAGCAGCCAGGGACAGCGGCTGCAGAGGACGCTGGGCCGAGTAGGGTCTAGTAGAGTTACCACTGTTCTCTTATACCTCTTTTTGGTTCCACTGTAGTGAGTAGTTCTTGTTTCCGCTGTACTTTTCTTTACCTGCAGTTCATATTATGTTATGAATGTTGTTCTACTGTTGTGGTGGTACATACTGTAGTAGTTTCTTTCCTTACTGCTGTATTTTCTTACTGTTAGTTATATTCATGTTGAATGTGGTTTATTTTACTGCTCTTTTGGTTACTTCCTCGTTGGACGACCAGGTCTTGGGTTTAGTCGAGTCGGTCCGGTTCTCGTGTCTCGTAGGGACTCGGGAATCGGGTCATTACATTCTTGATTGAGCCCTAGGTGCTAGATTTGGAATTAATTGATTGACCAATTAAGAGCCAATTAGGGTTTCCATTCTAGGGTTTTAGAGACACACTTTCTTAAAACAAGAATCAATCTTCCCAAACTATGTGTGTCCTAAGCCTTGATTGAACTTGCCTAAATAAGCAAACTCTAAGAATCATGCTCTAAATCTCACTTGAATCCTAAAAGCTGGACCTAATCAAGGACAAATCAGGCGAAGTTGACCCACCTTGCGGGGTCAACCAATCTTCAAATTAGGTCACCACTCACAAAAACATCTTAAAGTTCAAGTGAAAGCCAAAGCACCCACACTCTAAACTTAAAATTGGTAGACTTAAGAGGTTAAGTTATCCATTCTGGTCTACTTGAGCCCTCAGTGACAAGGAAGGTCGGGTGGGGGAAACCCTATAACTTGTGGGGATGCTCTACCGTGTAAGGGTCTTTGTGGGACTCTCCCTTCCTGGATGCCCAGGTAATTCTCAGGTGGATAACTTTTCTAATCTAGGGATATCATCTGCCCCGAACCTCTATAGTTATCCAAAGATATTTGGGTGTCTTGGTTTGGTCCATCACACCTTCTATCCCCCGTCTTCTCCATCAGTGCATGCTTAGGAGGAGGTCCCTAAGACCGCCCTTCAGGCCTCCATTAGCTATTCACTCCCGTCGAGGCCAAGCCTCTACTTCTCTGTTTGTTCAACCACCTGACCAAATCGACATATCTTCTGATTCATCTGAGCCTAGATCTCCTTCATCCATACTCATGGAACAACTAGCAAAAGAAGAAAACAATCTCCAGAATCATCTTCAGCGCCTCAACAATCTATTCCAGGCCTTTATGAATCCACCGTAGCATCCTATGATGCGGGATCATTACAATCCCGCTGCGGTGGCCATCGAACCTTAAGTCCAAATCCCAGATGGCGGTCCTGATAATGAACTAAGCCCAACATGATTCATGCTATTCCTAAATTTCATGGGCTTAATTCCGAAGATTTTTTCCAACATATCAAGAAACTCAAGCATCTAGTCCAAACCTTTGGGTCAGAAGCACAAAATCAAGATATCTTGCTCATGAAAATGTTCTCATTCTCTTTCATGGACAAGGCCGCTCACTGGTACCAAACCCTAACTCGTCCAATCAACACGTGGGCTGAACTGCAATCCGAGTTTCTTAAAAGGTTTTTCCCTATTGGTCGGACAAATGCTCTACGACACCAGATCACACGTTTCACACAGCAAGTAGAAGAACCACTTCATGAGGCATGGGATCGATTTCTGGATCTCATGCGAAAGTGACACCACCACGGAGTTCCTAAATGGGAATAAGTCCAGTCTTTTTACCAGGGACTCCGTGAGAATAATTAATTGTTCGTCAATGCAACCTATGGAGAAAACATCATGGGTCAACATGAAGACACCGTGTGGGAGATTTTTGAGAACATGTGTGAGAACTCCATCAATAATGAATCCATGGGCATGTTCGATCGAACGAATGCCCGTGCATTGACGAATCTGCGGGGAGCACATGAGACGTAGGGCCTGTCCTCTTCCGTCGACTTAGAGTTAATGGTCAGTCACCTAGACAAGGTCTCAATCATTGAGAAGAGGGTGGATGAGCTGACTTGACATCTGCAGCGAACTACCTTTGCACAAAACCCGTTCACACAACCATCCTTTGGGAGGGAGGTTGTGCATAACATCTACCACCAATCTTCTCAGGGGATGGATCCATACCCACCCCCATCTGATCTAGGGTTCAGAGGAAACTCCGAATCTGCCTACTCTAGTTGGGGGAGCTCTGAACCCTTGTCTTCCGATTTCTTCGAGGTTCCTCAGACTTGCGAGGACCTCAACACCATCTAAAACGATCCTTTCTCAAACACCTACAACCCCAGAGGGCGTAATCATCCTAATTTCACATGGTCAGGTAACAATCAAAATCAGGGACATCAATATCAACCCCGACCACAAGTTTCTCGTCCATATCAGCCGCCTCAGCCTCGGCCCAACCCAACTTACCAAACCAGGCCAACTCGAGAAGATCAAATGACTCTTATCCTTCAGACTCTGGCTAACATTCAGAAGAGAAATGCGGCTATGCAAAAATAGCACAAAGATGAGATCATAGAGGTTCGGAATCAACTTGCCCAGATGGAAAATCCCTGCCAACCTGGTGCACTTCCTTCGCAACCTCTGCCCAATTCAAATAACATGTCGAACCAGAGGTGTGTTATGAACCCGACTCAGGGCAAGGCTCACTATGTTTATTAGGCCCCTTTTGCTCCATTAACCGACAAGATAGAGACTTTGACATCATATGCGGGTTATCAGCAGCAACCACCTCTTTTGACTACCCCAACCCAGAATCAGGCAGGACTGAATTCTATTACCACCTGTAGTGGCAAAACAACTTAGGAACCACTTTACTCGAGCCACTCTCAACCTGGTAGCTCAAACCCAAACCCTAGGTTGGTCATCTAGGATACCCCTATCCCAAATCAAAAACCTGGACCAATTCTAGAGGAACCTGTAGAGGTTCCATTTCCCGAGGCCTTAACAAAGGGAAAGAAAGAAACCAAACCCGTGGCACTTGAGGAGGACCTGGTCAAGCTCTTTGAGCAGGTCCAAATAAACATCCCATTGATGGATGCAATTCGCCACGTACCGGCTTATGCGAGATTTCTAAAGGATGTATGAACACCTAAGCGTAAGCCATTAACCAAAGGTAGGAATCTAATCGTACTGTCGAAGCAAGCTAGCTCCATCATTTTGAGCAGACTCCCACCTAAGGCAAAAGACCCTAGTACCCCTCTGATTTCATGCAAAATTGGTAATTTAGAATTTGACAGAGACCTTTTAGACTTAGGAGCTTCCATCAATTTGATCCCTACATCCCTACTAGATCATTTCGAAGAATCCGAGCTAAAATCGACTGAGATGACTTTACAGTTAGCTGACCGATCAATAAAGTCACCTAGAGGAGTTCTTGAGGATGTTATGGTTCAGATCCGCGATTTCTACTTTCCTGTAGATTTCATTGTGTTGGATGTGGAGACTCCTGAGAATCTGAATAATACACTGATTATATTAGGTAGATCGTTCTTAGCAACAGCTAGGGCGAACATTAATTGAGAAGAGGGCCAAATTGAATTGAAATTTGGGAACAAGACACTAAAAATTGATATATTTAAGGCCCAGAAAGGAATTAAGGAACAAGACACTAAAAATGGTTGAGGACACATTTCTCGAGGATGACCTGATTATTCCTGATCCTTAGCCACAAGCAGATCATACCCCACAGATAGAGGAGCCTAGCACCGATCTAGACCCACATACAGCTCCCACCTTTTCTTTTGAGGCCCATCCCAATCTACCTGCTATTGCTAATAATCCCGTTATGGAACTAAAACCTCTTCCCAATCACCTAAATTACATCTTTTTGGCTTTTGATCAGACATTTCCTGTGATTATCAATTCCCACCTTACCTCTAATCAAAAAACCACGTCTGTTACGACCTGATCCCAGATCCTTACAGGACCCGAGACCGGCCCGCCTCGACTAATCCCAAGACCTAGTCATCCAACGAGAAATAACCAAAAGGAAGAAATAATTCACATCTACACATGCAATGTAACTGAGCAGAAGGAAAACAAGTGATAGTAAAAAAAATAGAGTAAAAAGTCTATCAATATTTCAGGCCATCACAACTATGACAGAGAGAAACACAACGGAAAAGTAACTAAAACAGTATTACATAGAACAAAAATACTCACTACTACAACAGAAGTTAGGGAAAATAGTAAGAAACACAGCTAAGGCTAGGCTCGACTAGGCCCGGTTCCCTCTGCAGCCGGTGGTGTTGGCTACTCAACTCCCTGACCTGAATAAGGTTATAAAAATTTCTGGAGTCAGCGAACACTGAGTAAAGTGGTAATTTAGCCATTTACATGTAATTAAGACAAGCTATTAATTAATGCAATTAAGTAACTATCCATTTTCAGTTAGTTCAACTAAGTACTTCTAATTTGTTGTTCTTTTATTCACTTAAATCATTTCTTAATCTGGCCTATTCCTCATGGGAATGATCTTGATTGCAGTCTTTTCCATGATGTAGGAGGTACACATGGTGCTCTCCTGGTCTCGAGAGTCCCCCGTGGTAGTCCTACACCCAGTCAACCACCTCGAGGTCACGGTCGCGACGTAGCGGTGACTACAGCACGCTTGATAAACGCGCAGGTAGCTATCCCACACTGGCATGCGGTTAGTCGTTTCCGCTAACGGGTACGTCTAAAAGTATAGCATGGAACCGTACAGGGCCTTGCCCTCTCAGAACAGAACAGAACAGGGGTCTCGCCCCTCCATAGTCCGCGTACCCTCATTCGACTATCCCGATTTGCCTAGTGAGCCTAACAAGAGTCGGTGTAGGGTGTCTAGTCCTAACCCCAGGCCCCCTGGGGTGGCTAGCTCCCTCCCTACACTAAGTAGCTCACCTCAGTACCACGTACACAAGGGCCAAAACAAAGTCGGTGTAGAGTGTCTAGGCCTGACCCCAGGGCTCAACCCAATAGGCGGCTAGTACCCCTCTACACTAAAAGGACAGTGGCTCTCCTTAGTACCGCATACACAAGGACCAGCTCACTTCCCGTCTATAGGAGTTCTCCTCCTAATTCCCTGTAGGGTTCATGCTAATATTTCTTTCATTTCATATTCCAATCTTTCATATTTCTCTATTTACATTACCAGTTCCATTCTTAAAACAGGCTGCTTGTGATTTTTCCAACTGATAAGGCTTCACATTAAAATAACCAATACATTTGCTAGCATTTAAAGTTGTACACGTATCTCAAGTAAACAGTGTAGCTCAGTCATATTCACTTGTTCCTACCCCAGGGTTCATTCTCATCCTAGGGTTCTACATGTATCTCAAGTACACAATATAGCTCAAACCACACTCATTTGTTCCTGCCCTAGGGTTCATTCACATCCTAGGGTTCATTCAAGTTATTCTAAACATGCAGTTCATTTATTCAAATCTTAATATTAATGCAAACCACTCTACCGGCAAACACAGGAGGAATGGGGGCTCGGATCGTAGATCCCGTCGCCTTCGTGGCTCCTGCATACCTATACAATTAACCAACCGCATCAAACAAGTCCAAAATCGTATACAAGTGACACTAACTCGTAGAGAAACTCAAGCGAAAAATAATGGTAGTTCATTTGCGGAAATTCAATTTCGTTTGGGCCCTAAACGAGCCAAAAACACTCACACTATCCAAAATCAGATGTCTGGGTCTAGTCCCAGACATCTTAAAAGACAAAAATACTCACCCTGGGTTTCCTGCGGCTACCTAGGACATCCGGACCCTTCCGCGATCGTCTGAGGAGAGTTCCAGACATCAAACTCTCCTTCCGGTCGTCTGGAGGTATGGTCAGATGTCTAGGGACGTGTCCAGACGTCCAAAAGTACCTCGAAGGGTGCACCCCAAGGCCTTTCCAATGCCTTGCTCCCTATGTACATTCGTGCAGACCTCAGAATGGCCAGACAATCTTTGCTGTGAGGCCTGCATGGCTGTAAACCACACAAAAGCACGTACCTTAGCACTGAGTATGCTTTCAGATGTCTAGCTTCAGCTCCACATGTCCTACTATTCCAGACGTCTAGGATGTGCTCCAGGCATCTGATACTGGAAAATATCCAGTATGCAGAACCTCCACGGACCTTCTTCTCCACGCGGAACCCCTCCGCACCGCCTGTAGCTGCGACGCCAGTAGCTTCAGGAGGCTGCAAAGCCCACCTTCGTGAGCTCCTCCGAGCTCCCACATCTCCCTCTCAAGCTCCTCCCACGCTCCCGCTCCTCTCTCCTCCTCCTTCGCATCCCGTCTCTCTCCCTTCTTCCTCTCCTCTCGCCGCACTGGAAGGAAGGGAGGAAGGTGGCAGCTGACTGGAGGGAAGAATGAAGGTGGTGGTCGGTGGGGGATGGGGAGAGTTGTGTGGGTGTGGGGTTTAAATAAGAGAAGGGTTAGGGTTTTCGGTGAGGAAAGGGGGTGTGCGTGCATGTGTGCACATGCAAAAAAAGAATAGTAGGTACGGTTCTTCTACTTTCAAACGTCCGACCCCCTATCCGAACGTCTGGACAGATGTCTAACGACTAATTCAAACATCTTAAACAACCTAAAAAGGCAACGTTCATTTCAACGTCTGATTTGTATCCTCTAGTAGCATCGGAGAGCCATTGGTTGGACTGTCGATGACATGACTAGCATCTGCCCCTCATATTGCATACATCACATCTACACTGAAGAGGGCTCACGACCATTCCGTGAAATGCAGAGACACCTGAATCTGAACCTGCAGTGTAACGAACGCGTGCCCCAGACGTATTTTAAGACATCTGGGAGGTGGTCCAGACATCTGACCAGACGTCTGGGATCGCTTCCAGACGTCTGGAAATCCGTTAATTTCGACACGCGCGAGTCGCCTGCGTGCTTGAGCACGCAGACCGAATATTCGCTTATTCCCTCTTCCCTGCGGCTGCAGATGCCTGCCGCGTCCTCTTTCACCTCCTCGCGCGGCCTTAAAAGGCCACGCGCTCCCTCCCATCGTCTCCACCGTCTCCTCCCTCTTCTCCTTTAGCCAGTGACCGTGAGCGCGAGCGCGAGGGCGGCAGCGGCGGCCGCAGTGAGCGTGGAGGAGGTGCTGCGTGCGAGAGCGGAGCTCTGTCGTGAGGGCGAGCTCGCCGGGGCTGCTAGGGCCGGCCGACGGAGGGCGCAGGGGGCGCGGAGCGACGCGGAGGGGGGACTGCTGTGGTTTGAGCAGCAGGCGCGCGAGGTGCGACGCGGGCGGCGTCGCGAGCGGAAGCCGGGTGGTGCCCTGTTCTGGAAAATTTTCCAGAATCGGACGTCTGGGTTGATAGACAGACGGCGAGGGCGACGTCTGGTAGATCTTCCAGTCGTCTGAAAGGTGAGTTTTCCGTCTTCTTCTTCCTTCCTGTCGACTGACTGTACTGAGGGAGGGAGATGAGTGTGCGCAGGCTCGATGATTCGCCATCCAACGCGAATCAGACGTCTGGCTGTTGTACCAGACGGCGGGAGTGACCTCCAGACGTCCGGGGTGACCATCGGACGTCTGGGAGATAGGCCAGACGTCCCCGCAGACTTCTGGACGTCTGGGAAACCACGCTGAACAGGTAATTCTCTGATCCACTTTTTAAGACGTCTGGAAGAAGTTCCAGACGTCTGATTTTGCACAGTGTCGTTGTTTTTGACCCGTTTAGGACCCGTTCGGGTTCCGTTTTCCGCGATTCGAGTTGCGTTCTTTTCAGAATTAATTCCTCTACCCGTCTATGGTAGCTATACACTATTTTGAGACACTCCTTGTGTTCGATCCTTGTGATAGGACCTCCTTCAGTTGCAGTCTTGGGAGTCACGGAGGCACGCGGGATTCCCGATCACGCCCCCATTACTCCCGTTATACCTGGTAGAGTGGCTTTAAGTTATTAATAAAATCTGTTAAAGTATGGAACCATAACTAGAACCTAGGACGTTGCATGAATCCTAGGAATGAGAAATATATGATAGCTCCTAGGTGTTGCATGAATCCTAGGGCTGGAAAACTAGATTGTATGATAGATCCTAGGATATGGCATGAATCCTAGGATGGGAAAAACTAGTGGAATGTATAATACTGCAGTCTTGGAAAATGGAAAGAGATATAAAGCTGCCTGTAATTTAAATTAGCAGCTGCCTGTTGTGAATAAATAACGTGGTTGAGAACATGGATTGTAAGAATGTGAAACTGGAAAGTGAAACCTGGATGTTTGAGTAAAAAGGATGAAACCCTACGGGGAAGTAGGAGTAGAACTCCTGGAAAGTGAATGGAATAGTATTGGGGAAGTGAGCTGGCCCTTGAGTACGGAGTACCAAGGAGAGCGACTGTCCCCCTGTTTAGTGCAGAGCGGAGCTAGCCGCCCCAGGGACCCGGGGTTAGGACTGGCCACTCTGTACCGACTTACTGGCCCTCGCGTACGTAGTACCGAGGAGAGCTACTAGTGTAGGGTGGTACTAGCTACCCCACGGGCCCCGGGGTTCTGCTAGCCTCCCACCGACTTGTTAGGCCCGCTGGGGCAAACCAGGGTAGTCAAGCAAGGGTGCGCGGACTGTGGAGGGGCGAGGCCCTGGTTTGGTTACTGTGGAGGGGTTGGACCCCTGTTACTGAGAGGGCTCTGCCCTGGACTGGTTCCGTGTTGTGCTTTGGGTGCACCCGTTAACGGAAAAGACTGACCGCGTGCCAGTACGGGTTAGCTACCTGTGCGTTTATCGCGCGTGCCGTAGTCACCGTTACGTCTGTCAGTGACCTTGGGGTGGTTGACTGAGGGTAGGATCACCACGGGGGACTCTCCCGGCCAGGAGAGCACCACGTGCTACTTCTACTTTTTGGAAAAGACTGCAATCAAGATCGTTCCCACGAGGAACATTCGAGATCAAGAAAAAGATCTGGGGAAAAAAAGAAATAGTGAGACAATTGAAAGATGTGAATAAAGAAAGTAATAGAACATAACAGCTACTGTACACTCTACTGTTGTCTTTAGTTTTAGTTGCCACTTTACTCAGCGTTTTGCTGACGTGTTACACTCGTTACCTTTTTCAGGACCAGGTGTTGAGCAGCCAGGGTCAGCGGCTGTAGAGGATGCTGGGCCGAGTAGGGTCCAGTAGAGTTACCACTGTCTTTTGTACCTCTTTGTTTCCGTTATAGTGAGTAGTTCTTGTTTCCGCTGTACTTTTCTTTACCTGCAGTTCATGTTATATGATAAATGTTGTTCTACTGTTGTGGTGGTATATACTGTAGTAGTTTCTTTCCTTACTGCTGTACTTTCTTACTGTTAGTTATATTCATGCTGAATGTGGTTTATTTTACTGCTCTTTTGGTTACTTCCTCGTTGGACGACTAGGTCTTGGGATTAGTCGAGTCGGTCTGGTTCTCGTGTCTCGTAGGGACTCGGGAACCGGGTCGTTACAAGATGGTATCAGAGCAAGGTCGTCCCGAGAAGTGAATCAACTGACTGGAAAATAACCAATTCACATGTTATAGCTAGAGTAGCCACCACAACATATCTCTTGACATGAGCTCTTAGAAGTTTTGTTAGGTACCGTCTGTTTTGACGTTTCCGTTTTGTTTCGCGTCTCCTTGCAGGAGATGCCTCGTCGCGGGACTGGCGAGACTGGCCGCGGGCGTGGCCGAGGGCGAGGTCGGCGAGGTGGACGTGCTGTTGTTGACGTCTCGGTGGACCAGCCACCACTCCCGGGCATCCAGGCCCAGGACCTCGCTAGACTGATACGAGATATTATATGAGAGGAGCTCCACCCACCGCCCCGAGCGCCTCCTCCTGGGGCTGCAGAGGGGGAGTCCTCTGTGGGACCACGCGACGGACACGGCGCTAGACACGAGGGAGGGGATGGGGCGTTGCCGCCCCCACCTTCCTCCGACACTTCTGTACACGAGGCACCTTCGCCTAGAGGTGCACCAGCACCTCCCCTACAGTGCCACTTCGAGCTTTTCGAACAGTTCCGGAAGCTGAAGCCCCCCTCCTTCAAGGGGGATGAGGACCCGACCGAGGTAGAGGACTGGCTTGAGCAGCTGGAGAAGATCTTCGACACCCTTCGCCCCCCGGTGGAGTGCCACGTGGCCTTTTCCATGTACCAGCTGGAGAGTGCGGCACACCGGTGGTGGAGGGCGGTCCGGGGACAGGAGAGGGACGAGCCGACGTGGGACCAGTTCATCACCCTCTTCTGCGAGCAGTACTTTCCCCAGACGTGGCAGGACCAGAGGAGGCGGGAGTTCCACACTCTCCGCCAAGGGATGATGACTGTGAGCGCGTACCGCACGCGTTTCTTGGAGCTGTCCCGCTTTGCAGCGACAGCGGTAGCCACTGAGGAGGAGCGCCTTTGGAGGTTCACCGAGGGGCTCCGGCCTGCGATCCGAGGGTATGTCAAACCCCTGAAGCTGCCTACATTTTCGAGGGTGGTAGAGGCAGCTATGACTTACGAGGAGACCAACCCGTCCGCGCGAGACACCGACGACGGGCGGAAGAGGCCCTTTCAGCCAGACTTCTCACAGGGCCGGCGAGAACAGAGACACGTGGCATCCGCAGGAGAGCCGTCACGTTGTGCAGGGCCATCAGTGGCCTTTGGGGGCCCTCGGCAAGGGCCAGTCGCCAGCACCAGACCCCCGCCTAGTCGACAGCAGGGACCCACTGAGGGTGGGAGTCGGGTTCCCCTCTGCTACCAGTGTGGCCAGCCGGGCCACGTCAGGAGGGACTGCCCATCTAGGGTAGGAGGTCAGGAGATACTCCCCGCGTAGAGCACTGGAGGGCACGCAGGAGGCCGCGGTTCCCAGGCGCGAGGAGGAGGACAGCAGTCGCGAGGAGGGTACCGGCCAGCACCTACCCATCCGACGCAGAGTGTGGCTGCTTCGTCCGCACCTAGAGCTAAGGGGCGTATCAACGCCCTAACACACAGGGACGCCAGAGCTTCGGGATCAGTGGTAGCAGGTATGGTTTCAGTTTCTTGCAGACTCGTTTACACGCTTTTCAATTCCGGCGCTACGCACTCGTTTGTCGCAGCCAGTTTCGCAGTTAGGTTGGACCAGGATTACACACTGTTAGAGAATCCGTTCGTAATCAGAGGTCCGAGTGGTCAGCTGTTCGTAGCTAAGGAGGTGTACACGGATTGCGAGGTCAGCGTCGGAGGACATAGCCTGCCAGCTGACCTGATTATGATCCAGATGGAGGACTTTGGAGTGATTCTGGGGATGGATTGGCTGTCCGCTTACCACGCCTTGGTGGACTGTTTTGAGAGGAAGATTGTCTTCTCCATTCCGGAGTTGCCTTCTTTCGAGTTTCACGGACAGCCAGTGGACGGAGGTTTCAGGTGCATTTCGGCACTTCGAGCGGCGAGACTTTTGAGCTAGGGGTGTGAGGGCTTCCTAGCTTGTGTGGTGGCAGAGCCCAGCCCTGTGGCAGACTTCCAGAGCATCTCGGTGGTCAGAGAGTACCCTGACGTGTTTCCAGACGAGTTACCAGGACTACCGCCCGAGCGTGAGATCGAGTTTGAGATCTCACTAGTACCAGGGACCAGCCCCATCTCCACTGCGCCATACAGGATGGCACCGCTTGAGCTGCGAGAGCTCAAGCCTCAGCTGCAGGACCTTCTGGAGAAAGGTTTCGTGAGACCCAGTGTGTCTCCCTGGGGAGCCCCGGTACTGTTTGTGAAGAAGAAGGATGGGACCCTACGTCTTTGTGTGGACTACCGACAGCTGAACAGGGTCACCATCAAGAACAGATATCCGCTGCCGAGGATCGACGATTTGTTTGACCAGTTGCGGGGTGCCACGGTGTTTTCCAAGATAGACTTGAGGTCTGGATACCACCAGTTGAGGATCAGGGAGACCGACATCTCCAAGACAGCTTTCCGCACCCGGTACGGACACTACGAGTTTTTGGTCATGCCGTTTAGGCTGACCAATGCCCCCGCTGCTTTCATGGACCTGATGAACCGGGTGTTTAGACCATACTTGGACCAGTTCGTGGTGGTTTTCATAGATGATGTACTCATCTATTCTAGAGATCGGACACAGCATGGATAACACTTGCGAATGGTTTTGGACACTCTGAGGTGACGCAGGCTATACGCCAAATACAGCAAGTGCGAGTTCTGGTTGAGGGAGGTGACCTTCTTGGGTCATGTGATCTCTGGAGACGGCCTGGCGGTGGACCCAGCCAAGGTCGAGGCAGTGCTCAGGTGGGAGAGACCGCGTTCAGTCACTGAGATCCGCAGTTTCCTGGGACTAGCTGGCTACTACAGACGGTTCATCAGAGGATTTTCGCAGATTGCGCGCCCTATGACACAGTTGACCCGAAAGGACGTGCCTTTCGCTTGGACAGATGCCTGTGAGGCGTGTTTTCTGGACCTGAAGGAGAGGTTGACCTCGGCTCCCGTGCTCACCATTCCTGACAGTAGTGGCGGGTTCGTTGTGTACACGGACGCTTCCTTGCAGGGGTTAGGAGGTGTGCTCATGCAGAGGGGTCACGTTGTCGCTTACGCTTCGCGGCAACTGAAGCCCCATGAGCATACCTACCCTACCCACGACCTAGAGTTGGCAGCTGTTGTCTTCGCGCTGAAGACCTGGAGGCACTACTTGTACGGTGAGACCTTCGAGATTTTTACAGATCACAAGAGCCTCAGATACCTTTTTGATCAGAAGGAGCTCAACATGAGACAGAGACGTTGGTTGGAGCTCCTGAAGGACTACGACTGCAGCATCTCCTACCACCCGGGAAAGGCCAATGTGGTGGCTGACGCCTTGAGCCGTAAGGCGCCCGCACGCTTGGCCAGTCTACAGTTACAGAGTTGGAGCCTTTTGGAGGAGGTGGGTAGTTGGCGACCTCTAGAGTTACGAGGGTACTGTGGGGCAGTGACGGTGACACGGCATACTAGGCCAGAGTTGATGGACCGCATCATCACAGGACAGATGGCCGATCCGTACTTGCGGTCTTTGCGCGACAGAGTACTGTCAGGAGATCCAGGTGACTTCTCTTTCACAGACCAGGTGCTACGTTTGAGGGGACGGTTGTGCGTTCCCAGAGACGAGGAGCTGTTGAGAGAGCTCCTGAACGAGGCACATGGTTCCAGATTCACCATACATCCCGGGAACACGAAAATGTACCACGACTTGAGACGCGAGTTTTGGTGGAGAGGGATGAAGCGGGATGTGGGTGAGTTCGTGCAACAGTGCTTAGTGTGCCAGCAGGTGAAAGCCGAGCATCAGAGGCCTGCAGGGCCGCTTCAGCCGCTTCCAGTGCCAGAGTGGAAGTGGGAGAGCATCACCATGGACTTGGTGGTGGGCTTACCTATTACCCAGCGGGGACACGACGCAGTCTGGGTAATAGTGGATAGACTGACGAAGACGGCACGTTTCTTGCCGATCCGAGTCACCTTGGGACCAGCACAGTTGGCAGAGAGGTATATCCGTGATGTGGTACGACTACACGGAGTTCCGCGGGAGATCGTATCCGACCGGGATACCCGCTTTACGTCCCAGTTTTGGGCTGAGTTTCAGCAGGCCTTGGGGACGAGGTTGAGGTTTAGCACGGCTTACCATCCACAGACGACTCTGCATTGTCAGGAGCAGACAGAAGAGCTACGCGGATCGGAGATGCAGAGAGGTGCAGTTTGAGGTTGGGGACCACGTCTTCCTTCGTGTTTCGCCCATGAAGGGCCTACAGCGGTTTGGGGTGAGAGGGAAGCTCGCGTCGAGGTTCGTGGGGCCCTTTGAGGTCCTGGAGTGGGTTGGACCCGTTGCTTACAGACTTGCCTTTCCCCCGCAGCTTTCTGGTGTGCACGACGTATTCCACGTGTCCAACCTCAGGAAGTACGTAGCCGATTCCAGTCATGTACTGAGTCACAAGAGCGTCGAGGTGAGCGACGACCTGACCTACCCCGAGAGGCCAGTGCAGATTTTAGACCGAGCCGTCCGCAGTTTGAGACGAAAGCAAGTACCCCTGGTAAAGGTTTTGTGGAGGAGCCAGCGGTACGAGGAGGCTACCTGGGAGCCTGAGGCGGCAATGCGGGAGCGGTACCCGGAGCTTTTCGCGGGTACGTCTTTTCGGACCAGCTTCGGTCCTCTTTGAGTTTGTTATGGTTATTTGGACGTTTTTTCCCGCACCCTAGTTGGTGCAAATTTCGGGGATGAAACTTCCTTTGAGTTTGTTATATTGTAACGAACGCGTGCCCCAGACGTATTTTAAGACGTCTAGGAGGTGGTCCAGACATCTGACCAAACGTCTGGGATCGCTTCTAGACGTCTGGAAATCCGTTAATTTCGACACGCGCGAGTCGTCTACGCGCCTGAGCGCGTAGACCGGATATTCGCTTATTCCCACTTCCCTGCGGCTGCAGACGCCTGCCGCGTCCTCTTTCTCCTCCTCGCGCGGCCTTAAAAGGCCACGCGCTCCCTCCCGTTGTCTCCACCGTCTCCTCCCTCTTCTCCTTCAGCCAGTGAGCGTGAGCGCGAGGGCCGCAGCAGCGGCCGCAGTGAGCGTGGAGGAGGTGCTGCATGCGAGAGTGGAGCTCTACCGTGAGGGCGAGCTTGCCGGGGCTGCTAGGGCCGGCCGGCGGAGGGTACAGGGGGCGCGGAGCGACGCGGAGGGGGGACTACTGTGGTCTGAGCAGCAGGCGCGCGAGGTGCGACACGGGTGGCGTCGCCAGCGGAAGCTGGGTGGTGCCCTGTTCTGGAAAATTTTCCAGAATCGGACGTCTGGGTTGATAGACAGACGGCGAGGGCGACGTCTGGTAGATCTTCCAGTCGTCTGAAAGGTGAGTTTTCCGTCTTCTTATTCCTTCCTGTCGACTGACCGTACTGAGGGAGGGAGATGAGTGTGCGCAGGCTCGGTGATTCGCCATCCAACGCGAATCAGACGTCTGGCTGTTGTACCAGACGGCAGGAGTGACCTCCAGACATCCGGGGTGACCATCGGATGTCTGGGAGATAGGCCAGACGTCCCCGCAGACTTCTGGACGTCTGGGAAACCACGCTGAACAGGTAATTCTCTGATCCACTTTTTAAGACGTCTGGAAGAAGTTCCAGACGTCTGATTTTGCACAGTTTCGTCGTTTTTGACCCGTTTAGGGCCCGTTCGAGTTCCGTTTTCCGCGATTCGAGTTGTGTTCTTTTCAGAATTAATTCCCCTACCCGTCTACGGTAGCTATACACTGTTTTGAGACACTCCTTGTGTTTGATCCTTGTGATAGGACCTCCTTCAGTTGCAGTCTTGGGAGTCACGGAGGCACACGGGATTCCCGATCACGCCCCCATTACTCCCGTTATACCTGGTAGAGTGGCTTTAAGTTATTAATAAAATCTGTTAGAGTATGGAACCATAACTAGAACCTAGGACGTTGCATGAATCCTAGGAATGAGAAATATATGATAGCTCCTAGGTGTTGCATGAATCCTAAGGCTGGAAAACTAGATTGTATGATAGATCCTAGGATATGGCATGAATCCTAGGATAGGAAAAACTAGTGGAATGTATAATACTGCAGTCTTGGAAAATGGAAAGAGATATAAAGCTGCCTGTAATTTGAATTAACAGCTGCCTGTTGTGAATAAATAACGTGGTTGAGAACATGGATTGTAAGAATGTGAAACTGGAAAGTGAAACCTGGATGTTTGAGTAAAAAGGATGGAACCCTACGGGGAAGTAGGAGTAGAACTCCTGGAAAGTGAATGGAATAGTATTGGGGAAGTGAGTTGGCCCTTGAGTACGGAGTACCAAGGAGAGCGACTGTCCCCCTGTTTAGTGCAGAGCGGAGCTAGCCGCCCTAGGGACCCGGGGTTAGGACTGGCCACTCTGTACCGACTTGCTGGCCCTCGCGTACGTAGTACCGAGGAGAGCTACTAGTGTAGGGAGGTACTAGCTACCCCACGGGCCCCGGGGTTCTGCTAGCCTCCCACACCGACTTGTTAGGCCTGCTGGGGCAAACCAGGGTAGTCAGGCGAGGGTGCGCGGACTGTGGAGGGGCAAGGCCCCGGTTTGGTTACTGTGGAGGGGTTGGACCCCTGTTACTGAGAGGACTCTGCCCTGGACTGGTTCCGTGCTGTGCTTTGGGCGCACCCGTTAACGGAAACGACTGACCGCGTGCCAGTACGGGTTAGCTACCTGTGCGTTTATCGCGCGTGCCGTAGTCACCGTTACGTCTGTCAGTGACCTTGGGGTGGTTGACTGAGGGTAGGATCACCACGGGGGACTCTCCCGGCCAGGAGAGCACCACGTGCTACTTCTACTTTTTGGAAAAGACTGCAATCAAGATCGTTCCCACGAGGAACATTCGAGATCAAGAAAAAGATCTGGGGAAAAAATGAAATAGTGAGACAATTGAAAGATGTGAATAAAGAAAGTAATAGAACATAACAGCTACTGTACACTCTACTGTTGTCTTTAATTTTAGTTGCCACTCTACTCAGCGTTTTGCTGACGTGTTACACTCGTTACCTTTTTCAGGACCAGGTGTTGAGTAGCCAAGGTCCGCGGCTGTAGAGGATGCTGGGCCGAGTAGGGTCCAGTAGAGTTACCACTGTCTTTTGTACCTCTTTGTTTTCGTTGTAGTGAGTAGTTCTTGTTTCCGCTGTACTTTTCTTTACCTGCAGTTCATGTTATATGATAAATGTTGTTCTACTGTTGTGGTGGTATATACTGTAGTAGTCTCTTTCCTTACTGCTGTACTTTCTTACTGTTAGTTATATTCATGCTGATTGTGGTTTGTTTTACTGCTCTTTTGGTTACTTCCTCGTTGGACGACTAGGTCTTGGGATTAGTCGAGTCGGTCCGGTTCTCGTGTCTCGTAGGGACTCGGGAACCGGGTCGTTACATGCAGGATGTCAGAAAAAGGAGGATCATCAAGTGGTTAGATGCAGGTATCATCTACCCAATCTCCGACAATCATTGGGTGAGTCAAATCCAGGTTGTGCCTAAAAAGGCAAGACTCACCATCATTACGACTGAAATCGGAGAGACCATACCAACCCGTATAGCAAACTCGTGGAGAGTCTGTATTGATTACTGAAGACTAAATACGTCAACGAAAAAGGATCATTTTCCACTGCCATTTATTGATTAGATACTCGAGAAATTGGTAGGGAATCTATTCTTTTGCTTCTTGGATGGGTACTCCAGTTATAACTAGGTGGAAATCCATCCTAAGGACCAAGAGAAGACTACCTTCACCTGCCCCTTCAAGATGTATGTGTTCCGTAGGATGTCATTCGGCCTCTACAATGCACCCGCCACTTTTCAGTGGTGCATGCTTGCCATATTCTTAGATATGGTAGGTGAATACCTTGAAGTCTTCATAGATGACTTCTTGGTATTTGGGGAATCTTTTGATGATTACCTCCTGCACTTGGTCCAAATCCATAGGTGTTGTTTCGACGTGAATCTGGTTCTTTCCTGTGAAAAGAGTCACTTCATGGTACCTAAGGGAATTGTCCTGGGTCACCTCGTCTCTGAAAAAGGCATCTAGGTTGATCGAGCTAAGGCTAATTTGATTTCCAAACTACCCATGCCTAGCTCGGTAAAGGACATTCGCTCTTTTTTGGGGCACGTCAATTTTTACCGCCATTTCATTCCTGATTTCTCAAAAATTGGGCATCCCCTAACTAATCTTCTCTCAAAGGATGTCCCTTTCAAAATTACCAAGGAGTGCACTCATGCATTTGAGAGCCTGCATGATCGAGTTACTCAAGCACCAATCCTGCAATCCCCTGGCTGGTTTCTACCCTTTGAGATCATGTGTGATGCATCTGACTACGTAGTGGGTGTGGTACTTGGGCAAAAAATAGACAGGAAACCCATGGTCATCTACTACGCTAGCAAGACACTTGACGAGGCTCAAAATAACTACACAGTTACTAAGAAAGAGCTGCTAGCTATAGTATTTGGCCATGAAAAATTTTGATCCTATCTTTTGGGTTCCTATGTTATCATATACTCGGATCACACCATAGTAACTAATTTGCTGGATCTTGTTGTTGCGAGAATTCGACCTCGAGATTTGTGGCACGGCGAGAAAACAAAACATGGTAGCTGATCACTTGTCCCAACTTCCTTCTGATATCATCAACCCTTCTGGACCAATCATAGAACACTTTCCTAATGAGCACCTCCTGACTATCAATGCAGACTTCCTTGGTACGCTGATTTGGTTAACTACTTGGCGTCACATCAGATCTCACCTGATTGGCAGAAAGCCAAGAAGGACAAGTTGCTTTCTGATGCCAAGTACTACATCTAGGAATACCTGTACCTCTTCTGAATTAGTGTTGATCAGGTCATCAGACAATGCATCCCGGAGGCGAAAATTCAGGACATTCTATCCTGCCATGACCAGGCTTGCGGCGGACACTTCTTCGGACATAAAACTGCAGCTAAAGTCCTCCAGTGCAGCTTATATTGGCCCACGATCTTCAAGGACACACACAATTACTGTAAGGCATGCACTCATTGCCAGACCTTGGGCAACATGAGCCACCGCAGTATGATGCCTTTACAACTAATTCTTGTATGCAAAATCTTCGATATATGGGGGATTAATTTCATTGGACCCGTAAATCAAATGGCTTCGAATACATTCACCTTGTTGTAGACTACGTGTCTAAATAGATCAAAGATATCCCAACCCGAACCAATGATCATAAGGTGGTAATCATGTTCATTCATCAACACATCTTTTTGAGGTTTGGTGTCCTATGTGCCATTATCTATAATGGAGGGACCCATTTTACAAATAAATAGTTCAGATCCCTGATGACCAAGCAGGGGTGTTCCACCAAATCTTGACTCCTTACCACCCCCAAACATATGGATTGGATGAACTATCTAATCGGGAGATCAAGAAAATCCTCCAAGTCACTGTTCAGCCTGATAGGAAGGACTGGTCGGCCCAACTTCCAGAAGCTTTGTGGGCTTATAGGACTTCCCACAAGACCTATTTAGGTATGTCTCCGTTCAGATTGGTGTACGGGAAGGCATGTCATCTCCTCATTGAGATGAAGCACAAAGCCTATTGGGTAGTATGAAAGTGCAATCTAGATCTACTTAAGGCCGAAACCCATCATCAGCTTCAAATGAGCGAGATCGAGGAACTATGCAATGATGCGTATGAGAACTCACGAATTTACAAAGAGCGGGTGAAGGCTTTTCATGACAAACACATATCTAGAAAAACTTTCCATCCTGGTCAGAAGGTCCAACTCTGTGATGCCAAACTAAAACTTTTCCCAGGAAAACTCATATCTAAATGGATTGGACCATTCTTGGTGAGACGAATCTTTGGAAATGGAGCCGTCGAAATCAGTCAACCTAGCCTTGATTCTAAACCTTTCATTGTGAATGGCCAGTGACTCAAGCCGTTCATCAAACTTACTAATGCAAACTTGGCTATGTTACCCATTGATCTCCATTCTCCCTGAGCTTATTGCGCCCAGCTGATGGCATTAAACTCAGCGCTTAACGGGAGGCAACCCATCATCTTTTGAAAAACCTGAAACCCCTTTGACACATCTCTTTGCTAAACTCATATTACACTTTAGGATTCGTCCATTAAAACAGTCAACTCCACCTCTAGTACTAGTACCAAAGCTTGAAATCGTCCGCAACAGTCACCATGACCCATTCACCCACCCTTTTGACCCTGTTTTAATGTACAATCTAAGATGAACTCGAATCCACCTAATTTACAATGAGGACATTGCAAATTGTAGGCATGGAGGGTAATTAAAATGCAAAACACTGTAAGAATCAATTCACAAAAAGGGTTTCATATAAAAAATTGAAAAATAGAAAAAAAAAATGAGAAAAGGAGGTTGAGGAAAAAGAAGTCATTTGAGAGAAAATGAGAAAAGGAAGGAGGGAAATTAAAAAGAAAAGAAAGTAGCTAAAAGATAAAGAAAAAAAAACTAAGTCCCTTCAAAGTAATATGGAACCTACCTACCTTCTAGGTTGGATCGAATGATGAATTAAGACTTGGAAGGCTAAAACTTAAGAGATTAGTGGCGAATACCGACCTTAAGCCTCTTGGATTTGTTCTGAGATTTAAACACTCACGTACTTGTCACGATCTAGATTAGTCCTCAAGAGGTTGGGGAAAATGCAAAGTTTGTGTATTAGGTCTAAGGCTTAGGGAGAATTCGACGTCGTTAACTAACCTCTGATTTGCGAGACTCAGTAATTTAAGCACCCTAAATCACACACAGTCTGGTTCAGTGCGCTTTAAATAATAAAATTAGGCCAAAGGGCATTTAATCTGTTCTGAAAATGGTCCTAAGATCTAGATTAGGAGTAGCTCGAAAACACAATTTGATTTAGACAAGTTCCTGATGCGGAGAGGCTAGAAATTCCCCTCGAAGATGCACAATAACATATCGTCTCCTCAGTGCTTGTCTCCTAGGATATCTAAATATCCTACCGGGGGCACGTAAGCACCTTATGCTGGTTCATATGCCATAGGCGGGATTATCCCAAAATCTCGATTGTCAGGGTCTAGATTTAGCTACAGAACGCCATGGGCGGCACTATCCCGAAGTGTCGAAAGCCAGGGTTTTGGGGGTTTCCATGGGCGATGCTATCTCGAAGCATCGATTGCTAGGGATCCTGTGAGGATTGATGGTGGGGACAAAGAATCCAATACAGACTATGTTTAAAGCCAATCTAAGGATGGGTCTAAGGAAAAGTATAAAAGAAAAAGAGAGAGAAAGTCCTCCACAAATAAAAATCTCCTTCTATATCTCTCTCTTACAAAATGCACTGGCAAACTGAACCTAGACTAACCATGTTTCAAGCACGGGTGCTTTAACCGCTGGGTACAATAAACCTTACGTTAGTTCCTGTGGACCTTAGAAACCTTCGTGGCAGACTAAGACGAAAGCTAGTCAGGTCTGGATCTGGGCTGGTACTTGAGTACCTCTAGGCCTATTGTTTGTATTAAGATCTGATTCCTAGAGATGTGGCTTAGTAGGGCATCCTGACGGTTACATCTGACCTAGATAACTGGTTTGATTCATAGAATTTTGCCAAGGAACTAGCAAAAGTTAGGCATGGGGTTATGATGGAAACACCATCATGATCCATAACTAACTCAATTTGATCTGATAAAGTCAATAAAAGCTCCTATATATCAGTCAGAAGGTCTCTTGGGCAGGTTGAATTGTTTCAAGAAGAAAAGAAGAATAAAAGGTTATTTCTACAATTTTACCAACAATCCACAAATACAGAATAACCACGGGATTTTTCAGGGTTTACTAAAGGTCAAATATGCATTTAAGTCTAATAAGGGGGTCCATGCAGATAGAAATGGGTTTTCAAGTATTTCAAGAATTAAATGACATTAGAAACCCTGAAAATAGATAAACTTAATGTATTGATAAAATTCACAAAACCCTCTAAAATTCATAGAAAAATATTCTCTAGGGTTTAGCATCTTTGAATTGACCATTAGAATCTGTTTTGACCCAAAACAGAGTCACAAACAAACTATTACCCTAATTTGGGTTTTTGCATAAATTACCTTGTCAAACTAGGTGAAAACAAAAATCCAACTTCACCATTGGATTCCTTAGGTCCAAATGAGGTTTGTATTTAAATTTGGGCCCAATCAGAGATCATCTTGACCTAGTTTGCAATTTGGTCTAATGTAACCCTTTCTCTCTCACTCAACCCCTCAGCTTTTGAAATTCCTTGCAAATACCCCTTATCTTTATCATCACTCTTTACAAAAAGGTCCTTCCACCATTTTCATGGAGAAGTCCTACTTCGGCGAGCTTCATGTGGCAAGAACTCTATGATTACTTGACGAATCCCTCTCAAAATTCAAAGGGAGATTCGTCAGGTAATCTCCTTCCTATTGAGCCATGTCCAAGTCTCCAAATCTCTCTAAAAAGCTCGTGTGAATCCTTCAACGATTCAGGTCTCCTATTTCGAGAAGTTTGGGTGCTTCCAAGCTTGGTTTCCAAGCTTGAAAGCTCGCCTCTTGGCCTATAAAAGACCCCCCATGGCATTCCTTACCTCCTTAGTGAGAAATTGAGCCAAATCTAGCCCTATTTCCTCTCCTCCTTAGCTCGCTCCGCCTCGCTCCAGTGATCCCTTCCTCCAAGCTTCTTCATCGACCGTTACGTACTATAGCCGGCTGATCTCGACTCCCTAGCTTCTTCCACACCTCGACAAACCCTCGAGGTGATTCCTCCCCCTTTGTCGTCGCCATTCACTTCCATCGGAGCTCCCTTTGTCTCTAGTGCCAGCCATACCAAACCCAACGTCACTCCTCCTCCTCGTCGTTCGCTACCTACTCAGATCAACCCTTAGCTTCACTACTTCACAACTTCGTCTTCGCTGCTCTGACTTGACCACCGCATCGCCTCTTGCTAATTCATCTCCCTCTGCTCCGACAACCACTCCAGCAAAGTTTTCTGCATGCTCCACTGCTCCAAACACCTTGCCAACCACCTCATAAGCTCCACCACGACTCGTCCATCAAAACCCCTCTCCTTATTCGCCACTCCACTCACCCAAATAATCCACCGAACAACCCACCTTCTTGCTTCCATCTCCATCGCCGTTCGCCATCATCCACGCACGAATCACCCCACAGATGCCACCATCACATTCCATGCCCTAAGGCGATCCTCTTGAAAGTTTTAATTGGGGCTTAGTGCCTGTATTCTTGATTCCAGGTCTTCCACCAGAGTTTCGTCGCTGCGATGACTTCATTGGCCAAGTTCGTGGTGTTCTAACCACGAAAAGCTTAGGTGCTCGCTCCAAATCCCTGTAGATGGACCCCAGGCCTTGATCCAAGGCTTCGATTGGAAGCTTTCCCCTCAGTAGCTGCTCCAATTGGCAAGACATCACCTTCAGTAGCACGTGAAGAAGATCCCATGGGATTAATCCTACATCATGGGATTTAAAGACGATTGAGCTGAATATCTTATTTTTGTGTTTGGGGCTTAATGCCTCCAAACACGGGGTGAGGTCCCACTTACCCCCCTCACCCGATTACCTGCCTACTCTCTCACACCTCATCCGTGACCCATGCCACGCGGACCTGGTCCCGGGTATGTGTGTATTCGATTACTTGAATACTTGCCTGATTGAGAGAAAGAGAAGAGAATAGGAGAGAGAAAGAGAGTGGGGTGAAGGAAGGTTTTGCTTCAGAGAGATCCTAACACTTAGTGAAATTCATGAAGTGTTCCCCCCTTTGTGCATGAAGAGAAGGAGGAAGACAAGAAGCCAAAGCAGAAGAAGAAGAGAAGAAGAAGAAGCAGCCAAAAGAGGAACAATGCTTACGCACTGTAGCATCACAGAGAAGTGCATTGTGCATTCATCATACGTGGCATTTGGTTGATTGATACAATTGCATTATTTAAGGAATTAATTTTTATAGGGTAATTTGGTGATTCAAATCACCATTTTACCCTAATCTTTTTTGCCACATCGACTCTTGATTTTATATTTACATCATTTGTGCTTGAAATTGCTATTACATTGTTATATTCTTGCTTAAAGTTGTGATCTTGAGATAATTTGCCATATTTATCCCAGCATTCGATCTCGTATTTCTTTCGAGCTATTAATTTTAAGTGTTCTTCATGATTTATCGGCTATACTATAGTGCATTACTTTTAAAACCCCGATTTAGAACGAGCAGCAGTTCGCAATTAGTGCATAGACACTCACAATGTAATGCACGGTAAATGGGAATCATGCATGATGGGAACACCATCATGAGCCATAACTAGCTCATTTTGACCCAATTAACTCAATAAATGCTCCTACATAACCGCTAGAGAGTCACAAGTCATAGCGTAATCATTCTCAAGGAAAAATAAGAAACTAGGTTAAAACTGTAATTTTACCAGCTTATCATGAATGCAGTACAACCACAGGTTTTATCAAGGGTTGAATGAAGGTCAATTGATCTTAAAAAGATAACAAGTGGGTTAGAACAATCAGAAAAAGGGTTTGCACGTGTTTTGAGAATTAAATAATTTTTGAAACCCTAAAAATAGACCTGCTTAATGAAATGAGGTTCTGATCAGGATAAAATTCACCTAAACCTTCTAAAATTCATAGAAAAATATTCTCTAGGGTTTAAAACCTTCAATTTGACCTTCAATTTGACCATCAGAACCCATTTAAACCCAAAACAGAACCACAGACAGACATTTGCCCTAATTTGGGTTTTTACATAAATTATCCAGTCAAACATGGTCAAAACCAAAATCCAACTTCACCATTAGATTCCTTAGGTCCAAATTATTTTTGTACTAAAATTTGGACCTAAGATGAGTTTGTCTTGACCTAGTTTGCAAATTGTCATGTCTAATTACATTTCTACCCTTAACTTTCAAAACCCTTTGAAACAGGTCCCCAACTTTGTCGTCATTTTCACAAAGAGGTCCTCGCCACACAGAACTCCTACTCCTACAACTCCGGCGACAATCAATCAAGGAAATGTTCTGTGCGCTAAATCAGTGTTTAAGATTGTCGTGTTGTAGTATAGCCAAAATAGTGCTTAAATAAATAAATTTTATTACTCGAACAAGTTCCGAGGTCGAACACAGGGAGCAATATGGAATTTAAATCTCAAGAATTGCAATTTAAACACAATATAAGCAATATATAATAGAACTTCAAACAATAACGATATAAAAGTGAAAACAGATGTCAATAGTGCAAAAAGAATGAGGTAAAATAGTGATTTGAATCACCAAATACCCCTCACAATAACAGCAAATTTCTCAACAGCATCAATCAAATAAAGCCTAAATATCAGACGGCTGGATGTGTAATCAGACAGCTTAACCGTCTCGAGCTATAGTGTGTAGCCTTCTCTTTCTCTTCTTCTTCCCTTCTCTATTGCAGCTACTTTCCTTCTCTTCCTTTGTTCGGCCTCTTCTCCTTCTTCTTCTTCTTCTTCTATTCAGCCTCTTTTTCTTCTTTTGCTACCTTCTTCTTCACACAAGAGGGGGGCTTCTCAAATTGGCTAAGTGTTAGCCAACACTCTCTACAGCAAAACCCACCCTACCCCCGTGCAATCTCTCTTTCTCTCTCTAGGTCATGCTCTCCCAGAGCCTTCAACAGTACTGGGTATACAGGTAATCGGACCTAGAGCGTACCCAGGACCAGAGCTGCGGGCATGGGTTGCAGCTGAGAAGTGCTTAGGGTTAAGCAGGTTATCAGGCGCACCAGGTCTGCAGGGTTAGAGTCACAAATGAGGCACGTGAGGCAAGCGTGCGGGGACCTCACCCCCTGTGCGTGTTGAGGTGATAAGCTGAAAGCACAAATTCAATTTATGCGTGCTCAACTCCTTTTCCGCTCCCGATGTGAAACTGAACCACGCTTCCTTCTTCTACGTGCAGCCACAGCTGGTGCTCCTTCCAATTGAAGCCTGAGACGCAGTCAAAGCGCTTAATTGACCACCTGCATCTCTACCTAGGTGTATTCCGCTTCACCTGGGGCGTGTTCCTGGTGCTGGAGCTGCACGAATGCTATTGGAGCATGCTTGAAGGTGCTCCGTTAATGGTGGCTGGAGATTGGACCCTGAAAACATGAACACAGCCTCATGGCCACATCAGAAGTGCTCAGAAGCTTCACCAAACGTCAGGGAATGCAACTGTGGTGGTTGCGTCACGTGTGAGTGGTTGTGGAGGTTTGTCGACCTCGCGGATTGTGTGTAAGAGTGCGTGAGTCGAGGGGGTGATAGAGAGGCCAATCCCCTCAATTACTTGAGAGATGCTGGTGAGGAGCATGGGAGCGGCAAGATTGGGCGAGTGTGGAAGTCGCTAGGGCTTGCCGGAGGCCTGCTGGTGAGGTGGAAGATGAGGTCGCGAAGGGCGTGTCGCCGATTGAAACAGAGTTGCAGATATCTAGAAATGAAGAGTGGAATTCAAGGAGTTGTTTAGGAGGGGAGGTAGATGAAGGGGAGCGGAGTTGCCGTCGGTTAAGGTGTGGTCGGCACTGGAGGCGAAGCGGCTCTGAGAGATGGACGATGACGAGGATGAAGGGGGGCAGGAGCACTGGCGGGTGCTGCGCGATGCGGAAGAAGTCATGGAGGAAGAGTCTGCCACTGGTATTGTGGTTAGACGACGAGGGAAGATAGGGAGAATCGCCGGAGCTTGAAGAGCAAATTAGACGAAGGAGGAGAGAGGAATTTGAGGGATTCTCGGGTCGAATTCAAGCTTGGAGGATCTGGCAGGCCTAGGGAGTCCTTATATAGGTGTTAGGGGGTTGATTAGAGCTTGGAAGCCAAGCTTTCAAGCTTGGAAGGTCACCGGAGTTGGAAACCCAAATTTCCCATGCGTTCACATGGGAAATTGGGAAAGAATTGAAGCACAAGAATCGATCTGATTGAAAGAGGATTTTAAGGGGAATCTCCGATTTAATTTTGAGGAGATTTCATCAATCAATGAAGGAGAAATCCTCGATTGATTGTCGCCAAAGTTGTAGGAGTAGGAGTTCTGTGCAGCGGAGACCTCTTTGTGAAAATGACGTCAAAGTTGGGGACCTGTTTGAAAGGGTTTTGAAAGTTAAGGGCAGAAATGTAATTGAACAGGACCAATTTACAAACTAGGTCAAGACAAACTCATCTTGAGTCCAAATTTTGCTAAAAAGCTAATTTGGACCTAAAGAATCTAATGGTGAAGATGGATTTTGGCTTTGACCATGTTTGATTGGGTAATTTATGCAAAAACCTAAATTAGGGCAAATGTCTGTCTGTGGTTCTATTTTGGGTCAAAACGGGTTCTGATGGTCAAATTGAAGGTTCTAAACCATAGAGAATATTTTTCTATGAATTTTAGAGGGCTTAGGTGAATTTTATCCTGATTAGAACCTCATTTCATTAAGTAGGTCTGTTTTTAAGGTTTCAAAGTCATTTAATTCTTAAAACACGTGCAAACCCTTTTTCTGATTGTTCTAACCCACTTGTTATCTTTTTAAGACCAATTGACCTTCATTCAACCCTTGATAAAACTTGTGGTTGTACTGCATTCATGATAAGCTGGTAAAATTATAGTTTTAACCCTTTTTCTTATTTTTCCTTCAGAATGATTATGCTATGACTTGTGACTCTCTGCGGTTATGTAGGAGCATTTATTGACTTAATTGGGTCAAAATGAGCTAGTTATGACTCATGATGGTATTCCCATCATAACCCCATGCCTAGCTTTTTCTAGTCCCTTAGCAAAATTTCAGGGTATTAACTTTGATTCTAGACCATAAAACCTTGTGATGCTTAAAAACTTTGATGTGTGCTTCCTTTTGTAGATTAGGTTAGAATGCCAATAGTAGGCCTAGAGGTACTCAAGTACCAACCAAGATCCAGACTTGATCAGTTCTAGCCTCAATCTGCCACGAAGGTTTCTAAGGTCCATAGGAACTAACCTAAGGTTCGTTGAACTCTCTGGTTAAAGCACCCGTGCTTGTAACATGCTTTAGCCCAGGTTCAATTTGTAATGCGTTTTTGTCAGAGAGAGATAAAGGAATTTTTCTTTGTTTTTGGAGAGTTTTCTCTCTCTTTTCTTTTTATTTCTAGCTTCGAATTAGCATTACAACATGGTCTGTATCGGATTCCTAATCCCCACAATCAATCCTCGCAGGGTCCCTGGCAATCGATGCTTTGAGATAGCACTGCCCATAGCAAGCCCCAGAACCCTGGCTTTCGAGATTTTGAGATAATCCCAGCCTTGGCATTTTGTAGCTAAATCTAGACCCTACCAATCGACATTTCGTGATAATGCCGCCCATGGCATCTGAACCAACACAAGGTGCTTACATGCCCCCAGTAGGATATGTAGATATCCTAGAAGATAAGCACCGAGGAGATGATATGTTATTGCACATCTTCAAGGGAAATTTCCCACCTCTCCACGCTGGGAACTCGTCCAAATCAACTTGTGTTGATCAACCGCTCCTAATCGAGGTATCTTTTTCAAAACAAGTTTAATGCATTTGCATGATTTTGATACTTAAGAACACTGAACCAGACTGTGTGTGGATTGGGGTGCTTAGGTTACCGAGTTCTGCAAACTAAAGGTTAGTTAACAAGGTCAAATAATCCCTAAGCCTTAGACCTAATACTTAAGCTTCGCATTTTCCCCAACCTCTTGAGGATTATCCAAATCTTAGCGGGTACTTGAATTTTTAAGCCTAGGATTACAGCCCAAAGGCCTAAAATCAGTGTTCCTACTAATCTCTTCTTTGTTTTATTAGCACCTTTTGCCTTTCATTTTCTTTCTTTTGATATGGTCTAGAACTAAGTCAATTCCTTAATCTTTTACTAATGACTATCTCTTTTTCTTTTCTTTTTAAATTGTGTTCCTTTTTGACATTTTTATCTCCTCCCCTTTTTCTCCTCAAATGATATGCAATCAATTCACAATTTCCTCCCTTCTCCCATTTTTGCCCTTTTTCAAGAATTTTTTTTATTTTTTTGGTATTTTTGGAATATGTGATTTTTTTTGTTTTGATGAAATCCTTTCTTGTGAAGTGATTTTTACGACGTTTTGCACTTTAACACCCCCCATGCCTACAATTTGCAATGTCCTCATTGTAAATTAGGTGGGTTCGAGTTCAGCTTAGATCATTCATTAAAATAGGTGATGGGTAGGTGAATGGATCAGGGTGACTGTTGCGGACGATTTTAAGCTCAGGTACGAGTACCAGAGGTGGAGTCGACTGTTCTAATGGATGAACCCTAAAGTGCAATATGAGTTCAGTATAAGATGTGTCAAGAAGGGTTTCGGGTTTTTCGAAATGACGGGTTGCCTTCCGTTAAGCACTGAGTTTAACGCCATCAGCTAGGCGCAATGAGCTCAAGGAGAATGGAGGGTAAAAGATATCTCAACCAAATTTGTATCGGTGAGTTCAATGAACGATTTGAGTCTCTAATCGTTCACGACAAAAGGTTCTGAATTGTGGCTAAGTTGACTGATTTCGACAGCTCCATTTCCAAAGATTTGTCAAACAAGGTAAGGTCCAATCCATTTTGATCTGAGTTTTCCTGGGAACAATTTGAGTTTGGCATCAAAGAGTAGAACTTTCTGACCAGGGAAAAAGATATTTCTAGATATGTACTTGTTGTGAAAGGCCTTAACCCACTCTTTGTAAATTCGTGAGTTCTAATATGCGTCGTGGCGTAATTCATCGATCTCGCTCATTTGAAGCTTTCTTTGGGTTCTTGCCTTAGAAAGATCGAGATTGTAGTTTCGTACTGCCCAATAGGCTTTGTGCTCCAATTCGACGAGGAGGTGACATGCCTTCTCATACACTAATATAAAGGGAGACATGCCTAATTGGGTTTTTTGGGCGATCCTATAAGCCCACAAAGCTTCTGGAAGTCGGGATGACCAATCTTTCCTGTTAGGTCGAACAGTGACTTGGAGGATTTTCTTGATCTCTCGATTTGATAGCTCAGCTAGCGTTGGTTTGGGGGTGATAAGGAGTAGAGATTCGGTGTGACAACCCGTATTTGGTCATCAGTGATCTAAACTGAGCATTCATGAAATGGGTCCCTCCGTTGGAGATTATGGCACGTGGAATCCCGAACCGTGAAAAGATGTTCTGATGAATGAATTTGATAACCACCTTATGATCGTTGGTTCGGATCGGAATGGCTTCGATCCATTTGGACACGTAGTTAACAGCGAGAAGACTGTATTTGAAGTCGTCCGAAACAAGGAAGGGTCCCATAAAATCAATCCCTCAGATATCGAAGATTTCACATACGAGAATCGGCTGTAAGGGCATCATATCAAGATGGCTCATGTTGACTAAGGTCTGGCAATGAGTGCATGCCTTACAGTGATTGTATGCGTCTTTGAAAATTGTGGGCCAATAGAAGCCGCACTGAAGGACTTTTGCTGTGATTTTATGACCAGAGAAGTGTCCACTACATGCCTGGTCATGGCAGAAGGATAAAATCGTCGGATGATTTGATCAGCACCAATGTGGAAGAGATACGGATCTTCCCAAAAGTATCACTTGGCATCAAAAAGTAATTTATCCTTCTTGACTTTTGGCCAATCGGACGGTATCTGCTGTGATGCCAAGTAGTTTACTAGATCAGCAAACCAGGGAAGTCCTGTACTGATAGCCAAAAGGTGCTCATCGGGAAAATGTTCAATAATGGGTCAGGAAGGGTTGATAATATCAGAAGGAAGGTAGGATAAGTGATCAACTACCACATTATGTTTCCCCGGCTTGTCGCGAATCTCGAGATTAAATTCTTGCAACAGTAAGATCCAGTGGATTAGTCGAGGTTTTGCACCCTTCTTTGCAAGGAGATGCTTCACAGCAATGTGATCCGAGTAAATGATAATACGGGAACCCAAAAGATATGATCTGAACTTTTCCAGGGCAAATACTACGGCTAGTAGCTCTTTCTCAATAACTATGTAGTTATGCTGAGCCTCGTCAAGTGTCTTACTAGCATAGTAAATGACTACGGGTTTCCCATCTATTTTCTGCCCGAGTACTACACCTACAGCGTAATCAGATGCATCACACATGATCTCAAAGGGTTGAGACTAATCAGGGGGCTGCAGGATAGGTGCTTAGGTAACTGGATCACGCAGGACTTCAAATGCCTAAGTGCATTCCTTGGTGATTTCAAAAGTTACATCCTTGATAGAAGATTAGTCAGGGAGCGCATGATTTTCGAGAAATCGGGAATGAATCGACGGTAAAAATCGACATGCCCCAGGATCAGAGGTCTTTGACTGAGCTAGGCACAGGGAGTTTGGAAATCAAATTCACCTTGGCTCAATCAACCTGGATGCACTTTTCAGAGATGAGATGTCCCAGGACAATTCCCTCAGGTACCATGAAGTGGCTCTTTTCGTAGGAAAGAACCAAGTTCACGTCGATGCACCGCATGAGGATCTGGACCAAGTGCAGGAGGCAATCGTCAAATGATTCACCAAATATCAAGAAGTCATCCATGAAGACTTCAAGGTACTCACCTACCATATTTGAGAATATGGCAAGCATGCACCGCTGAAAAGTAGCGGGTGCATTGCAGAGACCAAACGGTATCCTTCGAAATGCGTAAGTTCTGAAGGGGCAGGTGAAGGTGGTCTTTTCTTAGTCCTCAGAATGGATTGTGACCTGGTTGTAACTGGAGTACCTATCTAGAAAGCAGAAAAATTGCTTTCCTACTAGTTTCTTAAGAATCCAATCAATGAACGGTAGTGGGAAATTGATGAGAGCCTCATCATGAGCCATAACTAGCTCATTTTGACCCAAGAAAGAGAATAAAAGCTCCTACATAACTTAGAAGAGGGCTTAATTGAAGGAATAAGTGTACTGAGAAGAAAATATGAAATAAAGGTTAAAACTGCAATTTTACCATTGCAGTACATAAACGGGATTTCTCAGAGGCAGAACATAGGTCAAATGGTCTGAATAAGATAAAAAGTGGGTTGGTTTAATCAGAAATGGGTTTATGTGCAAATTAGGAATTAAATGATATCTTGTAATTCTAAAATAGACCTGCTTAATTCAACAAGGCTCTGGTCAGGATAAAAATCAAGTAAACCCCATAAATTTAATGGAAAAATATCCCCTTTGGAACCTAGTTTGACTTAGATTGGGGTCCTAGCTCATCAATTGACCTAATTTGGGTTTTTATGCAAAATGTCTAGTCAAACGTGGTCAAACCTAAAATCCAACTTCATCATTGGATTCCTTAGGTCCAAATTAGGTTTGTACCAAAATTTGGACCTAAGGAGAGGTCATCTTAACCTACTTTGCAAATTAGTACACCCAATTACATTTTGGTCCCTATCTTTTGAAAACCATTGCACAGACCCCCCTAACTTCCTCGCCACTCTTACAAGCAGGTCCCTTCACCATTAATGGGGAGAAATTCTACTCCAGCGAGGAATGGAGGGGGAATACTCCCTGATTCCTCAGAGATCTCCTCCCAGATTTGGAAGGGAGATTCTCTGAGGAATTCCCTTCCATCTGAGCATGGTCCTGATCTGTGATTTGCACCCAATCTCTCGTGCGAACGCACGAGAGATTTAGGTACCAAACAAACTTCCATCTCCAACGAGGATTCCTGTGCTTGGAAGCTTGTCTTCCAAGCACAGGAGTCCCTGCCAGTGCCTCTAAATTGACCCCCAACTCCGGCCGCACCTCCTTAGCTCGACTTGGCCGGAATTCCACCTTGATTTCCTCTTCTCCTCTAGCCAAGTGCTCTAGCGAGCTCTGGCAAGCCCCCCTCCTCTTTCTCGTCGCTCTGCCACAATACTAGTGGCAGAGCTGTCCTCCCCTTCCTCCTCCGCATCGCGCAACACCTGCGCACGCATCCCTAGCCCCGTCGTTGCCACCGTCTTCCTCCACTGGACGTCTTCTTCTCTGGCGACAACAGGTACTACCAGCCACCCTCTCACCCCCTTCGTCCACTTAATTAGGTTAGAACTGTTCGTCTCTATCCCCTCTTCAATTCCCCTCAACCTATTTCACAAAACACCCCTTGACAGCCACAGTTCACCGCCATCTTGCCCATCTCCAGCCACTCTCTGGTGAGACGCATCCGTCACTCCGCACCTCCACACATCTCGCCACCCACCTCACAACCTCCGCCACACTCCACTGAACATCCTCCACTCATCCACAGATTGCCTACACCACCACAATCGCCCCCCGACCTAACCCATCAATCCGGCCATAGAGCAACCTAGGCATGCATGCCTAGGTCGCTCCGCGGCCTGCCACCTACTACCTCACCTTCGCCATGACAAGGCGAAGGTCCTCCTGTAGTCTGATAGAGCCGCAAGGCCCTTTTTGTGTCGTGCAGGGTCCGAGCTCCAGCCACCATTAGCGACGGCTCAAGGAGGTTGAAAGCTCACTCCAGGATGAAGTGCTTCAGGATTTCAGGTCCAGCAGGTTCGGGGAAGTCTCGCGCATCCAGTTGTCCAAACAATTGGCACTGCGAGGCCTGCAGCTATTGCAATTGGACGGAAGATCGCTTGCGGGCGCGTGAGCAAAAGCGGTGGAACATTGGTCCCACCTCGGTAAGTCGTGAGGTGTTTTCGTAGTTTAAATTGAATTTGTGCTACTGTCTGGTCGCCTCCAATTCACTGGGGTGAGGTTCCTCACCTATACACGTGCCTCGTCCGTGACTTCATCCCGCGGACCTGGTGACCCAACCCGACTACCCTCCTGAGCACTCCTCGCGCACCACACCCACGCTGGTGCGCCTGGACCCGGGCGCGCAACCCAACCCAATTACTCGGCTTTGGGAGAGCATGCTGAAGAGTAATATACAGATAGAGAGAGATGCGGGTGTGGGTAGAGGGGTAGGTTTTGCTCTCTTCAGTTTGTACAAGGGGGAAGGAGAAGGAGAAGTGAAGCTGACACTTAGCTGAAAAAGGAAGAAGGAAGGCTAAAGAAGGAAGCTTCGTAGAGGAAAAAGAGAAGGAAAGGCAAGGTAGAAGGAAGAGGTGAAGCCAAAGAGAAGAGGAACTGAAGAAGGAAGAAGAAATAAAGAAAGGGAAAGACAAGCAGAAGAAGAAGAGAAGGTAGAGTCAAGGAAGGATGAAGAAGAAGACCCGCAGAGAAAACAAGGAGAAAGAAACTACAGAAGAGAGGCAAGGCAGAAGACAGAGGAAAGAAGAAGGGAAAGAGCAGAGAAAGGAGCTGCAGAGAAGAAACAAGGAAGAAGAAGCATATGGCCAAAGAAGAAAAGAAGAACAGAGGAAAATCAGAAGTCAGAAGAAGAACATGAAGCAGACAGGAGAAATCATCTTTTTAAGACGTCTGATCATGGGATCAGACGTCCAATTACTCTATTTTTACCACAATCAACTTTTAAACTCATGCATATATATTTTCTGAATTAAGTTTTGAGTAATTAAGTGTTCGATTACATTCTTGAGATTAGTAATAAATTCCAATTGCTCCCTGTTTTCGACCTCAGATACTTAGGTTTTCAAATAATAAATTTTTATTTGTTGACAACGCTTGATCACCTATACTACGACGCAACTAACTGTTAAAACACGATCAAGCCGCGTGAACATTTTGGCGCTATTGCCGGGGAGCAACGTGCAATTTATCACTAGTCTCTACATTCCTTTTATCATATTGAACACTAACTTGCCCTACTTTGCTTTGTTGTGATCATGCAGGTATTTCACGAGAAGATCCCTCCCGCAAGTCAACCACTCCAGGGCAAGTAATTTCTTTTCTTCCTTAAACTATCCCCTAAGCTTTGAAAGACAAAAGGAAGAAATTAATTTAGGAATCAATTGCCTTCTTTCTATAGTAATCACCATCTTTAAGGCAAACATTTCCTAATTTTGAAAAAATTTTTCAAATCTTCTTGAAGTTGGAGTGATTTTTTTTTAGATTCTATCCCACAAAATTCATGTGCCTAATAGAAATCATGCTTAATCTCCGTGGACAACACACTTCTTGCTTTTAAGTCCAAAGAGAATTTTTGTGAAAAAGAGGATTGGAAATAGAACCAAATTAGGGTTTCTACAGTAGGGTCTTAGAGTGCTAGTCACACATGCCTGTATAAAAGGAAATGAACCCTCCTGCATCAGTGTGCGACCCAAGCCCTTGATTGAAGAGATCTAAACAAGACAAACCCTAAGAAAAATTGAGCTCTAAGATCACTTGAATCTTAAAATCTTGGACCTAATAAACTAGGAGTCAAATCAGAGTGATCTCTAGGTCCCAAGCCTAGAATCATTCTGCAATCTTTAGGACAGGTCAGGTGAAGTTGACCCCTTGGGTCAACCAACCTCTAAATTAGGTCACAACATCAAAACATCTAAAGTTCAAGTGAGAACCCCAAAGCACCCTTGAAATAAAAGTGGTAGACTTACGAGGTCAAGGTCCCCATTCTAGTCTACCTAGAATCTCAGTGACAAGAGAGGTCGGGTGGGGGAAACCTTGTAACCCGTGGGGACGCTCTACTGTGTAGGGGTCTTTACAGGACTCTCCCTCTCTGGTTGCCCAGGTAATTCTTAGGTGGACGACCTTCTGATCTAGGGGTATCATTCGCCCCGAACCTCCATAGTCATCCAAACATCTTTGGGTGTCTTGATTGGGTCAAAAACATCTCTAGTCCCTTATCTTTTCTCTTTAGAGCACACACATACTTTTTCAGTAGGACTCGTTATTCAGATCTAATCGCTTCATAACTTGATTCTACATCTTGATTTAAACTCTAATTCTACATCTTGATTCCACAACCTAATTCAAATATGCAGCCAAACCACTTAGGACTACCATTCAAGAAACCTGAATATCGGAGATCCATGAGAGATAGTATGATTGAGGATGCCCTGAAATTCTATGAAAAAGAAGAAACCTCAACACCGGTAGAAAACATTCAGGTTGATGTCCCAACAACCACAACCTTTATCATAACTTGTGCCCAAGTACTATTGGCAGAAGCTACAAAAGGATCAACTCGTGACTTGCTCATCACTGGGTACATTGAGATAGAAAAACTGCACAATCTTGAATACCTTCAATGTATGACAAATCCTCGACTTTGGAAGCAACACCAAGATGATCTTGAAAAATGGGAAGAGATAATGAGATTAGTAAAACAAATTATCAACTAGAAGTACCCGTATATACCACAAACAGAGGATGAACCATCTTGGGACAACGTCGAGGATCAATCTGATCTCGGGTTTGAGGCACAAAATGGTTGTGGGTTCCCAACCCAGATGGAATACAATGTCCCTGATATTGAAGAAGGTTGGGAAGCTCTAAATGCAGGAAAACACCATGTTGAGCCCAGTCTAGACCATGAATCACCAAGCTTAGAATCCCAAAACTCCTGCAATAATGAGAGTAGAACTGAACCTCTCAAGAGTGTAAATTCCGTCCCTTATTCTGATAAGGTTGCCCTCGAAGGTTATTCAGACCTAGATTCTACTGATTCAACCCACATCCTAAGCCCAAGATCTAGATCTGAAACCTATTGGGAAGATCTCAAGGCCCCATATGAGGAAGATTAATCTTTCAATGAAGAATATGATTTTAGGCCTCTATTTGATGAATATCCCTTGCCAACATCTTCAGAGAAACTAATCGATTTTCCGGAAATCATACCAATTTATGATACAGAAACTGAGGAGTTGGACAAGTGGGGTTTCAATTGGGTCTGCCCTACCAGCTTAGAACCTAAGCTTCTACTAGATAAGGACACCTTTTTAAGCTCAGAACTGACATCTAGGCTAGACCCCAGTCAGGCTACTGAATCTGCATCATATGATTTATTCTATGGTGGAACTCATGATCTTGAATCTCATTCAGATTTTGATTTTCGCAAACTCTCCGATGATTTCGAATCTGGCCATAACATCGGAGAAAATCTATTTCCTGATTATAACAAGCCAATTCTCATTGAAGCCACCTCCTCCACATATATAGAACCGAGCAAAACCCATTCTCTACCCCAACCCGCAACCAGACTCAATTTCTATTCGGATTTACCTCTCACTGAGCCGTTTGCAGATGATTCAACTCCATATCTATACCAGGTATCGGGTATCGATCAGACTAAAAAATAGGAGCCATCATTCTCTGATCACCCCTATAGGGTTTCTGCACCATGCACTGATTATTTTTTGGAACCCTACTCTGACCAGGCTGATTCGACTCAGCCTAAACCTGAGTTTTCACTTCCATATCCATCCAAGCCACATTGCATATGGTGGGTTCCGCATCTGTTGATCTACATCTATCATCCCACCAGACTTATTGGGTTTGGACTGCATCATCAACCCACTGATCTTAACAAGCACCTGGTTGGACCAACCAGGCTCTTAATCAAGGTGCTTGTTTTACAAAATTCCACTGATTTGACCACTCCCTCCCCACCCCATATTTCTCTCGGCTGAAGGCGTTGAATTTAGCGCTTAACGGGAGGCAACCCGTCATTTCAAAAAAAAAGAGGCCGTCTGATTATCTGTCTGTACTCCACGTCCATTGCACCTTGAGTTCAGCCTTAGACAGTTGATCCCACCTCTGGTACACATACCAGAGCTTGAAATCGTTCGCATCAGTCATTTCCGACCCGTTCACCCACCCGATATATCCTGTTCTAAGTCCCTGACCTCAACATTATTTCACACCCTCCGTTTACAATGAGGACATTGCAAAACTTAGGCATGGGGGGGTGATAAATTGCATACATACAGAACCAAGAAAAAGTCAGAAGGATTCTTGCAAAAAAAATCACATATGTCAAAAACACAAAGAAATTGAAAAATTATGAAAAGGAACAAAAAAATGGAGGGAGGAAATTTTGTGAGCCACATAATTATTAGGAGGAGAAAAAAGAGCAAAAATGACAAAAAGGAGCACAAAATGAAAAAGAAAAAGAAATAGTCATTAGCAAGAGATTAAGGAATTAACCGAAGTTCTAGACCACATCAAGGAAAAAGAAAAATGCTAAAGAGACATAAAAAGAGATTAGCAGGAATGCTGGTCTTAGGCCTCTTGGGCTACATTCTTAGGCTTAAAAATTCACGTATCCGCTAAAATCTGGATAATCCTTAAGAGGTTGAGGAAAATGCGAAGCTTAAGTATTAGGTCTAAGGCTTAGGAAGTATTTGGCCTCGTTAACTGACCTTCAGTTTGTGGTATTCGGTAACCTAAGCACCCCAATCCACACACAGTCCGGTTCAGTGAGCATAAATATCAAAATCACGCAAAAAGCGTTTCAATGTTCTAAAAAAGGCACCTAGATTAGGAGCAGCTGATCAACACAAGTTGATTTGGATGAGTTCCCGGTGTGGAGAGGTGGGAAATCCCCCTCGAAGATGCGTAACAACATATCATCTTCTCGATGCTTGTCTCTTAGGATATTTAAATATCCTACCGGAGGCATGTAAGCACTCTGCTGGTTCAGATATCATGGGCGACATTATCACGAAATGTCAATTGCCAGGGTCTGAATTCGGCCACGAAATGCCATGGGCGGGATTATCTCGAAATCTCGAAAGCCAGGGTTCTGGGGTTGCCATGGGCGATATTATCTTAAAGCATCGATTGCCAGGAACCCTTGAGGATTGATGATGGGGACGAGGAATCCGATATAGACCGTGTTGAGAAGCCAATCCGAAGCTAGAAATAAAAATAAAAGAGAGAGAAAACTCTCCAGACAAATAAATATTTTGTCTCTCTCTTACAAAAATGCACTGCAAACTGAACCTAGGCTAAAAATGTCTCAAGCACGGGTGCTTTAACCGCAGAGTCCAACAAACCCCAGGATAGTTTCTGCAGGCCTTAAAAACCTTTGCGAAAGACTGAGGCTAAAGTGGGTCAGGTTCGGATTTTGGTTGATACTTGAGTACCTCTAGGCCTATTGTCGGCATTCTGACCTAATCACAAAAGAAAAAGAAAAGCACTTATCATAACTGATGACAGACACTCAGGGTCTAGAATAGAAGTAAAAACCTTGAAATTTTGCTAAGGGACTAGCAAAAGCTAGGCATGGGGGTATGATGAGAGCCTCATCATGAGCCATAACTATCTCATTTTGACCCAAGAAAGAGAATAAAAGCTCCTACATAACTTAGAAGAGGGCTTAATTGAAGGAATAAGTGTTCTGAGAAGAAAACATGAAATAAAGGTGAAAACTGCAATTTTACCATTGCAGTACATAAACAGGATTTCTCAGAGGTAGAACATAGGTCAAATGGTCTGAATAAGATAAAAAGTGGGTTGGTTTAATCAGAAATGGGTTTATGTGCAAACCAGGAATTAAATGATATCTTGTAATCCTAAAACAGACCCACTTAATTCAACAAGGCTCTGGTCAGGATAAAAATCAATTAAACCCCCTAAAATTCATGGAAAAATATCCCATAGGATTTAGAACATTCAATTTGGCCTTTGGAACCTAGTTTGATCTAGATTGGGGTCCTAGCTCATCAATTGACTTAATTTGGGTTTTCATGCAAAATGTACAGTCAAACATGGCCAAACCTAAAATCCAACTTCACCATTGAATTCCTTAGGTCCAAATTAGGTTTGTATCAAAATTTGGACCTAAGGGGAGGTCATCTTGACCTACTTTGCAAATTAGTACACCCAATTACATTTTGGTCCCTATCTTTTGAAAACCATTGCACAGACCCCCCTAACTTCCTCGCCACTCTTACAGGCAGGTCCCTCCACCATTAATGGGGAGAAATTCTACTCCAGCGAGGAATGGAGGGGGAATACTCCCTGATTCCTCAGAGATCTCCTCCTAGATTTGGAAGGGAGATTCTCTGAGGAATTCCCTTCCATCTGAGCGTGGTCCTGATCTATGATTAACACCCAATCTCTCATGCGAACGCACGAGAGATTTGGGTACCAAACAGACTTCCATCTCCTGTGAGGATTCCCGTGCTTGGAAGCTTGTCTTCCAAGCACAGGAGTCCCTGCCAGTGCCTATAAATTGACCCCCAACTCCAGCCGCACCTCCTTAACTCGACTTGGCTGGAATTCCACCTTGATTTCCTCTTCTTCTCCTCCGGCCAAGTGCTCCAGCGAGCTCCGGCGAGCCCCCCTCCTCTTTCTCGTCGCTATGCCACAATACCAGTGGCAGAGCTGTCCTCCCCTTCCTCCTGTACGTCGCGCAACACCCGCGCACGCATCCCTAGCCCCGTCGTCGCTGCCGTCTTCCTCCACTCGATGCCTTCTTCTCCGATGACAGCAGGTACTGCCAACCGCCCTCTCGCCCCCTTCATCCACTTAATTAGGTTAGAACTGTTCATCTCTATCCCTCCTTCAATTCCCCTCAACCTATTTCACAAAACGCCCCTCGACAGCCACGGTTCACCGCCATCTTCCCCATCTCCGGCCACTCTCCGGTGAGACGCATCTGTCACTCCTCACCTCCACACGTCTCGCCACCCACCTCACAAACTCCGCCACACTCCACTGAACATCCTCCACTCATCCACAGGTCACCTACACCACCACATCCGCCCCCCAACCTAACCCATCAATCTAGCCACAGAGCGACCTAGGCACGCATGCCTAGGCCGCTTCGTGGCCTGCCACCTACCTCCTCACCTTCACCGTGACACGGCGAAGGTCCTCCTGTAGTCTGATAGAGCTGCAAGGCCCTTTTTGTGTCGTGCAGGGTCCGAGCTCCATCCGCCATTAGCGACGGCTCGAGGAGGTTGAAAGCTCGCTCCAGGCTGAAGTGCTTCAGGATTCCAGGTCCAACAGGTTCGGGGAAGTCTTGCGCATCCAGTTGTCCAAGCAATTGGCACTACGAGGCCTGCAGCTGTTGCAATTGGACGGAAGATCGCCTGCGGGCACGCGAGCAAAAGCGGTGGAACATTGGTCCCACCTTGGTAAGTCGTGTAGTGTTTTCGTAGTTTAAATTGAATTTGTGCTACTGTCTGGTCGCCTCCAATTCATTGGGGTGAGGTCCCTCACCTATACACGTGCCTCGTCTATGACTTCATCCCGTGGACCTGGTAACCCGATCCGACTACCCTCCTGAGCACTCCTCATGCACCACACCCACGTCGGTGCACCTGGACCCGAGCGCGCAACCCGACCCGATTACCCGGCTCTGGGAGAGCGTGCTGAAGAGTGATATACAGATAGAGAGAGACACGGGTGTGGGTAGAGGGGTAGGTTTTTCTCTCTTTGGTTTGTGCAGGGGGGAAGGAGAAGGAGAAGTGAATCTTACACTTAGCTGAAAAAGGAAGAAGAAGGAAGGAAGGCTAAAGAAGGAAGCTTCGCAGAGGAAAAAGAGAAGGAAAGGCAAGGCAGAAGGAAGAGGTGAAGCCAAAGAGAAGAGGAACTGAAGAAGGAAGAAGAAATAAAGAAAGGGAAAGACAAGCATAAGAAGAAGAGATGGCAGAGCCAAGGAAGGAAGAAGAAGACCCGCAGAGAAAAGAAGGAGAAAGAAACTACAGAAGAGAGGCAAGGCAGAAGACAGAGGAAAGAAGAAGAAGGGAAAGAGCAGAGAAAGGAGCTGTAGAGAAGAAACATGGAAGAAGAAGCATATGGCCAAAGAAGAAAAGAAGAACAGAGGAAAATCAGAAGACAGAAGAAGAAGAACACGAAGCAGACAGGAGAAAACATCTTTTTAAGACGTCTGATCATGGGATCAGACGTCCAATTACTCTATTTTTACCACAATCAACTTTTAAACTCATGCATATATATTTTCTGAATTAAGTTTTGAGTAATTAAGTGTTCGATTACATTCTTGAGATTAGTAATAAATTCCAATTGCTCCCTGTTTTCGACCTCAGATACTTAGGTTTCCAAATAATAAATTTTTATTTGTTGACAACGCTTGATCACCTATACTACGACGCAACTAACTGTTAAAACATGATCAAGCCGCGTGAACAGAAATGATCCTTCTTCATGGAGGAATTGAGTCTTCTGTAATCAATGCCAACTCTCCACAAGTTTGCTATACAGGTCGGTATGGCTTCTCTGATTTCAGTCATGATAAAGATGAGCCCTGCCTTTTTAGGCACAACTTGGATTAGACTCACCCACTAACTGTCGTAGATCGGGTAGATGATCCCTGCATCTAACCACTTGATAATCTCCTTTTTCACGACATCCTGCAAATTGGGATTCAGGCATCTCTGCATTTCACGGGATGGTCGTGAGCCCTCTTCAGTGTAGATGTAGTGTGTGCAGTATGAGGGGTTGATACCAGTGAGATCGTCGAGAGTCCATCCAATGGCTCTTCGATGTTGCTGGAGAACAGAAATCAAGCGTGTTTCCTAATCGGGTGTGAGTCAGGAGTTGATAATCATAGGAAACGTCTGATTGGAACCCAAAAAGACATATTTGAGATGATCAGGAAGAGGCTTTAATTCCAAAATCAGGTTTTCAGCAGTAACGAATAATTCAGGATGGGTGTCAGGAGCAAAGGAAGGAGCTAGGGTGTGTCTAGGTTGAGGTCGAGTTCCTCTAATTGCAAGTTTTGATCCTCTTGTGGTTGATAAAAAATATTCAGGTTCTCTATGAAGTCGTCAACCACTGCTTCAATATCGCAAATTTTTTCTATGACTCTGCAATTAATTCCTTGTTGGGCCTTAAAGATGTCAATCTTTAGTGTCTTGCTCCCAAATTTCAATCAATTTGGCCCTCCTCACAATTGATATTGGCCATGGCAATGGCCAAAAAGGGTCTCCCTAGTATGATCGATGTATTCTTCACATTCTCAGGAGCGTCCATGTCTAAAACGATGAAATCCACTGGGAAATAGAAATCACCTTTTGGTGACTTAATTGATAGGTCTGCTAGTTGTAAAGTCATTTCAGTCGGTTTAAGCTCAGATTCCTCGAAGTCATCTAGTAGGGATGTGGGTATCAAATTTATGGAGGCTTCTAAGTCTAATAAAGCTCGGTCAAATCGTATATCACCGATTTCACAGGAGATCAAAGGGGTGCATGGGTATTTTTCCTTAGGCGGGAGTTTGCTCAAAATGACAAAGCTGGCTTGCTCTGATAGTACAATCGGATTCCCGTCTTTGGTTCGCAGCTTACGCTTAGGTGTACATACGTCTTTCAAAAATCATGTGTAAGCTGGTACGTGGCGTATCGCATCCATCAAGGGGATGTTTATATGGATCTACTCAAAGAGCTTAACCAGGTCCTCCTCAAGTGTCACGATTTTGGTTATCCTTTTTCCCTTGGTCAATGCCTCAGGAAATGGAACCTTAGATGGTTCCTTTAGAATGGGTCCAGGTGGGATAGAGGTGTTCTGAATGACCATCCTTGGGATAGGGTTTGTACTACCAGGCTGGGTTTGGTTTGGATAAGGTGGGTCCTGTGTTGTTTTGCCAGTGCGAGTAGTAACAAAACTTAATCCTACCTGGTTTTGGTTTGGAGTGGGTAGAAGAGGCGTTTGCTGCTGGTAACCCGTATATGATGTCAAAGCCTCCATCCCGTCGGGTGATGGAGTGGAAGGGGCCTAATAAACAAAGTGAGCTTGGCCCGGAGTTGGGTTCATAACGTGCCTTTGGTTCGGTATGTTATTTGGATTAGGCAGAGGTTGTGAAGGAAGTGCACTAGGTTGGCGAGGATTTGCCATCTAAGAAAGTTGATTGCAAACATCTGTGATCTCGTCTCTATTCTGTTTCTGCATAGCCACACTCATCCTCTGAATGTTAGCTAGAGTGTGAAGGATAAGAGTCATTTGATCTGTCTGAGTTGGCCCAGATTGATAGGTTGGGTTAGGCCAAGGCTAAGGCAGCTGATATGGATGAGGGGCTTGTGGTCGGGGCGGATATTGAGGTCTCTGATTTTGATTATTTCTTGACTGAAAAGACGGTGTTCGGGCCCGGATAGGCTATGTTAATATGGTGATTTTATCATTGAAATGCGTATAGTGGTTAACCTAAATCAAGCCAAACCATCTCTTTACAAAATTTTTTCACCTGGCCTACTTGATTTTATCTTGGTCACTTTTAGGCTTAGGGTCGAACTCAGGGAAGTGGGATTAGAAGTGAATGAGTTTCTACGCCTTTCCTACAACGAATCTCTTCCGTTCGCTTATTATGTTTTTGGTGTTTTTCTATTTAAGATTTTTTTCTGATAATTTTTGTCCTTGAGGTATACCCTCAAAATCAGGTTCTTGGCTTGGAGCCAAATTAGGGTTCAAAACTGGTCTTACTATTCGCAAGACTGAGTACCTGCAAGTCAAGGATTATCTTTTCTCTTTTGTATATTTTTAATCTTTTTAATGGCAGGAGAAAGAAATAGAAATAAGATAAATATGGTGTATATATATATATGTATATATTATATATGTATAAAGGGGTGGGGGTGCAGGTGGAGATGGCGTGTAGCATGGTGTCGAGTCGGTCGTCATCTAGGAAGACGCAACCAACAAGATGAAATGCCATGTGGAGTGTAAGGTGGATTGGTAGAAGATGAGTGCAAACACGCTTTCTGTACGCACGTATCAGGAAATATCAGCAACTGGTGCAAATATTCCCACGATACAACTTATGATAGGTGATATGAAAAAATATATATAAATATCTGTAAATATATATCTATATGTAAATATATATATGGTTATAAATATATAGGAATATATGTAGTTATATGTGTGTGTGTGTATATATATATATATATAGTTATAGATATATATGTATGTATGTATGTATACATATTTGTATATATATATATATGTGTGTGTATAAGTGTATATATATATATATATATATATATATATATATGCATGTATGTATATATATATACATACATATATATGCATGTATGTATATATATATACATACATATATATGCATGTATGTATATATATATACATACATGCATATATATATATATATATCGATACATATATATATATATAAATGTATATGCATACATATATACATATATATATATATATATATATAAATGTATATGTATACATATATATATATATAAATGTATATGTATATATATATATACATATATATATATATATGTATGTATAGATATATATATGTATATATATGTATCTATATATATATATACATATATATATACATATATATATATACATATATTGTAACGACTCGATTCCCAAGTCCCTACGAGACACGAGAACCGGACCGACTCGACCAATCCCAAGACCTAATCGTCCAACGAGGAAGTAACCAAAAGAGCAGTAAAATAAGCCACATTCAGCATGAATATAACTAACAGTAAGGAAATACAGCAGTAAGGAAAGAAACCACTACAGTATATACCACCACAACAGTAGAACAACATTCATAACATAATATGAACTGCAGGTAAAGGAAAGTACAGCGGAAACAAGAATTACTCTCTATAACGGAACAAAAGGAGGTACAAGAGAACAGTGGTAACTCTACTGGACCCTACTCGGCCCAGCGTCCTCTGCAGCCGCTGACCCTGGCTGCTCAACACCTGGTCCTGAAAGGTAACGAGTGTAACACGTCAACAAAACGCTGAGGAGAGTGGCAGCTAAACTAAAGAAACAGTAAAGTGTACAGTAGCTGTTTAATTTTCTTTCTTCCATTATTTACGTCTTTCTATTGTTTCACAATTTATCTATTTCTCAGATCCTTCACTTGATCTCGAATGTTCCTCGTGGGAACGATCTTGATTGCAGTCTTTTCCGAACAGTAGAAGTAGCACGTGGTACTCTCCTGGCCGGGAGAGTCCCCCGTGGTGATCCTACTCTCAGTCAACCACCCCAAGGTCACTGACAGACGTAACGGTGACTACGGCACGCCCGATAAACGCATGGGTAGCTAACCCGCACTGGCACGCTGTCAGTCGTTTCCGTTAACGGGTGCGCCCAAAGCACAGCACGGAACCAGTACAGGGCAGAGCCCTCTCAGTAACAGGGGTCCAACCCCTCCACAGTAACCAAACAGGGGCCTTGCCCCTCTACAGTCCGCGCACCCTCGCCTGACTACCCTGGTTTGCCCCAGTGGGCCTAACAAGTCGGTGTGGGAGGCTAGCAGAACCCTGGGGCCCGTGGGGTAGCTAGTACCTCCCTACACTAGTAGCTCTCCTCGGTGCTACGTACACGAGGGCCAGCAAGTCGGTACAGAGTGGCCAGTCCTAACCCCGGGTCCCTGGGGCGGCTGGCTCCGCTCTGCACTAAACAGGGGGGACAGTCGCTCTCCTTGGTACTCCGTACTCAAGGGCCAGCTCACTTCCCCAATTCTATTCC